>JAGFBZ010002129.1:0-1200000 GCA_018398805.1 Hirundichthys speculiger
CCCTGTGAGACTGCACTTTTACAACCTCTGAAACCTAAAGAGCAAGAAAACACCTGAGCAGAAACCCCTGCTGTGTTTGTTGAGCCACCTAAGGTCAGTTGGTGGTCCTTCAATGTCTCCCTGGACACATCAAACTGTTCAAGGAAACTGGCTCCAAGTGTACCAGATCACCTGTGAATGTAGCCTCAGTGAACATACCTGAATTTTTCGATCTGTATTCACACCATTCACACCTGTATTTGGTGCTATCAATTCATGATCCCATCACCCTGGACATTTATCACCAAATCAAAACAGGCCCTGAGATAATTTCTTCTCTCTTCCTCCTCACGTTTGTTAAATATGATGTTTAATTACGACCTGGCTTGTACATTTACAGTCAGCCAGAACTGAATATTTCCTCTAGTGTTTCCATGAGAGAGCATTTCTGCCTAAACGTCTGCTGAACAGTGTAAAGTAAAGTATGTCAACCAGGACCGCTGAGACTTTGAAGGTGAAGATAATGCCTGATGTCTTTTCTGATGAGTTATTCTTAGATTTGGCCCGTGTAGCTTTCAATAAAATCATCATCGTGTCAATAAATCAAAGTTTACTTTTTATTTCATGCACAAACAGGAGCAGGCCTTTTTAGTACTTCTAGCACTGCTGCTCCCACAGCCGCAGCTTAAACCAGTACTAATGATGTTTCTGTCATTTGTACAGTCATCACTGCAGTTTAAATGGGACATTTGTCCTGTAGGAAGCATTGATGCAAAAGTGATGAGTGAATGACTTTATGTCATATCTTTACAGGAAACATGTTGTTCAGACTACTTCAAAAGCTCTGAGACAACACAGTCCCGTCTGAAAAAAATTTACCCCCTCCTTCAAACCATTGTTTGTCTTTAAAAGCACTAAAAAAATCAAATTATCACAGTCCATCTTAAGCAAATGCCACCTGAAATGAACAACAAGGTAGTTTGTTGTAGACAAAAATGAAGACAAGAAGTAAGAAGTCATTTTGGGAGATTCAGTCCCCCAAGATTCAGTTGCTTTCATAGAGGACTTTAGTTCAACCTCTCGGTGATATTTTAACCAAACTATGTCATGGACGTCTCTTTAAGACCTGGGGGAACTGTCGACTTTTGAAAAAAGGTCATGACACGTCTCCCTGGCTGAGTGTGAAGCAAAGGGCCGTGCGTTTGCTCATCACAACCCGGTGTTTGTCGGTCACAGCTGAAGTCATATTAACTGCCATGACGTCCAGTGGTGTCGATCACACTGATCATCCCGTTCTCTCCCCTTCTCCTCACTTCCAGGCCGACTCCAACAAGACCAGGATTGACGAGGCCAACCAGCGCGCCACAAAGATGCTGGGCAGTGGCTAAGCGCCCTGACCCCGGAGCATGATCTCCCCGGCGCCCCGTGCCACCCATCAGCCGGCGCCTGACATGCTTTCATCATGGTATTGACCTTCTAGGTTTGCACACATGCACATATCACCTCCCCTCCACATTGTAAATGTTGTTCTGTGTGTCGTCTGTCGAGCTTTTTCAAGATGATTGTCCTCGTAAAAAGATGATTTCTTATACTCCGTATATCATTCTTTCCAAAGGTTGTATATAGTGCTGACTTGATGGCTCTCTCGCTCGCTCACTTGTGAAGTTTTTATTCTCTCTATCAATATATACATATAAGATATTATTCTATATCTTATATATATATATACATATATAAATATATATAAAAGTACACTGCTCTGGATGACAAGTATATAATAGGAATGCTAAACAAACTGTTTGTTTTATCCTTTTTCCTTTTCAGTATCTCAGTATTGTCTTTGTAAAACTGTGTCATTCCATCACGGCTACTGTCACGCTCTTTCTTTTGGTGTTGTCATGACAAAAAAGGGAAAGGACCGACGGACGGACGGGGGGGGGGGGGAAAGAAGCATCAGAATAATTTTACAAAGTGGCTTAACAGCAAGAAGAGATCGCAAAGGGCACTGTTGAGACATTTACCTCCATTGCAATCATTCTGAGTTCCTGTTTAGACAATGTGCAACTAGACTCTGTAGCTGTATTAGACATTGCATTCCAAGTGATGTGAATTGTGCGTTCTCTGCATGACAAATGGTAGATTTTAGTCTTCTAAATAAAACCTGTCTGAAAAATATATAAAAAATGATAACATGGCAAAAGCAAATCGCAACAAAACGCATGCTCCGTATTAGGACACGGTTCCATACTCCTGCAAGTTTGCAATAGTGCCACTCTTTCTGTCTCTATATATTTACCGACTGTGACCATATTGTTGTACAATAATGCAAAAGGGATCAAAAAAAAGTGATAAAGTTGAAAAAAATATGAGGACTTGGAGTTGTATTGCAAAAAAAAAAAAAGACCTGTTTTCTAAACGATTATGCAGCTCAGTGATGAAGATGTTGATTATGTGCTGAAAGATGAGGACTGGTTGTGTACTGTAACATAGGTTTTGGATGCTCTGAAAAAATAAATAAAAGTTTGCAATGTAAAGCAAAGACACATATTTCTGAGAGACCTTACTTTTATAAGAAGACTGTATCTGTAAGTTTCTTCCCCACCCCCCCATGTGGTTTGTTATTGGTAAAAAATAGTGATATTATTGAATAACAATAACTATACTCTAAAAAAAAAAGAAAAAAAAACTAAACAAAAAAAAAAAACTAAAGGGTTTTTATGTTGCTTCTGTACTTTAGAGCTATGCACACCAAATCGCCAAAATGTCGAGTAGTTACAGTAAGGTGATTAAATACCTAAACCTGAATGACACAATAGGTTCAACTGTGAGATTGATGTCCTCAACGCATGTAATATTAAAGACTCCCTCTCTGTATCCTGTCGGTGTGTGAAGTGGTGGACATTTTGTAGCTAGCTGAATCGATTAAAAGTAATAAACCCTAAGCGCACCCGTGTCTGTCTTCCTTGCTCACAGGCTTTTCCGTCTCTCACGCTGACACCTCGGTTCCACTTGCTTCATCTCATACGTCCAGGAGTCCACTCGCTCATGAGGAAACCGCCAAAGTCAAGTGTTTTTGGTGCGTTGCACATGCGTGTCGAGAAAAAATCAACTCGCACAGATAACTAGCACGCTTTCGCTGGCACCTGACTCCAGCTAGCAGTGTGAGAATAACTAGCAGCGCCCCCCCCCCCTTTTTTTTAATAAATCCATAGGCTACAAGCATAACGTGTTAGTTTGAAACTAGTTGGCTAATCTACTTCATGAACAAGAAGAAGTTTTTCTCGGGTGGCAACAACCAGTTAGTGTTAGCAGCATTAGCACTGAGCCGACCCATCTGTAAAGAGCTGTGCTTCCTCCTTGAAAACACCGTGGGGCATGTTTCACGTTTCATGTTTCATACTAACGAAAGACAAGTGGAAACGAGGTGTTAAGCCCAGAGTGAAACATTCAGAGTAGATTAGAGCAGACAGGCCGTCCCTGCTTCGTTTTAACAAAACATTAGCGATGACGAGAATCAACAACACCGGACAAAATTTACATTTTCAGTAAATTACTAACCTGAAATTACAGGATAATTGGTTGATAAATATGAAGCTAGTTTGACATCAAACAATCCGCAAAGCATGACTGATTCATGCTCTTCTTGTGTGACATTTATTCCCTTTTTTCAGTCTGTTTTTATGCTCAAAATACATTTAAAAAGAAGAATTTAGCTGCCAAATTTGTTCCTTTCCACAAAGCAATAAAGACTGACTCAAAAGTATTCATAAAATATACATTTGTATTTTTAAAAAAACATTTAGATCGTTTACTTTGTTGGCCCACCGGTGTGATTCAGTTTACTGGCCAGTCATAACCATTTTTGTGAAATGGGTTTGGTACCAAACCAACGAGACAGGTTGAGCTTCATGGCTCATATGGGATCATCCAAGAGCTCAGAACAAACAAGATAGCCACCGAATTATCAATAACCTTGGAACCTGCGAAAACCAACAAAGGTCATTCACCAGCGTTGCTGCTCCACTGCACTTTCCTTCCATCGGTACCGTGGCCTGGAAATCAAAGTGGAAACCAGAGGTGCTGTTTTCGTGTTGAAGAAGAAAATAATTAGAATGGCTGGGGCTAAAATGCAGATTCACTTCCAAACAGCACCATTATAGTGAACTTACTTTACTGGCGTGGATGGTTCATACTGGCAAGAGTTTTTCTGAAGTTAGTCAACCTGCAGTCATCTGGAAGAGACGCTGTGAAGCACAACAAGCTCACCCTCAAGACAATATTACAGATCGTATGATTTTTGATTTGCCACCATTTACCAGGATGGTCATTTCCCCCTGAGCCAGATCCACCTGCCACTTCTCTCAGCTGTCTCTGAGATTGCAGTAACTAGTGTACGCGAGGCCTGGCCACGGCGTCTGAGGCCACAAGTCCTCTGCATCCCCCTTCAACAGGACACACATTAATGATCCATTAGTGTCTGCTGCTCGTTCTGAGCAACGCAGCTTCTTTCGTCTGTAAGTGTCTTGGAACAAGTTTTCCTACGGGACCGTGAGCTCCAGGATGGAGGCGGTCTTTGACTGGTCTCAGGCTGGTGGAGCCAGTTTCTACTGGGAAGATTAGCTGCTGGTCCCAGTCCACCAGCATTCTCCAGTCCTGGACCAGGTCGGGGTGCAGAGCATGAAAAGCACAAAAAGTTTACACATCCAAACTGTTTTAATACATAAAGGTTTTTTTTTTTCTCCAAACACTATTAAGATGATGTGTTCGTTGGTACTAAACAGAAAGGCTACACAATCAATAAAATCATTATGTTCTTTCATTTGAGAAATTAGATTCATTCATCCAGTTTTCCACGGTTCCTCATTTGTGAGTCCGGTGGTCATCAACAAAGATGGATGGATGGACGCACAACAGGGATGAGAAATGCAACGATGGGCTCACTAAAAATGGTTTCTCTTACTGAAAATCCACAAAGGTACACTTTCACACCTTCTGAAAGAAAAAGACAAGTGTTTTCCTGCATTACTTAGGCACAGATAATGATCAAATACACAAAAATATAAAACAAAGAATATTAAATTTGTATCATGACACACATCACCAAGTGTATGCTTCTATACAAGTCTTTAGCTGATTATTAATTCATCTATTTTGTATTCAAACATGGAAGCAAGTGAACATTGTGTAATTGTGTTTTTATAAACCCAAAGCCTACGCATGTTAAGAAGTTAAATGATTTTCCAGACGTCAAACAATTATTTCAGTTTAGCTGGGTTCTGATAAAGGTTGATATTCAGCTGAAGATGAGTTGATTGAGTCTGTCAGACTGCAAAAGGAGCTTAAATGTATAAAGTCTGCCCTCTGAATGAAAGTGAAAGAGCAGCTTATAAGGTGAAGCCACTTTAAGAAAAACTTCAAAGAACTGTTTTACCTTCGTTACTGTGAAAACTGGGCAACGGTACATTCATATAGATTTTCAATGATACCGCTTACAAATGAAGAGCTTCAGTCTCAGCTGGTCTGGTACACAGCGGACATCAATACGTCTTCCAGGAACTGAGGTAATGATCCTTTGGTACGAACAAAGTTGTATGAAACAACTTTGAGTTTCACACCAGTTTCCTGACTGGAAATTTAGTTCACAAAGCATCAAGAAAAACCAGTTTCATCACTGAGGACAGTTCAAGGATGCTCCAACACTGAAGATGTTTGAGCTGTTGTTGTGGGAGGACACATCTTAATTTAAAAAACAAAAAAAAAAACAAGTGTTCTTATACTGCTGGATCACCAAAGGACCATCTTTGTGCCTGCAGTTCATCCATTATTCAGCTGAACGAGAACCCTTGAGGATTAGAGGATAGCGCTGCAGCAAATCATTCTGTTTGCGTGTTCTTGCTCCGACTGCATCATCACGTTGCATCACCTTTAGGTAAGTGGTTAGTTTATTTATAACATGAACAGGCTTACATCATAAATATTAATGGAGCTTATAAACTGGGATGTTCATAGCATAAATAGACAACGTGAGGATAGTTTCCCCCCCACTGTTAGTGGCGCAGCTGTAAAACAGAAGTGAACCAACCTGTTCTGTCCCGAAGGCAAGTTTAGCTTGTTAAAACTCATCAGTGAGACGTGGGTGCACGTGAGCTCCCTCCATCCTCCAGGTAACCCCCGACATCCAGCAGAATCCACCGTTTTTCCCCTCACGGCCTTATTCTTCATCCTGCCCTGCGCGCTGGCTTTTCTGTAACTGTCAGACTCTGCAGTCCCTCCATTTCTCCTGAGATTATTCGTAAAACATTTCATGCACACGGTGACTAAAAAGAAATACAAAGAATTATGAAAGGACATACCCTCTCCACTCGTCCCACGTGTCCTCTTTGGTTCTCCACTGAGTGGTGTAGGGGAGGCCTCTGCCCTGCAGCACACGTGCACACACACGTACACGTGCACACACATGCACAGAGGGGTTGCACACCTGATGACCTCACGCATGCATAAATGTAGCCACACAAAGTAACGCAGGGCTACTTAGCATGCAGATCACCACTAATCAAAAACAATATAAAGCTTCACTAATTAGCAATGAAGAGTTGTTGCTAATTTTGTTTTAAAAAAAAGTATTTTCAGAGTTAAAACCAGTCATGAAGAAAGTTGCCAGCACTATTAGATTAGAAATTCATAAACTAAGCATTATTGAATGTTTCATTTATGTAGGATGATCTGCTCTTTAGTAACTCATCATTATCTGCTACATGGTCCTCCTTTAAGAATGATGACATCATGATTATTATTATTTATTCTGATTGTTTTTTCCCTCATATAATTGATATTTAACTAACCGTTAACCAATGCTTAATCAGCTCTGCATCCTTGGTTCATTCCCTGTGAGTCTCCAGTCACTGAAATATGAAATAAATTAATTAGATGCCTTGAATTTTATCATAAAAACTAATGCACATAGAGAAAAAAAAGTGGTTCATTTGTGGCAGTTGTTGCCTGACTGTTATGATTTTGGAGGTTTTTCAACCACGTTGCTGTTCAACCTCATTTCCAAAAATAGTCAGGACGCTGTGATTTACGTAAATAAAAACAGAATTCATTGATCTGCAAATCTCATAAACTCATATTTCTTTAAATATACCAGATGCTGAAACTGAGACATTTTACCACTTTATGGCAACTATCAGCTCATTTTGACTTTAATGGCTGCAACACATTTTAAAAAAGTTGGAACGGGGACAACAAAAGGCTGCAAAAGTAACCGATGCAAATCAAAAACACATAGATCAGGTTTGACAGCTAATTAATAAATTAGGTTAATTGGCAACAGGTCAGGAAGGAGATTGTGTCTAAACGTTATAGAACAATTTCAGAAGAATGTTCCTCAATGTAAAATTGCAAAGACTTTGAAGATCCCACCATCTACAGAACTTAATATTACCAAAAAGATTCAGCGAATCAGATGGAGAGTCTGTGTTCAGGGACGAGGAGCTCAGGCAGCTCTGCATTAAAAACAGTCATGATTCCCTACTGGACATCACTGCATGAACACTTCCAGAAATCAATGACTGTCAACACAGTTCACTGTTCAATCCACTACTGCAAGTTAAAGCTGCATCATGCAAAGAAGAAGCCATGTGTGAACATGATCCAGAAACATTGCTGTCTTCTCTGGACCAAAGATCTAAGATCTAAGATGGTTTCAGGAAACATGGAAAACTGTTCTGTGGTCAGATTCATCAAGATTTGAAACTCTCTTTGGAAACCATGAAAAAGTGTCCTGCAGACTAAAGAGAGGAACCATCCAGCTGGTTATCAGCAGACAGTTTAGACGCCTGCATCTCTGATGGAATCAGGTTGCATTAGTGTCTGTGACGTTGGCAGCTGACACATCTGGAGAGGCTCCATCAATGCTGAAGAGAACATAGAGGTTTTAAAACAACATCTGCTCCCATCCAGACAACAAGTCCCTGCATGTATCAGCAAGACAATATGAAACAGCAGACTGCAGCCATCATAACAGCATGGCTTCACACACACATATATATAGAGGCAGTTATTTTGCATGAGATTTATTTTTCACCCACTGGAAGAATCATCATCCATTAGGCTGCATAGCTGGACGAGATGCAACATGGAAAATCTGAGATTCAGAGGTAAATTTGAGACGATTCTGGAGTTGCTTTAGAGATAATCTTCAATCCCACCTTCCTGAATGTAATGCCAGGTGATAATTTAAGAGACATGTCTAGAACCTTGTGTTTATTCTGTATTTGGAGCCCACCGGATAGAAACATGCCTCGGCTTTTTCTGCCTCTTATGCTTCTTTTGTGTGTCGCTCCTTGAGAGGTTATGGAGGTAAAATTTACTGTCTGTAGTGGACGGGGTCAGAGGTCAGACAGTCAAAGCAAAACAATTTTCCAGTGGCTGCATTTCTGCAAATCAGGGGCTGAGAGAAGAGGGTGATGGAGGAGGGGAGTCTTATGAAACCACAAGCATGCTGTGATGTGTGAGCGTCTGAACATACAACATCCCAAAAGGAGGACTGAGGAAGAGATCACACCGAGACAGAATGAAACCAGGCTTTTATCGAGCCGGTATGTCAGGATGCGATTTTCCTTTGTCTGCTACCAAACGCCTAGGCGGTTTGATCGCTTCCTCAGAAACCTCGGAGTGACATCACAGGAGGGTTTGTCCAGTTCTTTGTCCCAGTCTGTGTGAATAACCCGCAGGTCCATCTCTTCATAACTTTGTAAAAGGAGCTTTTGCAGCACCGTCACTGAAGACGGTCCCGACAGTAGAACAAAGGAGGATCTGACAGGCAGCTCATCGCTGGGACCAACTTAAAGGGACAGACGAGAGGACGCGGAGGAGCCCGGCTGAGACGAGGAACATAAATATCTGCGCGGTCACGATGGCGGACCGCAGATTCGCAGGGGCAGTCCAGAGGGGTGGGGCTGCTTGCCGTTATGCAAAAGCGAAACCACTGCAATCTCTCCCCCCCCTCTCTCATACTTAAACACTAATGCAGGACAAACAAGGCACCCCACCCAACCCTCCTCCAAGAGCCTCTCATCACACGATACTGGGCAGTAACAAAAAAAATCACCACCAGTGATCAGACCTGCACCTGCAGAACTAAAGAGCAGATTTCTGTTTGTCCGTGTAATTACATGAAGGTTGTCTCGAGCTGTGGTGACATCTGTGGGGAGGGGGGTACACAGGACATACAGAGGACTCACAATGAGGACATACAAAAAAAATAAAAATAGCTTGCAGGTCTTTTTAACCTTGACTTCCTCTGGTACCTTGAAAAGACCCTTTTTGTCACACTGTTTCTCATTTTAACAGTCCACCTACAGTATTTTATTAAAGGTCACGCAGCATCCCTGCATCCAGAGAGGCATGAAATGACCTCTGCTGTCACCTCAGGGTGTGTAAAGATTTCCGAGGCCGTAGAAACCATGACACCTGGTGGTAGAAAACGTTTCGCCTCAAATGGAGGCTAATTTCATTTACAGGTAGGATCAAAGCAGCCGTCACACAATCTGCAGGAAAGTTCTTGCAGCTCATTCATTTGAACTGTGACGAATGAATGTTAGGAATAAAATGCTTTTTCTGCCCAGACGACGAGGTTTTCAAGAATAAAAGAAAAATGTGCACTGAAGAAAATCAGGCACCAGCAAGAATGTTTCATTTAAAAGAGGAAACACTGACTTCTGAGGCAAAAGCATCTCAACTTTATACACCAACACCAGTATCTTCTTTTTCTTATCATTATTATTCACTGAATCCACAACTTTTATATGTAGATGTCAAATGTTTGTCTGTGAAATTATACCCCCCAAAATAGTAAGACATACTTTCAAGTTTTAAGAGAACAATGTCTTGAAGCAACTGTTGTCACCGTACTTTAACACTGTGACTAAAGTCTGTGTATTTATTACTTCAGTATCAGACTACTGCACTTCCTCAGCAACAGGATGTCTTAAAATTAGTCTGAAAAGTCTTCAGTTGATCCAAAATGCTGCAGTGAGCGTTCTGATGATTTCTAGTGAGGAAAACCACAGTCCTCCAATCTCAGCTTCTCTCCATTGGCTTCCTGGTAAATCTGGGAGAGAATCTAAAATTCCTTTTCGTTCTACACTCGGTTCCTTCTTACTTTACAGAACTATTGGCACCTTATCATCCCAACAGAGCATCTCACTCTCAGACAGCAGGCCTGCTCGTGGTTCCCAGAGTTTCCAGAAATAGAGCAGAAGCAGAGTCTGGAAGGCAGACACTCCCTCTACCATTTCAGATCAGGCTTAAAACGTTGCATTTTGATAAAGTTTATAGTTAGGGTGCCCTTAACCATCCTTAAGTTATGCTGCTACAGGCTTAGACCATTAGGGGATCTCCCATGATGCACCGTTAATCAAGATTACTGATCAGGAATTAAACCAAGATTTAAGTTCGATTAGTAAAAGTAATTTTCAAATTTTCAAAAATGATCAGTTATTTGTAAAACTGTTGTTTTAATAGATAGAAACTAAATTTGAGCGTCGGTTGTTGAAAAGATGCAATTTCAAAAACAGAAAAAGGGCCAGAAATATAAAAGATGCACACAAATGGGTATTTATAAAGAATCTAGTTTTAACTTGAAATAGAAAACATGGATTTGACATGAAAATGCATAAAAGCAAACCGTTGTCCGAGTTGGTTAATAGGTTTCCAATAAATTCTTATTTTACTGTGGGTCCTATAAATAACCGTGACCGTCTTTTAACTGCTGTGCACGGGGATGGCTTGTAATTCAGTTTTATAAGAGTACAAATGTTTAGAGATCGTTTACTGGCACAGGATAATAGCTGGCTCAGGCACTGCTTTAAGCTTCCCAGATCTGCTTAAAAAACAGTCCAGCTCCATCGGTACATCTGTGTCTCCCTCCTGGTCATCTTCATCTGCAAGCAAAGCTGGATGAATCTACACGCAGCCGACCGTCAACCAAAAACCCGGATGTGTTCCTTCACTCTGAATTGCTTGCTTCTACTTTTTCCATTTATTTATTTTGGTTTTTTTTTCCCAGTTCACAGTTCCAGAAATGAGACACCAATGAGACAAATGTTTTCTCTGCTTCACTGATGAGTATCAGTTTGTTCTTTATTAGTGCATCTGCATACATTTTTATAAATTATTTCTGCCCTTGTGCAGACAGGTTCAGGCATGAGGTTTGTGCATGTAGCTCAGGCTGAGTTTGACAGAGGCCCAGCTGACCTCAGCGGCTCACATACAGAGAGCTTTTTCAGGAGCGCCCTGAAGCAGTGGCATGGCTGATCTTAGTACACCAATATACAGATGACTGATTTGACAGTTACTATTTTGCTTTAAAAAGCTGCGATAACAAGATGAAAGGTCTCCAGTGGAAATCAGAACGACTATAACAGACAGTTAGTTTTCATTTTTGACCAAGAACTTGATGCCGTGGTTTTGCAGACGGTCGATCAGACTGGTTTTAGAGAATGCAGCTCCCGGTGTGTAAACCCCTCCCCTGTCAGCAACGACAGAGAAAGACAAAAGAAAAGAAAAAAGCAGAGAGACGGGATATTTCAGTAAAGGAGCTACACAGATACACAGATTCTCCCCACGTACAACAGAGGGAGCAGGAAGTGAAGGAATCAGACAGAACTGACCTCTTGGGCAGAGAGTGGGGTTCATTCAGCAGAGTTACAGCTGCTTGCACCATCGCAGACACCGTCGCTACGTAGCCAGGCTCTGTCAGCAGAGACACAAACAGTATTTACATGTTAATGTTTTCATGTGCACGGCTCCAACTACACGGGCAGTTCACAGAGCCGTTTACTGAGTGACAGAACTACAAAGACACTGATCACTGATTTACAACACATCTACTTACTGAGTACAGTTTGTATTTCCAGCTAACTCAGATTCATTTCAGCTTTTATAACCGTTTCACCATTTATAAAAAATAAATAAATAAATAAAAAAGGCACTACATCATATCCTTACCTGCTCCAAGGACTTGAGTGCAGATCTTGGCGTTTGGTCGTCCCTGTGAGGGATCGGACCCCTCTGAGTAGCCCTCCCCCATGAACGTCATACTGAAACAAGTGTCTTCTATCTGAGAAACGACAGGAAACGAGGGAGGGAACGAATCAAGATCCCACTGAACATCATTCTCTATCAAAACAGACTGAGCTGAAATCAGAAGCATCAACAAAAGAACAAAACATAAATCACTAATGAGTAATTAGTTGTAACCAATATAGAAGAAATACGTTTTTGACTGTCAAACTGGATGTTCAATTGGAGCCAATTTTGTTAAACATAATTTATTTGCATCTACAACTTTAAGAAAAATTTAGTCTCTGTCCCTCGGTGTAATCACAGACGTCTCTCAGGGATCCCCCACAAACGAAAGAACAGTTTTTCCTTTGGGACCAAAAAGAAACTCAACAGTTTTAAATTTGTCATCACAAAACTTAAAACCCACGCTTTGTCTGCTTTGTCCTCCCAGACTTAAATGTTGGCATATTCTTTATAAAGTTATTCTTAATCTGCTCCCAATTTGTCAACAAACCATTTTACTTTTAAAAGTATGTGAAATTAGTGTCTTTGTTCCAAAGAATCTTTCCTTTTATCCATCTCCAATAGCTGCAATTAATTAGCGGAAAGGGCATTTAAACATCCTAATCCTTCAGCTTGGAACGAGGGTCCTGGTTTCATTAAGCACAAATAAAAATCAGGAACATCTGCTGCATCTGTCATAATATGAACATGTACATACGTGTACTAACTGTGTGAATTATTAGTAAGTGGGCATGAGATTTGACATCTCTGGAGTTTAATAAGTAAAATATATTGTCTTCTAACACAAATTAACATGTTTTGAATCTGTTGACACAAAGTGAATCTTCCCATCTGGTTAAATGGAGTTGTTTTATAGATGTGTAACTACTGTGAAAGAATAAATTACAGTTTTTTTCTCTGACTAATTGCTTGGTTGATGAGGATGTGATCCCATCCTCATCAAGCCCAAAGAAAACCTTAACATCTTCATCTCTGCCACGTCCTGCCCTTTATCCCGTCTCTTGATCGGTGCTGCCGTCTCCAACCCATAGAGAAGTCTTTTCTCTCTGCTCCACTTCTGTCACAGATTACTCCACATACCTTCTCTCCCTCTCTACTGTTTCAGAGTTAAGCCCAAATATTCAAACTGCTGCACTTTCTTCACCTCAGCTCCTTGCATCCTTATCGTTCCAGCTGCTTCCCTTTCATTAACACACGTCCCGTGTTGCTGTGACTGACCTTCAGGTCTTTACTCCTGAGCTCACATCTCCACTTCTGCAGGCTTTTCTCCATTCTCAACATTTCAAAGGAGCTTTACGTTACGTGAAACCAAAGCACTTTGTTTCCCGGCGAGTAATGTATAACAGCCATTTTACATGCCCACTAGTAATATTTTTCTTTTGATCTCAGGAAACCCGGTGCAGATGGATCAAACTTGTACGGTATTTGTTTCACCTGCTTCACGGTTGGACCAGCCTTGGTGAAGTAACCGAAGGAGAAGAATGATGGAAACTTTGGGGAGGAAAAACAAACATCAGTTATAGGTTCTGTTCATATTAAATATAGTTGTTACAGAAGTAGAAACATAATTTGAAAGACTATTAGCATTTTAATATATAAATACAAGGACCTTCGCCTTTCTTTGAAACACTGTCAGAAAAAGCTTGTGTGTCGTGTGGAAACAGCTGTTAACTGGAGGATTACCAGTAGCTACCTTAATGAGGAGTTTCCTGCCCAGGCTGAACTTGACCAATAACCAGAAGAGCAGACCACCAAAGAGAAGCTTGGCGATTGAGGAGAGCCCACCGACTCCAACGTAGGCGCTGTACTGAATCTGCAGGAGAAGAAGAGGGGAGAAGGGTAATTAAGAACGGGAGCATAAAGGAGGTAAAGAGGGAAATAAATGATGACAAGGAGGGGAAAACGATGGGGGAATCAGATAACAGGTGGAGGTGGGGGAGTAATGGAAGATGAAGGGAAAGGAGGTGCATGAAGGGAGATACTGAAGGGACAGAACAGAGGATAAAAGATGAAAGTCAAGAAGAAAAGAGAATGAAAGAAAGGTGATGAAGGCAAAAAGTATTAAAAGAAATTGCAGAATCAGATTGAAGTAACAGGGAAGGGACAGAGATGGAGGAAGCAGGGCCAGAAGAGGATGAGATGTCAAAGTAAGTAATGAGCAGCGGGGAAGAAAGTGATGAATCACAACAGATGACTCATCATATTTCCACACTGCTAGGCGAAGGTGGTCTAAACAACCTAATGAGAAAGTGTCATTAATGCCAGTGTCTCTGATCAAAACAGTCACAGCTGCTGAAACGGCCGACCCAGTTACGGCAGGAGAAAACTGGTTTTTGCTTTCCTCGGCCAAGATGCACAATACAGGAGGAGGAGAATTAAATATTCAAACTGATCTGTGTCATTTTTAATGCATACAAAACAGTGCTGGACGCAGATAGAACCAAGACATTAGTGGCTCTCAATGTTTTGTTTTGTTTTTTTGTCCTGAGGCACATTCAGACTGAGACATTAGTGAGCATTCACGGTTATATACTATTACGGATAGTACATGGCAAATTATTGATTACACAGAAACGCTGGATAGCAGAGCCAGACAGCAGCTCAAGGCTCGGGTCGTCAGGAACCCACCTAGATTAGAAAATTCACTGCTTCAATAATGAGGTGAACACAACCTTCACAAAGTGGTGGTTGGAAGTCTGTGGAACTCTGAGAAACATCTGTATTTTAGCCCAAAATTCAGATCTTTACTCATTTAACATGACACATGTGAAAGTATATGAACCCTTGTGTGGAACCAGAAATTTCTGTTTTTTCTTGCTCAGCTCACTCCTCTGCAGAAAACATCTTTATTTAGGTCCTTCCACACATTTGTTAAGAGGACTGTTGTACTTGTCTAGCAAGGTGAAGTTGAACAAGAAACTTCAAGCTACACGATATCAAGATCAAAGCCAGCAGCTCACTGATAGCTGTGGAGATAAAGCAGCACAAAGGAACTGCTGTTCTTCAGCTCACCTGGTCCCCCTGTTCATGTGGAGGTCAAGTCATTTTGATGACATCATCTACTCTAATTTGCTCTTGTTTAATCTCTTGCTTTGTCACTCTCATTTTCCATCATTAGTTTTTTGAGTGTCTCATTGTCCATTTCCACCCAAAGTACAGTTTGATACAATACAAAACACAACTGACCTATACGGAAGTCCCGCCCCCTTTGTTACTGTTGCTAAGATGTCTTAGACACATTTTCCACTCAAAAAGGATCACCTTTCTTTGAGGAGCATTCAAGTAGAACTTAAATATGGCAGATAAATATATGTATGGATGCATATTGCTATCATAACACTTTCCTGCTGCACATGAATGCAGTTGCAGTTTAATTAAAGACAACCCTCCACAACAGCTGATTTCTCTTCAGTTGACTCTGTTCTTACAGCACATCTGGTGCTATCTGCTGGCGATGGACACGTGATTCAAGCTTGGCAAATTAGAGAAGGTTATATCTGACCCTGAGGAGCCTGACCTTGATGCTAATCTGTGCAACTGTGTCATAGTTTCCAAATGGGTATGTTTTAGTTTGTCCTAGACTGCAACAACTGCATTTACAAACTGATACTGGGTCAACAGCAAACCCAAATTCTGTCATTTTGGAGGCTTGTATTTGCCAGATTAGCGTGGATTCCAGGCACAGCCATAGCAGAGGTTTTACATTTCAAAATAAAATTTAAAAAACCTATATAGACATGGCCTTAGAAATTAAGTCAAGATTAATGCATCGATGGAATGCCAGAATTTATTAATCCTAAACTGGGAATATGTCCAGTTTTCCCCACAAGAATGTGTCAAACAGATGAATTCAGAGCTCTGCACAGCTTCCTGGAGCTTTACATTGAGCTCATTTATGTATTTAACCTAAGGCAACAATGCAAGGAGTCCACTTTATTCTATTTGCATTAAAATGCTTAATTTTATCCAGTCAAGAAAAACTTATTTTTCTTCAGAATTCTGTAGTCTAGCAGCCTGAGGATAAAAACTCCTTCAAAGTTGTGGTAAGCAGCGGATGCTTCTGAATTGGTTGCCAAACGACAGCAGGGTGGAGAGGCTGAAAGTTTATCTTTTTTTTTTTTTTGTCTCTGCAGTATCTTTTAATGTTTCTGTCTGCATCTCTGGGATCTGTGCAGACATCTCACTGAGATCACTGATGCTCCAAAGAATGGAAGCAGTACAACCGTTTTAATAACCCACTGGAGAGTCTGGTTGTCTTCAGCTGTGCTCTTCTTGTCTGAGTTGTGACGTTTACAGTTAAAATGCTCAATTTCTTCTCTGTGGAAGTTTATGCCAACTTTGCCGTAAGTCTAATCCTATGATTCTGAAGGAACACTTATTTTGGACAGTTCTAAGGTCTAAGAATGTCCTCAATTCCACCGATAGATGTGTGTGTATGTGTGTGTGTGTGTGTGTGTGTGCGGGGGAGTGTGTGATTTAGGAGTGAGGTGTTAGAATAGATGGGCAGTATAGATAGAGTTCAAACCCTGTTTGCTAGATAATCTATGTGATGCCACTATTTCTAAATTATCCGAGGCATCTTCATCAACTTTCTGCTGTGTCAAAAGCTTTTCATATCAGCAAACACCTAAGGCAGCATAAACATATCCATAATAGCTGTACTTCAGTTCATCTCATTGTTAAGCCGTCCACCTACGTTTATTTTCACAGCTCTCCCGACTGTGGTTTTACCTTGACCAGCTGGAGCATGAAAAGATGGCATGATATGTCAAAGGTGAGCTCAGAACTTCGTATTGAACTGCTTTTGCAAATTTAGAAATACCATGCAGCAATTTCATATTAGCAGAGTATGCAATTATTCATGACAAGCTTTGCTACATGGCATTTCTGCCTGTGCAGTCCCTCTTTTTAAAGCTGCTTTCTTTAAAGTTATTGGCACTGACAGAAAATATTAGTGATGCAATCCTTCTGGAGATCTTTCACCAGGAAGCACATGCATTCATCACATATATTAGTGCACATAAGAGTGCTGCACCAAAAAAATAAAACTCCACAAAGTAACCCTAACCTCACACCGTCATTAAATTAAAAATGTGAGTTCTTATTTTGCAATGATCTTACTGGCGACTGCTGTTCCTCCTCGTAAAGGAAACGTTGGGTTCTCCTCACTACTGAAGGGTCGGAGCCCATAAACGGGATGGCATACTGCTCTATCTCCTCACTGAAGAACACAGAACCCCTGAAAACACAAACACACACAAATTACTTAAAAAGGAAAGCAAAGCTGTCTGTACTCGTCTAATCTACATCTGCTTGCAGCCTCAGCTCAGCAGCATTCAGCCTCATTTCATCCATTGATAGTCTCTTAAATCTGTCTCCATTCCTGCCAGGCTCCACATTCCAATAAAATCTCATTACACAGAGTATAAGTCACTCTTCCAGACGGTAATAGCCAGTGAATCACAGCTACCTTGCAGACACCAAGTATCTTTATGCCTTTACTTGATTTTCTGGTGTCACACTTTTACTAGTTAGTTTGTCCATTGGGCCTTGAAACACACTCTTGAAATATGATATTTGTTCCAAATGTACACTCCATCAAAGTTCATAAGTTTACTTTTGCAATTACTGCATGTGTTCAACAATAATACATTTTAAATTAATGCAACTGCATTTAGAAGAATATTCAGATTTGAAATGTAGGCCGCGTGCTGAAAAAAGTGTCAGATCCCTCTGATAGGCATGCCTTTGCTCTTTCTTGGCTTTTTACTGCCAAGCCCTTTGACTCCATTATCAATGATACTATCACATTCAAAAGGTTTTATCCAGGCAGTAACAGCCTCACCTCTTTCTGACTTTGACCCCAACAACAGGCAGTGGCTTGTAGCCAAACTTCCTCCTGAGCTGACGGAGGGAGCCGCTGTCTGCCAGGCCGTGCACAGCTGACTGCCAAGTGCCATCATGGCCAGTGATTCCCTGCAAGAATTGAGAGCATTAATATGTCACTGTCTTGGAAACCAGCATCGTCCAAAAGAGCCTTCAAATACTCTTCAGTAAAAGGTTTAATCTGAAAAAAAAACAATTATTTCATCAGATGACTGAAGCCGTCTCACTTTCCCTGAAACTTGCACACCCTTGATATTGATCTCTGTAGTCTATACTATTACATCAGGGTTTGCTCTTTTTACATATTTACATTTTATAAACTCAAATATACACTGCCGGGACAGAAAAAAATCCCACAAATAATTTCTTAGCTTTGATTCCCTGTGGCATGTTCTCAAGAAGCTTATGCAATCTCACAACATGACATCACAGCATGCTGTTGCATTAATCTTTCAGCAAAATCTTGCATTGACTGTACAATCTTCTCCATCACATCCCAAATATTCTGCTCTGGACTCTGTGGTGGTCGATCCGTCGGTCCATGTGTAAAAATGATGTTAAATTGACCCCATAGATGAGATGCTGCAGGTGTTAACTCTACCTCTGGCCCGCCGCTGATCGTCAGGAAGCTCTCCACTGCTGTCAGAGTTCCTAAAAACAAACCAAAACACAGAGTTGCCCTTCAGGAAATGGATCATTTTTCTGATCATGAGTTTAATAACTGCACAAACCAAAGAACATTGTATGAAACACTTTGGGTGCAAAAATGTAGCACAGAAGCATGTGGTGAGGCCATCTTCTTTGCCGAATGAGGCATTTTGTTTCCCACCTTTGAACTTCATCCGTGTGAAGAGAACCCCCAGGTCTGCCGGTATGGAGTCGAACCCACAGCTGCCGATCACATACACTCCTTTGTCCGACGCCTTGTTGTTGTACTCAAGCTGCATTCGCTCTAGGAACTGTAGAGGACAAATACGGCTTACGCTTCTCTTTTAAATCTACACATATACATAGATGTCAGTGCGAGATGTTAAACACACAAACAAAATGATGATTCCTGGAATCAGAAAGTAAGTTTCTAGAAACTACATCCTACCTGAGGCTCCCCGCTGATGTCTATGTGGTGAGCTCCATTTTCTATGCAAGCTTTTACCACTGGTTCACCAAAAAACCTGTACTGGAAGTAAAAGAAATCTGGTAAAACACAAACCACGTGATTGTGGTTTCTTTTCCAATATTCCGCACAGAGCTATCTCAATTTGACAAAACATAGACAATAGTACTTACTGGACCCACACAGTTGAGAACCACCACTGCTTGCTGGCACATGATGGCCAGTGATTCCTCAGTAAATACATCTGCAACAATGATGTCTGCCTTCAATTCAGGAACGGCTGAGAGGGAGAAAAAAATACACAAATAAACTCAAAAAAGATGGAAAATAAATGGCTAACACCATACATTTATGGTAAAATTATAATACACTGTGCTCAATGACAATATTAGGAGATACAACAATGCTGAAAATGATAGCACAAAAACACCTCTTAATATGTATTTCTGATAAGATGTACCGCTTTGGAAGCTTGTTAATATGTGCTCAAATTATATGTGAATTAATCTGGTTCAAGCAAAAACAAGTCAAAGGGAATTTTTAAGATGCCTCACTTAAGGAAGTAGAACTTCAGGTTACATGTTACGCAATAACCTGCCCTGCCCAGTTCAAACTCTTAACAAGTAAGCAGGTGCAGAGCAGAATAAAATAACTTATATTTAGAAGTCAAGCTAAGAAGTGTTTATTTCTTTCTACGTGACCACAACATGAACTCCAGCTGTAAGCACAGTGACTCCATGGACACTAAAGGGCAGTCTGACATCTGATAGTGTGGTGTCGGGTGGCGACGTTACACCCCGTCCACGTACACAGTCTCCCCGCGGCTCGTTTCAGCACTTCTTCCAGACGTGGTTTGCTTCTTCCGGCCACGGCCCACTTCAAAGCAGCTCCGCCGGAGCTCTCTGCGGCACACCGAGCAACCTCCTCAACGACGAACTGTCCGGTGAACCCCGTGGCGCCGAAAACAACGATGTGGTACGGTCTGCTGGCTGTTGCGGTCGCCATTGTTTGCGTTGTAACCTTAACGGTCAAGTCGGGCCACGTCAGGAGGAGTAACCGCCTAATTGACTATCTTCACCGACTATGTTGAATAACGCTTTACAGTTAATATACTGTAAGCTATCCTCTGGGGGTGTGACGCAGGAACAGAGAATCTGTGTTGAGCTTGTGAAGCCAATATTTGTCCGGGCTCTGCTCCGAAGCGCGGTTCAAAGTTCAAAATACCCGTGTCACGTGACTGTGTTTCCTGTGTTTCAGGGCATAGCTACCGCCGCCATCTTGGGAAGGTCTGGCAGCTCGTTTCTATAGAAACCTATACCTTCCAGTACTAGATTAGCCGAATTACCCAATTGCTATTCGGCCAAGATAGATGATTAGAACAAATAAGCATTGTCTGGTTTATAGATAAACACAATATTTCCGGAATTATTCTCATGAAAACAACAATATGAAACTAGAAAAAAAAAACACCCTAGAACTGGAATATAAAAGGACTTTGCAAAGATCCTGTCTGGTATACTCTTTGTACTTAATTGTACTGTAAATATAAAAGTAATGAATTATTATCAGTAATACTCTCCAGAATAATTAGTTTTATACAGCTATAGTATTGTATGAGGAAGTCTGGTGTAGCAGAGAAGTATGTTAGAGTGGTGCAGGACATGTATGTGAGCTGTAAGTTGTGAGGTGTGTAGTAGGTGTGACAGAAAAGTTCAAGGTAGAGGTGGGACAGCATCAAGGATCAACTCTGAGCCCCTTCTTGTTTGCTATGATGATGGACAGGCTGACAGATGAGGTGAGACGGGAATCTCCATGGACTAGGATGTTTACAAGATGACACCTGCAGGTAAAGGAACATCTATAGAGGTGGAGGTATGCCCTGGAAAGGAGAAGAGTGAAACTTAGCTCCAGCAAAATAATACATTTGTGAATGAGAGGGACCCAAGTGGAACGGTGAGGCTACAGGGAGCAGATACAGAACGTGGAGGATTTTAAGTACTTGGGGTCAACAGTCCAGATCAATGCAGAGTCTGAAAAAAAGGTGAAGAAGAGTTTGCAAGCAGGTTGAAACAAGTGAAGAAAAGTGTTAGATGTTTTAGAGAGAAAATCAGAGAGGCCAAACTGAGATGCTTTGGACATGTACAGAGGAGGGACAGTGAATATATTGGTAGAAGGATGATGAGGTTGGAAACTATCAGGAAGGAGGCCTAGAAGAAGACCAAAAAGGAGATTTATGGATGCAGTGAAAGAGGACATGAAGTCAGTTTAAAAACGAAGAGTTTTAAACTTAAGGAAGAGCCAAGACCAACATTAACAAAACATTCTTTATTACATAAAAAAAGAACCACTTACCTCTCTGCAAATTAAAAGAAAAGGTAGAAAAAACCTAAGATGATCTGATAAAACCATACAAATTTCAAAAATTACAGAACAAGAAAGAATTAACGGAACAAAAGTCTGGGGCATACACAGAGTCTTAAGATGCATTTCCAGTTAGGGGTTCTGGCGTAAAACTAGGAGGATGGAATATTAACAGGGCGGACCTCCTCCTCAGTCCTTTCAGCTGTTGTATCTCCACTGATGGTGACAGAGCCTGTTGCACCTAAACTACCTTTCCAAACCAACTGGTGGTGGAAGTGCATCACTTTCACTGCTTGTTAACAGGTCATAAGAAAGAAGGAGTCGGCAAAGAAATAAAAGAGAAAAAAACAAACTCAAATGACAATCTAACCCCCCCCCCCCCCCCCCCCCCCCCCCCCCCCCCCCCCCCCCCCCAAACCCCCCCCCCCCCCCCCCCCCCCCCCCCCCCCCCCAAAAAAAAAAATACTATATAAGGGTCCACATGGGAGCTGGTTTGGAATACCCCAGCAATCAGGAAACAGAAACTAAGAACCACAAATACATTTAAAATTCACTCTCATCTCTTTGAAGATGTAACAGGATAGCTAGTATTACTTACATGATTTTTTTTTCTTTTTGTTAAAAAAAATGTATATGTTGTTCTTCATCTGACATCATATAATCTTTATACTCAGACTCACTACAAACAGATGATTTGGATTATGATTTTACTCAAAAAAACAAAACATAGGATTAGAAGAAGGTATATTACTTTCATCACATGAAATTCAGAGTAACTTACTTGCTTTAGATCTGCTTTCCCTTTACAGTCTGCATGCTGCCAAAGATCTCTTATGGGAGAAAAGAAGCATCTGTTTGTAGCTCTGCATGAATTAAAAGTGGCCTTAACCTTAGTTAGGTTTTAACCTCTGCAAAGCACTCCCCCATCTACACACACATACTCACAAGGTGCTTTCATACCATCTGGAGCAGTGGAGGGTTCAGTTCGGTACAGATGAGGGACAGTGAATATATAGTCAGAAGGATGATGAGGTTGGGACTGCCAGGCAGGAGATTTAGGGATGTAGTAAAAGAGGATATGAAGTTAGTTGGTGTGAGAGAAGACGATGCAGAGCGTAGAGTTAGATGGAGGGAGGCGGATCATTCACAATGGCGACCCCTGAAGAGAACGGAAAAGAAGAGGAAAGAGAAGATTCGACAGAATTCTTCTATGTAATAATAATAGTGTTCACACATTTATTCTAATCATACTTTTTTTTTTGATCCAGTGTTATATCACTTCAGCTATAAATTTTTCTAATTTAGTCCATTTCTATAAAAGAATATATAAACACCTATTGAGGCCGTCATGAACAATTTTGGTTTTGAAATGACAAGGATTGGAGAGATGGCAAGTATTCAACAATTCAATATTAGTCTGAAAAATTACAATCATATATCCATTGGCAGTCATCTAAAGCAAATGACAAATGATATACTGCTATATTAATATCAAATAAGTTTAGCAATTAGTAATCAGTGTTTGAGAATAGGTCACTAGTCTCGGGCACATACTTAATTGGAGAAAAAATAACAAATTGCACATGGGCAGAAAATGACGTTAATGCCCACATTTAAAGAGAAACATTCACTTTGAGATTTCTTTACATGCATTCACAATCCTTTACAATTTATATATAAATGATGTAGTCTCTGTAGTTCATTTTTCTGCGTTTGTCTTATAAATTCTTTGGTCCCGGAGAAACATAGTTTCATTTCTACTGTGTACTTGTATGTAGCTGAAATGAAAATAAACATCACTTGGCTTGACTTCCCCTCCCACCTAAAACCTTTCCAGTATGACAGAGGGAAGAGGTTTTGATGGTCAGAGAGAGTCATGGCGCAGTTTTGTTGGTGACAGATTATTGATTTATTCAGGTTAGTGAGGTGCAGGTGGATAGTTATAGTTAGCTATAGTTAGGAGTGATAGTGAATTACTAATGGAGAACTGTATCAGTGTCACTGAGATCAAGTGATAGGTCTAGAAAGAGAAAAGGTAGAAATGTGATAACTGTAGTTTAAGTTGGAAAGGGAAGTTATTGGAAAAAAGTTGTAGTTTACCCATATCCGTATGCTGCAGCAAAGAAATTATGTGTATAGAGGTAATTACTGTTCTCAGTAAATCAATGAAATAAAACAGAAGCCTAAATAGCCCCCAAAAAGTAGGGCAGCTTATCTTTTGAAATTTTTTTTTTATGTGAAATGTTTAGATTTTTTTTTTTTTTATTATTATTGATCTTCATTTCTCATGAATATCATTAAAACTCTAAACAGGCTTGACTCCACCAAAGATAAAACATTCTGCAAGAAAGCTCAAAGCTGCCCACACACTGTATAAACCAAGTCCCCTGAAACCCACAGGACCAATAGTTATTTAACGCAGCTTTCTGCTACTTTATTCCCTTCATAAATGTCATACATGAAACCAGTGAACGTCATGAAAATGTAAAACACATTTATGCATCTGTTAAGACCTGGTTCGCAGGGCCACAGCATAAAATGGAGACTGAACACCGAGGTTAGAAAATCACAAGTTTTATTACAGTTTAACACTGAGCTGCCCGCAAGAAACCAGTATACGTGCAAATGCAGCAGGACGCACCTCCCACCAGCCATACCAGCTTTATCCACAGCTGCACAGGTGCAACCTGACGCAGTCAGCATTGCACCCATTCACTGCTGTGGACCAGCCAGGAGGATGCAGAGTGACGTAACAGCATCAATGACTTTAATCACTGTAAAGCACCTCTTAGAGCTCAGGAAAAAAAGACGTATTTTGACATACATTGAACAATATAAATGCAACACTTTTGTTTTTGCCCCTATTTTTCACAACTGAACTGAAAGATCAGAGTTTTTCTGTTGTATGCAAAAGGCCTATTTCTCTCAAATATTGTTCACAAATCTGTCTAAATTTGCATTAGTGAGCACTTCTACTGTGCCGAGATGATCCATCCACCTCACAGGTGTGGCATATCAAGAAGCTGATTACACAGCATGATAATTGCACAGGTGGGGCATCCTGAGCTGGTGGGGTTACACGTGGTCTGAAGTTGTGAGGCTAGTTGGATGTACTGCCAAATTCTCTGAAATG
Source organism: Hirundichthys speculiger (assembly GCA_018398805.1). NCBI lineage: Eukaryota > Metazoa > Chordata > Actinopteri > Beloniformes > Exocoetidae > Hirundichthys > Hirundichthys speculiger. The sequence goes on from JAGFBZ010002129.1 coordinate 24,567, forward strand.
CCTTTGGAGACGGCTTATTGTAGAGAAATGGGCATTCAATTCACGAGCAGGAGCTCTGGTGGACATTGGTGATGGTGAGATGAAGCCTTGTAAGGCATCGAACCACTTCAGCTAATCGGTTTGAGAAAGGGTTTATTACTCCAAGCTTCGTGTGCAGACGACACCACCTACTGGCCGGGTGAAGAATCACAGGCAGGTGGATCTCAACCACCGCTGGCTGTGGCGCATTGAATATTTGTGTCTGTCATGGCCCTGAGGAATGACTATGAATTACAAATAATGTATGATAAAATAAATTCTCTACATACATTATCACATATGTGTATAATAAAATATGTCACGAATGTATTCTATGAGTGAGGTTTTCCAGTATGGAAGTATCATATGATATGGCAGGTTGTGTAATAATGGTTTTCTGTCACTTTAGGAGAATAGAATAGCACCTATCCTTCTCTCCTCACTCTCCTAAATCTTCAAACTCTCACAGTCTCTAAACTCTCCAAACTATCTCCAAACTATATAAACGCTATCCAAATTTTAGAGTCCAAACTATCAAATCTTCATCCAAACTCTGAACTGAGCACAACTCTACCAACAACCCACATACTGAATGGAGCCTGAGGGGTTTACATCGCTGTCGAAGCTCGCAGCGACAGAAACAGTCGCTTGTTCAGAATCAATGTAAAGAAATAATAATTAGCATCATAAGTTAACATGAGCTGAGCCAGCCAAGCTAAAATAACCTGTGATTGACGTAAGGTGGGCACGTTCCATCAGGCTTCTCAGCATTGGTTGTTCAACCCTTTTGCAACATGACAGAGTGCAGTACGAGAAAAAGGCTGCAAAATCACTGCAGAAAACCCATGGGTGACGTCAAATAGGATTTGTCCAGTTCTTCTTATACAGTCTATGCTTATGACCTGTGAATAAAGACTTGACCCGTTTAAAATATCTGAAAACTTTGAAACAATTTCAATTGGTTTGAACGTTTAAGCGTTTCACAAAGCCTGTCGTTACCCACCACTACCATCCTCCCTCTTCCTCTACGAAACTCTGATTTTATGCCATTTATGTGGCTTTCTCTTCTTTAAGAGCAACTTGAATTGGCTTAGAGGCAACAGCGCCTCCTAGAGTCAGTAAAAAAATGATTGTCATACAGTTTGATGTCACACCTGTTCTGTCCTCATAGGCTGTTGACGCATCCCTTTTTGTCAGCTTTATTGCATAATATATGATCATAATAAATGTAAAATAAACAACTGCTAACATTTTTTTTAATTGCAGAACCTAAATAAATGGATGTTCTTGCTTATTTACTATTAAATCCTGGTAGATATTTTTCTTCTGTGCCAGGCAAGTGTGTGTAAATTAAAAAGTATATTCTACATTGAGGCATTTTTTCACCTATGGCAAAATTTTCATGTGGTTGGTATTCATGAACGTTTTATAATTTACAGTACATTAAATATGAGGACATGGGATGCATCCTGCAGCCTGAGTTTTCTGCAAAAATGTGTGCAGTTTTCACGGTATACAGCGACATCATGTGGTCAGTTTTGTGAATTACACTGAAGAAAAATTGTGAAACCATGCACTCATGCCAGTAAAATTTTACTTACAAAATGAATTAAAAAATAATAATTATAACCATTAAACACATCTTTATTCGCTCAATGTTTCAAATCAGGGCAAGCTTTAAAAAAGAAATCTTATTGACATATGCCATTTATGTAATCATATTTGGTACTTGTGGAAATAAATATTGAAACACAAAGATGGACAGCACAATGCAACACTTGTTGGTAAACAGTATCCACAGTGACGATACAGAGGTAGCGTTTGTTAACTTGCACACACAAAGGAGTGACAGAAACTTCAGTTAAAAACAAAGCGTTAAATGAGCAAGCTGGTCAAATTTCATCTTCCTCATTTCAGTTAAATTCTACCTGCTGCTGACAGCCATGTTTCCTGTTGGCCCACAAAGCTCTGCAATCACATCTTCCCTCTTTCAATATCTTTGTTCATCTGTGTACACGCTGAAAGGAAACAAACAGATCTGGTCAAGCCTTCTGATGCAGGACAGAAGTTTTCGGGTGACACATGTAAGTATGAATGTGACAGCAGTGAGTAATGTTAAGTATAAACACAGGGCATGAGTCTCGGGGGCGGGGGGGGGGGGGGGTAGTCCACCCGTGTAGCAAACTGGCACGCACAATAACTACAATTTCATACTGAATCTACACGCACATGCAGGCTATTATACACTGTGCCATGGTTTTAATAAGGCACATACAATGTAATGCGTCACATGGGATTGTCTGCTGGTTCCATACTGGCCCCGTGCGACTTGGCCACTTGGGTTCCCTTATGCGTTGGCCCAAGTGGGACCCAGATAAGACACCTGTTTTGGGCCCATGCGCAGCCATCACCCATGCACTGTAAATGAGCATAACCACTGCAAGCAGTTTGCATGGAGCCAACATGGAAAATCCCATAGGGGGCCTCAATTTTAAAGCCCATTTGTATGTCAGATGGGCCCAATGCATAAATGTTGGCTGGGTACCTGTCTTGAGGTAAACGCCCAGCTCTTCCCTTTCAAAAAAAGGATTACCTGGAATCAGAATCTATCCAAAATAATATCTCTTTGTTTGTACTTGCTTTTCAACAACATCTTCATAATTATGTGTACACTCAGTTAGCAGAAACACACGTGAACAAACCAAGAAGTTATGGTAAGACGAAGGACAAATTAACTAAAAAGAAAAAAATAATATTGATCCATTTATCAACTTTAAGAAAAACATCACTCGGGTATGATTTTAAATCTTTCTTGGGACACAAACCTCTGAAACTAACAACACAAATGCATCCACAGTTACAAATCTTAAAACTGTGTGGGAAGAATCTAAAATCAGTTTGAATCCAAACTGAGTCATTAGCTCTCTCGTATCTGTACCATCCACAGCAGCAGTAGCAAACATCTTTTTTTGACATGTGTACATGATCACGTGTTTGTCTTCTGTGGTGAAGGTTTGTTCCATTTCTATAGACAGGTGTTGCTCTGAGCACCTTTTCAGTTATATGCAAGTTCATCTCAAGAGTTAGTTGGACTCCTTTGTTCAGACACAAATGAAGCAAAGCTTCCAACGTCTGGACAGCAGCATCACGTTCATTCTGGTGCAGTAGTTTCCATCAGCATCTATTCATATCGAGCGTAAACTGATGTCTCTGTCCGTTGCAGTTCTTGAAGCAGCGTCTTAAGTCCAGAAGGGCAGCCAGTGTCTGAGCCCCACAAAGAATCTTCTTACGTTTGTGGCGTAAAAGTCGACGTTGTGAGTAAAGTCGGTGCAGATGTTGGAGTACGTGTCCACCACGGTGCAGTAGAGCGCGGTCCCGCCTATGCTGATCACCACGGTGACCAGACACAGCAGCAGCAGGATAAGACATGAATCTCCCCCCACCTCATCTAACAATAAGACAGAAAAAATATTAGATTTCTCTTTGTGGTGTGAAGATTGGTCTGTTTTTATTTTATTTTATTTTATTTTTTTTGGCAGGCCTAGTATGGCATCTATTCCACTGTACCTTGCTCCATGCCATCTTCTGGCTCACTGAAACGAACTTTGCGCTTGGAGCTCTGTTTGACAGCGCTATTGTTTAGGGGAGGCAGTCCGTCCAGAGATGCTCGCCTCCTCTTCAGGATGGAGACCAGACCGTCTGGAGAGGAATTCTGTGACGGAGACAACAAAAATGAGAACTTTAGTCCTCCTGTTTATAGGACTTACTTGTCACAGCAGACAGTAGGTATCAAAGAAGATCCCTTTGTTTGGTATAAAGAAAGGGGCATTAAATGTGCTCTATAAATAAAAATTTGACATTACGTTTAAAGGAAGATTATGGAGTTAAGACAACCCTAAGTCTATTAGATGGTAATGAGTGTAAACTTTATTTAGGCACTAAAGGGACATGGATTGAAGCAGTGTTGCGTTAGAACAGAATATGTTCAAAGCAGCTTTTTCTGTTAGTCAGGGCTGGGCATCGAAAATCGACACCTTTCTGGTATCACTTGAATTCCTTCGATACCATCGAGTATCGAAAAACTCCTCGTTGTTCATACGTATTTTCCACATCTTCCAGACACTACCTCCATTCTACCATTTAACTCATTGGCTGTCGTTGACATCAATTTGAATCTAAATGCTCACTGCCATTGCGCCAATGGCGGTCGATGAGTTAACTGCAGTGTTGCACCACCATCACACCACTTCAATCATCCAATCCTGTCTTGACAAACAGTTTCAAACAACCCTCTGGAGACTCTACCCAGTAGCCCAGGGTCAGTCTGTAATGGAGTTAATCAGTCTGTGACATTTCTCATCACCTTTCATCACCATCGTCATGACTTTTTAACAAGTGTCTTTCTGCATCATGGCAGTGGATTAACTCCAGGTCGAAGCACATTTATGCTCTGGACAACTGTCATCTGTTTTGCGGAGGTGTAAGTTCCAGATATCTGAGCCGGTACCGGCTGGTTCTGTGAGCAGCTACTGTGTCAATATTGTGAACAACTGCTGGCAACGACACACATGCTAATGATGCTAATGCTCAGTTTGTGAAGGTCAGATATAAAACCTGGACAGAATTATTGAAAGTTCTTCTTTTCTGGAGTGAAGTGAACTTTCACAAACTGGACTTGGATAAAGTGAATAGATTATTTATGTCTAATGGGTCCTAAACATAACTGAAAGCAGAATAACTGTATAATTTATCTTCTGAAACTACTCTAAAGTGATTTAAAGTTTTCTACCATTCAGGATTATTCCGGGCAATATGACTACAAATCAATATCACGATTAAGTGAACATTTTATCTTGATCATTAAAAATAACTGATTATTTAGATTTTTGCGCTCATAGATCACTGACAAGTTTTAGTTGCAAGAATATCCAAGTTGCAACTATTACAATTATACATATATTTGTGATTTTTATAATGTGTGAAGGGAAATGCACACAGATGAACTACGTATAGTCATTTACTGAATATTTCAAACAACTGAAATAATGGACATGAGCAAGATTACGTTGCTATGTTAAGTTCTGAATGACTGTTTTGATTCATTTTTGACTGATTGCCCAGCCTCACCTTTAATACCATTAATATCTCAAATAGCTTCCTGTATGCTGAAATTTTATTAAGCTGGTATTGAAAAAAGTATCCCAGGTATTGGTATCAAAAACAAGTTAATGGTGCTGGTATCGATACTGAAAAATTGAAAACGATACCCAACCCTACTGTTCGTCTAGAGCAGCAATGTAAGAATAAATTGCTATTTTAAACCTCTCACATGACTGAAAAACATAATTCACTTAAGTGATAGTGTGGCTAGGGTCCCTGGAGATGGTCAAAGGTCATTTTAACTTTGTATGTGTACAAAAAGTGTATAAAAATGACTGTTTCTGCAGGAATGTCATTCCCCCTTGCTGTTACATTGTCACAAGTCTATACATGGCGATTACATCGAAGCAAAATGAGGAGACTTCAAAATATTCAGTTCACTTCATTTTTCTGTGGCCTGGTTTGATTTTCTGACCTTCTGAAAACACAAAAACTTTAATCTGCCTGTTAATGAATGACTGCACCCTCTGACTGCCCTTCTAGTTCAGTCTTCACGCAACAGTTTTCATACTTGGTGTTCTCAGTTATTGATTGCACGACTGATGGTTAAATGTCTGAACATGTCATGAGCAGATGCGCAGCCTGTCGGATAAGAACAACAACAAACACATCTAAACAAACTGAAATTACTACCCTCAAACCTTTTTTTTTGTGCAAATAGAAGAGCATTTCTCAGAAATGTCTGATTCCTTGGTGAGCTCACTCTTCTGAAAAGACATCTTTTCACAAATCCACCACCCACAGTAATCTCTTACATGGGCTGTAAACTAATACTGTTATTTGCTGCTTAGTTTCTTTTTTTTTTTCAGGCAGGCAGTGTTTTGACCATCTGGGGGCTGAATGAAGAGTGAGTCGTCGTGAAATGACCCTTTGACAGGCACAGTACAGTGGGTGGACAAGCTGCCGTTAATTCAGCCCTGTTTACCAGCCAATTATTTCTGTAATCAATGCACAGCAGATGTGTTCAAGACACATTTCCTCAGCTTATGCTTATAAATCAACACCTCCAAAATCCAGTCACGCACAAAAAATACAGTTAAAAGATTTTACATTTTTACTTCAGGTTCACAAAAGTTTCTTTTTCCTGGAAGTTTCTGCAATTCTGCTGTGACAAAAGAGAGAAGAATAGGCATTTTTTTCTAGCATAAGAAACTTTAAAATCAACTTGAAATAATATCCACAACACAACAAAGAAAAAGAGACCCTCCCAGTCAAACCTCTATGGGATCACATAACAGTCCTGATCTTGAACTCAACAACAGTTGCTCTGGCTGGATCGCCTGTTTGGAGTCGCTCTAGATTTCAGCTCTAAGCAGAACCTCACCCTCTCAGTTTAGAGTCTGGGCCAGGACACAATGTGTCGACACAATGTGTGGAATGAGACCTCGGCTTGATAATAAAGCATAATTAGCAGGGTGGACCTCTCAAGTGTGATGTCACGCCAGTTAACACGGGTGGGGGACTGACATTGATCTCACAGAGGGACCGCGGAGTGTTCATGGGAGTGTCCCGCTAAAGAAAAGAGCTGGATTTCTTCCCAAAGAATCAAACTATGGAACGTACAGCAGACCAGAGAGAAGGAAGTAAAGCAGATGTGAGCGGAGGACGATGGAAGGGTGTAAGGGATGATTTTAGACATGCAAGGAGGCCAGCTTTTATACCACATTCTTCTCCTTTTTTGCAGTATTTTTCCATTTGATGCAAAGATATTTCAGTCGTGCATCCTCTGACCTACAGTGTTTTTCCAGCACCTCCCTGAGGAAGGCTAAGCAGGTGGAAAGACAGATAAACCCAACAAGTGTATTCTTACCCCATCCTTGTGGGACAGTTTGGCCAGGTCCTTGTCTGAGGCTTGGGGTACTCCTGTTGGCCACTCCACCTTCACGTCCTCCTCCTCTGGCGTCTCCTCACACTGTTCCTCCTCCTCCACCTCTTCTTCCACTTCTTGTCCTTCCTCATATGTCTCTCCCCCTCCATCCTCGTCCTCCTCAGGGTCAGTCTGCTGTGAGGAGAGCTTGGACTCTGAGCTCATATTTTGTGTTTTCTCTTCAGCGCAGGGTGTTTTATCAGGCTTCTTGGCTAGAATGTGGAGGAAACAAAGGACTCTGACTATGACTCCTGACAAAAAATGTGGAAAAAGAAACACTCCTGGAGGGCGTTAGTTCTTGGGAGCTGTTTTATTTTGTTGGGAAACAAAACATATATGGCACACCTTTTTTTTTATTTAGAAGATGAACATTCTAGCTCTATGAACCACACTTCAAAAATATTCCCCAATTATTGCTATTAATGGCTATTCATTTTCTGATCAAGTAGAAACAGAAATAATTCTTGCACAAGTCTAAGTATGCAAGACTTTAGTTACAGAGTGTTTATAGATTTTAATTAGCTGGCTGATTGACAGAAACATGATCCCAACATTGAGAGGACTCTAAAACTCCTTCAAATTTGTGCTTCAACACAGACTGTGACAAAAAAAAAAAAAAAAAATTGTAAATCCTGGTCTGTGCAAAAAATTTGGAGCAGGTACAAGGACCATAAAAGGGAAGCCTACAGGTAGACCAAGGAAAAAGTCAAAGCATCAGGACAGAAAACTCTAATTAATATGCCTTGTAAATTGAAATTGCATGTCAAAAGAAATGGAAAAACAAATGGAGAAAAACAGAAGACAGTGCTTGTGACCTAAATGGGAGGAATTTGAGGATTTATATTAGGGCTGGGCAAGTTATTGTCACAATAACTCATTAATTTATTAACACCGATATTTATTTTATCGCGCATTAACACATGTTGCTCACATGCTTTTGTTTTTAAAAGTCTGTTACTGGCTGCTGCAGAACCGGAAGAGGATTGGCAGCTAAACATTCGGAAAAGCTAAAACAGACATGGAGAACGGTAAAAATCCGTGAACTTTACAGTTCGGGTAGCAACTCAGGTAGCAATATTAACAATTCTGTCTGAAAACTGTCTGGACTGCAACAAAACTTTGTTGCAACAAAACTTTCAAACCCCTTTGTTCAAGACTGCAACAAAACTTTTATATCTCTTTGTTCAAGACGATTGCGTCATTCCTCCATTTTACATCAGATCTGCTCCATGTGTTCACTGTCCTGCTGTTCTCTAGCTGGTTACTTCAGTGTGGCTCCATCTAGTGGCACAGATGTGTAATGACAACAGAAAGTCCTCGATGATAAAACGACCCCCATTTTTGAGAATATGGCTTCTAGATTCTCCTATATTCGGGCCAATATGGTAGTTTGATCAAGGACTTATTCAACAGCAGATGGGTGTCTTGCAATGTTTGGAAATGAGCGTCAGAAGATTTTGTGCTCATCATAATCTGAGGAAAAAAAGACTTATGTCACACAGAGCTGGCGAGCGCTTTGGTTCATCTATATATGAGCTGAGTTTTCGTTCAGATTTTCACAATATTGCAAATATTTATAGCATGTGATTCCAGTGCCGCCATGCTACTTGAACTGCCACGCACAAAGCCATTTCTGGGTCACGTAAACCAGACAATTTAATTTTAAAAAACAATTTCAGACCCGTGGCCCATTTTTTTCATTTCGTATTTTTGATCCAAGTCTAAAATTGAAATATAAAAAACGGGCTATTTTTGTGTTAGATTAAAAAACAAAAAACAAAATAAAATGTCACTTTTTGATTTTTTTTATTTTTGATTGACAATTGAAAATGGAAAGAACAAATGATACACAGATTGATAAAGTTACTGAACTTTAACATGGACATTTTCATTTTAAAGTTCTCCCAGATGGAGGATTTTACAGAAACAAGGTTATTTGTAATAACTGCCAAGTTGAACTCCCCATGAAAAGTTTCTGCTGTTACCTCAGAAATTACCTGTTTTAATGTTATGATTGTGGCTCAGGAATTTGTTGGTAGACTTTTTTCATTTTTCATATAAAAACAGGATGACATCAATGCCCTGGCAGTGGCAATAAGCTTAATTTTACTTTATATTTTTTAAAATGAGATTTACACTCAATATGTGTTACTGACAAGTGCTAATGTTAAAAGTGTTTGAACATCAAATGTTATGACACTTTAGTTTATATGGCAGCAGAACATTTAAATAAAAGTGCACTTGACACTACTTTTGAATTCATTATTTGATTTTGCGTATACAATGCGATTAATCGTGATTAATTAGGGAAATCATGCGATTAATCGCGATTAAAAATTTTAATAGCTGTCCAGCAGATATAAATCATAATCAAGACCTAAACAGAAGAAAACAAGGTCATAGGAGACTAAAGAGAAGCAGTCATGGATACTCAGTGATGAATCATGAATCTGCATTCGACAAAGAGATGGATTTTTAGTTGGGTACAGGTCTAATGAAACACAGAAACCAGTGCGTTTCCACATGATGTGGTTGCAGGGTTTGGCTAAAGGACAAGGGAAGATGGCTGTCATCAACTCTACACATGCACAGATGTACATCAAAAATTTAGACACTGTTCTATCTAATCAATGGACAATAGGCTTTGTGATGATGCATTTTGCAACAGACTGCTGAACTATCTACGGTGCACGCTGCCTTGTGCCCAGATATGGATGACGGTGGTGGTCTTTAATCATTCTGCTGCCCCCATCACCAAAACTTTGATAACTGGAAGTTGGGGGATGGATGGATGGATGGATGGATGGATGGATGGATGGATGGATGAGACCTGCTTATCTAACTATTGTAATTTGGTCCTTGTCCAAGTTGCTCTGATCTTTCCAGCTGTCCATTTCCTCTGCTTCAAAGACATCCATTTCCAGATCTGCCTCTTCACTCACCGCCTAATTTATCCCATCTATTCAAAGGTGCTACTGTAACAAGATAATCAATGTTATTCACTGTACTAATGAGTGGTGGTGGTGTGGCCGTGGAAATGTTTTTACCTTCAGCGTGAGAGGACTGTAGACTCTCACTCTGACTGTCTTTCAGGGCTGCGTTCAGCTCCTTCTGTTGGACAGAGTTAAAAGTCACTGCGTTGAGAAAGTCTGAAAATTATCAAAGATCAACATTTAGCAGGAAGGTTTACATTTCTTACCTTCTCCACACTGACTGATGGCCTGAGTCGTGCCAAAGAAAGACGAAGATGAAGAAATAGGAAGAGAGGGGAGGACCAGGCAGCCCACAGGAGAGAGAGAGAGAGAGAGAGAGAGAGAGAGAGAGAGAGAGAGGAGAAAGGCCAGTAAAAGTTAATGGTATGTTACTGAACTTTTGTAACACAAGACTGCATCAGCTCTACTGCTGGATGATATCCACCTGAATGAAATGGCTGTGGGCTGTAAAATAATGCAGGTGGGACCCAGCAGAGTCTGGCATGCAGACCTGCAGTCTCTGTCTGTCTCTGTCGGAAATTACTATTCTTCAAATGTATTGATTTTCATATTTGTTGCTTCTTTATCCTCGTGCCATGTCAAAGTCTTGTTTTGATCTATGCCTCCTTGATGTGTTCACATGAGAGTCAGAGACAGAGGCAGTTTATACTACAGCAGAGCTGATCCTGAAAGGTTTCTGTCAAACAGTGATGAATGTTTTAGATGGTATGTGAAGAATGAGCTTGAGTTTTTTTTTCCCCTCTGCTCATAAGCAGAGGCTGACAAAACCCCACATCAAATACATAAATGTTCAAAATATGTGCATTAATGAAAGAAATGCTGGGGTTTTGAGGAAAGTGGTTTACCTGTGGTGTGTTCTGCAGATGTGGCTCAATATCTCGACATGTTTCTGACTGATACCATCTGTGTCAACGGGCAGACTGTCCTCAGTGTCCTTCTTGTCCCGCCACTGGCTCTCTGGTGACATATGGGACCAAGATGCACATGAGACAAATGTACATCCTCGTAATTATGTCAGTATGGCACAGAATTATACTGTACTGAGGTTTCAGATCGCTCGTGAAGCTTGAAGACAGTACCCCAGTTCTCCTGCAGGGCGGCGAGGTTGGTGAGCAGACGTTCATGGTAGAGTTTCTCCAACTGTAAGAACTGGACTGCCCACTGGTCTGAGAGCATCAGTTATTAAAGAAAATAAAACTCCATCGTCTGCTCTTGAAACTGCATAATGCAGACTGTACATACAACACAGCAGGCGCTACAAACTGCTACGATGGCTGTTGATAGTTAGTAGTGCGCCACCATAAAAGCAATTGTACCATGCATAACCAGAAACTAGCTGTGCAACCTGTTGTGGAAAATTATATTTGTTATATTTATCCACATCTCTGTGACCATACCTCTAAGTAAAGCAGAGACTTGAAGACTCTCTTGAAGTTTTCATGAAGCTTCCTTCTATTCCTTCTATGTCAGAGGTCAGACAGGAAGCTCTTGATGAATGAGCCCCGAAATGGGATACCACAATGAATTAAAGCATTAACAGGTTAGAGAAGATGCTAGAATGTTCCACATGGAGAACAGTATCTTACTGACGCATGACAAGGCCATAGAGGTGTTCAGGCCGGAGACTCCAATGTGATTATACACATTTCTGTGTCTGGTCATCAAAACCCTGAAGTGATTATTAAGATTATCATGACAGCATATCTATATTTTTATTAATTCCCTGACACAACAGCTGTTACTGGCTTCCACTTTTGTGGCCCATTGCATTATGGGATGAAGTACGAGAGGTAGACACATACAATTGACTGTGCGTTTGTACGTAGCCTGCATACTGGATAATACATTTTGGCTAAATTAGTACACACTACTAATATAGTATCCCATTTTGATACTTATTATTGATGTAAAAATGTTATTTTCGCTCTGCTCCTTAGGTAACTTCACTTTCTGTTTTAATTTGGAGCACTTGTTTCTTGTACATTTCTCTAGCTGGTTCTGGTTAACTTTGCTCTCTGCATTGTTTTCCACCCAGTCGTTTCTATTTGCCAACCCAGACTGGATACGTGAGAGAACTTTCCAGTCAAAGAAATGTAGGGGTTTTTTTTTGTTTTTTGTACTGTTCCCCTCCAGCTTGTTCTCTTGCTTTTGTCGGTTCAGTTTTTTTTTTTTTTTTTGGTTTTATTTCCCAGTAAATGATTAAAGTTCTTTTTACTCGTTATCAAAAGCTAGAGAATAAACAAGTGCCTGAATGAGTCAGTGCAGTTTCCTTATCAGCACCTCCTTTCTTCGCTTCTCCCTCAAATCTCTGCAGCGCTTTAAGATTCTGTGCATGTTTCATGAATCTGGCTCGCACATCTTCACTTCTTATGCATTATGAATTCTGTTTGTCCGCCCGTCTGTCTGTTCCCTTTTACGTCCTCACTTACAAATATATAAACAGACTTTATGTGCAGCAAAAACAGGCTAACGGCTGCTGCCAAGGCGACGGCACAAGCAGCTCCAGAGGAAACCACAACTGCAGGCCCGTAGGGCTTTGAGCCAGAGTACGGGGAACACCCAGCGCCTGAGAGCTAAATGAGAAGACCGAAAACAACACTGATATGACAAACATGTGCGTAAAAGAGGAAAAAAGATAACAGGACAGCTGTTTTTTTTTTCAAATACTGGCTTTACATCTTCCTTCCAAAATATTTGAACAGTTTTTGCTTTTCCTATATAGAGCATAAACTCCTACTGGAGAGGTCCCAGGAGCACAAAAACAACAACCTGTAAAAGTCTTTTGCTTTCTTTAATCATCATAAAGCCAGAGCAGCTCAGTCACAATTTAACTGGAAAAATAAAACTGACGGTCCAATGCCACCCTGCATTAAAACGGACATGTAAAGGTCACTGTGCTCTTTAAAGGATACAGTCTTGTTTCAGCCAACAGGCCTCTGCAATCTTAAAAAGAACAAAAAAACAAAAGAAAACTTAATTAAACAAGATGTATAGCATTCATCAACATGACACATGATACATTTACGTGACTCAGCAGTAACTCTAATCAAGCTTTACAAGAGAATCTAGATATTTCTGCTTGAAATTCACCAAATCCCTCCTAAGATGTGGATCACGTGACTCCATTATACCATGAACCAAAGCCGTCCAGATAACCTGCGAGACACTGAGTCACATGAATGTACTTATACTCTGGATTAACATGTTTCACTGGGCTTTTTATTCTCCCCGTCCAGATGCTTTTGCTTTCATCCCAGCCACCAGCAAACCACCTACTGTAGCTCAGAAAACATAGAAAGGCATATATTTATCTTTCATGGACGTACGAAACCAGAAGCTTACACACACAGCATGAAAGGATGCATAACCTTTTTTGTTTTCTTAATGTCTGACATTAAATCAGACTGAACTTTTCCTCTTTTAGGTCAGTTAGGTCAGCGAAAATTATTTCAGATTGCTAAATTCCAGGATAATGATGGGACGGAGTCAGCTGCAGCTCCTTCTGCTCCACTCCTCACTTCTGTCTTTTCAAATCAGTTGACATACAGTTGGTGAAGCTGGATATTTCTACTCTGATGCAGGTCTGTGATCTCAGCGCTAGGGCTGTAGTGATACACTAATCTTGCAATACGATACATGACATTCGGCTCACGATACGATATAGATCCATATTCGTCTTAAGATACATTTACATCATTTTCTGAAAGATTTTAAAGGAACAAAGTGATTTTGGTGACATCTTGTGAGCGTTTCAATGACTTTGTTTGAATTAGTTGAACTGAAAGCATCAATTACACATTATATGGCTGACAGGCAGCTTGCAAAAGCTGGACAAAATGAATAAAAGATTTGTTGAGAAAAATAGTTTCATTTATTTAAAAAGTGCAAATTGTTGCTTGCAAGCTTTTAAAGGTAGGGACACAATGAGAGTTAAAGTACAGCAAGTGGCCTTCTTTGGCAGCTTTTTTGGCTTGATACTGAACATATGAGGTAGCTACTAGCCATTCTAGCCACAAGGTTAGGTAAAAACGAGCCACGGCAGCCAATAATTTAAGTCCATTGGAGCAACATTTAAGCCACCTTAAAACTGCACCCATCTCAGCAGAGTAGCTTCAAGATTCAAGTCTCTTTATTGTCATTATACAGGCGTAACGAAAATTTTGCACTAAAAAAAATTTGTCGCTGGCGGACTTAATGGCACCCCTGTGGGACATGGGGGTTTTGAAAGGAGCTTAGAATATCGATACCCGCGGCTGAAAAATCGATACTCTGGGGAAATAAAATATCGATATATATCGCAGAATCAATAAAATTGCTCAGCTCTACTCACTCAGCGCGTGTAAAACCAAACAGCACCAAAGTGACACTACATGAAAGAGCTGTTGGCTTTCTCAGTCACTGCAGATGCTCTCAGAGCAGAAAATGGGATTGTTTTCAGAATATGTCCTCTTTAAAATGGCATCATTCAGATTAGTGCTGGGCAATATGACGATATATATCGTGGGGACAATATAAAAGTGTATATCGTGCCATTTCTCTTCTATCGTTTCTATCGTTTCTAACCTAACCTAATTTTATCAATTATTACAGCAAATGTTTAATTAAATAACCTGCAATGATAAATTTGATAGAATCATATCTACTTCTACAAAGTAGCCTTTTATGTTTGCACTTTTATTTATGGTTAATGCCTTAAACAGAGTTCTCTTCAACCCTGATGTTCACTTTAGACCCTTTATATTGGTTTGCAAACTTTGCACTACAAGGTTACAGATTTCAGAAAGTTGAAAAATAATTTGTGTTTATTTTCTATAGCTGAACTTCAGTGCAAAAATGTGTTTTCCTCTCAGAAACTGTTGTGCACTTTAAAAAAATGTAAAAGCTACTGTACCTCTGTACCTACCTGTTTTTGCTGCACTAAAATGTATGTTTGTGACAGTTCAGCTAAATGTCCTTTCAAAATAAAGTTGAAAAGTAAGCAATGAAATTTTTGTCAAACTTTTCAGAGAATAACTGAAAACATACTTTATTATGGTATATCGTGATATATATCGTTATCGTGATATAAAATAGTCCATATCGTGATATATGATTTTTTCCATATCGCCCAGCACTAATTCAGATACTTATCACTTTCCGGTTAATGTACCTCACACTTCACACTCAAAACTAATCAGAAGGCTCCTTTTCTTCTTCTCAGGTTTGTCCTCTGGAGTGTATTCATTTTAAGACAAATGAGTTCGGCGCGTGCAATATCCTGCGCACCGACAGAGCAGGTGATATGAGCTGTGACCGAATATGGAGGGGCTGTTCGTAGCAGAGAGTGATGAACACCATATTTCTGCTCAAAGTGGACTAAAAAAAAAAAAGCCTGTTCATACTAACAGTAATTCCATGCGGTTGGAAATGATTTGTCATCGCTCACCTTGACGATGCTATCGACCCCTGCAGTGGTAAATCAATTTTTTTTCAGCTTAGAGATAAATAACATTTTCAGCTGAAACATCATGCCATATATAGCTGTTTTTCTCGAGAGAGGGGCAGCTCTGATTGCTCTGATTTGCCTCACTTTTCCCTTCTGAGTGTTTTCAGCTAAACAGCTTCTCCTTTGTTTCATGATTAGTCCATTTGGCAGCGATGCAAAATAAACTTACAAGCTCCTTCACAGCTCAGACAAAACAAACCAAGTTGCTTGTGTTGGTAGGAAGTCACAGTCTGCAAAGCACAGCATGCATACCACACAACTACTGGTCTATCCCCCCCGATCCTTTCCAACAAAGAACAGAGCCAGAACCCAAGTATATGCAGCTAACTTGTAATTATCGTGGTTGTTGAAACCCATAATAATGAAAGGAAAGGAACAGCAGATTAGCGGGTTCAAACCGTTGCACCTGCACGAGTACCTGCTCCTGTAACCACCAACGCTGTCTCTTTCAGCAATGCTTTCACACAGAGAGCACATTTTTAAAAATTAAAAACGAGGATTTTCTTCTAGAAAAGACTCACACTAAAAACATAAAACAGTCATTTTAAAGTGCAACAGCACGGAGACTTGTTAAACGTGCCTTCGTTAACAGAGAAAGCAGTTAAATGGGGCACCCAGCAATGTGGAATCTGTAGATTTAAGCTGACAGATCAAGAAAGACACCCACACACGAAGCTTTTCTTGGCGGCTAAATAAAGGCACTTCGTGATCCCTCTGGTTCTGGAAGTACGTGTTCCTCGCAGTTTTTTTCCCCCTCACATGCTCAGACACACACCTGGTGCAGGGAGCACGGCAGCAGAGTGTAGTCGCTGTTGTCTCCAAGGGCCTGCAGGGAGGCGAGCAGCTCTGGGCCGGGGCTCTGTGGCTCACCTGCCGAGATGCCTCCTAGAAACAAAAAAAAAAAACACAAACAAAGGCTGGAACAATATACAGTAGATCTAATGTAACTGATAATATACTGTACGAACTCTGACTACTGTGTGGGCAGAGTTACAGAAATATAAATGTTATTAATGTGAAAAAAAATCAGTTCGTATACATTATTGCAATTTTAAAAACATCATGGTCGGTTTACTATTACAGCTCAGCCTTTAAAACCAGGCTGAGTGACTTTTATGTGAATCTTAGAGCACCCTGGTAAAGTCAAGTCTCTTCTAATGATGACGTTACGAGATCATCAGGATAATATACATTTGTGCGCTTAAAGCAACCCCTTATCAAGCTGTTTTAACACTCAACAGCTGAAGCGAAACACATCACATCAAGAACGAGTCTCAGGAAGCAACAAGAGCCGACACGGGATGCGCCATAAACGAAAATCGAGGGCATTACTGTGCCGTCAATTGTCTGTACGCTGATTGGCTGACACACGTCCCCACATCTCCCATCTCTTGCTCTCGTGAGACAAAGGTTTAGCGCCATTTTAAAGTCAAAATGGATCCCAAGGCACGCCGCCCATCGCCAAGTGCCTCTGGAGAACCGAAACGCCGTCGCAAAATGATGACAGTTGCCAAAAAAGTGGAACTTCTGGATAAGTTGAAATTAATCATCATCATCATCAAGATGTTCATCAGCCACGCACAGAGGAGAGATCGTCAAAGTGAGCGTACGCTCCGAAGATTTTGCGTAAGCACGTACATGTACACTGTATGTACATATACATGTACATGTACATGTACATTAGGGGTGAGTATTGGCAAGGACCTCGCAATACGATATGTATCATGATACTTGGGTCACGATATGATATGATATTATCACGATATTGCGATATCATGATATATTGCAATATTCTACCCAGTTAATATCAAAATTAAAAGTAAAGATGAAAAATCAAGTTGCTGTATATGTTTATCAGATGATATTGATCATTCAGAGGACAAATTGAATTAAAACTATTTGCTTCAAAACAACCTATTTATTGTTAATTATTAGTGTTTTTGGAAAAAAAATTTAAAAAAAACGATATTATGTTAGGCGGCCGACAATCGCGATATATTGCCAAATCAATTTTTTTTCATACCCATAATGGACATGTACATCCATATCGCGGTTTTCACCATTCGCTGGGGGGGTCACAGCCCCCAGTAACCGCGAAGTGTGGGGGATTACAGTACTGCAGATATTCAAGCGTCTAAGGCAACTATGACTTCCTCATATTTGAACTTCACCTCATGCTGCATTCACATATTCTTGGATGAGGATTTCAAAAGAGGCACACCCCGATATAGAATGGGGCGGAGTCTAGTTGTGTAGCCGGCTCCAGCCCCTTAAACCAGCTGTAGAAACTTGCTGAAACGGGAGCTGTTATGCTAAATCTCTGTTGTGTTTTGGCCAAAACATGTCACAGACACTTCATCAAAGCGTCAGGAAATTTAAGCCATAAAATGTCCCTCCTAAAATTAATTCACAAGCAGTGAGGAGCAGAGATGCTCCTGAAAGATTGTTTAGTATACGTTGTGTAATTAAACTGAGCTCTTATCACTTCTAGAATCAAAGCCTTCCACCGCAGATGCGTACGTGTATTCAAAGTCCCGGTGACTGAGTCGACCGTGAGTTCCTCTGTACACCAGAGTATTTTAGATGTGAGGCCAAATGTGAGGCCATCTGTCTGGCAGCTGAAGCTTTGTCAAGCTGGGTCATGCAAAAAGACAATGATCCGAAGCACACCAGCTGCGTCAGAAAGGCACAGAAGCGAAAAACCAAGGTTTTGGAAATGCCTTTGTCAAAATATTGAAATGGTGCAGCCTGAACGTAAGGCAGCTGTGCAAAAAAAAAAAAAAATCCCAGAACTCCTCCACCACCATGTAATAGCCTGATAAAGTCATTCAGGAAACCTCCAAGTTACCGCTGCTTCAGGTGGATCTACAAGCTGTTGAATCAAGGGGGTACTTAGTATTACCCACATGTCTTTTTTTCTTTGTGGCTTTTTGTTAAATAAACACTTGCATGTTAAGTAGGAGCTGAGCAGAATATTCATGACACTATAATTACGACTATTATTCACGTGAAATGTCCTTTGAACATCAGCTGCAGATCCACATCAAAGCTTGATGTTCAGTCTGGTCAGACTCTCACTGCAGATCTGTCTTTCTTTCCCTCACTCCTCCCCTTCCATCTTTCTTTTAACTATGTGACCTTTTCCAAACGGCTCGGCAACGCTGGAGAAAAAAAAAAAAACCCTGACGTTAATCATCAGCTTTGTAAGCTCATGTTAGGGTTTAAGGTCAGGAGATTGTAGTCAGAGAAAGCTTTCAGGAAGTCTTCTGTGTGCTGGTCCTGCACAGGGGAAAGCTAACTAATAACCTTACTCACCATTAGCAATAACTAAAACAATCATACATCACTTATCAATAGCGGTAGAAAACAAACACCCAACACTGCTCACTGAGGCCTCCTTGCAGCTCTGCATCATCCTGATCATCTTCTGCTCTGCTTCTTCCACACTGCAACAGCTTGTTACAAACTCGGCTCCACAGACAGATGATGACAAGCTTTGAGTTGCTCTGAAAAGCCTTTAATCACCAGTTTCTCTGCGGATTTGGCCTTCTCACCCTACTGTACTCCGCTATGAGATAAACTCATACGAGGGTAAGTTAAAGATGTCATATTTTTTCGTCTATATTTTTGTGTCGGTGTCTCCCACATTTGCTGATCCGGTGTTGGAAAGACACACATTCAGGGGCGCCGCTAGGGATTTTGGGCCCCATGAAAAGAATCTTTACCGGGCCCCCCAACACAGCGGCGAAATTTGTTGATGCTATTTTTGATCATCATTAGGGGCCTCTCTGGGCCCCCCTCAATCATGGGCCCCTATAATCCGTATCCTTTACCCCCCCTTTTCGGCACCCCAGCACACATTCACACAACACAACAAACACACGCAGTGGTTATATATAGTGTGTAGCTAATAAAAAGACTGTTATTTTACCTGTTCCACGGCTGACGAACGCCTCTTCATCTTTTTGTACGCCCCCATGTTCAGGACCTTTGGGCGAGCTGGTGTTTTTGTTGCCCATCACCTCTGTCACAGCTGCGATCTTCTCCTCCAAGTCCTCCAAAAGCTGATCGGAGACCCTCCAGTGGGCTGTGGCTGAGTCTCTCTTTCTTTTTTTTGTTCAGGTCCTCAAAGGTAAAAGCATTAATTGCGTCGATCAGAATGCCTCCTCCGAGGAGAAGCGAATTATTAAGGAGAGGTCTGTTCTGCTATAAACCCAAGGAGAGTGAGGTTTCAGCAGCGTCCAGTTGGTGATCACCGCTGACAGAGCATGTGATTTAACCCTGCATCACCTCTCCTCGGTGGCCGAGAACTGAGAGGCTTGAGACGTCCCGCGCAGTCCTCAAAAGCAAGACCGTGTGAGACGCTAATCCCAGCTCTGGTGGTTTTCTCTTTGTGGTGGTTTTTCTTTGCCTTTTATCTTCTTCCCATTCAGCAGAGTTTCATTTCCTTGTCCCCAGTAACCTGTCAAGACAATTAGGCACATTTTAAAAGAATGATTAAACATATGCATCATGCATGCACTATAATCTTGCTAAAGACAGAGGAGAGGAGGCATTGCTTGTGAAAAGGCAGTTGTGTCATTGACCTAATGGGCTGACCTGCCACTGGAGAGTCCTCCAGTCTGAATGAGTCTCTATCAGTGACTGAGCTGTCAAACAATCAACAACGGGTATGTCTCAGCACAGACACGTCTCTGAGGACTATTTATAATCAGTTCTTCCAGAAGTAAGGAAGGACCACTTCAGGCTCTGGCAGGAACCATACAACCAGTGCGTCACAGTTAGTTACTGTATATGATGGTTTAAACCAAAAGGATGCATTATATGTTCTTCCACATCCTGTTTTTCTCTCTTTACTAAATTTTAGATTTGCAAACACATAAACAGGTAAAAGAGCCATGATGAAAAGGAAAAGGAACTTGGTATATCTCTGAGTCTTCTTGTTTTTCAGCTTCTTCCTTTTGGGGTCGTCCATTTCCATCTTACCCCGTCTTCTGCATCTTCCTCAGTCACACCAGCTGCACAGCTTCTTTTACCACATCCAGAAATCTCCTTTTTCTCAATTTTCAGCATCCTACTACTCATGTATTCATCAACTCTCCTCTTGATGTGCCCACACCACCTCAGTCTGGCCTCTCTAGCTTCATCTCCAAGTCTTCTAACCCTGACTGTTCCTCTGATGTGCTCATTTTTAATCCGATCCATCCTCGTCACTCCCAAAGACAATCTCAACATCTTCAAACTCCTGTCATCTCTGTTTCCTGTCTCTTTTGTCAGTGCTGCCGTCAAAAAAAACAAAACAATGAAAGAGATATTTTAATCAATTTCAGATACTATATAATGATTTTTTGATGTAAAATAAGTCAAGAAAGTAGACAAATGTAACCAGAAAGCAACATCTAGAAAAATATATAAACATAAAAATTGTCCTCAAAAGGGCCCTGCAATAGACTCCAATAATGACAATGAATGAATGAATGAATGAATGAATGAATGAATGAATGAATGAATGAATGAATGAATGAATGAATGAATGGATGGATGGTCTTCCAACTGATTGAAAGAGTAGACTTTAAGGCTTTGTAAATTAAAGGTCAGTTAATTTGTAGAGTTGCATTGCTTTCAGCATTTCCCTTTCAGATTATACACCAATATTGTATAACATGTGCAAAACAAATGAAGTGTTTTCACAAACTTGGATTTGTGTGTATAACATTTTTCTATAATCAACATAGTTCTTGCATCTCTTTCAAATTACCAATCTATACGTGACATCCATGTGAAATTGGAGAGCAACAAATACATTTTTTTAGCCTTTGTTCCATTTTTGTTCCAGTTTTCCTTGCATTACATCACTTGGCCAGTTGTTTTAGCCTTGCCAGTCACATCAGTTCGCTCTGCATACAACATCTTCCATCATATGCTTCGTTTCTGTGATTGGCTGTGTGCCGGTCCAATAGCATCCAGACGTGGTTTCTTCTGTGTCCGTTGTTAATTTTAACGAGAAATCAAACTTGAATCCAGATGAACCAGACTGACTATTTGTGTCCAAGAGGAAAAGAGTCATGACAGCTGGCCAGGCTAAGTTGTTGTACTAAAGATCAACACCTCCAAATGTCTATTAAAATCAAAAATGCTCATATTTCTACACAACGCATCCCCATCGAGCTGTGACTGCATTCCTCTATCGGTTGAGTGTATAAAGGCGATGCCTATAAAGCTGCAGATGTGTAAATTTCCGCCTCATGTAACTTCAATTTTCAGCCTGGATGCTCCGAGCTGTTTCATACAAAGTGTTCACGATGCATGTGAAACTTATGCGTTCTGCAACATGGAATGTGACACAAAGTAGAAGCGCCAGGAGCAGAGACTGACTCATCTGATGTGTAGCATTAAATCAAGAGTAATGCGGGGGCGGCTTAAAATGGAAATCTGTGCGAATTGCATTGTGACATTTGTGGGTTTGTTTTTTTACTGTCATTATCCATCCTAATGTCTGAGCTGGGAGATAAGGGGGTGAACGCGTGCTGCGCTGCCCAACTGAGAAATAATCCAGGACAGAACCAGCTCCACAACATCTCCTGTCACTGCTATAAGAAGTGACACGAGGTCCTTACTAGATGTTCCTCTACATACCTTTTCTGCAGACAACTGAACTGGCTGCTGGCTGCAGATATGCCCTTTAGATCTTGTACCAATCTTCGTAGAAACACGGTTTAAAAGCTGATTAATCTGAAAGATCCCGCCATCCTAACGGCATGACACCAGCTCTGCAGATTAAAAGCGGTCTGTTTGTGCTGCTGTTTCCACACGACTGTCCAGTGGCTCCCGAGAGTCATCTGGTCTCAAACTCCTCGGAGCAGAAAGCTTTCTCTCACATCTGTCACCACAATCAGCTCACATCCACAGCACACGAGCTGTTATGGGATGTGAAATGATTGCTAAACCCTCTTTTTTCCAAATATTTGTAATGCTTTGTTCCCTTAGTTTGCTCTGCTTTGGGTATTTTACAATAGACGCAGTTTCCAGACATCTTAAAGCAGCCAGACATGTTTTTTTCATGTTAAAATGTCAGTTTTTATTTCATTTCAGTTAATATCCGTTTACATTTCTCACTTTCTCCCATCACTACTGTTGTTGTGGTTTACATATTAAGAAGTCCCTGCAGCTCCTGAGCAAGTAGGCGTGTTGTCTCGCAGGAGCAGACAGCTGGAACAAACTAAACATGCTCTTTTGGCTATTTACGAAGATCATACGTGATTTTTAAAAACCTACATTGTATAGAAAAACATTTCTACCACAACTAATGTCAAAAACAAGGCAAAATTTGGACTACAGTCCCAGTCATATCTTACAACAGCTACATATTCTTTTATACAAGGTAGTAAAGGCATGAACTGTTTTCTACAAATGCAGATGAAACACATGTAGGTAGAATAATAGTTGCAGCATATGGATTTATTTCCATTTCCTCAGTATGTGCTCATTTCTGCTGCCATGTTGTCCGCTAAAAGCTTGGCCCATATTCTTATCCTTGAAGTTGTGAAAGTCACAACAGAAGATATTATACAAGGCACTGCTTTCCGAGGCATTGTTGGAGGTCAGGACAGGATTAGGCATATTTTAATGTGTAGCCGTGTTCACGTCTCTCACCTTAGTTGTGTATTCAAAGACATAAGACTCACAGTAACGTAACGGGGAAAAACCAGATCTGGCTGCTTAGACGGTGGACTCAAATGCACATCTTTAATTCTTAAATGATTTATTTCCATATATGAACGAGGCCTGAGACAGTTCCGAATATCCGAATCCATGCGCTCCTTCACTGCTTACATGTCCACTGGTCATATCTGATCTGCGCCAGGATGTGGGAAAAAAAAAATAGCTATTGGTCTATTGTGCGTTACAAATGCAGCCTTAGGGACTTAAAGAAGTAATGATAGAAGACAAATAGAGAGAGACGAAACCGAATAAGACTTAAACTCCACATCTATAGGGGAACCCACTGTGTTACAATTTGCAAAAACTCCTTTGTGCCGCTTTAATCAATGAAATGTCCGTGACACACTTCTGAGATCCAACAAATGCACTGTATGAAGTCGGGTTGAGATAAAGATGGATGATTGTACTCTAGGTTGGGTCTGTGATGTCACAGAACCCTGAAAAATCCTAATGGTTCACTGAATGACATATTATTTTACACCCAGGCGATCTACAACCAAGCCCCAGGGTTGTGTTTTGTTGAAGTCATTGACTTGGTCGTCATTTCAGGAACCCAAATACATACAGTTGTGGGGCTGGACAGTGACCTCAAATCAGTATCGCAGTAGAGGCTACCTGAGTACCGCGAAAATGCTATCCTCTAGGTGGCAGCACCAGCCGAAACCAGTCGTTACCACTGTATTTGGGTTTTTGAAAGACACAAAAATGTTTTGTTAAAAGGAAAAAAAAACACATTAAAAAATTGTCACTGATCCTGAAAGGACCAATTCAGCAGGATGGTTATGGGGAAGTACATCGACATGCTGAACCTCATGAGAATTTTAAGGCTATGTCTCCATCATTTTGACAAGGACAAACCTTGGGGTTTGGTGACTCAGTCTCAGGGGTTCGGCGGAGGTCAAGACATGCACCTGACTCAGCTGATTCACCTGATTCATGATGACACGCCGCGCTTGGCCATCACTGACTGACTACAGGTGATCACGTTACATCACGTTGGTGCTCAGTAGTCGTAGACTTATGATTTATGTGTGTTGTGTAACATCGTGTGATTTCTTTAATATTTTAATTCATACTAATAAGTAAAGTATGTAATTCATGCAGCCTATGTATTGTATTGGTCTTCTTCTTTCATTGATGTTAATGCACAGTTCATTCTGTGTACCAGTAAAACATATACTGATGTCTTGAATTTGAAAAAAATTCATATTTTATTTTTCAATTTTATTCTTCAATAAATAAAGGTTTCGGTGAATGTGCATTTGAAACTGGTGGGGTTCAGTACCTGCAACAAGGTTAAGAACCACTGGTCTAGAATAACCGGAGGAAACCATAGCACAGAAAGGCAAATGTCTACAGCAGTGATTCCCAAAGTGTGGGCCGCGGCCCCCTGGTGGGCCGTCCCGGTACTGCAGATGGGCCGTGAGAGGTGATTAAAGATCTTTTAAAATATGTTTTTAATTACTGTAAAATAATAACAACATGATTTAAAAACATTAATAACAAAACAAACCAGTTAAGTGTTATACTACCATCATCTTAACCAAGTGTCACCTTATTGTTGACCCCTTACATTAATATCAGAACATGACTTCTAGTCCTGTATGTTGATCTCAGTTGTAATTAAAGGTTTTGGTGGGCCGTGGAGATTTTTCACATTTCAAATTGGGCCTTGGTATTCTGAAGTTTGGGAATGACTGGTCTACAGGACCACGGAAAAATGTGAGTTCTGCCCCCTTAGACGCCACATCCCGAGGAAGACGGGCAACCCTCGTTGATTTACCTCAATTATGATTAAAGAGCAGTTATTTTAGTATTGTGCTATTTTATGCCCTCACAGATCACTGACAAGATGTTTGCTGCAAATATGCTCAACTATTTAAAATGGAATATTTTTCTAATAACAGAGTACATATCTTTGATTGACCATATATGGTCATTAAATTAACATTTCAAATAACAGAAATAAATCACGTCAGCCGAGGGTCGGCACGCCAAGGCACGCTAAACACACTGAACATGACATGACTTTCGGGCTGAGCCCGGCCGGGCCCCATGGTGAAGGCCCGGCCACCAGGCGCTCCCGACGAGCCCCTCCCCCAGGCCTGGCTCCAGGGTGGGCCCCCGGTGACCCTGATCCGGGCGAGGGACATCGAGCTCTGATTTTTTCTTGTTCATAAGAGTCGTATGAATCGCGCTTGGTCTGGCCATCCCCCAGGACCAGTTTGCCTGGGACCCTACCAGGGGCAAATGCCCCCGACAACATAGCTCCTGGGATCATTCGGGCACACAAACCCCTCCACCACGTTAAGGTGGCGATTCACATGACACGCTGACTGTCCAGCCTTTACAGTCCTGCACAGAAAGTTAATTTATAAGTCCCCGTAAATAAAACTGTACTAAATATGCTCCCTGTCAACAATGTTGATTTTCAATACTTTTTCAAATTCAAGTTAACTACTAAATGAAACCAACTGAACTAGATACTAAACGTCACGTGACCCCTCTTGAACCTCTAGACATCCACTTTACGTACCTTATTTAGTATCTACAGTCAAAAATACATTTTTATGACACTTTCTTTGACGGTGTGCGCGTCCACGCACGTCTCGCGCTTTCGTGCACGCTGAGAGTTGTCGCTCATTTAGCTGCGGACGTTAAGAGGGTTTTAATGAGGCTCCTCGCGCCAGATTGAGACAGTTAGACGTTAAACTGGAAGGAGGGCGAGCTCGAACCGCAGAGCACCGCAGCATCCTCCTAACCCTAACCCGTCAGTCTGAAGTAGTAGTTGTAGTAGAGCCTCTCCCTGCTGTTTCCCCCCCCCAGCCTGACTCTAACGGAGCAGCCGGTATTTCCTGTATGTGGCGCGAGACCCCTTAATTTCGCTGTGAGGACGGGTTCAGGGCGGGGTGGAGACCTCTACGGTAGCCTGAAAGTTCATGTCATGTAACATACGGACTAGACACGGAGCAGCGTGAGGATGGAGAGCCGTACCCACCGGTGGATGGTGTCTGTCAGCTTGTCGTCCGAGCATCGACGCCCCTGGAACCGCGTCGCGGCGTTTTTCCCTCCTCCGCCCGCCGGCCTGCACCCGGATCCGCGGGAAGCTCACTCCGTCACCCGTCCGCCTCTAACGCTCTGTCGTGCCGCTTGTTTACGCTCCAATCTGGGGGATTTTCTGCTTTCCTCCACACACACACACACACACTTCTGGAGAAATATATATTCCTACATGGCAGGCTCATTTATCTGTCTGAGATCGCGCCGAGGTCGCCATCTTGTGGCAGATGTGTGACACTGGTTCCCTGGTCGTGTCACTGGTTATGTAACAGCAGATGGAGCGGTTAGATGGTGGGAGGTCAAGGTATTCAAGTGGGAAGCGGATTACAAGAAAAATGGCAAAATGTTGCCCACATCCCTTTGTCACTAACAAACAATCAGAAATCTGGGGCGTCCAGCTTTTTACGGACCCCCTGGTTAGTTAGTTGTCACAGTTACAGTGTGACAATGCATTGATCTTTCATAATTTCAAGCAGCACAAAGGAGCCTTTTCATTTCAAGAAATATCAGTTTCAATTTCATTTGAAGGGGTATTTGATCACTTTTTAGGGAGCACTGTTTAGCTCTTGTAGTCTCCCATCCCTATTATTGGAAAAAAGGAAGTTAAGACTCCGTTCCTGATCGTCTCTTGTGACAGCTTTACCACATAATGTCATAATCCAGTGATTCCCAAAGTGTGGGCCGCGGCCCTCTGGTGGGCCGTCGTGGGACTGCAGGTTGGCCGTGAGAGGTCATTAAAATTAAACAAATGTGTTTTAAATCCTCGATCTTTTTAAAATGTTTTTAATTACTGTAAAATATTCATGACATGATTAAAAAAACATTAAGAAGTAATAAAAGTCTTATTCTACTGTCATATGAGAAGTCTCACCTTATTTGTTGACCCTTTACATTAATATCAGATCATGGTTCCTTGTCCTGTACGTTGATCACAGTTGTGATTAAAGGTTTTGGTGGGCTGCGGAGATTTTTCACATTTCAAATTGAGCCTCGGTATTCTAAAGTTGGGGAATGGCTGTCATAATCATTCCGTGCATTTACATGGGAAGTTTATTTCCTCTTTAATTCAGAATTAGTTAAATCGGAATAAAAGTTACCATGTAAACACCTAATGAAAATGTCAATTCCGAATTAAACTTAATTCCGAAGAAAGTGGCTGGTTTATTCTGATTTTAATTCCGAATAGAATAATTCCGCCGTCATGTATACACTCATTCCACTTTAAATTAATTCCGGTCTTTCTGCGCATGCTCGTTCTCTTGCCCGTCTGTCGCGATGACGCTTATATTCCGCGCTGGGCTTATTTTCAAAACAAAGTTTCAAGATGGCGGCACCCAGTAAATGGTGGTCAAGAGCAGAGACAATTTATTTCATAAATAGCTTGGAACTGGAAATAATTAAAAGAACAGATGGTAGGAAACAAAAATTTGTGAGCTTTTCAAAGTTGTAGTGGCCAGGTTAAATGAAGGAGGTTTCGTAGATAGAGACACCACCCAGGTCAAAAATAAATGGAATGTTGTTGCTAATTAAGTTGTTGCTAAGTTTGTTTTCTTCCGGTAGATGTAAAGATGTCCACCTCCCTATCCAATCAGAACCCTTCCCAACCCCCAGACCTTAAGCGGAATTGGATAAAGCCGAACAAACGTGTTTTCCATGTAAACCTCAATTTGGAATTACTATTTCCATGTAGGAAAATAGTTTAATTCAGTATTATTTAATTCTGAATAATTAATATTCCTAATTAAAAAACATCATGTAACCGTGGCCAATGAAACTTGCTCACATAGCTACACTGGACATCATGGTACAGGCAAAGGTGCTTGCACACTGACACTCTGTGACAGTGATTCCCAAAGTGTGGGCCGCGGCCCCCTGGTGGGCCGTCACGGTACTGCAGGTGAGAGGTCATTAAAATTAAACAAATATGTTTTAAATCCTCGATCTTTTTTAAATATGTTTTTAATTACTGTAAAATATTAATGACATGATTTAAAAACATTAAGAAGTAACAAAACAAACCAGTTAAGTGTTATCCTACTGTCATCTTAACTTAGTATGACAAGTGTCAGCTTATTTGTCGACCCCTTATATTAATGTCAGAACATGGCCTCTAGTCCTGTATGTTGATCACAGTTGTGATTAAAAGTTTCAGTGGGCGGTGGAGATTTTTCATTTTTCAAATTGGGCCTTGGTATTCTGAAGTTTGGGAATGGCTGTTGTGTGATATTTAGGGAAAGACACCCCTCAAGTTTACCCCATTGGCTTTTACATACTAGACCAGGGGTGTTCAACCCTGGTCTTCAAGAGCAACAACCCTGCATGTCTTAAGTGTTTCCCTGCTTCAGTGCACCCAATTCACATGAATGGGTCGTCAACAGAGTCATGCAGACCTGGATGACAAGCTGATGATCATCCGTTCATTTGAATCAGGTGCAGTGAAGCAGAGAAACATCTAAGACATGCAGGGTTGCGGCTCTTGAGGACCAGGGTTGAACACCCCTGCACTAGACCAAGCGAGGCCAAAAAAGTCTGCATCTCAATCCCAGAAGTGCAAACAGAGGTGCAATTCATCCTTATCTTCCTGAAGTGTGACGTACAGTGTGCACCAGTCAAGCCACAACAACAAAAACATTGTTGTTTACTCAGTGGAACTTCTTTCTTAAACATTTTAATTTCCTCTTAACCTGACATGAATGAACGCAGCTCAAGTGTATCCGGTTCATTTGTCCTTCTAAAACCAGACTGTAATGTAGAATCTGTATTCACCTTCTGTTTGGAGACTCAGAAGTTCTCTTATTTTTGTATCTTCTCAATTCGACATTATTAAAGTTTTAGAGCCTGTGAAAAATATGTGCAGATAAATGTGTCTGTTCTACTTTCATAAACATCTCTATGATAAGGTCGTGCACGTAACTGGTGACCCGAATGTTGCTAGAAATCCTTTGACGTCCCACTCAATTACAGAAAGGGTTATGTTATATGTATAAGCAGTCTCCTGTTTTTCACCCCTTATTTTCTACCACCGGGAGGTGGGAAAGAGCGGTTATCTGAAGTTGGGAAAACATAGAAATGTTCCGCAACACCAGTCTGTAAGGGGTTTACGGAACTCAAGAAAGTAATGACGGAGGAGAGAACGAGAGAGTGGCTATGCAAGGAACTATGCAAGCAACTTAACCGATAGGGGGACACACGCTGAGATAAAAGTAAAAAAAAAAATTGCAACAGAAAAGTTCATGTCATATAACATGAGGACTAGACACTGAGGAGCATGTTTACTTATACTTTCTGACTCCAACTATTATCTGTCCCTGCTTATTCCAACTCAGGGTCACAGTGATCTGCTGTAGCTTATGCCAGCAGGGATACACCACGGACTGCTCATATTTAGACAAATCCCCACACATACTCAGTCCTATGGGCAATTTAGAATCACATATATGCTTTTGGACTATGGGAGTACTTGGAGAAAACCCACACAAACATGGGGAGAGCATGCAACCTCCGCACCTAAAAGGCCCCTGCCAGGATTTAAACCAGGAATCTTCTTGCAATAACGCAAACCACCGTACCACAGTGTTGCCTCACTTGTTACTCCAAGCTTCAAATTCAAGTTGAACTTGGCAAAATAATAGTATGTTAGCTCAACAGCATATAGGGCTATATTTTCTTTCTTTTTTTTTTTTTTGGTGGGAGGGGGGCATGGGAGTGGGGAGGTTAAAAAAACAAATTTGTGACTGAAAGCATGGTATTTCTGGTTTTATAAATTTGCAAGTTTGCAAGGCAAAAAAAGACCCACAAAGTTCTGACTTTGTAAACTCAATGTAAGGAAAGAAAATCTGCATTTCATTTATAAGCATGCCAATTTGTGAAGGAAAAAATAATATACTTTTTTCTTTTTTTTTTTTAGATCTTGTGGTTCTAAAGGCCTCAATTGTAAGTAACTTAACAGGAAATTGAGGGACACACACATGAAATGCCCACAGGCTGAACCTGGCTGCCTGAACAGCTCAGCCTCTGCACATGAAGCGTCCACTCAATTAAGCGAGCCACTCGCTTTCCCAAAACTTGAAAGTTCTGACTTTATGAACTTGGAAACCTGCAAAAGATAACTCTTCATTTTTGACTTTAATAACATAGACTCTATAACTTATAATAAGTAAACTCTCAGTATCATAAATGAAAACTCACAGCCAGGGGTTCAACATCTGGGATGCAGGTATGCTCCTTCACAAAGACATGTCCATCTGTCATTTACAAGCACTGCAGTCCCTCCTTCTTTGTTTTGACCACTCTGTGTACAGTCTCTTCCTGTGTTCAATTCAAATACTGCTTTATTAATCACCAAAGGAGCTGTCATTATTTAAGTCTGGTTATTCCTGTGGGCAGGAGGGATCTTCTGTTGTGGTCTGTGTGGCAGCAGATCTGAAGAAACCTCTGATTGTTGACATTCTGTTGTTGAGCCACTGTGTTACAAAGAGGATGCTCAGGGTTGTCCAATATGTTTTTCATTTTATGAAGTGTTCTGCTCTGCACAATCATCTATAGAGGCTCCAGAACAGTTCCCAGAAAAGGACCAACCTTCTTCATCAGTTTGTTCAGTCTTTTTGAGTCACTGGCTCTGATGCTGTTCCTCCAACAGATGGCTGTAGATGAGATTACACTCTCCACAACAGACTTGTGGAACATATGTAACATCTTGCTGCAAACACTGAAGGACCTACGCTTCCTCAACAAGTAAAGTCTGCTCTGTCCCCTCCTGTAGACAGCATCATTGTTGCATCTCCAGTCCGGTCTGTTATCCAGGTGAACACCAATGTATTTATACTACAATACTATTTTTTTCTTTTTTTTTTGTGAAACTTGAGATGAGGCAACACAATCAGGAAGTGGAGCAGAAAGAGAGGAAGAACAGAGTCAGAGACAAGACATGAGTGCTTGTTTGTGTTGTTTCCAGTTTTTTTTTTCTGTCTGCTTTATACAAAGCTGACTTCATAATTGTTATAACTGGGCCGCTGCAGGGCTGAACTCTGCTCGCTCTCGTTACCTTTTTACTTACCAGAGATGAGTGGAAAAGCCATCCAATGTGGCTGCGTAGCATGAATACAGGAGAAATCCGACTTCCTTTCTCCTCCCAGACTTGGTATGAGTTACACAGATGTGCACACAAAACCACTGATCACCTCCCACAGATGCAAATGCAAAGGACGCTGGAGCAACAGTGTAATGACTTTAATTTTTACAAACCAAAATGCAAAGTTTCCAGTATCTCAAAACATAAAAACAGACCTTTCCATATACAGATCCACAAGCAGACATTCATTTTGTGTGTGTTTCCTCTTATTTAAACGCTCTGGGTGGACATGTGCATCAATGCGTCCTCTCTGACTGGCTCAGAGCCATGGGGCTCTTTAGACTTAATGACGTTATTCCTCTGAAGCTATCACTCCTCCATTACACTGAAAGTAGGATCCACGTTTTATATTCTGCCCCACTGATTCACTAATGTGTTTAAACAGTGAGTTTATTGATCAGAGACCAAGCATAGACTGATGAGAAAGATTCCCACTTCTGCACAGCACAGTCACTGCCCACAATATCCTGAAACAACTTCTAAATGTTTTCTCCAGTCCAGCATACTTTCAGATGTCTTTGCATTAGTTTCAACTAACAAAATACAACATTTTAACCATTTAATAAAACATATGTACAAAATGGCACCATGGATGGCACAGTACACCAGTTTGAACAAAATTGATAGCCAAACTTTTTCTTAACCTCCCCTTTACCAAAAATGACAAATTATTTCTTAAATCGGAGACTGGACTGGAAAGCCAAGACAAAATGTTTGTTCAAGTGTAAATCACAATATAAGACTCATAAATATTATATTTTTCAACTAAGCTGCATGTATTATAATAGTCCCTTAACAAATGCTAAAAGAAAATGGCTTTGGGGCTGTAATTACCAGTTATGCCCAATATGAAGACAGTTTCTATTTCAAAGGAACACCTTCCACAGAATCAGCATGTATGAACCAAGACTAAGTCACTGGTTTGTCACCTTACAGCAAAATGTTTGCTTCTTTAATATTCAGCACATTCTTTACAAGGATGTGAAAGCTTCCGATATTCATCCATTTGCTACACTAAAATGGCTCATTAGCATTGGATGCTGCACTGAGCAAAACTGATGGCTTTAAATATATTGCACAATCTAAAACTAACAAAGAAAAGAGTCTCACACAAATTGCATTGAATGTTGATTAAGAGGCAATGTTGAGGATCTGTGCGTGTGTAATCAATGTCTCATACCACAAACAGTTAATCAAAAGATCTTGGCATGTTTTGTGAAGGCAATAATTTACTCTTATACAAGACAGTGGCATTTAGCACCTGGCTAATGTAAAGCAATGAGAAGCAATACTCTACTTAAGAACATAAGATGTGCCAAAAGTGAAATGAGCATAGAAGATGCAATTTCAATTTCTCATCTTAAAAATGTCAGTGATAGTGAACCATCTGTACACAAAACAAAAACACGAGATCAATCAAGTCTGCATCATATGTTTTGGCTTAGAATCCTTTCAAGATTCTCTGCTCAAGCACCTTTCGCCGTCGCTTCTTACGTCGCTTCCTAGTGGAAGCGTCAAAGCAGGTGACCATCATAATGTTGGCCTTGCAGACGCTGACCCTGTTCTCCAGTCGAGCCGTCACCGCTTCAAGGGCCTCCAGGTGCTCCAGGGAGTCCACGTCGAATGTCTGCCACAGGTCAACTAAAAGAAGAGCAAGACAACACTTAACATAATACATTTAAACGCAATGTACATATTATGCTTTGGTCTTGTCTGACCAGGGCAGGGTTACAGAAGTCTTATTATTTGTTTAGATACAACTCTGCAAACCTAAACAAATAGCGAAGAACCTTTCTCCTGGCCAATGCTTTCAATCCAAACAAGTCATATTTGTGCAGTCTTTCCTTTTGTGCTATGCTCACAACAGGCCCGCAAGGTTTGAGATTTAGCTCTTAGTTTTTATGCAATATCTTAGAGCATTGTAGGGTTTGACCTATAAGTGAATTTGCTGGGACAGCCACCTAAGGGAAGATTGGTGACCATCTTGAATGTTTTCCACTTGTTGGTCATTTGCTCCACCTTAGAACGATGGACTTCAATTGTTTGGAAATGGCTGTATAACTCTTCCCAGTTTAATGGGCATCAACAAGTGCTTCACTACTGATGTCTTTCCTCTGTGGCATTTGCTAACTGTGGCACATCTGACTGCCCCAGACCAGCAAACTGGTAGCAAGTTTAGATTTTTTCTTTCTTCATCAATAAAGTAATTTAAATAATACTGACACTCTTGGTTCCACTTGGTGGCCTCCAGCATGAGACTGAGCTTGGCCTCTTCCAGATCTCTCCTCAGGTTGTTGTATCTGAGTCGGACCTCGGAGATCCTCTGCTGACGGTGCTCCAAAAACTTCAGCTTGGCGCTGAAGCACGCGCGGCCCTGAAATTACAAGCACACACATCCTCGTTTCACTACCCTCAACTTATTTTCTCACAGGACAAACTAATTAGTAAAAACCTTGCATCTTAAAAACTCAGTTTATCTTAATCTTTTTTTAATCCCCACTCGGTAAACAATCGCTATTTTCTTATGTGCTCTCGTTGAAAAGAATGTTGCGTGATGTACTGGCTGGAACAGAGAGCTTCGTTAGAATCTTCTGCATGGATAAACAAGATTTAAAGGTTGGATGAAGAGCAGCACCTCCAGAGACAAGACCTCTGGGGAGGTATACCAAAACAGGTCTGCACACCGCCTTTATCACATTAACCCCATGGCATGGAAGAAACTGGTCATCCACTACTGAATTGAATTAACTGCTTCTGGAAAGTTAGAAAGCTTTTCAAAACAAAAAGTTTTCTTTAATGCTTTATTAGTTATTTAATCTTACATTTATAGCTGATTTAAGGGTTTATGGATTTTTGATTGTATGGATATACATGATGTACAGACTATATATATTGTCTGTACATCACTTTAGTCAGCTCAGTTAGTTGCCTTAAACTTTTATAAGCGTTATTTTCCAATTTTCTACATAAATAAAAGTTGACTCGATTTGAATATTTTCACCTCAAGAGAGGATTTCATGGAGTGTTTTGAGGTCGCTGTAGTTCAGGGAGCTTCTTTGTTCTTTCCTGCTGTGCATTGACCCAATTTCCCCCATGTGGTCATTAAATTTGTATCAAAGTGTCTGAGACTGGTGGAGGCAGGGCAAAGTCTCTGGAGGCCAGACCTGCCGTCATGGGGACATAACGTCACCACCTGCCCTGCGCTTTTGCTTTCAAGCATATTTAAGCTCTATATGCATGGTGGAGTCTTGCTTTAGCTTTACTTGCCCAGGGTCAGTTTTGATTTCCCACATGTTAATACCTGAGACAGTGGCCCTACACTGTTACAGGATTGTTTGTGGCTTCCTTTCTATAACAGTGTAATTTACTGTTTTTTTTCCTGCAAAGAGTACATCCACCAATTGCTCAAATAAAGTTTTTTGACTAACTGTAATAAATTTTCAGTGAAACTTACTTTAATAGTTTCAGATGTTTTATGTGCTTAATTATTAAACTGATTAGCCTACTGTATTATGACTACAATACTGAAAACAAACATGCCTCTGTTATTACAAATCTCAAATTTATGTTGGAAAGTCTTCCCAAATTTCCTTTAGCAATTACAGCAAAAGCTTCCCTCTTTTTTTCCTGTAGTGTTTTGTGTTAAACAAAATAAAGTAAACATGTAAAAATGTGATTCTCAATTGTCTTAGTAAATGCAACCTCAGATGAACAACAGATTCTATTTTTTTTTTCAGTGTGGCTTTATTTATTTCACAAAAAGGAAGCCGAAAAGAAAAAATATCACGTGGGCAATCCTAAGTACCCCTCACTGTTTCCATAGGATTTAAGAGGGTAAGTTGCAGTCAGGCACTGCTAATAGTCAGCAGATGTGCTGCCCCCTATAAAAGCTGTGTTGATGTTTTTGCAGGTTGCTGGTCTGGAGGATTCACATATGTGTTAACATAATGCCAAGAAGGACAGACATAAGACGTTCTGGGAAATACTTGCAGTTTGACCAAATGTTTTTTTACTGTCACAGCAAAAAAACCAACACCAACACAATCAGAGATGGCATGTTCAGCCAATCAATCAATGCCATTGCGATCAGAATTTGTTTCTCTCTCATTTCGAACATCAGCAGTATTTTTGTATGTCCTCCATGTTGTCTGACAGCTTGTTGCCTCAGGTCACCACGCTTGTTCAGCACAACACCACATTCAGTGGTCCCATAGCTGCAGCAGAGCTTCCTGACTGATCTCAGTACCGGTCCACTGCTGCAACCGACCTACAGTAGCGCCTGTAGCGCTTAACTAAAAATTCCATCTCACGTACAGGTGGCATATTTTTTTGAGGACGTGCACAACCGATGAGCCAGCAGTATATGTGTGGCAGCCATGATGCGTTCACATACGCATGTATATTATGAGTGTATAAGCATGTATAAGCAAGTATATTCCAGCACAACTGAAGTTCATAAAACAGAATCTGAACAAACCAAAAAATTTCTGGAACCCATGGACAGATTAGACGAACGTGGAGTTGTTTAGCCTTATTGCACAGAGCCACATTTGGTGAAAACCAAAGCACAAATTTCAACCTGGGCACCTTGCAGTCATTGAGTTTACCATGAGATCTTGTGTGTACCAGACTACTCTAGAGACAAATATGAGCTCATCTGTCTGACAGCTAAAGGTTGGTTGTAGTTGGGTCATAGAACAATAATCTCAAGTGTCTAAGCAAAACCACAACAGAAAATGTGGAAAAGAAAAGAATTAAGCTGTTGTAATGTCCTAATAGTCCAGCTCTCAAAGCAATAGAGGCTACCTGTGTACCACAAAAACGCTGCTTGTTTTATCTGCTAGGTGGCAGCACCAGTCGCAAGGCATTGCATTGGGAGATTTTTGCAGACACAACCACTTTCAGTTAAGAAAGCAATAACCCAAAAAAACTGATACGGATCATTCATTTTATGTCATTTTCATTTTTTTTCAAACAACCATGGTGTACTACTTCGATGCTGTGGAGTGTACATCACATAAGCAAAGAAGCTACACATCTATACCTTTATGGCTGATGTGACGTGCTTAAAAGTGGCCAAAAGATAGCCCTGCGCAGAAAAGGCAGAAGGCAGTGATTAGGTGTGAGGGGAAATGCTGAACCTGGACAAGGAAAAGATCAGCCCTGAAGGTGACAGTGATCATGAGTACTTTGCTTTAACTAACTGGGGGAAGCCACATGTGCGGGGAAGACCAGAAAGGCACAAGTCGCCTGGTGGTGATACCACTATACAAAATATATTCGTACATTCTCTTGCATTTTTCATTTTATTTCATTTTTCATGTTCTGTAGTTCTGCCTCTGCTGCTTTATTTGTTTTCTTATTGTAAAAAAAAGGGGTAATCACAACTGTATGTATTTGAAGATGTATGCAACACAAACCCAAATATTAAGAAATTAAAAAAAAAGAAAAGAGAGAGGCACAGGTCTGCAAAATGAGTGCGTGACTGTGCTGCCAACCAAATGTGTCACGTTCTGTGGTAGTTGGGTAGCCTCTATTAAAAATGCTGTGGTCTGAGCTGTGCCAGTGCATGGTTCATGCTGTATTTCATCAAAGCGCAGAGGATGAAATAAAGTTTCCCAATCAAGACACAAATAAAGTCATACCTGAAATGACGACTTCATATTATCGCTGCTAAAGGGAACTATAGAATACAATGAATAAAATCCCCCAAAAGGACAAAGTGGTTAAACTGTTTCATGTTGTTTGTCTGAGGTTGTAGTTGCCTAATACAGTAGACCCTTCAAAAAAGTTATGATTTTATTATGTTTTTAAACAACAAACAGGATTAAAAGAGGTCAGTCATAACTTTTGCACAAATTAGGTTTCATTATAGCAAATGCTTACTTAAGCTGTTATCAGAATGACATGTGGCATTTAAAGAGATGAAATGATCATAAAAAAATAAGTAGTTAAGTATTTGGAAATAAAAAAAATTATAATAATTTTAATTAAGAGGTTTATTTGTGAATCTAAGCATTTTACTAACTTCAAACTGGGTTCAGGATCCTGTTTATCAGTCTGGCTTTTCCCATCAGTTGGTATTTGGGATGAAGAGGTCCAAGAAGGTCTTATTTTATGTACTTTCCTTTAATCTCCAAGAACAAAAATCAAAATAAACGCAGCACCTGTTTGCCAGCACCTGCTCTTTTCTGCATCCTTTGCACATTGTCGATCTCATAAACCTTGATCTCGTAGGACTCTGGGATTCCTCGATCCATCCAGCGGGAGCGAAGGCCACTGGATGAGCGTTTCAAGGATGGCGGTGCATCATGGGAAAGACGGCGCTGGTGAGTACCTAAGAGATTGTAAAGGTGCTGTGAAATGCGTCTGAGCTCCTCCTTTACTTTCTCTAAAAAAAAAAAAATCTAAGCTAATCAAGCCATCTTTAATGCTGTTTCTTTCAGCTTGTTAATTTCAAGTCTAATGTTTGATGTTAAAAAAGTAAAGAGGAGCCACTGTGGCCGTATCTTAAATTTGCCTGAGGGTAAAAGCAGCTTGAAGGGCTTCCATATTATTCATAAGATAGAAGACTGGAGACATCATGTCTGTTTCTCTGTCTAGACGGTATACGAAAACATGGTTTATGTTTTATTTCATCAAAGTGCAGATGAGTTAATTGCAGCAAATTTGATGGGTGGGGGGGGGGGGGTGTACTGACAGATTCTAATCACAAACAAAGCCCTAAAAGCTTTTTGTATCATAGCTATGTCCTGTGTGTGTATAATTCCATTAGTAAGTAAGGTTTTGCAAGTGCAGACAATAAAAGAATATATATATATATATATATATATATACAGTCATGGAAAAAATTATTAGACCACCCTTGTTTTCTTCAGTTTCTTTTCTTGTTCATTTTAATGCCTGGTACAACTAAAGGTACATTTGTTTGGACAAACTTAACGATAACCACAAAGATTGCTCAAAAGAGTTTTATTTAAGAGCTGATATCTTACAATTTTCCATGGTTTTCTTGATTATAACCTAAATCACTTAAGTTTTTACATCAATAGCTATGGCGTTGTACTGCCAAAAAACCGCTTTTATGCATTCATGTTTTTCTTTTCTGTCTGTTTTAGTCACATGATGACGTTTAGTGGTACCAGGTATTAAAATGAACAAGAAAGTGAAGAAAAAATGGTGGTCTAATAATTTTTTCCATGACTGTATATATATATATATATATATATATATATTAAGAAGAAGCACGCATCCAAAAATCCACCAGATTGAGTGCTGATCAAATTGTAAATTGATTTTGGAAAAACAATGCAGAAATGAAATCCAACACTTGAGCTCTTTGGTGTGCGTATCCATCAGTTCTTTCACGTTGTAATGCACAGAAATATTTTAAATAATTGATTAGATTAACACTCTTAATTCTTCTGGTTTTATACTTCCATTAGCGTCAGCCGTCACCGGGTTCATATATTAATGATGTCATGCAACACACAATTGGACTTTTAACACCGATAAGGAAACTAGGTCTGCATGCGTTCTACAGATGCTTGTCATACCTAATTAATGTCACATTAATATGTCATGTGGTCAGAGTGCAAACCTAACAAAAAAAAAAAAAATGCCACAATGCCATTCATGTAAAAAATTGTTGCTAGTTAGCATGTTGCATTTTTATCAGGAATAGAAATTATGCTACTAAGCCATGCAAATGAATGTTTTGGGGGTGGGAAAATATCATTGACCCTTTTAAGACCCATATGTTGCATCATCATCATACTTTGGACTAAAAGTTGTAAATGTTCAGTGAATGTCATTAGAGTCAGTTCATAAAAAGGGCATTTAAATCCAGGTGTTTTACCTGTGTTTCCTCCTCGCCTCCGAGATGAGCGGCTGCTGCGAGCCACGCTGAGGAGAGAGCCGCTTCTGTCACTGACAGAGTCTCTGTTTGAAGTGCTGCTGCTGCATGTGGCTTCACTGTCCCTCATCATGCTGTCATATCCGCTGCTCACAAAACTGCTCCTGTTGGAGAAGTGCAGGGATGTCTTCCCCATGGCCGGCGGCAGGTCCCCACTCAACACGCTGGTGGTGTCGCTCGCGTGCCCACTCAGGTGATCGGGTGAGCGGGGGGCGGTCACCTGGCTGTATGGGGAGGGAAGTGCGTGCATTTGACTGGGCCCTGCTGAGGTTGGACTGGGAGCCGTTTCCTTGAGGAGGTCTGAGATCCGGCCGTTGACAAATCCCTGAATGACGGATTTCGTGGAGGAGCACGTGGAGCTCTGGCTCGGTGTCCGACTGACGGAGCGATAAGATCGCGGAGGGGAGGAGGAAAAAAAGGAGGACATCCGCTCAAAGCTAACGGTTTTACTGTCTGGAGAAAGACTGGCACTACGGTTGATGGGCTGTTGCAGGCTTTTGCGGGGCAGGCTGTTTTTGATGCTCGGGGAAGACAGTCGACGGATTTTGGGGCTCGCTATCTTAAGTTTTCCGACAGCAGAGAGCTTGGAATGGGTGTTCTTCGCAGATTGGGGTGAAATATTTTCATAATGGAAGAAGTGGTGACCCTGATCAGACCGGGGATTTTTCCGGGGGCTCCTACTGGCCCTTGGAAAGGTACAGTCTCCCTCATAACTTCCTTTGTAACCTGCTTTACAAGCCTCTTCAATACTTCCCTTGGAGCCACTTCTTCTTTCCAGGGTTGGGAAGTCCCTTGGGGTCCTCCCAAGGGAATTATTTCTACTAGCCAGCTGCTCCAGCTTGGTACTGAAAAGCCTGCTACTCTCTTCTGTGGGTGACTTATGTCTTACACTTGAGTTGTTATGTTTTCTTGTTAGACTTGAGGTCTCAAAAAAGCCTCCAGTGCCCTTTCTGAGAGCGCTGCGAGAATCCTGTTTGAAGTCTGTTCCGTATTTTTGAGGAGAGGAGATATGAAGGCTGTGGTTTGCCAGAGAGCGCTGTCTGCCCTTCCCCCTCTCCAGCGTTCCCCCAGGGCTACATGGAGTGGATGATGTCACCCCCCTTGTGTTGTTGTCTTGGTGGTTGGGATGTTGCCAGACTCTAGGTAAACTGCCTGTTTTAGAAGCATCAAAGATGGTCTCATGGCAACCAGGTGAAACACCAATCCTCTTGGGGAGACTCCCTACATGCCCGGAAGGGATTCCACCCCCCTCCGAGACCCTTTGATTGTTGGTCGTACAAACATGCTTGCAGTCTCTCGGGTGGCTCTTGTCTGTATTTTGCTGTCTTTTTTCACACACTTTGTCTTCTCCAGGTTTGTTGCAGAAAGCCTTATCTCCCAAGACTGCTGGGGTGTAAGAAATATGACCACAAGTTGAGTAACATGCCTTGTCAGTCTTCTTGATATCATGTGTGTCAGATGCTAAACTCTCATTCCTTTTCTCAAGAACTATATTGTCCTTTGGACCTTTGACATTAGCAACCTTTAGCTCAGACCCTAACTTGACTCCTTTAATGTCATCACGCCTTTCCTTTTCTTTCGCACCACCTAAATTACAGTCCACATCTGCATTGATCAACATGGGGTTTATAAATGAAGGCAAGATCCTGTTTTCTCTCCTGGATTCACATTGGGGCTTTTCATTGTTTGCTTTTGTGGCTGCAGATTGATCATCAGAGGAGCCTGCAGCTGCAGAGTCATCGCTGACATTGCTGATAATCCTAATTGGTTGGCAGCTGGTGTTGCTTTGACCTTGGCCTTGTGATTGGATGGGATCTCTTAAACAAATAATGTTTCCACCTGTATTCCCTTTGTCATATGCTCCACTAATGGTCACCTCCTCCACCATGGAGAAGACAAGTTCATCTTGACCCTTCAAGTCCAGTGGCTGTTGAACAGTCACTGTGATGGTGGCCTTCATTTCCTCTGCGGTGCGATTAGACAAGACATCTCCAAGTATAACGCTTTTAGCTAAGGACTGGGAAGGGGAAAAGGAAGAGGGAGGGGACATGGGGGAGCTCTTGCCAACAGGTGAAGCCCTTTTGTCTGGTTTGAACCAGTCAGCAGAGTCATGAATCCCTTGTTTTTCTGAAGACTGAAGGGTAGGGGAACTGGTGGCAGCCTTGCCCTGGGTATTTGAATCAACGCCCTGAAAGGAGATCTCATTACCTGATTTAACAACACCAGAACTGGGAAGATCAGAGCGGCAGGTCTTGTTAAGACCCAGAGTTTGGTTTAGCAGCTCTTCGCTGGAGCTGGTTGCACTACATTCCTCACAGTCATATAGCCCCGAATCCTCTCTCTGAAAACTGTCTCCAGGGAGAGCACCATCTGTTTGCTTTTCTCCGAGAGAGGTCTGATTGCAGCCCATACCCCGATTCAACAGTGCCTGTGGCGCTAATGATGCCTCTTTTTGGGGAAGTGACTTGGTTATGTTATTACAAGAAGCCCCTTTTAAGGAGGACTTCAGCATATCCATTGTCAGCTCACTTCCATCAATACAGCCTAAACGTTCTTGAAGTTCAGCAAACGTATCACATTTAAGACATTCCCTCTCTGGCTGCTTCCTTTCTGCTGCCAGAATTTCAATATCCCTCTTCACACTTTCCTCTGTCTTCTTTCCACCATGCAGCTTAGGGATTCTCAGAAGTTCTTGCAGAAGAGCTGTAAACTCCGGGTCGTCCAAGTCAGCCTTGTTGGGGTGCAGCGAGGGAATGATGGGAACAAACTCAGGCTGCGCCATCACCGGCGCTGCTTTGGAATGGACCAAACCATCTGAGTCAATTTGGATGACGGTGTCACAGGACTGGTCGCTACTGGAGCGATCCAGTTCACCACGCAGACGGAAAGGATAGATGTCGGCATCTACCTCATCTGTGGAGTGGAAAGCTCGCAGGGACAAAGAGTGGGATCCTTTTTTTTCTCTGACCAAACTCCTCCCCCGAGGAGAACATGATGTAGATTGCTGTTGGACACAGAAAAGTCATGCTTTACATTTTGCATGCTTCACATTTAAGCACACAACACATATTTTTGTGAGAACTGATGTCAGGACTTTGGGAGGGGCCAGTCTGGCTAATGGTTTTCACACCTAAAGAACTTGTAGATAGTTTTCAAGAGGCAACCTCCAATTTTCCTTTCTCAAGCCTAATGTGAGTGTACAAGACTTTGCAGTTCCTCAAATGACCACTGGGGCTGGCTAAAGGGGAGTACATTTCCATTGACCCCAATATCCAGTTTTACAGCAGAAATAAACATACATACTGTCTGGTGCAAAAAATTGTTTTGATCTCCATATGTTTTAGCACGAGCTAAGCTAAGCTAAAATAGTAGCAACAAGCCAGGCTTGTTCATTCTGCACATTTAGCCTAGTTTTCTTATTAATTGGTGGTTGAGTAGAGTCTGCTCCTGTCAAGATAGGTTAACCACTTTTCAGAAACCTATTGATGACATCACAGAAGGGTTTGTCCAGTTCTCTTTACACAGTCTTTCGTAATCTCCCTCATTTACTTTGTGCCTGCTCCACTGTCGAAAAACATCATCAGCATGATACAACTGCAGCTGATAATGTTCTCTTGTTGGGAATTGGCTCACCTTTACCCATCTGAATATACATCTGACATCTTTACTTTGTCCCAGTGGCCATCTGCAAAATTTAGTGATGCTTTAAGGTGTCAGTTTTTGGGAAGGACCAATGTAAGCTCTGACTGTGCATAATGACATTTGTGCTCCAGTAACTCCCAGTAACTTCCTGTGTGGAGGATGACAGTTTGGGTCTTCTTTCACACCACCAAACTGTCTGCATCTCCAAATAACTTTTTTCTTGCCCTGAGAACATTTCTGAGCTTCTTAGATTATGTGTCCGCTTCCAACTGGGCTTTTATAAAGTACCTTTGTCCTCTTCTGCGTCCTGCGGATGCGAGAAGCCAGCTGAATGGTGGAGAAGGTCTCTTGAAGGTGTGCTAGTGAATCAGCCACTTGAGCCACCACAGCGATGTGGCAGTTTGCATGAGCCAAGGATTCTCGAAGGAGCATGGTCAACTTACTGCTCCTGTGCAGAAAAATGACAAATATCAAGACACTGACTTGACTGATAAAATATTAAAACTATTGAATTTACATGCATACATTATATTTTTAAAAATACTGACACCAGTTACATTATGGAGTTGAAATCTTACTTGCTGGGGGTTGTCTTATGTCCACTTAGAAGAGACACGACGATGGGTCCCAGTTCAGAATGAGGAGGTTTATTTTTGCTTATGCCTCTCATACCACTACACACATCTATCATGGTCAGCTTAGTGATGCCCCTTGAACCTGAGAATGAAAACAAGGGATTAAAGGGAAAAGCCGATGCAAAAATCTTTGCAATAACTATTATAGGATGAATGGTAATCTCTCTGTTCATCCTCTCTCTGGATCAAGCCATTTTAACTTCTCTGTTTTCTCATTAGCAAGTTTAACCCTGCATATATCTATTGTGTGTACATCCCAAATGTCCCAAACCTAAAGCCGCTGACTGCCTAAAAAAAAAAACAAAACTGTCAGCTTGTAACAATGTAGGAGCGAAAAAAATCAGCTGTTGACTCACAGTGATTTTACATTTGGGCCCTCGAGTTATTGAATTTTTTTAAACACAATAGGACTCTGAAGTTAACAAAAAAAAATGAATGTGCCATTTGCTTCATTTAGTAATTTGCAGGAATTTACCCAAATGAAATACTTTTAATACTAATATATGCTCCTGTCATGATGTCATGATGAATTATTTTCTTGGGCTCTATTGCTTTTGTAAAGCTCTTTGTTTGTGTTGTTAGTATTTTTCCCTCTAAATTTGCAGCATGTTGGAAGTAGTGACATCTAGTGGCTAAATGACAGATTGCACCCAACTGAATAACCTTTCAGCTATGAAACCGAAGTTAA
The DNA here is from genome assembly GCA_018398805.1 of Hirundichthys speculiger. Lineage (NCBI taxonomy): Eukaryota > Metazoa > Chordata > Actinopteri > Beloniformes > Exocoetidae > Hirundichthys > Hirundichthys speculiger. The sequence goes on from JAGFBZ010002129.1 coordinate 68,883, forward strand.
GGCTGCCTTTAAAAACATGCAAAATGAGAAAGGCAGTGTTTCGTTATTTTGCTCTGCATTTCTAAAAAAAAAACAATAGTGGATCATGGCAGAGGACCCAGCATGTCATAAATGAGTAGCAAATTCCAAGCAAACAAAACCTATATTTTCCCCAAAGTTTACACTGAAGACCTGATTATAACACATTTCTGTGAGTAGTTCCTTTTAAATCTTGTGGGTGACTGGGTCGTGATGTAGTTTTTTTTGCTTTGTTTTTTTTTTTATGGGAAGTGGGGTGGACCAGAGATTTGCAAATCTTTTGTGGTGATTACATTACTCCTGACAACCCATGTGTCTAGACAGGTCCATCTCTAGGACTGGTCCGGTCTCCATCTCTAGGACAGGTCCTGTCTCCATCTCTAGGACTGGTCCGGTCTCCATCTCTAGGACAGGTCCTGTCTCCATCTCTAGGACAGGACCAGTCTCTAGGACAGGTCCAGTCTCTAGGACTGGTCTGGTCTCCGTCTCTAGGAGAGGTCTGGTCTCTCGGACTGGTCCAGTCTCCATCCCTAGGGCTGGTCTGGTCCCTGTCTCTAGGACTGGTCCAGTCTCCGTCTCTAGGACAGGTCCGGTCTCTAGGACAGGTCCGGTCTCTAGGACTGGTCCGGTCTCTGTCTCTAGGACAGGTCAGGAGCCACATTTCCTGAATGTATCATTCAAGGCTACTGGGTAATTGGAAGACAACCAGTGACTAGATGAAGGTCACTTATTGATGTGATGAACATGGGATAACTAAACTCCCTTTCCCAGAGTTTGAAATGATCCCTTCTTCTTGATTTATATTGCAATTTTAAAAATCAATGTGGTCTGGAATGGAGTGTTTATTCAGGAATTTCAGAATTCATTTGTTTGTGTAAATGCAATGAAAATCAGATTGTGTTATCAATGTCTTAACTTCAACAGCCCCTGTTTTTGAAAAATAAGGAAAAGGCATAACACTTAACACATAGAACAGCTCAGAAATTAATATTTAATTACAACCTTTTCCAATAGTACTGCTCTCTGTACGAGGGGGCTGGACGTAAAGAGTGAAGAACATTATGGAGCTGTGGCATAGGTATGTGATAAAGTCAGCGTGTCGACGAGCAGCAATGGCAGCGTCGAGGAGAGAGGCGGCACGCTCAGCAGTGGGCGCCTTTACCCGGTTGTGGTTGCGTAGCTGGAAGGACAGAAAAATATGCATTAGATACTTGTCTGAATGTGGACATATTGTAGGAAGAAACACTTTTTTATGTGATAGAGCGCATACATTCAGGTGACTGAGGTGACTACAAAATCAAACACTTTGACATAAGCTTAGAAAGTTTTCAGTTTGTGAGCTGTTTAGGTTTGGAGGGTACTGTGACATCACAGACCAAAGTCAGAGTGCAATCATCTTGCTTGACAATTGAATTTATCGTACCACAAAGTGGTTAGATAACAGCCTGACTACTGGCCAGTCGCACCCATTCACTTTGGAAATATTCTATCTCATGAAATAGGTCTGGGGCTCCTCCCATTCACAGCCATCTCCACCGATACAGAATGTACCGAACCAATCACAACAGGGCTGGAGTGGGCTTTATGCAACGAGTCACACGGGAGCGTCCAATGGCCACTATTCAACACAACCAAGATAGCTACTGAACTGCTAAAATCACCTTGGATCAGCACATTTTCACTGCCAAACCGAAGTCCCATGACGAGCCCTCTGACTCCACTGCACGCCATTCTGAATGTCTCTTGTTGACGCTGGTTTTGGTTGAAGCTCTGTTTGGTCGTATGTCTATCAGAGCGTATCGAGAAACTGTGTTTTCAGCATTCACTAGTGCTGCCCTCTGGACGTCAAAGTTGTGACACCAATTTCAAAAAGCACACCCCACTGAGGAGGGGGTCGGAGTGGAGGCAAGTGTCTGACTCCGCCTCTCAGATGAATTAACTGATGGACTATCATCTGCCAGAACATTTACTTACAGATACAGATAGCAAAATTGCATAAAGATTAGACTGCTTAGAGCTGTTTAATTAATCTCAGCAGCAGAATATTTTGATATCATCGCTCTAATCGTATAGCTAGTTTCAAGTGTTAACTATAGAAATAAAGTGAATTATAAAACCAACCCTCGTCACACCCTGACTTGCAACTGACAGTGACGCAAGGAGGCGAGAGCTACACAACGTTAATGCAATCAGATGTAATCTGTTGTGGAGTCTAATTGCTTTCACTCTCTACCATCATAATCTTCTCCTGAACATCTCAGACCATTATCAAATCTGACTCTATACATCAGACTTAATAATCATTAATCATACCACAATGTGAGGAAAAACCCTTGTTGTAGAAGTTACAAACATGAAATCTAACACATGATCATGTGAAGTCATTGACGTGTCCTGCTCCTTTTCAAACACATTTTGCTTTGTGCATAATGAAAATATGTTTTAAGATTTTCTTTTTAATAGGAGGGTACGTTTTCTTTTACTGAAAGACCTGTAAAAGAGTAAATTCATTTTTTAATATTATATTGATAATGCAGCTCAGTCAAAAAATGTCTCTTATTGAATATGTGGGTCACTTGGTCAACTTGTTAAAGCTATTTAACCATCTCAACTTCCCCAAGACAGCACATTGTTTCCTGTACCTGTATCCCATAGACCGGGTCCTCTTGGATTCTAACATGAGCTTTCGGGCTGTCCTGGACATTGCCCGATGAGAGGGCCACTTCCCCCAGCAGGTCCCTGAGTGTGTCCTCCTCTCCACAGCACAGCTCTATGGCCGACACCGACACCGTTAAATCGGTCCAGGTCTTCTCCCGGCGCCTCTCTATGGCGCTGTACAGCCAGGAGATGGCACAGGGAATCAGCCCGAGTCTCTGCTGGCTCTCGCCACTCCCCACCATACTGGACCAGGACCCTGAGGCAGACAACAGAGCGCACAGATGTGTGCAGGCGGCGGTGCTAAACATGCAGCGTGAACATATGCTGCGCCCCATGAACAGAGGAAAAGCCAAGGTTCGACATCTTGGAGATAAAGTCAAAAAAAGGGCTGGGCTGAGATGGCTTTGGACGGATAAAGAGGAAGGATAGTGAACACATCGAAAGAAGGATGCTGACATGCAGATGAAAAAGAGGAAGAGCAAATATATTTCTAAATGTAGTGAAAAATGATATGCAGTTGGTTAGTGTGACAGAGGAGGATGAGGAAGATGGAATATATCTTTTTTTCAACCTGAACAATCTATATAAAAAGCATATACTGATCAGGCGCAAAACACACACTCCAAACTACAACTGAATGGACCAGCGCCATGTTGGATCTCCAAGTGCTCTTTTGCCCCACATTCATTTTAAATTATGGGCCTGTTTTACCTTCTCTTGTCTTATCCAAACTCTAATTGAATGAGGATAAGAGAATTGGTTTACCCCAATTAAAGGCCGAGCCGCCCTCCGTTATTCAGGGGGAATGGCGCTCTGTGGAGGAGATTGATATCCCTCTGGCTGCGGGCCACATGTAGTCTGTATCGGCCGACTAATTCAATCAGATTTACGGAGGGTGGCGTCACGTGAAAAAGCAGCTACAAGGAGACACTGCCCTTACCTTGTGTGTGTGTGTGTGTGTTTGTGCGTGAGAGCCACAAATCTATTAAACCCCTTCGCCGGCTCTAAGTGCAGGGTCCCATCTCTCTAATAGCCACACATTACTGTCCGCTTTGTTTACAGTCGATCTCGATCTCTCGAGTTAAGCAAAAAAAGGGGGGGGCGGGAAAAAAAAATGCGTCTTTTTTAGGCGGAAATCCCAGGCAGATGGAAGCTTTTAAATAACATCTGTGCTGTATAATTGATGAATAGGCTTTTATAGAGAAACAGGTGAAAGATGAATGAAGAGGTTGAGAGAGAGGAAATAGTAAAGCTGGACTTATCAGGACTGTAAAACAGAACGCAGAGAGCAGAGCAGGCTGGAGATACGTAATCAAGAATTGATACAAGGACAAAAAAAAAGGGAATAGAGGATTTCAGTGATAAGAAAGGGGCGGGTGATAGTAGAGCGGGACGGAGGTTGGAGGAGGAGGGAGGAGGAGGGGATGGATGGTCTATATAAGCATAGATAAAAGCACCCCACTCTCATCTTAAGATGTGAACCCGTGGCCTCTCGCAGAAACCGATGACTCACCCACATCGGCGCATCCCAAACCCAAAACGCATCCGTCGCTGCCGCTCAGCACACAGCGGATGACATCAGCCAAGACGCCTGCGCACACCTCGGCCTGGCCAGACAGAAGAAAAGACAGCGGGCATCTGGTGATTCATCTCATGGATGCTGCTGAAGGTGGTGCAGGCGCACAAACTGATTCGGAAGATTCCCTTGAGCTTAGACACTGCGAGTTAACTCTAACTGATCGGGCTGTGCAACTGTGACATGAGTTTTTAGGTCATCAGACACACAGCGGGAACCAAGAATGGTGTGTGTCCTGCAGAAGGGGACAGAAATGCACTGAAAGCATAACGCGCCATATTAATGCCACATCCGTGACGTGAAGTATCTGGCAGTGTGCAAAATGCTCATTTGGGTATGAAAGGGCAGGAACTTGAAAGCGTTTTCAGATTGACGCGATGAGGATCCCAAACCTGGCTTGAGTCTTGAGAGAAAGCGGCGTCAAAGTTGAACGTCTTCAGTGGACTTTTGCTTTCCCTTCCCAGTGTCATTGTGGTGTGTGGCAGGTTCCTGCTGACTGGTTCCAGTACGGTGACTCTCTTCTTGGAGGGGTCAATCCGGAGAACAGGTGGCTGCCCTTGGCCGTCTGACAGCATTCTGCTCACCCTCAGCACGACTTTGACCTGCGCACCAGAGGAAGAGGGGGAGAGAACCATGTTGGTATTTGCTGTCCATGCAGTTTGCTGTTAATTGCTGGTTTTTCAGTGAAGTTTGACCGGGGGACTTGCTCATTTTAGTACATAAATTAGGTTAAAACACTGCCTGGGGAAGTTGATCTCTTATCAGGGCGCTATTTTGATGGGAAACCTTTAGCGTACCGGCGTTCACGTGGATGACACGGCTCAAAAAAACCACTAAGGAAAAAACTGGGTAGCATGAGGGCAAGGGCATTCACGTGGTCTCCAAATTCCAGATTATCAACCGCGCAGAGAATTGCTACAGCAAATCCCAATTCCCACAAGTGGCATATGGCATCGGGACGCTTTCACGGGCTCCCAAAGGATCCCAATGCCAGACACAAGACACCCCCCAGAGATGCCTTGTGCCTGTGCCCAGATAGGTCAGAGCGAGGAGAAACCGAGACAATTAACCTCCGTGGTTGTAATGTTGGTGACGGATCATCGAGGAGCTTCTCTTCAAGTTAATACTCCTTATTTAACTGCTGCTTTTTTTTATCTGCGTTGCAAACGTGGTAATGCCAGTCTGTCAGTCAGTCAGTCCCAACCAGCTGGTCGTGTCTTTCTGCCATTAACCCGTTGACCCGCGTTTATGTATGAGGTCGCTGCACAAGTAAAGCATCTAACATCAGAGCAATGTCATAACTGCTGCTGGAAACAAACTCCACTTCATGCAGGCTTCTGTAGTTAGCATCCATCCATCATCTACGCCCGCTTAATCCTATGCAGTGTCACGGGGACCTGCTGGAGTCTATCCCATATCTTTTCAGGCAAAAGGCAGGGGTCCACCCTGGACAGGTCACCAGTCCGTCACAGGGCAACATATGCGCACTCACAATCACTCCTACTGGCAAATTAGAACCACCAGTTAACCTGACATGCATGTCTTTGGACTGTGCGCGAGGAAGTCCGTAGTACCCGGAGGAAACCCACGCAAGCACGGAGAGAATGGTGGTTTGGTGGTCAGCACTGTTGCCTCACTGCAAGAAAGGTTCCTGGTTGGAACCCTGGCAGGGGTCTTTCTGTGTGGAGTTTGCATGTTCTTCCTTGGGTTGCGTGGGTTTCCTCCCAAAGACTGAACCAGTAGGTTTACTGGTGGTTTTAAATTGCCCGTAGGAGTGAGTTGTGCAATGTTTTTTTTTATCTACATGTGGCCCTGTGATAGACTGGTGACCTGTCCAGGAAGTACCCCTGCCTTTCGCCCAAAGAGAGCTAGGATAGAACTCCAGCAGATCTCCGTGGATTAGTTGAAGTGAGCGAGACATTTTCTGAAAAAGATGTTCTTTGGATGGATGTTACCCTCACAGACGTACAAACTGATATCATCAAATGTCACGTTACTTGCATTCAGCTGAATTCTAGTGCACCCAGACATTGTTGAATTTCAGCTTTACTATGGTGCTTAGCCTTGAATATTTACTGTGAAGGCACTGTATGAGGGTGAAAAACTACTATGAAACACGTCAAGAAGAAAACTCCATTATTTATTAAATATTTAAAATGACATCTGCTCTCAGATGATCTGTGACTCCTAACTTCTTCTTTTTTTGTGGGGGGGTTGTACTGCAGTAAACAGAAACTCATTAAAAAAGCATGAGCTTCAGGGCAGGGAGCTTCAAAAATATCTTCATGTCAAATTCAGTGAGTTTTTTTTTTTTTGTCGACACTACAGTTTCTACCCAAAACCTGGAAGCACCAGAGTGAAAAAAACAACCAGTGTTCCTTCTCTTTATGCCTGGATCCCGAAAAGTAGTTTAATACTTTATCAAGAGAGAAATTGTTTATCCTCTGGCGAACTGACATAAATTATAAGTGCGAACTCCTTTTCCTGCGGCTGAGCTTGTGAGAAAGCTCAGTCAGAAAAACGAAAACCTCTGCAGAACAAGGCGGTGGGTGTCAAAACAGATGAGAGCTGGGATGCTGAGTTTAAGTTAGTGTGCTCTGCTGCTTAGAAACGGCGTCAAACTTGCACAGCTGTGAACACATGTGGCGATCTGTCTTTTCCTTCATGATTGTGAACTGATTTCTAAATGCACAAAATGATGGACTAACTGTACCGGTATGAATGAAATGTTTGGTGGAAGCAAACATTTCTTCAGACTCCAGCAGAGGTTCTCCGCAGGAAGTCTCAGATTTAGAGCCATTAAGGTCTTAAATTCAGTTAGACTCTGACTCTGACAGTCATTTAACAAGCCTCATAGGTTGTAATCTGCGGGCGGCAAGGTATCATGGATCACTCAAAACTAAATGAGCTCATTAGGTTTATAAACCTGGTATTCATGTAGAGAATTGGTTGTTATACCACTTGGAAATGTTGGGTCATTGGTTTGTTTAAGGTACCACCTGCACTCAGGCAGTCTTGGAGAAGACCACCCACTCATTCCCAAACAAGGGTTTACAATAAACAGGGACGTGAGCAGGTCTGTGATCCAGTCCACCATGTCCATGGATCTCATTTCTCCCAGTAAGACTCTTCATCTTTTCTTTCCTCCATCAGATTTGACCACTTTGGTTTAACTTCTTGGCCAAACAGAACAAAATAAAAAATAAAAAACATAACTGTGCTAACATGATTCTTGGTGCTCTGATGCCACCACCAAGACAAAGAGTGAAGCACCTTCGCCTTCTCCACTGGGAATATTCCTCTGCAGGACTGAAAGCAGATCTGTGCACCATGAACGAGATGACCGTCACTGCCTTGATATCATTCAGGACTGCATTACAGCACAATGACATCATCCCTCATCGACCGAATCTGAAAACCTGGCAGCCATGGCATCCCGTCTGCCACGTGATAGGTTCTCTGAGCCCGTGAAGGATTTTTTTTTTCCCCCTTCCTCCCCCTTATTCCTTATGAGTTTGATGCGTTGCTCAAGAAGTGGGTTCCTAACTGTATTGAGTATGTGTCAAACTCTATTTAAGAGGGTTTAATTATTCAAGAGAGCCATTTACAAGCAGAAAAACCCAACTGAGGAGCACACAACGAAGCTGGGAGCTCAGGCAGGTGTGGTTTGTCTGGGCTCCCATCTGTAACTGGAGACTAAACCCAAGAGTCCATCTATGAGACAAAGGGAGGGCAGGCAGCCATATTGATCTCCTCAGTTTCTCTCCCAGAGGAGCTGAGGAGAAGGGAGGGGAGGAACAAGATGGAGACATTAGCACCACATAACAGTGTATCGTGAAGGCGGAGTGATATAGGATCTCTTCCAAATTGACTGAGATCTCTTTACCCCGCCACACTGGTAGTTTTAAAAAAAAAAAAAAAAACTTCCAAGCTGGGGTTTGTGGGAAAGGGTGGTTGTATGCTCTGTCAAATGCACACCAGCAGTTCAAACCAGTCTTCATATGAAAAACAACACAATGGCATCACTGAACTGTAACTGAGCCAAAACACAGAAGCAGGGTGTGAAAAACTAAAGGTACCTTTATGGTTTAATAGCTTGTAAAGTCTAACTAAGCAGCAATAACTACACGTAATGATTTTCTGTATGATTTAATTGGTCTTTCACACCGTTGTGAAGGAATTTTGGCCGACTCTTCTTTACGATGTTGCTTCAGTTTATTGAGGTTTGCCAGCATTCGTTGATGCTCTATGAAGCTCTTCAGTCCAGTATTTAGATCGGATCGAGGTCTGGATTTAAACTACATCATCTCAACACCTGGACTCTTGTTTTTCAGTCATTCTGCTGTAGATCTGGTGGTGTCGTTGGGGTCATTTTCCTCATGTATCATCTGATTTCAGCTAACCTTTGAGCTTGGACTCATAGCCCCTAAACAATCATCGCCCTTCCTAATCTTTCTTGCTGTAGAACGACGGTCATGACTCTCTAACTCTTCCTAGACTGATTTTCATCAACAACTGCTTCTCTAAGATCATTGCTGAGACTTCTGGATGCTCCAGAGCAGCAAGGCAGATGTAAACTTTTGCTTTTATAGATGGTGCGCATCCTTGATTTGTGATTCTTTTTACACATTGCTTCTGTATTTTTCCTTACTTTTTCTTAAATAAATATTGGCAAAGTGCCAACCAAAGCTTATGATGGCTTGCTGTGAGATAAGATTTAAGTCATGTCCTGACATCTAAAACATCAGACCCTCCTTCTCTCGTGACTGTGTCTACACATTGAAACAGGATACAAAGTGCTTAACCAAATGTATGTTAGTATCCTCTCATGCAAATCTTTCTAACCTAACATTGATGTTGAATTTCAGTGTAAATGCTGTATATAGGAGTATCTGCATATACTATAAACTCTACAATAAAATTGTCCATGCATCAGGTCTTTTGCCATATGTCTTTATGGAACAGTTTTATCTGTGGCTGAATTTACGTGTTTTTAGTGTCACGCAGGCAGGTTAAAGCAGTGAGAAGCTAACTGGCAAAATAAAAGCAAATGTAATTCGCTGTGAAAATCAGTAAATCTACACTGGATGTGTTAGAATTTGAAGTGAACCTTGGCAACATCAGGTGAGTCTTTGGTCCGTGTGGCAGCTTGGAGCAGGCAGGAGGGGACCGGCGGAGGGTTTTTCTGGACGATGTCCCTGAAACAGGTGGAGAGATGGGAGGGAGCTGGATCAGAGGCCTGGCCCTTCTTCCTCAATGTCAGGTTGAGCTTCTCGGCCGCCCTGCGGGGAAGGAAGGAGCTGGCGTCAGCGGCATGGAAAATATTCCCAAAATATTCTTTAAGACTCCATCGTTTATTAAGAGCATTAAAGGGTGTCTCCTGTCACCGACCAACAACTGATCTGTGACGCGTGACGTTTGAAAAAAAAAAAAAAATACTCCTTTAAACAGATGGATTGTTGAAGTTTTGGTATTTCTACATGAAAAACTGAGTTGGACAATTATCAAAACCAGCTCACAAATCAGCTCAGTGTTTAACCCCCATCCTCTGAATCATTTAAAAGCACTGGAACATTTTCACGCATTTGGAAGCATGAAAAAATGCGAGGATGATGAGCGCAGTCAGACAGTACGGTTTCTTTAGTTTTGCGCAGCAGTCCAGAGTTTTATGCAGCAACGAAACTTCCAAAATCATTGTGTTGGGTCAGCTATCCTTTCTGATTGTTTAGAAACTATGGAGACTCATTGTGGCAGTTTTGCAGAGGAATCTGTGTCTGATCTTCCTGAATAGAAGATTTCATTTTCTCAATAATCCATTGGCCATTGTTGTCCCCTTAATGCTGCACCATACATTTTCAATAGGAGACTCTTCTGCTAGTCACACAAACACAGACAACAATATTTTTTTCCAAAAAGTATGCTTTGTCTTTCTCTCAATCCGAGATGAGTTTGTGCTCTGGGGAAGTCAACAGCGTTTTCCGATCTCATGAGGTTATTTTGGTCTCTGGTGGTATCGTGGCTCGTCATGCGGCGCTACCCGAGGATCCAAAGGTCGCACGCATCTAACAGTGGTTTCCGGCCTCGGTCTTTACACACTGAGATGTTGCCCTGCAGAGGCTGAAAGACCTCATTTGGTCGCGGTTCATCCATTAACTTCCGCTTGGTCTGGAGTCAGGTCTCTGGGGCAGCAGCTTCAGCAGAGAGGCCCAGACCTCCCTCCCCTCAGCTGCTTCCACCAGCTCCTCTGGGAGAATACCCGAGGTGTTCCCAGGCCAGCCGAGAGATATAATCTCTCCAGCGTGTCCTGGGTCTGCCCCGTGGTCTTCTCCCAGTTGGACATGCCTGAAACACCTCTCCAGGGAGGCGTCCCGGGAGCATCCTAGCCAGATGCCTGAACCACCTCAACTGGCTTCTCTCGATGTGAAGGAGCAGCAGCTCTACTCTGAGTCTCTTCCGAATGACTGAACCTCTCACCCTCTCCCTACGGGAGAGTCCAGCCACCCTGCAGAGAAAACTCATTTCTGCCGCTTGTATCAGCGATCTCATTCTTTCAGTCACTACCAACAGTTCATGACTATAAGTGCGGTTTTGAGAGGTATTTTCTCTTGAACTGATCGATGATTCTCTGGCATGTAGGGCTGTACCGATACACTAATCTCGCGATACGATACAATACACGATATTCGGCTCACGATATATATCAATATTCATCTTACAATACATTTACATCATTTTCCGAAACATTTCAAAGGGACAAAGTGATTTTGGTGACATCTTGTGAGTGTTCCAATGGCATCAATTATACATTATATGGCTGACGGGCAGCTTGCAAATGCTGGACAAAATGAATGAAAGATTTGTTGAGAAAAATAGTTTCATGTATTTAAACAGTGCAAATTGTTGCTTGCAAGCTTTTAAAGGTGGAGCACGGGGATTTTGAAAGAAGCTTAGAATATCGATACCCGCAGCTGAAAAATCAATACTCGATACTCGATAAAATATATTTATATATTGCAGAATCGATAAAATCGCTCAGCTCTACTGGCATGCCTAGATTTTGACGTGCAGTGTTGAGTCATGAACAACCCTTGCTTGAAAAAAGCAATAAAAGGATGCTCCTTTTACACCCTCACCTGCTGCAGATTGTAATCTTGCAGAACGTTTTTTTTTTTTTTTTTGCTTCAGTACTTTATAGACTTTTCTATCTGCCTTTACCTCCTCATCAACCTTTTTTTTTTGATTATATCAAATAAATAACAAATGGCACGTAGCAAATACGTTTAAATTTGTAGCTCAGTATGTCCCCCTGTAGGTTTGGAGGATAAGTCAGAGATTTACCTCTATTTGGTCTCGTGCTCAGTCACTCTTTAATAGCCTCATTGCTGCTGAAGTGTGACATCATGTCATAAAGTGATACGTAGTTATTGCAAGAGATGACCATGAAAGGGATCAAAGGTTATATTGGCTGGTTTTTGCAGATAATACAGTTGAGCATGAGAGCTAGATGATGCTTCCTAAAAGCAATCCAATATTCCTTCAAATCCTTCAAATTATATTGAAACAGATATAGTGCTGCTTCAAGTTTGCATGGCAGGTTAGAAAACATCCCAACTTCCCATACACATCAGTAGACTCACCTGGCCAAAAACGACATGGCTGCGGTGTTGGCGATGGTCACCACTCTGGAAATGTGAGGAATCTTGGAGCTCGTCTGCACAGTCCCGGCGTTCCCACAGCTCAGAGTGGCATCATCTGCAGCCTGCCGGAGGGAAAAGCTCATTATATGAGGGTCCAAAGGTGCAGATCCACTCCTGCAACCACTCTGAAATGAGGCTATCATCACATGAATTACTGGGGGGGGCATTTTAGGTTGAAGAGCACATGAGGTTAACGTACACTATTTGTCATACTGTGGATGTAACTAACTGCATTTGGAGTGTGAGGAAAAGCTTCTGCAGGCTGCGCCGACCACTTCCACTGGCTTTTCTATGCGCATACACACCCTGTCAACCAAACTGTAATAATATTCCAGCAATTACACAGCTGTAGCTCCGAGGTGTGTGTCATGCGCTCATTTGTTTGACTCTAACACGGCCCACTCAGCATTTCAGCACGCATCTGTTGCAGCTCAAAGTCAGTGTGAAGTCACGCCGCAGTGTTTCGGCATTTTCAGGTTCAACATCTCATCAGCATCTCAGACTGCTCGCAAACCAAAATAACAACGTTAGTTCAGCTTCCTTGTAGTAGCATCTAACCATAAACTGCCAATTAGTGCTGGAGAGAGATCTGTGGTAGTGGTTTGGAGTAAGACTGGGCTGATGAGGTCCAAAGGTATTGTACAGAAACTTCTCTGCCCTGCTCTTCTCTTCTTTATGAGTCATAATTTCTGTCCAGACCTCTTATATCTTCACTTTGTCTCTGCTCTCATTTCTCTTTGTATTTGAGATCTTATTACCTCCTGTTTTCTCGTTTTCGTCCCCCAACCCTTCCTGCATCCATCTTGCCTCCTATTTTTCTCCTTCCTTTTTCCCTTCGCTTTTCACGCTCCAACCTCCACGTTTCCTTGTCCTCTATTATTTAATCTCAGCAGCAAAAAACTCCACTAATCTGCCCTCAAACTGAACCCACGCCACTATTGTCCTCATACATTCCTGCCCACACTGGGAGACTCTGTGAAATGTGACAATGTTGTTAAATCTGATTACACAAGTCAGTTAAAGATAGCGGTTTAATTACAGTTTAGTCAAACAACCCCTCGATGCGCACATTAACTATGCCCCGGGTGATCCGAACACAAGTGGAAAACGCTAATTACTTCACGGGACACCTTACACTAAAATGCCAACTATGACCGGCTCTCAGTTCCTTGTTCAGATTCCTTTTAGACATTGATTTTATCTGGCGGGCTGTAATGTACTCGCGTGCAGAGTGTGCTGGAAATTAAGTGCTGATCCAGTGTTTGTCAGTTGAGTCATCGGCCCTCCAGTTTGGCCCTGGAGAAGTTTGGAAACATCTGCAGCACAGACGTCAGCGTTTAACGGTTGCATCCACACCAGTGCAACAGTTTATAAAAACCCTGTGTCATTAGCAGTTTAGTCTTAAATTTGTTTTTCTTCAACTCCTTGGTATTTTTTTTTTACTTCCTGTTTTATTTTGTAGAACTTGCTTCCCTCGTGTATTCAGTTAGTTTTGCATCTGTTTAAGTAGATTTTGTATCCTGTGTGTGTTTTTACACCTGGTTGGGTTCTGTGACTGCTAACATTTCATTCACACTATTGATAAACTTTAATCAGTATTTCAAACCGGTTTGCCTTGTTCTCTCAATATGATCTGTTCCTTTCTCTATTCTTGAGTTTTGATTTGTATTTTTTTTAGGGATGGGCAAGTTAACGCGGTCAACGCATTAATTTATTAATGTCCGACATTTATTTTATGGCACGCTAAAGCATGTTGCTCACGTGCTTTTGTTTTGAAAAGTCTGTTACTGGCTTCTACGGAACCAAAAGAGAATTGGCGGAAAAAAACATGCAGAAAAGCTAGAACGGTAAAAAAAAATCTGTGTACTTTACAGTTCGGGTAGCCAACTCGGGTAGCAATATTAACAATTCTGTTTGAAAACAAAAATTCTAGACTGCAACAAAACGTTCGCGTCATTCCTCCACGTTACATCAGATCTGCTCCATGTGTTCACTGTCCTGCTGTTCTCTACTGGTTACTTCAGTGCGGCTCCATCTAGTGGCACAGATGTGTAACGACAACAGAAAGTCCAGTCCTCCATTATAAAACAAATTCAGTTCTGTGGCCCGTTTTTTAATTTCGTATTTTTGATCCGAGTCTAAAATTGAAATATATAAAAACAGGCATTTTTTCTTTTTTTTTGTTAGGTTTAAAAACAAAAAACGTAATAAAATGTCACTTTTTAATTTTTTTTATTTTTGATTGACAATTGAAAATGGAAAGAATGAATGATACAGGGATTGGTAAAGTTACTGAGCTTTAACATGGACATTTTCATTTTAAAGTTCTCCCAGACGGAGGATTCAACAGAAACAAGGTTATTTGTAACAACTACCAAGTTGAACACCCCGTTAAAAGTTTCTGCTGTTACTTTAGAAATTGCCTGTTTTAATGTTCTGATTGTGCTGAGCCACAATCATTTTGTTGGATTTTCTTTGTAGACTTTTTTTATTTTCATAAAAACAGGATTACTTTAATGCCCTGGCAGTGGCCATAAGCTTTATTTTATTTTACATTTTTTCAAAATGAGATTTACACTAAATATGTGTTACTGACAAGTGCTGATGTTAAAAGTGTTTGAACAACAAATGTTATGGCACTTTAGTTCATATGGCAGCAGAACATTTAAATAAAAGTGACCTTTACACTACTTTTGAATTCATTATTTGCTCTTTCGTATACAATGCGACTTTATCGTGATTAATCAGGGAAATAATGCAATTAATCGCGATTAAAAATTTTAATCCGTTGCCCAGCCCTATTTTATTTTATTTTATTTTATTTTATTTTATTTTATTTTATTTTTTTTATTTTTATTTTTTTTCATCTATCATAAGTTTAAAATAAAAAAAATATTTTATTTTATTTTACTTTATTTTATTTATCATTAGTTTAAAATAAAATAAGATAAAATGTTAAACTTATGATAGATGAAAATAAAACAGAATAAAATAAAATAAGATAAAATAAAATAAGCTTTTTTTCAGTATTTTCAAAACTTTTACTTCTTGATTTCAGACAGATGTTCACAAAAGGCTCCTGACTTTTTTCATATTTCCCAACTGATGAGAAAACAAAATTTAAAAATAATCAGAAGGGTGACAGAACAGGGCCACAGCTTCTTGACTATGACTGAAACTGATTTCTGTTAGGAGGAAAGTTTTGATGTCCATTAAGATAATTTGACAACCAAGTCACAGAAGTACACTGGACATTATGCATTTGCTTTTTTTGCCAAGATGGTGAACGAAAATAAATCAGCTTTAACTGAATCACTGATCCCGACACCCTCTCCTCTTACTCACCTTGTCCAATTCAGTCATAACCTTCCTTCACTGAGGACAGGCGAGGGGGCGTGTTCAATCTAGAGCAGTTTCCATCACAGTAATGCATATTTCACCCAGCTCAATTTTAAATATGGCTGCCCCCCTATTGATCACAAGTGCTTTTTGACTGGCCAGCTTTTATGACGGGTAAATCATGACCCAATTCCATTCCATTAGCAAAAGTACTTTTAAAGAACGTGCTCAGCCATGGGATCAAACTAGCCTCTGATTAGCCGTTATGAATCAGTGGCTTGCTGACATGTGCACTCGTAAAGACATACATTACCCATATAGCTCATTAAAAGGGGGGGGGGCTCACCAGAGAATGTGTGATGTGTAATTTGGTGCAAGGAGAAGGCTTTTAGGGGTACCTGGTGGTAAAAATTTATGGAGACGCCATCTGCGTTGGACACACATTTGGAAGCCAGCAGCTGCTGCTGTTCTTCTACCCAGCGGTCCATGTCAGGATTGGGGAGCTTGGGCCCCCGTCTTCTGAGGGTTTGGGGGGTCCTCTGTGGAGTCCTGGGGCTCTGAGGAGCGTGGGTTTGACTGCGCTGTTGATGCACGGGCTCCCTCGAAACCCTGTCCCCATGCTTTGTCTCGCTTTGTCCGGGCGCCGTGCCAGTGGCGCCATAAGAAGGCTTAGCCAGGGACTGACCGCGACTCAGGGCCAGGTGGATGGCCTCCTGTTTGAGGTGATTCATGTTCGCACCACAGGCTCCGCACTGGCCCGGCTCCCTCTCCCTGGGATCTGTGCTGGTACGTCCGTGGACGCGAAGGTTGTCGTGAAGAAAAGCCGACAGGTCACTCGCTTCCTGCAAAAATATCCAAAAATGAGAGATGAAATCATTTGAAAACTATAAACTGGAGATCGACTTTGCAGAATTGTACAGATTGTAACCGTTATTGGCCCGAATATACGACGACTCTGATTATAAGACGACCCCTATTTTTCAAATATCATTTTGGGAAAATAAAAATATGATGAAGGCAATAAGGTTATTATTTAAAACATTTTTTTTTTTTTATTGTACAATTACTATAGGAAAAACTCCCACAGAGAGAACATTCTACTGTATTGTTAAACATTTTAATAATCTTATCTTTTTTCGGAAGTATGGTACCATACTTGCGTGTCAGATTTCCATGTTATTTAAGATCAAGGTATGGTACTATTTAACAAACTGTATTCTCTTCAAATCTGAGAATATGACTCTGAATAAGCTACAACCATGTAGTTCAATAAATGCATAATTCATTGAAGTCGAATTTTAGTCAAGAACAACATAAATAATTCAGTATTTAAAACACTAATTCTGGATTCCGGACTAATTCAACTTTCAAAGCCCTTTGCTCGAGTTGGCTGCTGGTTCCTCCATTCTCACTGGTTACCTCTGTGCGGGCTCCATCTAGTGGCGTAGATGTGTAATTACAATAGAAAAGTCTAGTCCTCGATTATAAGACGACCCCCATTTTTGAGAATATGACTACTAGAATAACATATCGTCCTATATTCGGCCAATACGGTACTTGCAGAAGACTTGTTGGTGACTGATCTAAAATCTAGTTTCATAAAGCGCAAAGAGATGAAATATGCTGAGTGAAAATAGCTTGGGTTTATTTGAAATATGGCTATGGTCAACTTCTTTAAAATGGATTAGCTTCATGCCGTCATGGAGAAATGATTTAATCAGGATTTTACGGTAAATCTATTTCTTAAGCAGCCCCCTCTGTATGTCTTCTTGTGTGACACAGTGAAGCATTTAGTCATTACTTTGTTCAGCGATTGCATTGACGTGTCACTCTAATAAATTACTGTTCTCTGCATGGAAGCGTGATCAGACTTCATTTTGAAAAATGTGCCAAAGGAAGATTTGTGCTTCAAAAATGTTGACGTCCAAGTTTTCGGCCCGGACCCCTGGCTGTCAAGTCTAACAACATGAAATCCACAAGCACCTTCCTGTTCATGCTGACAAAGACCAACACCCAGCACACGCCGAGTCCCTCCCTGCCTGTCTCCCACCCAGCATGCCCTGCAAGCCTCCTGCGCCTTACAAGTCCCCATATTTCACAAGAAATCATGAAGGTACTTATTCCAAAAAGTGGCATCAAGAGGTCATGCTCTGACAGTACGTGTCTCAAAACTAAGCGCTGCCACTTCCAGCTGCCTCCCCTTTAATCAGGAGAAGTGATGACAAATATTTAAAACAGTCATGTGCCATAGCAACAACAGAAGAGACTGGCCTTCCCTTCTCAGCCAGCCCCTCAAATAAAGATGATATCATAGAGTCATGATGCTTTTGAGAAATCTCACCCTGATCAATAATCCTGAAAGGAGCTAACTGGTTTATTGGATTTCTGCAGAGCGGGTCTGTGGTCCACAAAAATCCCATTTCTCTCTCTCTTTCTTCCGCTGTGGTCCCCCTCTGAAAACATGACTGTGGCCATGCCCCATCCCACTTAAGGGGACAAAAATAAATAGCGTTCCCTCAAAGGGGAGGACTGGAGATGACACTGGGAAGTCACTATGAAATATTCATGGCCATTTAAAACCACTCGCGCAGGAATGTCGCGCTGCTTTACTTTGTCGATCGGGGGTCCGAGTGATGGATGTCGGAGCTGATGAGTGTGTAGAGGAGCATCCCGCTAAAAGGCAGCGACGTAGTGAGACTGATGTGGCCACGAGAGCTTTAAAACACAAGTTAATGGCCTTGAATGTGGAGCATTTGGGAGGAAAATGTGTCACGGGTCATTTTTGTTGACTGTGTTCATGTGAGAGTTGTAACAGGGGTGAGTTTTTCAGTTAGCAGATTGTTTGATCGATTTTAACGTCAGTACTTTTTTTTTTTTTTTTTAATGCTGTTTACATTTTTTTTCCATCTGGAAGTAGTTGCATGTTTTTTTGCCAAGTAATCTCCTAAAACCCAAAGTGCATCAGCTGCCACAGGGGACAAAGAAAGCCATCAAATATTTAGATTTTTTTAGGCTGGGACCAGTTGTTTATGATAAATTAGTTAATAAGAATATTTTTTATAGATTTTGGAAAAGCAGTCTTAATATTTTGCTAACTTTTTCTGTATATGCACTTGTTACATCACAATTAGGTTTTTTTTCCTCTAATTCAGTGATTCCCAAAGTGTGGGTCCGCGGCCCCCTGGTGGGCCGTCGTGGGACTGCAGGTGCACTGTTAGACATTTTGTTGTATTTTTACAGTAGTTTACTGGTGACACCATTGCCAGTAAGTTACTGTAATTACCACCTTACAGTATTAATCCTGTAATAATGTTTTACAGTAAATCATCTTTACTGCCAAAACCAAATAAATAAGAGAATTAAAAGATATAAGTGCAAAGACATGATAAAAATAACTAAAATTATACAATAAAATAAGCTAAAATTTACTATACTAAAAGACTAAAACTAAAAGTTAGACATCTAAACTTACCATCACAAAGGCCTACAGTAGCATTACTGTAAATGTCAAGAGTAATTTACCACAATTTCAAAAAATACAGCAAGTTACTGTAAATAAAGGCACTTTACCCATAATACTATGCAAATTACAGTAACTTGTTGTAATCATATTTTGTGGTATTTTACTGTAAAAATTACAGCAAAGGCAAACAGTGTGGGCCGTGAGAGGTCATTAAAATTAAACAAATGTGTTTTAAAACCTTGATCATTTTAAAATATGTTTTTAATTACTGTAAAATATTCATGACATGATTAAAAAAAACATTAAGAAGTAATAAAACAAACCAGTTAAGTGTTATTCTACTGTCATTTAACTTAATATGTCAAGTGTCACATTATTTGTTGACCCCTCATGGTTCCTTGTCCTGTATGTTGATCACAGTTGTGATTAAAGGTTTCAGGCTGTGGAAATTTTTCACATTTCAAATTGGGCCTTGGTATTCTGAAGTTTTGGAATGGCTGCTCTAATTGATCTATCAGCTATAAGCAATGCCTCAGTCCACTTGGCTGAGATTTCAGATTAAATTAATGAAATTAGATTAGTCTAGTGAACTCATACACATGTAGCTGTACTGTTTCTCCTCTTGGTGGTTTTTAAATGAAAGTAAGCAGTTGAACGTGCGTCCCTGATCCACGCGCTCCTGAACGGGAGCATCAGCGTCACTGACCTTGCAGGAGAAGTGATGGTGGACGGCCAGGCTCAGAGCTTGCTTCTTCAGAGCAACAAGAGTCGCCGAGCACTTCTCGCAACACGCCACTTTCCTGTCGGACGCCCCAAAGCCGGGATTGGCCGCGGCTGCGCCCCTGTAGATGGTCCCGCTGCCAAAGGACATGGTGCTCCTGATGCGCTCTCCCACGGACGCGTGGAGGGACTTGTAGGACGGGACATCGTCTCCTCTTTGGTACATATTCCGATGTGGGTCACCCGCGGACCCCCCGGCGCCTTCAGGAGTGGGGCGCTCCTTGGGCTGGCGGTCTCTTTCTCCAGAAAAGCCGACCGGCGCACAGTGATGCTGCACTTCTGGGCTCTGAGAAATAAATCATTATAAAGAGGATGCATGTGGGCTCTGGCAGCGAGAAATTAGATATCAATTGACGTGGGCAACTGTAACCACACCCTATAATCTCTTTTTCCTCCTTGCAATGCAATATATATCCGACTCCTTATAAGAATCTCGGCACAACCCTTTCAATATGAAATTAAATTAGGATGATAATAAATAAATCGGACTTACCCCGCGAGCTTCTCGGACAGAGGCAGGAAATCTCTCTCCTCTCCCCTTCACAGATGACATGCCAACTTGTAAATATTTAAAAAGCTCTCCGAACAAAGGCAGGGGGCATGTTTGGTTACTTTTGCCGAAGCTCCGGGAGCGTGAAGCGAGCGACGCTGACTCATGTTAAGTTTTAAAAGAGAAATATCCCCAAAATGAAGAGACTGATGGAGAGGCGCAGCGGTGACGGCGGCGCGGAGGAGCGGGAGTGAGCGCGCAGGAGAGCGCGTCTTCACTTCACCCGGCCGATCACCGCCACCTCCTCGGGGAGGCAGCAAAGAGCAGCGGCTCACGCGCGCGTCCGAGCTGAGGGAATATTTATCGCTTTTAACGGCTCGATCCACGAGCGCCCGGTGTCCCGTAACTCTTCCCGGTTTTACTGCGCCCACGTGCAACAGAGGAGGGAAATTTGCTTCCCATGATCACAGCTGATCATGTGTGGCAAAGCCGGTGCACTGTTCTGTCAGTATAGAGGAAAAAAAAGAAAACTAAATTCAATTTAAATGAAAAAGATTTTATCGTCTAAGCCACATGTGTCAAACACAAGGCTCGCGGGCCAAATGTGGCCCGCCACGTCATTTTATGTGGCCCTCGAGAGCTTGTGCATTATTGGCTTAAATTTTAAACCGTTATTTTAAGACTTAAAATAAGCTTTTAAAGCGCACATTGACAATAAACTACATCTCCCACAATGCATTTTGTCATTACCGACAATAACAGTATCTCACCATGAGCAAGAAAAACCTCTACAAACTAGCCCCAACATGTCCAAGAAAAGAAAAATTGAGGAAGGCAGCTTCATGAACGACGGGAAAACAAATACAAGCTTGTATCTCAAGGTGAAAAAAAAAAGTCTTTTGTGTTATGAGACGGTGTCAGTCGTGAAAGAGTATAATCTACGTCAGCATTTTGACAGAAAACGCGGAGCTAATTATGCTGAATTTAGCCTCCAAGAGAAACAAAGGTAATGGATACTCTGAGTGAACATCACCTGCGCGAGAGCAGGTTTGCAACCACAAACCCTGAGTTTAATATAATAATGAGTTAAATATTTGAAACTTGAATACATAATAAACACAGAATCCGTTATTTAACAAAATAATAAGGTGTAGTTTATTTCAATTTTGATTTTCATTGCATTTTGTTACATTCATGCTGTCAATCTGGCCCTTTGAGGGCCACCATGATGCTGATGTGGCATCAGTGAAAATGAGTCCAACACCCCTGGTCTAAGCTTTTTTTACTTGACATAAAGTTTTTGAAAAATGGTGTGACTAGTGAAACTAAAAAAAAAAAAAAAAGGGGATCGAGTGCGTGGATGTTGTCCATAATGTGTGGCCCCTCTGTGAGAAACGTGGCCCCTGACTTAGAAAATCCTACATCTGCCACTTACGCTCCTTTCATCTGCACCAGCTGAGGCTTCAAACTCGGTGGTTGAGTGTGTTCAACTCTGGGGATTTCCAAGGCTTTGCCCTTCTTTTCTTTTTTTCAGTCACGCTATACCTCCGCTCAGTTTCACAGAGACTAACTTTTATAGAAGTAAAACCACAGTCACCATTTTTAAAGCGAGTTTTTTGAGCTTGCCATCGCCTCATATTAGATTGTGTTACACCACAATTTATTGTTTCGCAGCTGTTTTGACGACTCTGCGGGATTTACCGCCATCGTCTTGAAGCTGCCATCAAAACTTCTTTTCATTTGCTTCCTTGAGTAGAACTCTTTCAGTGCTTTGAAAAACTCCAGAAGGAGTTTCTCAACTGTGCTGGAGATTATGGGGGCGACAAAAGGAATGAATAGACTTCCAGACGTATCACATGAGTGGAAATGAGGCATAGAAAACAAATCCATAAACTGGACCCAAAGTGATAATATGATCAGTAATGAATCTGGAGATCTTAGAGTCCTGAGAAGATAAGATGGTGAAGAGGGAGTCCAGAAGATTTCTTCAGAGAGAGGTGGGTAAGAGGTTTATAGGTGAGACGTCATCTTGCAGGTTAGCATAAAGACTCTAGATCAGGGGTCTCCAATCTGGGTCCTCAAGGGGCCGGTGTCCTGCAGGTTTTGCATGTTTCCCTGTTTTAACACACCTGATCCTAATTAATGGACATCACCATCTTGTCATCAAGGTCAGGTCATGTCTGTTATTGACACAGCCACTTGTATCAGGGTGTAGAAGGAGGGAAACATCTAAAACCTGCAGGACACCGGCCCTCTAGGGGTGAGACTGGAGACCCCTGAGCTTGAAAGGGAGGAAAACCGCAGTAGATACACCACTCAGGTGATAAGAAGGAGCACACGAAACATAAAATATGCATAATAAGTTACAACAATGAATTACACATAAAAATTCATAATACAGACCTAAACTATAGTCAGGAGGGAAGGCTTTTCATCCACTACCTTCTCCTCCCGGCATTTAAAAGAACAACAACAGAGGGTACAAAGGAGTGTTTGTATCTGTTTGTCTTTGCAATAGGGAGTCTAAGCAGTGAACCTGATGGTAAAACTTAAATTGTTTATGTAAGGGATGTGAGCAATCAGACAAGATGGAGTTAGCCTTCTAGATCAGCTGTTTGTTCTAGAGTTCTTGTAAAGTTTGTTGTGCCGACCCAATGACTGACAACCTTATTAAACAGGTTTCTATCTTTGACTTTCAAAGATTGAAACCAACAAACAAAAGAAAAAGTAAGAACCGATTCAATAAAAGAACGGTAAAACATGGTCATCAGGGAAGAATCAACCTGGAATTTAGAGTTTTCGAAGACAGAAAAGGTGCTGCTGGCTTTTTATTCTATATCAAGTCTCTATTTTTTTCCAAAAGACAATTTGTTGTCCAATAATAGTGTCTATAGGACTCAACAATTTCAACTTCTTGACCCTCAATCACCTTACAGGAGAGGGCTGCACACGTCTGAAATCAATACACATGTCCTTTGTCTTTAAGACATTCAAAGATAAAAAAAAAACAAGATTCCTCACACCATTTCAAAAAGTATTCAAACTGTCAAACATATGATTGTTGAAAAGATCATACTTTCAGTATTAGATTATTGGGGACACAATCTATTGATATGCATGCAAAGAAACTCCATAAACTGGACAGAATCTATAACTACATTTTTCAATGTGTCACAAATGCTTCAATCAGAATTTACCATTGTCTTCTTTATTTTCTGGTTAAATGGCCTTCTTTACAAACACACCAAAGTCATCTTTGGTTTACACTCATCTATAAAACTCCCTTTGGACATTCACATCTATAAATAAGCCAGCTACTGTCTCCAGTATCAAGTACAACACATGGTCTTTAGACTATATCACACTCCACATTCCTAAAACAAAGTCTTGTTTTGGACAACTGTCCTTTTCATTTGCTGCATCAAATGATGGGAACTTGTTACAAAAAACACTAAACCTGGTGCTTTTTTCTCTCTCTGCTTTTAATGATCATCAAGAGGAAATTCCTAATTTGATTTTTGAATGTTTTACCAGTGTGATACTGTTTTAAAATTTCTTTTTAATGAAGTAGATCCAATTTTCTGGATCCTTTTGCATTTTAACAGGTTGATAGACACCCACATTTACCTGTATGTAAACATTTGATTCAAAGACTAGCCAGCTAACGGCGCTAAGCTTTCCATAGGAAAAACAAATTGCCCCGTGGAGAAGTTTTGACTTACTTTCCATGGCTTTTTAAAGAATCTCCTTGTGTCCATTGTGTCTGGGAAGGGAGCAGATATTATAAACAATTGATCATCAGCCAAAAAATTAATTAAAAAAATTGGTCTTCCAGTCTACTGTATCTTTAAATTAAAAACAAGGTAAAGCTTCCTACTATATATGGGCTCAGATATGATGGTTACAATACCAGCGGTTGTTCCCATGAAAGATTTGCCAGATCTTCTCTGCCAATGCTAAATGTTTTTTCATTTTTTTTTTTAATGCTATTAACCCTTGTTGGATGTTACTTATTACCTCCGCCAGAGAGATAATGTTTTCGCTGGCGTTTATCTGTTTGTCTGTGTTCAAGATAACTTAAAAAGTTATGGATGGATTTTTAAGAGATTTTCAGGAGTTGTCAGAAATGTAAAAAGGAAGAACTGATTTCATTTAGGATGTGATCCGGAAGAAATCCTGGATTCTGGATCACTTTCAAATTGTCCCATTTGACAATGGGAACCTCTATCAAATTTCAAAGGCTGATCCTGTACTGATTCAGAACGCGGATTTTATCCCAATCTGTAAATCGCTATATGGGAGATATATGGGGTGCTTGGCGGAGGTCTGCGCTCTGCGAGTGCTCTAGTTGGTGGAGCAATCACAAAAGCATTCCCTGTCTCTTCTCCACAGTTTGACCCCAGGATCAGAGTGCACAGGCAGAATCTGGATTCATTGCTGAACATAATCAGCACCTGGGGAACCAGAAGCTCAAAACGAGTCAATATCAGCAAGGGGAAAGAAAAAGCTGGTTGGCAGAGAAGAACTGACAAATCCTTCATGAATACAAGGCAGACACTCAGCTCCACTGCTCATCCTACAAATGTATGTTTCCAATAAATGTGGCCCCACTTAAAAGGGATATAAACAGGCTTTCACAACAGTGTAAGATTTATTGCCAATAAGCATTTCTACAATAAAGAAATAATCCTGCCAAACACAAATTGTCTTACTTTTTGTGCTTCGTTTATATAAGGCAGGTAATACAAGATCATTTTTGTTGTTGTTGTTTTGTTTTTTTGTTTTGTTTTTTTTTGCCTTCTTTGTGTACAGGAGAAAGCATCAATACTAACTGCGCTAACTATTTCATACATTACGGTATGTACTTTCCGTTATAGAAGAAATTGGCCTACTTTCGATTTCATGGCTCTTGACTGCCATCTGTACAATCCACGATGCTAAATGAAATTATGTAAGTAATACCATGACATCTGTAAAGGCTATACTTTTCCCCTATATTTTTTTCCAGCAATTATCTTTAAGAAAAGAGCTTGTTTTGTTATTGTGATAGCGACAGATGGTCAGCGGACGGATATAATGAGGTGCGCTGCTTCATGGTTCATTACGGTAGGAGACGCCATTCTCCTCCCCCACACAACGGCGGTTTCAGCTCAGCTCTCTGCCGGTGAAAGATTGGTTGGACAGTGGGTGCCATTTGGCGCAGTTTCGAGCTACATCCATTGAGGAAAAAAAGACGACTCTATTTATTTCTCGACGTATTTTATCATAATTTGTATTCACGATGAGCGAGATTAACGTGAAAAAGCTTAAAGTTAACGAGCTCAAGGACGAGCTCAAAAAGCGTAATCTTTCGGACAAGGGACTGAAGGCCGAGCTGATGGACCGCCTGCAGGCCGCGCTGGACGAAGAGGCCCTGGCCGGAGACTCTTCAGCGACTCAGGAACCTTCGGCGGACGACGACGGCCTCGACCAGGCCGCCGACCAGGGGATGGGAGAAGAGGAAGAAAGCGACGGGCCAGTCGAAGAAAGCATGGAGGCCAACGAGGAAGAGCCGGAAAACGGGGACGAGGGCAATGGCGCTGCCGAGGACGAAGAGATGGGTGAGGGGGAAGATGAAGGGGACGAGGACGACGACATGGATCCGATGCTCAAGGGAGACGGAGACGAAGAAGACATAGAGAAAATTGACACGGAGGACGGTGAGCCCGGGGACCAGGCTGCAGAGGGTGAGTCGGACGAATTGCTTCTGATAACGTGGTTGGCTGGATGGACTGTGGCTGGGTGCCGGTCTTTTTTGCTACAGCGTTAAAGCAGCCGCGGCGGGAGGGAGCCGGTCGGGAGCGGCGTCCATGTTGAGTCAGGCAGCGTGATATAAGACAGCGAGCTAGCAGCGGTCACCGCCTTGGTTAGCAAACCACCGTGTAGCCCAAATATATGTAGTCCAGCTCACAGGCGGCGATCTTATTTTGTCGTTTTGATATGTCACAGTGAATAGCAACACCTGTTAATGTTAATTATAGATGATGAGGGATGGTTAATGTTATCTTGTTCGCTCGGTTAGGCTATTAGCTTGCCAGCTAGCACAATTCCCTTTGTCTGGTGAAGTGCTAACTAGCCGGTTAGCCATTTCAGTTGTTCCCCTACATACAATATATACATATTTATATTAATCATAGCAGTAAAAGTGCCAAGACACCACAAAATTGTCTGCTAAAGTGGCGATGGAAGATGAGATTATTCGTAAAAACGATTGTAATGTGGTGTCTTGCCTCTGTCGCTGTCAATAACGGCTGAAGCTCAACGGTTGCACTTTTTTTTTTTTTTAATTATATATATATATATATATATATATATATTATTTTCTTTTTACTATTCGGTGTTTTCATGTAAATTGACCAATCTGGGAACATCTGAACTGGCAAACCGAAGCGGAAGAAGAGGACGGGAAACTGAACTGAACCTCGGTTTGAACAGCAAGTGTCATGTACTTAAGTAACGGAATTAAAACGGGTCACACGGTGCCACATATTTGGGGAGATGGGTTTCAACCAAGGTTAGATAGTTTGCCTGCATGATGCGTTGTCCCTGATGACAGTAGGTTTGCCCTCTTTAGTGAAATAGACGTATATCTCAACCCTGCACTGCGGGGTTAATCACCCTTTACCTTTCACAGACCCTTTTTTTTTCCAGCCCCAGTAAACACTGCTCATTCTGTTCATTTTGGCCAGTTTAAGTTGTAATTACTACCTGGTCTTAAGAGCTGTTACAAGTCATTAAATATGATTGTATTGTTTTAAGTGTAATTATGAGGTGTTGCCTCTTAATAACCTTTTGATTATGGTCGACATAATGTAACTAATGAACGGGCTTTGTGGGCCAGAACCCCACTGCCAGTCCGACCTCTCTCTCTGTCTCAAAAGGGAGCACCTCATTCTATATCTTTGTTCTATTTTCAAAGGGGATGCGGACAAAGACACGAATGCTGATCAGAAGAATAAGAAGGGTGTTAAGAGACGCCGGGAGGAACATGGAAGGGGCTACTTTGAATTTATTGAAGAGAACAAATACAGCTGGTAAGGATGGGACAGAGCAAAAATGGCCTTCAGCATCCCTGAAGCGCCATCCATAGCTTTGTTAAACTGTATTGGCTTTAAGTGCCAATGCACACTACTAGTAAGAGAAAAAACCCTCATTTTCGACTATTTTATTATTTATTAATATAACTTTCACACATGTGTTTGAGGGTCATCCCTGACAATAAAGAACCTTACCATTTACTTTTTACAGTGCTCACTCTACATTTTGTCTTAATGGACTGCATTCTGTAGCAGAAGTGCATATATATCAAATCTCTATGAACTTTCACATCTATTCCTCATGCCACTTATTGTTTTGGAGAGCCCATTGTGTCCTCAAGGTGCTTTGAGGCTGCTCGAAGAGAACCTAGGGGAAAGTTGTATACTTTTTGACTGGAGGGTGGGTTGAGAGGCGTGGGAGGAGGGGCCCACTGCTGCAGGCGAGCAGACAAGGATGTAGAAAAATTCCCAGTGTGTTGGATCGTCCACAGAGGAGCTCGTTATTGATCGTCCATCGTTTTTGCCTAGCAAATGTTCTATTTTTTTTTTGTTCGTTATTCTTTTTGGTTTTTGTTTTGTTTGTTTTTTTTTCTCCCACTGATTGTATGACGTCCAAATGCTATTTCGTTCTCATGTGTCCGTGAGTTGTCATGGTGTGCGTGAGTGAATGCGTGCATTTGCAATACTCTATTTTTACCTCAGCATAGGTGACATCATGCATGGCTGGTGTGGAAGTTTTGAGTGTTGGTTTGTGAGAGTATATACATGTAACTATTTCTGAGTCAGTGTTTTGTTTTCATTGCGCTTATGACACACTGAGGATCAACGGGCAGAAGATGGAAATATTTTGGGAGAGTTTATTTTTTCTTTTTTCCCCCCTCCACTGATTCTATTAGAACACTATGATGGATTCACAGAACCACAATATTTCTGGTATTGCTACCAATTTCTGTATCTCCCCTTAACAGTCAACAGTATGCTGCTGCCTTTTTCCTCCTGGGATGCCTTCAGTCTAGATTTTAACTTGGCCCATATATATAGCTTTAATCCACCCCATGTGAAATCAGAGACTCTGTGCCATTGCAGCTAGTGCATGACTTACCCTCGGCCTTTACTGGCAAAGCACAATGTCATCCAGAATTACCATAAATTTCCACACAGAAACTACATATACTTTTTTTCAAGGCTCACTGGGGACAAGATGCAGGTCTGGCACAAAAGGTGGTCTTTCTTTCCACTAAATGTATCCACCAGAGTTGGATTTTCTGGTTTAAATATAATAATTGAGCAACATGTAATGCTTCACATTATCTACGAAACTTGGATTTGTTTCTCAGAATTTTCCATTTGAAGTTTCCGCCAAAGCTTCAGAGCTTTAGTTACTGTCATTCTCTGGGTTTGTTAAACCTGCTAAATATGGGCCAATTACTAATATTTAGCAGACAGAACATCAAAGTGTACTACATGACAGTTTCTAGACTTAAACGCATAGGCAGTTAAATGTAACATCAAACACTGCTGATGTGATCTGATCTCAAAACAAACCAGAAGCTGCAGGAACAGTCTTCTGAAACTGTGAGGTCTGCTTTGAGTTTATCACTTTGACCAGTGACAAGCCTTGCATGCAAAGGCAAGTTGGAGTTCTTTTTTTTTTTTTTTTTTCCCTTTTGTATCTTCACATTTTAGATTTCGCTGGATGCTGCAAGGTAAGTGACTGGCAAGGCCTACAATACAGCCGACTATCCAGAAAGTATTGAGGCTCATTTGCCCAATTCACGCTCCCCCCCCCCCTTGTTTGTCGTTCCACTTCTTTCCCCAAATATTTTTCAGCAAGTGGTCCCCCAAGCATCAATATGTTCCATGCTGTTGTATTTGACTTGAATATTCTAATTGATTTGCTGGTCTCTTTTCAGTGCCTCATTTAAGTCTCCTGTTCCCCCACTGGAGGAAGAGGACGAAGAGTTTGATGACACAAAGGTCTGCCTTGATACCTGTAAGTTTGTGACTTTCACTGGATTGATTCTACTGCAGTATATGGAGGGAAGAGTGGAAAAGAGTTACCGAGGACATTGACTACATCATTTTAAGTGTTTCTAACCTTTTTGTGCTCTAGACAACTGCGACCTGCACTTTAAGGTGTCGCGGGATCGTTACAGCGCCTCATCCCTCACTATGGAGAGTTTTGCCTATCTCTGGTCTGGAGGCAGAGGCAGTTACGGTGTGAACCAAGGCAAAGCCTGCTTTGAGATGAAGGTACAGTAATAGAAACATTTTCTGCCCTATTGCATCGTTTTAAATCCCTGAACAGTAACGTGCCCACTTGTTATTGATGCTTAGGGTTATATGATAAAGTTGAGGCTGCAAATTTGTGTTTTTGCAGATCACAGAAAAGATTCCAGTGAAGCACATTTCCAGCAAGAATATGGAGATTCATGATGTGCAGGTTGGATGGTCCCTGGCAACGGGAAGTCTGCTCTTAGGTGAGTACAGCTGCTCTCGCATTAATTCGGTTTCTAGCTCTCTGTTGGCTGAGTCATTGAAGCACTGTTGGCGCCATAAACATCTTATGTGTGTAATGATATAAACAGTTACATAACAGAATTATAAATTGGCACATCACCCATCTTTTGTGCAGATTATATTTCCTGTTAATGGCTAAAGCATCACTGGCTCTCACTGCCTTTAGTTCATCACTATCGATCCAGTGCCTGCATTGACTGACTGATTATTGGGTCTAATTTATTGGACGGTGAATATTGGTTCAAAACACAGACAAACCTAATTTCAGTAGGTAAATGTATTGACATGATCAGTCAAAGAAGGTGATTTTAAACTGAACTTCCTGTAATGGTGTGTGAAAGGTCCTCTGGACAGTTCCCTCTAGTGGTTGATAAGCAGCATGACATGTTGATTATAAAAAAAGGCTTCAGCTGTGCCAGCACAGATGGTTTATACAGTCAGTAGGTGGATAAAGGGGTACATCAATGATCCTTATTCTCTGCACAAAACTGACAGAAATCTGCCTTTTGGTAGGGATCAACAAAATGCTTTTAGTACATTTACAAATCTATTAAGGCATGTATTAATAATGTAGGCAAATGTCAGAAACTGATTATAAAGTCCCAGTGTCTGAAATTTAGTTTTTCCTGTTCACGTTCACATAACACCTTTCACAAATCTTTTTTTGTTTGTTTGTTTGTTTTTGATCATGTTTAGGTGAGGAGGAGTTTTCTTATGCCTACTCTGGGAAAGGCAAAAAGACAACCAACTGTGTGACAGAGGACTATGGAGAAACTTATGAGGAGAATGATGTCATCTGCTGCCTCATTGTAAGACTAATTTTGATAATATGTTACAGTTGCATGGTTCTTTCAATAACCAAGAAAAGTTTAAGAATATGATTTATATGTCTTATATGAATGCTGGCGTGAGTCTGGCACCTTTTTTTTTTTTTTATCAATTTTGAAAATTAACCAGAGTAAAGAAAATTTTGT
This sequence comes from Hirundichthys speculiger, assembly GCA_018398805.1. Taxonomy (NCBI): domain Eukaryota; kingdom Metazoa; phylum Chordata; class Actinopteri; order Beloniformes; family Exocoetidae; genus Hirundichthys; species Hirundichthys speculiger. The sequence goes on from JAGFBZ010002129.1 coordinate 99,474, forward strand.
TTGTTGGTTTTCTAAAATGTGATTGCATAAAAAATTAAGCTTCAGTTTTGTGTTGTTTGCTTAGGACTTTGAGGGTGAGGAGGTGGTTCTGTCCTTCTCCAAGAATGGGGCGGAGCCAGCGGTTGCCTTCCAGGTCAGCAAGGAGTCCCTAGATGGCCGTTCCCTTTTCCCTCATGTCATCTGTCACAACTGTGCTGTGGAGTTCAACTTTGGCCAGATGGAGACCCCGTACTTCCCTCAGCCCCAGGACTACACCTTCCTGCAGCAGATTCCTGTTAGTGAGCGAGTGCGTGGACTGAAGGGCCCACAGACCAAGGCTGACTGTGAGGTAAATATGGGGGTCAGGATGTGGGCGTGGTTGTCTTTTGCCTCATTAGTCTTGCTTGCAGTTCCATAAGGGCTGACACGTTTATACTGGGGCATGGTATTGTGTTTTCAGTGTTTAGCATCAGTGTTTTGGAGATATTTCTCTAAAGTAGCAGCTTTGTTTTGTGTAGATAATGGTGATGGTTGGTCTGCCGGGCTCTGGGAAAACTACATGGGTCAAGAACCATGTTCAAGAGAATCCTGGGAAGTACTACATCCTCGGCAGCGACACTATTGTAGACAAGATGATGGTCAGTACTGCCTCAAGCTCTGCAGCATCCTGGGACTATCTCACCTTTTTTTCCTCTGCGTTGTAATTGACATTTCTTGTTCGTTCTTACAGATCAACAGCCTGAAACGCCAATCAAAGGACATCACAAAGCTAACTGCAATTTCCCAGAGAGCACCACTCTTCTTGGGAAAGTTCATTGAGATTGCCGCTCGCAAAAAGAGAAACTACATCTTGGATCATGTAAGTCGTCTGTACTCACTGACATGCACAAATGTAACTTGAAATATATTATATAAAAGTGTAAATGAGAACCCCCCCACCTCTCCTCTGTCCAGACCAACCTATCTGCACCAGGCCAGAAGAGGAAGATGTGTTTGTTTGCAGGCTTCCAGCGGAAGGCTGTAGTCGTCTGTCCTTCTGATGAGGATTACAAGCAGAGGGTCCAGAAGAAGGTTGAGGGTGATGGGAAGGAAGTGCCTGAGCACGCTGTGCTCAAAATGAAAGGTGGGTATTGTCCTTGGGACCGAGGCCCTTCGCAGGCCAGAAGAAATACTTCCTCAGGTTGCCTGACTCGGTTTTTATTTTGCATTTCTAATCATATTCTGGTTTGTTTTGTGGCATTAAAGGTTTCTACGCTCTGCCCGAGGAGGGAGACAGCTTCAGTGAAATCATCTACGCTGAGCTACCAAAGGAGGATGCGGGCAAGCTGCTGGACCAGTACAAAGAGGAAAGTAAGACGGCTCTGCCTGCTGAGAAGAAGCCCAACCAGGGAAGCACAACACCAAAAAGAGGCGGGGGCCCTCGCGGCGGCGGCCGGGGAGGAAAGAATCAGTTTGGCCGCGGCGGCCCAGGACAGAGAGGTGGCGGCCGCGGAGGCTTCCAGAACAGAGGCAACTTTAGAGGAGGTAGGATTGACGGACAGCCATAAATCCAAAGAGAAATCTGTCTTCATATCTTGTTTGAAGAAGTTTTCAGGTCATTTGAGAAGGAACAGCTGTGGCTCAGTGCTCTGATCTGTCCGCAGCTCCTGGACATCGCGGCGGCTTCAACCGTCCTCCTCGTGGCTTTTTGCCTCCTCCAGCCTTCAGAGGAGGATACCCCAATCGCGGGAACTACAGCCGGGGTGGTGGCCCCATCCCTAGCCTGGGCGGGTCCCACAGGGGCGGCTCAATGAGGGGTAACATGGGGCCCAGGGGGGGGCCCATGAACAGAGGTGGTCCGATGAACAGAGGGAACATGAGCAGAGGAGGAGGAGGCAACATGAACCGTGGTGGAAACAGGGGACATCCCGGCCATGTGGGTTTGCTATTAACTTTGGGTTTTTAGAAATGTTTTCAGCTCTAATAGTTTAAATATTATTTAGAATGAACAGCTGGATACATTTTCCACCTTTAACTTGATTTAAGTGCATTTTCTGTCATAGCTGCAGATTTAAATGTCTGATCCCTGAATTTTCAAAGGTGTATTACGTGTTCATAATTTTCCCACGTGTTCGCTTCTACAGTTCCAACAGAGAGGTGGCGGCCGCGGCAACTTTGGCAACAAGAACAGAGACTTTGGTAACAGGAACAGCGGAAACTATGGCAACAGAAATGGCATGGACAAGGCCCAAGCCTTCAATCAGAGCTGGCAGCAAGGGGTCAGTATTTTTGCACCTAAGATTTAGTTTTATTTGTTTTTTTTTCTCTCTCTTTGATTAATACCAGATTTGAAACCCACTACATGGTGTGTACATTGTATTACTGAACAGCTGTGTCACAGCAGTGCGTTTGTATTAATGTTAAGCACATTTTTTTGGTCTGCAAGTAAGGTTTATAGAGTATTAGGTGTTTGATAAAGGCCAGAAAGACAGTTTTGTTTCATCCACGTCTGGATAAAACAAAAGTAGTTGTACAGAAAGGGATAGAATTACTGGAAAAACTGGCCACATCTCACATCAGGTTTTCTGCTGCAACTACGGTACTACATATTTTAATGTACCATCGTAAAACTCAAAACACAAAAAAGTTGATATAGTTTTAAGACCTGCAACACATTACCCACACTAGTCAATAATTTCAAAGCATCTTCTCGTCTGCTTATTTATTTATGTGCTCTAGATAAAATATATCTGTGCTGCAGTTCAGCTGCAACAACAACCCACACAACCTGGAATATTCTCAAATCTGTTAATATGGGAGCTGAAATAAAAAATCTTTCCAACCAAACACACTTCTCCTCAGAGCTGCTTGATGCCAACGTTAGACTTTGGAGTTTAGTGTTTTGCCACAATATGAATAAAGAACAACAGATATTACTTTTATATGCCAATAAAACTACAACCTCAGTAAGTTTTTTTTTTTTTTTTTTTTTTTACCTTTAGATATCTAAAATACCTAATAAATTCTTGATAATTTTTCCACCTCCTTGGTCGTTTAATTAATTCTCATTATTATTGCATAGAACAACAACAGTAGTTTTTAGGTCATTCTTGCTCTTATCTGCATTATTGGAGTGTTGCAGTTATCAAGGACCTTGTATGATTTATGGGATGGTCATAAAGCTCTGCATTAATTCCAATGTACGTGTGTTCTGTGCAGTTCTGGAACCAGAAGCCCTGGAGCCAGCAGTATCAGCCTGGATATTACTAAGACACTTGTTCTAATGGACTGGTGGCCGAAAACGAGACTCCACCACAAGCCACGGAACATCCCTCCGCCCCGCTTCTTGACTTTGTTTCCTTAGAACCCACTTTTAATAACCTGACACCCACCAACTGACGAGCAAGACCGAAGCGATGTGGAGCGAGAACATTCCATCAGCCATGAAAACCAGTTCACACAAGTGTAATGAGATCAGCTATGGTAAATCTATATACACATGTACAGTGTGGGTTCAGTCACATTCAATCATTATTGTTCCTTTTTTTCCCTCTTTTTGTTGTACATTTCACTATGTTTCAACCACTTTTAAATTACATGCTTTTAAAAGGAAAAAAAAAATCAATGTTTGTAATATCAGGAACGGGAAAACTTGCCTGCTGGGCAATTATAAATTTTTCTTTTTTCTTTTTTTTTTTTCTTTTTTTTTTTGCAGTTCGTGCATTTTATCTGTGCTGTGATTTTTGATTATTGTTTTTGCTTTTTTATTACAAATTGTAAATATATTTTTGCATAGTTTGTGGAAGTTTAAGAAACGTAATGATTGAAAAGCACCTGGACTTCTTTGCAGGAAGCATGGTAGAATATTCTATTGTTAGGCTGTACATGTCAATAGTCTACTGTCAAACAGTTAAAAATGAAGCAGCAGGCGAATTACAACTTCTGTTTTATTTTTGTTTTTTTGTTTTTCTTCCCCATCGTCCAGACTGTAACAAACTTCGTAGACCTACAATAAACAACTTGTTGGCTTTTTTTACATTCTTCCTGCCTTACGACTTTTGATTCAGTTCAAAGGTGTGTAAAAGACCTTTGAATGGGCGATGGCCCGGTTTCGTAATTCAAACAGTGAAATCAGCTCTGCTGCAAACTCCAGCAGGCACCTCGTTTCATTAGTTAAGTATATGAGTGTCTTGTAATTCCTGTCATTCCTAGTGCTTTAGCTGTTTTAATATATATCGCTTTGAGAAAGTATTTTGGCTAAGCCATTTTCAGGAGTAGAAGTTAAGCCATTTCTAGTCATCTAATATGCCCGTTATTCTTTTCTTCATTTTTTTTTTTTTTAACTTATTTTAAGATTTGAGCACTGACTATGCTTCATTCTCAGGAGAAAGTATTTTCCAGATTGTTTTATGAACAGTTCCTCGGTGCAGTAGACGTGAGCGCGCACTGATCAGGCAGAAGTGAAGCGTAGCTTCCTCGTGACGTCAGCGCAGCTTCCTCGTGACGTCAGCTCAGCAGCGGGAGTTGAATGAGGCGGCTCGCTTTCACCAGCAGCTAAAGAGCGTCGCCGCGCTCCCGCAGCTGACACCACTGACATTTCACAAACAAATTCAAAGAGATGGCAACTATTAGGGTTTTAGTTTAATTTAGCTTTGTTTGAAAGCACGTTTGAAAGCGTTTGTTCTGGGGACTTTGTGGCCTGGCAAGTGGCAGCAGCTCTGCGTCTCTCCACGTCGTCTTATTTCCAACGTAAACCAAGACTTTAAAAAAAAAAAAAAAAAAAAAAGGAAAACAAAGTCGCACTAGAGCAGACAAATCCAGTAGGTTTATCTCCTTATTTCTCATCTGCTCACGTTGGTATTTTAGGAACATGTAAATAGGAATTACACCACAAACTCAGTCATGCATGAATGTTTATTATTAAAGTAGTAATTGTGATTTAAGAAAAGTATTAATTTGACGCTTACTGCTGTGTGATGAACTGTTAACTCTTTATAAATGGAGGATTTGTGTCCGACCTTTTTATTGTACTGGATACATCGAGTCAGATGTTAAGACTTGACTTTGCAGCGTAAACTGTAACATAACAGACCCTATATTTTTTATCGCTTTGTGTTGCAGGTTGTATGTCTGGTCTTTTATCATTAAACCAACAGCACAGAAGTTTTGAAAACTTGAGAATTGTTTTTTGTCCCCCCTCCACCTGACAGTTTTTAATATTTTGTTACAATAAAATGCAGATGCACAAGTTTGAAAAAGCTGGTATACATCTTTAAAGTCTTCATGCTATATGTGTTTTTTTTTTATGCCATAAATAAAAGAAATTGCTCTTTTAACCCTTATACAGAACACCTTTGGCTTCAGGCTTAAGCTTATTATCCTGATCGGTTATTATAATACATTTTATTTGCTGTTTTCATGCAGAGTTATCAGGTTTTAACCCAGAATCATCGCAGAATGATGCTGCCACCACTGTGCTTTACAATCTGGCGTGTCGGTAATGATTTCCTGTATACAGGTGAAGCCAGTTACCCAAATAACGCCGTCCAGCAACATACGTGAAGCGTTCCTATTAAGATGGTCAATTGCAGTGGTGATCAGATGTTTTACATCCTGGAACTTTCTGCCTCTGCGAATATAAGCAAAAACGTCTCAAGTCATTTATTAAGGCCAAGTTGACTACCAATATATGTGACTTAGGAACATTATCTAATTTGGATTCCCACCACCTCCAAGCTTTTTCTGTATTTTAGTAATCCCTTAGACAGCCAAGAGAAGCGTTTGGACTGGAAGTGCCAAATGACAGATGCCTCAAAATCAGCCCAAACCATGATGCTAACCGTCACTGTGTTTTACTGATGAGACAAGGTTCTTGTGCTGGAATACTGTGCGTTTTTTTTTTTTTTTTTTTTTAAAATAGATCTTCTCATTTCAACCAGTGATCCATCATCTCTATCTCCTCCTTCCATGAGGTCTGCTTGAGTCTGTCCCTGCTGTGTTGGGACGAATGGTGTGAGTAAAAACACTCTCACACTGATCAATTTACAATCACCACTGAGCCTAACAAAGCATGTATGTCTTTGGACTGTGAGGAAAATTGAGTGGTTATTATCAAACTCCAGAAGGGCTGCCAGGTTTACTTTTTGTTCTTTTTATTTTTCTAGCGCAGTGGTTGCTCAACTGGGCTGGCAACCTGTCCAAGGCATGAACTGGGATAAACCCCAACGCCCTGAACAAAAGCGATGGATGGATGGATGGATGGATGGATGGATGTGATTGGCCTGATTGTGTAGATAGCTCTGGAACCTGTTGCAGCCTGAATAGCAGCAGAAGTTTCTCCCTGTTGTACAGTTTGTTGATAGACTTTCTCCAAAAGTGTCCCGAGAAGACTGAGCTTTGACAGATCTTTTCTTTCACTGTCATTTTGGTCATAAACTGTGTTATCTGATCCACAATTAGCCAACTAGCGTTTAAATTAAATCCATAAGGCACCAGATTAAACCTGTTAAATGTACTAGTTGAGTTGGGTCATGTGTGTCTGAAAACAGACATCCCAGCAGTGTCTTGGGCCTTTTTCACATTCATATCTCTTTACACTGCAGTGATTCCCAAAGTGTGGGCTGCGGCCCCCGGGTGGGGACCGTCGCGGTACTGCAGGTGGGCCGTGAGAGGTCATTAAAATTAAACAAATATGTTTTAAATCCTCTATCTTTTTAAAATATGTTTTTAATTACTGTAAAATACTAACGACATGATTTAAAAACATTAAGAAGTAACAAAACAAAACCAGTTAAGTGTTATACTACGTCATCTTAACTTAATATGACAAGTGACACCTTATTTGTTGACCCCTCACATTAATGTCAGAACATAGCTTCTAGTCCTAAATGTTGATCACAATTGTGATTAAAGGTTTTGGTGGGCCACTGGAGATTTTTCACATTTCAAATTGGGCCTTGGTATTCTGAAGTTTGGGAATGGCTGCTTCTCCACAGACACCTGTGTTTCCTCAGCGTACTACCATAGGTGGTCATTTCCCTCCCAGACAGACAGCTGATTGTCTTTAGCGGGGACCCCATGTTTACCCTCATCAGCGGCATATTAGTGAATGACAAGACCCCCCACTCTGACAGCAAACAGTGCTTTAGGTATTGGCTCTGATTGCCAACGTTTGGCCCGGTCTAAGCCTGATGTAAACGCACGAAGGACCGGGCCTTATGCGGATTGACTGCGTTTCCTCGGCGTACGCCAACCTGTGTGGCTCCTTCCATGTGCTGATACAGCACAAACAGCGAGGAGAAAGACGTCGGCAGCTGGATGCAGCTGCATGTGAATGTGATCATGAATGTGAAAGAGGCACCAGAAGTGGTGGATCACACAGATAGAGAAGGAGGCCGAGAGCTTACAGTGAAAAAAAAAAGAAAAATAGTTTATTTTCTAAACATAAACTCGTTCATATTATGTACAGCTTGAAAAATATGACACATTAGACAGAATTTGAGTGACCGTGTTAGATTTAACACAACTGTTTCAAGTTAAAATAAAAAAAAAGTATTTTAAAAATTACAAAATATACAAAAGTGCTCGTGGGGGGGAGGGGGGGTGATGGCAGTAGTCCTGCCTGTTGGATGTGACTCTCCCACTTAAGGTCCCTTTAAATAAAAAAGTACTTGTCTTATATCATTAAATATATCAACACCTCACTCAAAAATTACACTGTGATAATACATCTCTGAATTTTGTGATTCCAGGTCAACTACAGCTTTTTTCCCATCAGTTCATACGATGGAGACATTGTCCAGCGTGCACGCACACCTCTCCACGATCATATTAGGGAACTCAGCCACCTCTATCTCGGTGTAATCCCCTTTCTTCACCAGGTACATGATGGGCAGGGGGGCGCTCTCAGACACCGTGCACCGACGCTCCCCGTAACCGTAGTTGCGCTTGGGCTGCTTGCAGCCCCCGGTGCACCTGAAGGCGTTGTAACCCGCTGGCTCGATGATCCAGTACTGCGTCCAGGTGAGCGCTCGGAAGTCGATGAAGTACTGCTCCCGGCAGCAGGTGTCTTTGTTTTGGTTGACGTCACAGTCACCGCGAGAGCTGGGGAAGAAATGAGGAGGAAAGTTTTATTATATTGTTTAATTTGATTTTATTTCATTGGAAGGGGTAAAGGAGAGTAGCCTGGGGGGGGGACTCAGGGGGCCTGAAATTTATTAGTTACACCCCTGCTTGTAATGTGATTTATTTGTTTATTTGTTAACTCAAACTATAACTATGATAAAACAAACTGTTGAAACACTAAAAGCAATAAAACTGGTTGTTTTAGGACCAGGGAGTAATTTGGTGCTCAGTTTCTCCAAACCATGATAGTAACTTAACGCCCCTGTGCCAGTTAGTGAAAGCAAACGGTGACAGGTAGAAAACAAAAAGAGCGCGTGGGTTAATTGTCACACGGATGCATTATATTGTATATCAAAAGCTCTCGCCCTTACCCGTACTCTTCGAGGCTGAGTGTGTAGAGGATGAGCTCGGGCTTTCCCAAGGTGTTGTCCGTCTGCTCCTGGGTGGTAAAGCGCACACTCTTCGCCATCTCTGCCGCGTAGCTGCCAGGTCTCTCGCCCTCGATCCACACCTCCAGGTGCATAGGTGTCTTCTGCTGCGTCTTGGACCAATAATGCACCGCCTGGGTGACATCAAAGCTCTTCCAGCCAGTCTCGTGAATGGGGATCAACCTACGAACGTGATAATGACGATTAATTAAAAACGATGCGCGCCTGGTGCTTCCGGAAGGAGAAGATAACAGACTTTGCTTTACATGTCAGCATGAGGGGAAAATATCTCCTACCGTGAATCTACCAGTGATGTCTGGTTGGACCCGTTGGGCAGCGCCTGCACCCAGTAGATGCTGACTCTGGCGTTGTTGACGGGCCTTCCTACGTTCTTCCTCTCCGCGGCGAAGCGCTTGTGGTGGGAGGCCCGCTGGTAGAGCTTCAGCTCCGCCATGGTCACCTCGCTGTTGTCCGGGATCCTCGCCTCCATGTCGAACACCATGCGATGCCGAGTGGTGTCAGAGTACACATACTCCCCGGAGATATCTAAGCCACGGAGACATTGAGTCGTTTTAGTTTTAAATCGCTTTATGACGAATCCTTTTCGATGCGTAAAATGTTCTTTACGCACCGTCACGATTACGCACAGAAATATCGATTTATTTCAAGTTGTGTTAATCCACAAAACTACTTTCGTGCGATTTCATAAACATAGCATGTTGCATATGGACAAGAATTAGAGAGTTTTTCACCTGCATTGCCGGGGATTCCCCTCAGGATGCCAGCCAGACTGGGCAAAGATCTGCGCCTCCTGCTGCGGTGCATCCTCAGCATGGACACATACTTATTTTTGATGTGCGCTGGAATAACAAGGTTGTCCAAATCCCTTTTATGGATCTGGGGGACCTCATCCAATCCGAGTTTCTGCAGCAGCGCGTCCTTCATATCTTGATGCGTGAAAGCCCTGGCGATGCCGAGGAGAGCGACGCAGACGACCCAAGCGCGGAGGAAATCCATGAGGGGGGGTGGAAGAAAAAAAAAACTTGAGTGTATCGAGACAGCAGGACAGTAGCACAACTTACTCGGTCATACACAGCATCCTCCCTGACACTCCTTTGGCCCTCTTATAGTGTTGGGGGCCCTCCCAGTCGTTCGCACTTTGTCTATGGGGGCAGGGACCCTTATCAGAACAAAGGTGCTGCAACACAGCCCCATCCTAAACAGGATATCTAAGTGGCCATACTTCAAACAGCAACAATTAGACTCGAGTGCCATCCGTATTGTGGAGGTGTTATTTCGCTATAGTTGCACTATATCCATGTTTGATGTCAGTTTGGATTGAGCCGCATTTGGTGCCGTTTGATCAGACTGGGGGGGGGGGGGGGGGGGGTCTCCTGGTTCTAGAAATAAAATTACAAATTATATTTTTTTCTCAAGTGGTTGAGTGATTTTCTTTTCTTTCCAAGGCCAAATGTGCCTCAAAGTTTAATTAAAAAGAGGAAAAGTTTGGAGAGCAGAAACGGTTAGTTGACAGGAGGAAATCCTGGCATCAGCTCACCCTCTAAACTGTAGTAATCTGGGTAACATTTACACTGATGTGATGTATGAAAACAAAAACGGTTTACTTTGTTAATGTGAACAACATGTAAGCTGTCTTTTTACCTGCAATCTTGAATTTCTCCTTATTTAATATACGTGTCTGCTTAAAGAAAACAGAAAAAGTGTAATAGTAGCTCACATATGGAGATTTTTCTCTTTCTTTGGTCTGTGAGTTTGTTCCTTTTTAAGCATTAAAAGCAAATAAAAGGTATTTCTGTTTCACAGAATTAACATTTAGTTGTAAGAACTGATTTCACCTGATCACTGGTGGGATTCATGAAAACCGAAAACTGTTTACTCTGGAGTTCTTTTCATCCCCCGGTTCAGTTTCTCTTAAATTAGCCTCCTGTCCTCCGGCGGTGTGATCGGCACAGCTACACATGTGCCCCAGACAGACATCTCTTGACCCTGTGAACCTGAAGTGCCCTCTTCTCAGCAGCACCCCTGTCTACACAACGCGTACATTCCACTGGACGATGTCAGGCCCAGTCAGTCTGGCAAGAGTCTGTGACACAGTGGGCTTATTTCTGTCTGAGTGGCTATGAAAGAAACTTTTGTCCATCAAAGGCTGCAGTGGAAGGAATCAGCAGTTTGTTCACTTGGGTGCAAGTGTACAACAGGGGGTCTCCTGGGAGGAGAAGTGCAGTGCTTTGAGGGAGGGAGACCATAAAGATTAGATGTTTATTCCACGCTCTGTCACTCATCCCTGGCCCACTCCGGCGGATTAAAATTATTAGCCAAACAGACAGTTAATCCAGGGGCCGGGGGCCGGCGCGGATGTGGATTGGGGCAGGCTCTTCACAGGTTGGTGATTATCTGATTCCATTGCGAGGATTTGCCTTGCCTTTTTTGTCACACAAACATTAGAAGCGGGTTGCTCTCGCTGGCTCTGGTTGTGTATTGGGCCGTGTTTGCTTAGAGATGTCAGACAGACTGAAGGGGCACACAGGAAGAGCAAATGACAGATGACTGCCAGACCTGCTTCTCCCCAACTAGAGCCTGCTGCTTCCCAACAAGACAAATTATTAATCAGTGGAACGCTGGTATGACATGACGCCGTCCCTGTGTGGTCCAGTCAGACGGATATAATCCAAAACAAAACACATGTATGTCCTCAGAGGGACTGAAGACACGTTTCTCATTATGTGCACTTGTGTGTTTCGACTAACACTCAACATAATTACACACTTTTATGCATGTTATTGCTTCATTTGTGTTTTGGCTGCAATTGGATTGCAAAAGCAGGCATATTATGTTCGTTTTCCTCATCATTTGTAGGCAGCTTTTGCAGCATTTTTCATAATTCACTGAAAAAATGAAACTTGCTCTGGTTATTTGAAGTCAACAGACCATATAGAGTCATGGAAAAAATTATTAGACCACCATTTTTTCTTCACTTTCTTGTTCATTTTAATACCTGGTACCGCTAAACGTCATCATGTGACTAAAACAGACAGAAAAGAAAACACTGAATGCATAAAAGCAGTGTTTTTGGCAGTACAACACCATAGCTGTTGATGTAAAAACTTAAGTGATTTAGGTTATAATCAAGAAAACCATGGAAAATGGTAAGATATCAGCTCTTAAATAAAACTCTTATGAGCAATCTTTGTGGTTATCGTTATGTTTGTCCAAACAAATGTACCTTTAGTTGTACCAGGCATTAAAATGAACAAGAAACTGAAGAAAACAAGGGTGGTCTAATATTTTTTTTCCATGACTGTATATGTAGATATATACATTCATTTTTTACATTTTTAGTTGAGACATCATCTTTACAGAAAATAAATTAATTAGGAGGCACTTTGTTTATTTTATTAGTTTAATTAAAGGTGGTTGTGCTCATTAATTAGGAAGAGATCAACAGAGAAAGGTTAGTTTGCAGGCATTATGCCTGAACAGATGATATTGAGGGCCATAAAAGTAAAATGACACAGTAACAGCAGGAATATTTGAGTTAAAAATGAATCAACCTGAATCAAATCAGTCAAGTTTTCCAGATACCCTGAATACAGTCAGGTACCACTCAAACGCTGAGGTCCAAATAGCTCTATCTGACTGTGATGAGGGTATCATCAGTGCAGACATGTAAATTCAGAACATCTATTGTTCAGTCCAGTCAAAGAGGCCAGTCTAAGTGGCTGAACACAGGCCTGTGCTGTCCCCCTGTCCCTCAACATTACAACCCCTAATTCGGGAAATTAAGATGCCTTTTGTGTGATATTTCTCAGTCTTTCTTCCTTCCCATGCCAATCAAAGATAAGTTGGCGAGTTCAAAGCTTCATCTGATGCTCCGAGGTGCCATTTCTTTTCAATCAAAGGCCAACGAGCTCCTACAATCAACAACGCGGGTGTTAATTAACATCCAGCCATTTGCATTCAAAAGCGGTCCAGTTTATAGGTCATTCCCTTCCATTTGCGAAACATGAAATCCCCTTTGGCCGCAGAAACTGCTGTTTGTAAGAAGAAAAAAGGGAAAAAAGGAGGGAGGAAGGGGGGGCATCAGCTCACATGTGAGACAAATATTAGATGGCGGGGTCTTCATGAGGAAGAATTTGCCTGTTTTCCTACCGGGTTTGCGCTTTGTGTTGCAGCATCTCATTAGAGACGTTTCCCTGGAAACGAGGCGGAGCTGATGCACGTCCTGAAGAGTCAATATTGAACTTGTGTTGGTGGTCACAGCAAATTCCTCCTTATTCATATTGTGACGGACTTCCTGGTCAGCTACTACCTGCTTTATCTCAACATCAAATATTTGGTGGAATAACGCGCTAGTTTGCAACTTAACAGCCCATACAACACCTTTTCTTTCTTTCTTTCTTTCTTTCTTTCTTTCTTTCTTTCTTTCTTTCTTTCTTTCTTTCTTTCTTTCTTTCCTGATGCCACTTCAGTGTCTGGATCGGATCCATCGAGCTGACCGGCTGCCAATAATCATCGATCAGTCTGCGAGGGGCCAGAAAGCGCCAGACCTGTGCAGGGACAATGGGCCCCATAATTATTGGCTCCACTTCTAGACAAACTGCAGGACTGTCTGATTGCATTTCACAGCTAATGACGGCTCAATCAGCGCGGAGAAGTGGGCCCTCGGATTTAATCCCTGTGTAGACTTAACCCAATAGGATCAGACACGATTAGTCTGGACTAATCAAGAAATATAGAAATTGAGTTTTGAAATCGGCCGTCTAATTAGGTCTAGTTGTGTAGACTATAGTTGTGTTAAATATGATAAAACTTCCATTTAATCTGATTTATGTGTGAAACCTGACAGGATGTGTGTTACAAGAAGGCTGCAATTTGACACAAAAAAAGAAAACTGGACTTCACAAGTTTAAAGTTTGTAGGGAAACACTTTGTACACCAGAGGGCGCTGTTGTAATGCTTTAATAGCAGGCTCTTTAAAGGCAACTTCTGCTCTGTAAAGACTTTGTTCTTAAATGTTATTGGAAACCTGAGGGTTTTCTGAATGACTTTTTGTTATCCACTTTTTTTTTTTTATCCTGTGAAGAAATAAAAAGTATTTTAAGAGGATAAATCCTTTATTCTCCAGAGGTAAATCAATATAGAGCAAACACCTCAGACACCCCAACTCTTGTTGTTTTAACAAAGTTAAAATTGCAGCCCAAATGTATCTTTTTAGTCCTCTTTATTGAAATAACAACACGGCAGACCAGTTAATTGGTTGTCTGATATTGCTCATTTGTCAAATCCCATATGGATCAATGTTGACATGAGTAAAAGCCCCTGATGGGGTTATTAGGTCATAATGGGTTAAATGAACAGTATAAATATATAATGTTGTGAGACAGACTGTACTTTTGTTTTTGCGCTACACATGTGACAGCTTGTGTCCCGGACAGCCACAGATGTTAAATTCTGATCATCCTTTGTTCTGATGCAGATTTCAGGAGTCAGTAAAGGTTTGTAATGTTTCCTGTAACCCAGTGACCCTCAGCATGGCTGCTGGCTGTGTGACCTCATTTACAGGAGAAGCATGCAAATATTGCGACATGCAAATCGTTTCAAATATGTTATGAATGATTGTTATCAAAAATACAACATATCAAATGCTGAAACTGAGAAAAGTTAATGTTTTATTTTGAAATAAACTGATGGAAGCTGAAGAAATTTGTGACAGAGGACAAGGGACTTACTAGAAAAGGGATGTAAAGCTAAAAACAATTCGATTGAACATCTTTCATCCAATAAGGTTACTTGGAAACAGGCTGCTAAAATGAAAAGAATATCCCAGAGTCTTTGAGAATCAAAGACACGGAGGAGCTCATCAACACCGAGAAACACAAGCTGGGTGCATACTGGAACTATTTGACAGTGTAACTCTCAAACCAAAAAGTTCAAATCATTTGGGAACCTCAAATTTCTCCTGATTTTCCAATGACAATCTGGAAAAAAGCTCAATGCAGGAGACAAGGCTGGAAGCATATAGATGTAGATAGATAGATAGATAGATAGATAGATAGATAGATAGATAGATAGATAGATAGATAGATAGATAGATAGATAGATAGATAGATAGATAGATAGATAGATGTGCTTTATTGATCTAAAACTGGGAAATTGCAATGTAGCAGCAGCAATTAAATGGCAATATAAAAAACAGAAGGTATTCCTGTTTACAATATAATTATAAGATACATATAAAAACACACAAGAGCAATTAAAAAATTTAATAACAGTGATGTCTTCATGCAGAAAAGCATTAAAAACAGACATGTTTCTACAGAGCAACGGTGCAGGAAAGCTTCTGTAAATGATTCTCTGTTAACAAAGTGCATCACTGCATCAACAAGTGTAGGTCAGAAAAGGTAACAAAGTCCAGAAATGTTGTCTTCTCAGGGCCTGAAGCTGATTTAAAATAAACCTCACCAAAAAAAAAAAAAAAAAAAAAAAAAAGTGAAATTATCTTTGTGGATCATCAGCAGCCCATTTCAAAAGCCAGCATCCATGATGGCATGACAACTTGGCCACAGCCATCCATCCAGATGATGTGTGTGTGTGTTTTTAGGAAGAGTCTTGTTTGTTTTAGCGAGACAAAACCAAAACCAAACCTCATTGTGAACGTTTTCCAGTGGTATGCTCAGTATGGTTAACTTAAAAAAAGAAACATGACTCTTATTAACGTGCATTCCTTCTGAAACGGCGCTGCTCGGTTTCATCAGAGCGACATATATCAAGATGACCTTGGAGCGCAGTTCTCCGTTGATAAGGTGACCTGGTTCCGCTGCGCCTCGCGCGCATGGAGAGCGCCATAAACGCTGCCCCACGCGCTCCTCCGAACCACAAACTTATTTCTCAAACCACCGCGGATCGCTCGTTTAATCACAGGTTACTGTTCTCTGGGCTGTTTCTGATCAACAGTCACGCCGGAGAGGCGTGTTTTTCCAATTACACCTGGGTCACCCCCAGACGCGCGCATCCCACAAGCCTGATGTAACCCCCCCCCAACAGAAAAGGGTCTCAGGATTGCTAACTTTCAGAGTGATAGAAAGTTGTCTGTTGTGTCTGCTGTTTGTGTGTCTCCCCCGCCAGATATTCAGCTGCTGTGTGAGCCGTTAATCGTTAACACGTGTACTTTGAGCACTGATAAGAAGCAGACTTCAAAAGGACGCAACATTTCCACACACTCAAAAAAAAAGAAAAAAGAAAAAAAATTCTGTGACAAGCTGACAAACTGCATAAAAATTTAACAGAGTTAGACTGTGCCATTTAAGGCACGGCTTCTCATTTCCTATTCATGGTAATGTGAATTTGATTGCAGACCAAACAGACAGATGCATCATTTTCAATGAATAAATGACACACTGTGCAGTTCAGTGTCCAACTTGTAGATGTGTTGTTTATTTATTTTTACATTACATGCATTATATGTGCACTAAACTACATTCCTGTTGTCTATAAGTGTTGCAGTACATCCAAAAGTGGCTCTCATCTGGGACTTGAAGGTGCACATTAGGTCAAACAGCATTTCCATCATGGGAGGAGAAGCGGAGGTGGTATAGAAGAATAAATACCTGTGTTCACCTGGACAACAGGCTGGACTGGAGAAGAAGGGACAGAGCAGACTTTATCCTTCAGTGTTTGCAGTAAGATGTTACATATCTTCTATAAGTCTGCTGTGGAGTTTAATTTAATGTCTTTTAAATAAAATACTGTTCACCAGTGAGATCACATGAGCTACCATAAATGCCAGGGTTTATGGATTTGAATTAAAGCAAGACACATATCCACATTTTTTAAATCTTAGAGCAAGATACTCTATTGCAGGATAAGCCAATGGATGGACACATGTCCATAAATTAGGCATTTTGCAGCCTGTTAAAGTGAGAGTAGTCACTTTAGTTTTAAATTAGTCATGGGTTATATTTTTTTCCTCTCTGAACCCACGTCACCAGCAGGCAGACAGACAGACAGACATGCAAACAGCCAAGCAGTTTTCATTCATAATATTGACAGCCACCACCACCACCAGATGCCTCCGACCCCCCTACCCTCACCCCCGCCCCTTCCTCCGCACAGCAGATGCTGTGACGGGCGCCATGATGATGATCTGGGATTTTGCCTGCAGCAGCAAACAGAGATGGTACAACAGGAGAAGATCGGCCGCTAGCTGTGAAGGAATGGTCGCGCGAACGCCGAAGCACGGCAAAGATGGCGGATCCGAGGCTCTCGGCAGAGAAGATGGAAAATATTGACTTTGCAGTGAAAGTTATAGAAACGACAAACTTGAAGGGTTCGCTGTTTTAACGTGTTTTAATTGTTCCGTTAGACACATGAGCCAAGCGCCCTTGAATGCGCTGACGGCCAAAGCCCACTTCCCATAATCCTGCGCGACGTTGCGGTAAGAGCTGTCCGCTCTTCCATCTCTTCCGTGGAGAGTCTCTGTCAGTGAGCCGCTGGTGGCTTGACTGTGCAGAGACGGCAAGAAGCGACCGACCGGCGGGGGAGGCAGGCGGTGCAAAGGAAAGGACAGGAGGGGGGGGACTTTTAGGCTGTGTCCCGTATTTGGAATAAGCAAGGGTAGAATACAGTTTTCCTCTTGACGTGAAACGAGCTCCTCTGTAACCTTCAAGAAAGGACCCGCATCAACATTATTACCATTCTTTCTGGCGGCTAACTTAACGGTCTGTCGGGGGGACTCTTAAACTGACCGTCGTTTTTGAACTGCGAAGAAACTAAAAAGACATTTGCTGTCTGGACGAAGAATGGGATTTAAAGAACATTTCTGCCAGTAGTGAGTAGGATATTTCCTAGGTGGATAAGAAATAATAATAATAATAATACAGAAAAAAAACAACCAACAACAGAACATATCGTCGAAAGAGGTGGAATTTTGACAAGCTTTGCTAACACTGTTATTTGTTAACTCATGTGAGGGGGAAAAAAAGAGTGGCAATGATGGCATTTAGGAGCGGAGAAAAGTGATATTAGCTCCCCGGCTAGCTGCACGGCTAAGCTAGCAGGCTGCTCACTAAGCCTGTGTCGCCCTTCCATTCCTGGAGCAGAGGAGGGGCGCTGGGGCTTTGTAGCATTGCAGATCTGCCTCGCATTTCAGGCTTGTTTGAAGAATGGAGAACTCCAGAAATCTGCCGCAACTCTAGGAGGCCCGTTGGAAAAAAAAAAAAGAAAAGAAAAAAGAAGCATCGACTCGGTTATTTCCGTCAGAGAGGGACAAGACCAGAAAACTGCCAGGCAGCGTTGCGAAAAAAAAAGAAAAAGAAAAATCAGCCGGCCTGGATCGGTACGGCTCTGTAACTGTGACTGGCTTAGTTTGTTTTCTCGTGCACCCCGTTGGGGATATGTATTAAAAAAATGGGGAAGCGTCGCACACCTTACCCATCTCACAGATATCGGATCTTTAGAGGGAGACCGCGATCGGGTCGGTTTTAACGCAGAATCGGCGCCGGTCCCGGGCCTCGGCAACAAAGTTTTGATTATTTTTCTCGAGACATCCTCAAGGTGAGAGAACTTCTTTACTAACTAAACAGGCCGAGGAGGCGCCTTTGCTCTGCTTTGCTCTCTCTCGACTCCTTCCATCATCATTACTTCAGGAGCCAACAAGCCGGAATAAACATGTCGGGAGAGGTGCGTTTGAAGAAGCTGGAGAAGCTGATCCTGGACGGACCGGCTCAGTCTAACGGCCAGTGTCTGAGTGTGGAAACGCTGCTGGATATCCTGGTGTGCCTCTATGATGAGTGCAACAACTCTCCACTCAGGAGGGAGAAAAACATCCTGGAGTTTTTGGACTGGGGTGAGTTATTTTTTTTTTAATGTTAATGTCTTCGCTCCCTCTCTGTTGGACTGTGCTTTGCAGCTTTCCCGTCTCTTTGGTAAGATGATAAGCTGTTTGTGGTGCAGCGGCCCTGCCTTCACCATCACATTCCTTTTATAGTAGTAGTGGGGCTCACTTGGCCTGCTCTCTTCTCACATGCAACCCTCCCAGAAAAACTAAAAGCAAGGCCACTATATTATTGTGTAATTAAAAGTTTTATGTGGCTTGAAGAATCGTAAAGCATGGCATGCGCTTTTAAACAGAAGTTTGCACACAGTTTACTATCCAAAAGCAGACACGTTTAGAGGAAGAAAACCTAACAGTAGCACACCCTGGTACATTTTTGACGTGAATCCGGGAAAGATATCCTCTCTGCCGTAACACCATTCCAGCGTACGAACGTGAAGTTGATGTCTCTGTTGCTGCACCAATGCACTCCAGTTTGTTTTCTTTTTGTTCGTGTGCAGGTTGACAAAGCACATCTGATAGATCCTGGTCCTAAAATAAGTTTGCATATTTGCAACTTCCTCAGTCCCCAGGTTAAAGCGGGGTTAGGAAAGAAATAACCCCAAACAAAACAAACAAACAAACAAAAAACAAAAGACAGGAGGTAGGAGGACCACACACACACAAACATGCAATCCTTTTGCATTGCCAGAAGCACTTGGGTGTGTGTGTGTGTGTGTGTGTGACATTGGGGTTTGGTTTGTGCATGAAGCAGGAATGTGAACAACTCACCTTTTTTTTTTTTTTTTTTTTTTTTTTATCTAGTGCTGAGGCCCAGCTAGCTGCTGGAGCATGCCTGGCTGGTCTGCCTGTCTTAAAGCCCTGGAAAAAAAAAAAGAAAAAGTGCAGCAGTGCAGGAGCAAATTGTTCCTCTCACAGGCAGGAACATGAATCAAGACGTATCAATAATACATAAGGCAATAAGAAACAAAAGCATAATGGAAGGAAAGTGCTGTTCAGTTTAGTTGCTGGTGGGTTTTAGTCTGATTTGGTTTCTGATACATTTTAAATTTCAAGGTTATACAGGCAGTGGTTTGGCTCGTCTCTGTCTGAAAGGCTGCATCAAAGATGGACATGAAGGAGGTTACTGTCACTTAAACGATAAGAGATTCTGCTTGTGGCTGTGAAGTTGGTGTGCCTCACTCGTCTACATCTGGACTGCCCGTTCTGTGCTAAAAATGGCACCAGGCTGGCTGGAAGTGGCTGATTTTGGCTAATTTCTGTGCCTGCATGGGAATAAATAGGTGCTCTCTTCCCCTTTATAACCCAACCCATATAACCCAACTTCGCTCACTCCTTTGTTTCCTCAAGGACGCTTAGTCTCTGGCCCGTTCGCTCGTCCTCAGCTGATCGGCAGCATCTCCCTGGCAGCCATGCCAGCGCGCCGTGGCCTTTAAGGAGAAACGCGGTGCCAAGCTGTGACTTCATCCTGACATTTTCCCGTGTTGACACTAGAAACTCTTTGACTGAGCTCAGACAGACACAACACACGACACACAAACGTGTTCAAGCTGTCATAACCGTCGGGAGGTCCCGTGTTGCTGCTGTTTATTGTGTTTTACTCCAGAGGGAAAAGTGTGGAATCCTCCAGAACAGCACAATATTATTAATATCAGAGTTGGGTTGAGGTTGCTTGAGACTTTACTTGAGACTTTGCTCTATTTGACGTTAGGCATCCGTATTAACAACTATGTTCTTAATGAAAGGTTTGGCTCTTATTCTGCTCACCTGCTTTTACTTTTATAGTCTTGTAGAAATATGCTGATATATTTTTCTTAGCTTTAAAACACTATGACACAGCTGTCCCACATAAACATTTGATTACACCTGTTAATTTGGACATTTATAGGGAGGATTTATTTTTAGTTTTTGTCATTCTGGGAGACTTGATAGCCCTCCAACCCTTCCCAGTTGGAAGGAAAACACTGGCGTACGTCCATACCAGTTTGTGACCTCACCATTTGGCCTTATAAAACTTGTGACGCGTTTGGACCATTCATGGAGCGGATGAGCTGTGGAATTTATTCTATTTTCACTGCGGACACCTGCAGTAAGCGAAAGATGAAGGGTCATGCAAGTCAAAGGTAACGTGAGATGGGAATTTTCAGTTTGGGAGCGACAGATTAAAGCTTGCATGTTTTAACAACTGTGTTTATGGGTAAGGTAATATTTATAGACTTATTTTCTATGTTGCTTGGCTATTGGGTGAGAAGTTTTCTTTACACTGGTGGTTCAGTTAAAATCCTTTTCTCAAGACTTGTGGCCCGTATTGGTGCAAAGATCTGTTCATACCAAGGCTGCTATTCAAACTGCATGGTTTTAGGCCCGGTGTGCCAGTTGCAGGCAGCTGGCAGTCCTGCTGATTCTGGCAGCTGTCCAGAATCGGGTCATGGTTATGTTTGAACAACTCTTTGTCAAAGACGCTCGCCGCCTAGCCGTTGCCACCAGTCAACGGATATTTAACATGGCAAATATCTGGAGGCGTTGGGCAACTCCCCACTCAAGCTGCAGCCAATGAGGGAGCGATGCAGGGTCATGCTTTGGAATGGAGTCACATTGATGAATCTGGAAGGTGAAACCCATATAGCACACAATGCGCCATGCCACAGTCCAAGCAGGCAGCTACTGTTTTCAAAGATTTATCACCACCAACTAATTCCATAGCATAAACTGTTAACCTTCACGTGCTATCTATTTACCTTTACCACATATTCGATTTTTTTTTCTTTTTTTGTGTTCTAAACAAATCGTTGCACAAATAGTGAGTGTCCTCCATCTGGAACTTTTTTCAGAAAAATCACCTCCATTTTTCTCTGTGTAGTTTCACTCCGGTGGCTGAGTTGCAACTCAGATGGTGCATCCTTCCGTCAACCACCAGTCATGTAATGTGAACAGCAAAATGACTTCAAGACTCCTGATTACATAACAGCATGTTGTACAGAGTAGAGTGGAAGTTGTGTTGTCTGAAAGAAGCCCAAGCTGCTCCTGACCAAACGGAGAAGTTTTCTGAGCTGCATTATTTTGACTCATCAACTGAGTGACGACAGCATTGTTGGTTTGAAAGGACGTTGGCTCTTTCACAGTTCAGTTCTGAGACTGCCTCTTCTGGGACTCGTATCAGTAGCAGCTCGACTGGGGCTGTGCGATTTACAGAATTTACAGCCTGGTATTTCTTGTGAGGTTCGTCGTGTCGATGTTCTTCCCCATTTTGTCCTTACCCTTGTTTTAAATCAGTGCCTTCTGATTCAGAGTTTTGATTTGTCACGTTCAAACATCTTATAAAAGCCCCAAATGCAGTGGTAACAACTGGTTTTGACTTGTGCTGCCCCCTAGAGCAGTGGTCTCCAACCTTTTTGTAACCGCAGACTGGTCGACGTTTGACAATTTTATCGCAGACTGGGGGGATTCCTCGTTACATTACGCCAATAACATAACATCGGAGTCTCTGGTAACATCCTCTATACTCAATAAATTAAAAAACTAGAAAAGTGCAGACCTCCGCCAAGTGCAACAATTATCGAAAATTTGAAAGTAATCCAGAATCCAGGATTTCTTCCGGATCACGCCCAAAATGAAATCAGTTCTTCCTTTTCACATTTCCGACAACTCTTGAAAATTTCACAAAAATCCATCCATAACTTTTTTGAGTTATCTTGAACACAGACAAACAAACAAACAAACAAACAAACAAACAAACAAACAGACAGACAGATAAACGCAGGCAAAAACATAACCTCCCTGGCGGAGATAAAAAACTCACGCAGAGCTTGGTACGTGGGAATCACCTGTCGTGATAAATCCATATTTCAGTAGGACTCCTGTTATTGTCTGTTAAAAGCTTTCTTTTTCTTGGAAGTCGTAGGTTGTTCTTCTTATTTCTTTCTTTACAGTGAATTTTCCCTTTCACAAGGAAACTTTCCAAAGACGTCTGTTTCTTACTCATTTTGTGAGTTGAGTTAAATTTTGGCACGCTCAAGCGACCGAGATGTATCCAAGAGAATCCGGTCATTTTTCACAATAAAAGCTCATTCAGACTCATACAATAAATTGAAACTTTAAAAAACTATTTTTTTCTTGCACGGACCAGTACCATGTGATCCACGGCCCGGTACCAGCTCCGTGGCCCGGGCTTGACCCTTAACTTAGATCCTCTATTCTGCCAGTCTAACTGTGTAAAGCATTCTGGTCGGCAACAGAGATGCAGCTTATGTATGCTGCAACACTCCTGTGTGGATGGACCACAAGGTTTTACTTTTCTGCTCTTTCGTTGCTTAATATATATTTTTGCTACACACACACACACACACACAGAAGTATTTAAAAGGGAGCCACAGTTAATTTTTTCTCTTTATTGATGATCAATGCCAGCACATTTCCAGTTCAAGTTGCAGTCAGATTATTCAGTAAAGGGGCAGTAGCTCAGGACACAGGATACGATCACATTCTTTTAATCTAATTTAGAGATGCGTCAATATAATTTTTCTTATCCGATTCACATTTTCCGAAAGGTCTGACCTGCTGATTCCAATTTTTCCATTTCCTTTATTTGAAAGAAATTATGATAAATGTCATACTCGCAGCGGAAAAACTTTACGGAATGAGCCATGCTCACTGGAGTCGGTGTTTGTGTGAGATCCACACACAAACATTTGTGATTAGTCATTCAACTTTCTCTGTATTGTTGTAATCCTTGTTCTTTGTGTCTGTTAGGAGTATTTATAGAATAGGTCAGTATAAAGAAAATAACTACTACAAAGACGGGTTTATTATGGCTGTGGTGAAACGTTTAATCTAGTGACTCATAATATGATGCAGTGCTGCTACAAGGCCTTTGAGAAACTAATATGTGTGATAGATCAGTCGTCAAACATTCGGAGGTAGATTACTCACTCATACAGAATCTAACAGAGAGTGAAGGAGAAAGCTTTTCTTGTGTGGAACGAGAGTAAGTTTGTCTCACTTGGTTACAGCCTTGTGATTGCACACATCCACCAGACAGCAGGCCACACCTTCTTTGCATAGCCAGCAACAAAATTGTTGGAGAAATAAATTCAAGTCATGTCTTGTCCTCAAAAGTTTTTAGAGTGTTGCCACTCCCACGTTTTCTTTTCTTTTTTTTTTTCTTGGCAGAATATCCAGCCAAAGGGTCAAAGGAAGAAAGTCACACCTGATGCACATGCAACACATTTCAGCAGTTTAAGCACATTTACGAATCCAAGCGGTAGAGAGCAGTTGAAGCTGCGCGTGTAACCAAATGAGTGAGGGTGCACATGACCGACTGTAACCTATAAGAAGCAGACTGGATCAGAGATGTATTGTTAACACATACTCGCATTCAGAAAAATGGTTCAAGATGGGGCCTATGAAACCTAAGAACTCTTCTCTTGAGTGGCCTGACTTCGTCAGCCACAAATAGGGCCGTGCCTCGGCAGCCCCTTTTTCTCCAAAAAAACAGGCATCATTGTGGTTCAGTCACTGCGCCTTGTGTATATTTATGCCATTCCAGCACAGCTGTGACAAAGGTGCAAGCAGTCTTTAGTTTTTTTTATTTTTAAACGAGGCAGAGAAGAAGACAAACATTTGTGTTGGGTTAGCGTAGCTTCTTGTTTGGTGACTTCATCTGGGCTGAAATGGAGACCCCTGCATGACCTGCAGCTACGGGGGAAATGAATACGGGAAAGTACGCTGTATTATGACTCCTCACATGAAACGCGGCGTTCACGGCATCTGCCGATTTCACCAGATCAGGCCCGCGCTTGTGTTTGTTCAGTCAGTCGTCAGTCGTTTTGATTTAAATTGTGTCAAATTAGACAAATTTGACTGTTCTTATGTTGCCAGTTTTATTGTTGAAAGCTTTGCAGAGTTAACAGAGATTGAACTTCAGTTTTCCGAGAATTATTTTGTCAGTAGATGCTCTGCACCGACTCATTTTTCCATGGCACAAGCACTTTTCTGCGAGAGCTGAATAATAAATTTGTCTGAAAGTAATCCTCAGTTTCACATTGATCCATGACTAATGTGGATTGCTGCTGAATACGTGCACAAACCCACCTGGGATGCTCACATCTGTGCCGAGAGAAAACCAATTTCAAACGCGTGAAGTTTTCACATTTCTCATTTGGTACCTGCTATCCAGTAAACGTTTTAACTCCTTCCCCGTTTCGAGAAACGACTTGCCGCGCGGCTGAATGAAAACGGGCAGCTGTGCCAGGCCGCAGTTGGCAAACATGGAGGAGGCTGCCTGACCTTTTCTCAATGCAGACTCAATGTTAGCCCACAGTGGCCAGCTGTTCAGCTGCAGCTGATGTGTGCTCCACCCTGCGAGGCTTTCATTGGCAGCGTGCCTTACACTCAACTCACAGGGGAGAGGCACACAGAACACACACACATTATTGTGGTTTTGCCTAACTGGGATATCTCATACTGCACAGACTGGAGTTCCTCCCTTTTATTCCCGTTACTAAACACACCAGCGGAGCTGTCACTGCTGAATCTATTTAAAAGATAGACCATGAAAAATGTTTTTCATCCTCAGGGACAAGTACCCTTGTGGCTCTTGAAATTTTTTTGGTTCCATATTCTCGGTCCATAGGGCCACTGCAGTTGATAACAGGTGTGCCGATCAGTTTTAAGTGATTGGAAGATGCTTTTTCAGGTGTGTGGAAGCAACGGGCCTCGTTCAGATGGAGACCAGGCAGGAAAAGAACATCAGTGACTTTATGGATGTCTCTGTGGTGGATGATGAAGATGGAGATGGAGAGCTGACACAGTGTTTTGTTGTGTCTTTTTTGTAATCACAACTGGAATACAAAAAAAAAAAAAAGAAAAGAAAATTATATAGTTAGTGCTGGGCGGTATGACCAAAAATTTATATGACGGTGTTTTTCAAAATTATATCGGTTTCTTGGTATATCACGGTATTTTTTTTTGAAGGCACAACTGGGTGTTAACCACATTTTCTAATCATCTAAGAGAGGAATTGCTGCAGTAAATTGGCTTAGAATGACCTATTTTACTGTCACGAGGAGTGACTATTGTAGAAAAACATTCATATCTACACTAGTATTAATAGAGGTTTGCATGGCCTCACAGAATGATACTATTTACAAAGAGGTGGCACTTGTGATTCTAATTAAGCGAAGGAATCAGAATGCATGATAGTTGCAGTTAAATTACAGAACCCTTTTATTTTTCAAATTTTGCAAACAACTTCAAAAAACACCTTTTGTAAAAAATCAACATTAACTACATAATGTAAACAACGTTCTAAAGTTGTAGCTGCGCGAGGCAACAGCAGCCTGGTGTTGGCTCCCGCGGCTACAACTTTAGCTCGGCAACATTTGCAGATTATTGTAGTTTGTTGGACGTCGCCTTTTTTAAATCCAAAGAACTTCCACACGACAGACACGGCTCCTCATTTAGGAAGAAGTTCCTCAGTCTCATGTTGCCATTCTGGAGTTTCCACTTCGGGACTTTCGCTCGTAGTGCCTCCAGTGCAACTGCAAAACAGTCCCCTGTCAAACAATGTTCTGCGGCACTTACATTCCGCCACGTGGCGTTCCCAACATTGTATACGCTACAGTACATACTCACCGGTATTACAGTATATGAAAAATTCATATGATAACAAAAATAAACACCGGTATTCGGTATGAACCTGTATACCGCCCAGCACTAGATACAGTTGCTCTTATCAGAGATTTCAAATACACTTCAATGAAGTATTAGAATATTTGTCACAATCCATGAATATAATCTCAAATGTGATAAACACTGGCGTCAGCGACTGTCTGACTGTCAGCTGATAGACCCATAAACAGGACATAAAAGTGTGTCAATATTGGTATGAGATGTCCAAATCCTACATGGGCCGGCCTCTGCCAGGACATCCTTCTTACTACTCTGACTATTCTGCCGTTTCCTGTGTGGCTGTCCGGGGGCTGTGGTGGGCACAGAGAACAGGAAGGAACCACAAGGACGCAGTGAGCGAGTCCGGACTCAGCGGGTGCATGATGTCATATAAGGAAGTGGGACAGCTGTGTCTCATTGTGTCATTGTGTACTCTGTGGCTTGTTCACGTCCAGCGTTTTGGTGTTGTTGGGGACGGCGCAAGGTCACGGTGTTTATTTCCTCACTGGTGGATCCCCTTCTCACACCGGTGCTCGTGCAGCAGATACCTCTCTTGAGAACTCTTGAACTCTCAGAGTCTGTCACTTTTACTTTTACACACACACACACACACATTCACACAGTTTGTTTCATTGTCCTTGGAGGACTTGCAGCAGATTAGACATAACAGACGGGCCCGTGTATCCTCTTTTCTCCTGCCGTGTGCTGCTGCTGCACAGCAGAGTACACGGTCCCGAAGGGGGAAGTCCGGCAGCCACTTAGACCACAGTGAACTCCCTTTTCCCCGCTCATTTAATTTGCGTTTAGACTTAATTAATCCTGTCCGAACAAGCCAAAGACCTTGGTGCGTGCATCGTGGGTGTCTTTTGGCATATTTAGGTTTTATGCTCTGTTGCTGAGATGAAAATGTTCAAATCAACACCATGCTCATTAGAAGTAGACCGATCGGTCGGCTTGATTATTGGCCAGTTTTTTAATAATCAGCAACACTTGAGAATATCTAAGTGAGGGAGGCCCTGTGGGTTTTATGCATGGATCCCAGTCTTCCCAGTTACTTTTGGAAGAAGCAGGAATATTAATGTCCTAGGGAGAACAGTAAGGTTTAAATGATTGTTTTTCAAAGCCTTAGATAAGTCTATTTTCTTTACTGCCAAACAAAATACTTACCACAATAACCAGGTTAAACTTACTTTTCATGTTGCAGCCGTGGCAGAACTGCAGGACTGATGCTGAGCTTTGCCCGGACCCATTATCGGGGCAACACTTGAAAGTGTTCGGTATATTTCGGCGTCAGGATATTCACAGATGGCCTTTAACAACCCTCAGTCAATCTGTCTGGGAGCTCGGCAGGCAGATGAATGACTGTTGCTAATTGTGATGTGTCATCAGAAAGCGGCACGGGAAGGTTCGGCTTCCTTCCTGCGTCTCCCGAAGGACAGTCGGTAGCACAGGTCATTAGCCAGCCGCTCGAGGCCCTCGGGATCTAACTGCAAATGCCCCCCCCACCCCCACCCCCCATCTCTTTTCCCTACCTTTACTTCTCATCTTTCTAGTTCTTCTTTTCTTTTCTTCCTCCAGCTCCACCCACGCTGCCTTTGAGCTGACGGTCACTCCTCCACTCAGATGTCTGTCCATCTTTTCCTTCAATGTTGACAAACCAAATGAAAATGAAACGGCTTTCTTAGCTGCTTATGTCTCTTTTTTTTTTTTCTTCTTCTCCTTTGATTTTTAAAACGAACTGCCAAGTGTCAAACCGTTACTATCAGAATGTTGGATGAGGATATTCTCTGTATATGCTTTTCATTATTTACTAGCGGGTAGGGATGGAACGGTTACCGGTATTGCTGTAAAGCGCGGTGAAATTTTACGCGATAACAATTACTGTTTGTTTGACTCAATCTCATTATCGTGGTTGATTTGTAATATCAGCCTCATTCAAGCCTTGCGAGCGACTCACGACTGTGTCTCGTGTGAATATGTAGCTTGTAACATCGGCATCGTATCGTAAGGCGGAAAGTAGTGATAGCACGCAGGACATTTACCAACCCACTAAAAGGACGAAATCTGAGGTCTGAGCATATTTAGGTTTATTTAAGGAATGCAGAATACCAACAACTGGTGGAGGACGATTATCTTGTCTGCAGAGCACTTGTTTACATTTTACTGTAATTTGTACAAGCAACTGTTTCTTTATTTGCACATTTATACTTATTTAAGGTTCTGCTTAAAGTCCAAAGTTTATAATTTTTGTTCCAGATAATTGTTTGCATATTTTGACCTACTATGGTTGTCAAAGTGTTCATTTAAACTTGCACCAGACAAATAAGCTTTGTTCCTGTAATTTATTTTGTTGATTTAAATTAAAATCTCTTTCTGTGCCAGTTGTTTGCCCTTTTAATGTGAAAGTTTCATTTTGATAAGATTTTGCCCTCTAATGTTTTAGTATGACAAGAAAATCACCAGATTTTGTGAAATTATTTTAATGTGTGTGTTTTTTGGACATTTGTACAGCAATTAGGAATACCGCGATAATATCGAAAACCGTGATAATTTGCGGGTAACTAGCGGGTTACGTCACACTGTAATGATTCTTCAGGTCAGTGGATCATTAGGAAATGTTCCTTCTGCCAGCCAGTTCTGCAGCACTGACACATTCATCCACGGTACAAACAGAGTTGCATTGTCTTCTCACAATGCTTTTTTTTTTTTTTTTTAGTTATGTAGTCCAAGGGTGAATCTGGAGAAAACTGAAAAACCGCTCCCCTCCCCTCTCTCTTCCCATTCAGCTAAAACGCTCCTGCAGCCAGCTGACGACAGCTTTCCGCTCACATAGTTTTGTCTCTTCCCATACTCACAGAACTGGGAGTGTGCGCCAGTGACGGGGAGCACTGGTCTTACAGAGAAACCACCATTTATCAGTGTCGCTGGAAAATGTGTAAGACGTCTCTGGCTTTATGCGTTCATGAAGCCACAGGGAATCCGGCCGCAGATTAAAGGGATCTTCCTCTGAAACTATCGCGCTGATCCCTCTGCCCGCTGTATCAGAATTCCTCAATGATTATCTTGTGTTAGAGGCTGTTTTCTTTGTATTTATCAGAAAATCCTCTTCACTTTTCACGTGGAAAGAAGCATCATGAAATGTAGAGCACTGCAAAGAAGACAGAACATGTTGGCCGCTGTAAAATCTGGGGATTAGAGGCCGTAAAGACTTCTGGGCAGGAGCCATAGACCCAGTTTGACTTCCATACAGCTTCTGCAGGTTGCAAGTTTTCTGTATTTCAAAAATGGCTTCACGTTGTTTGATATACTAATGCAGCAAAAGAAAGAGGAGGCCGAAGTAAGGTTTCTCTAAGAGCTCCAGTCTTTAAATTTGATATTAATTCAAGAATTTATGAGCAAAAGCACAGCCCAGCAGTTTTTCCTCATGAATCTGTCATTATGCTTCTTCGCCAGCTGTCCCTGATCCCCAGTTAAAGCCCTTTTAGCTGCTCCTGGTAACCTCTGCAGCCCCACCTGAGCACTCGCTCACAGATATCAAGGAATGATTTTCTGATTTCTCCACCTCCAGATTATGTTTCATTCTTCAGTCCTTCTCGTCACAAAATTTCCCTTACCTGCTACGCAAAGAAAAAAAAATCCCTATTTGTTGCAGTGTATAGAGACGCTCTGCCAGTGCATCTTCACTTGAGGCTTGTATTTGCAGGGCATGTTCGCAGAGAAATGATCCCTATTAATGTTTTTTCCTGATTCTCTTCCTACAATCTGTCTTCTTCATGTTCACTCTGTTTATGTCGTGTTTGTCTTCGTATAATCTCCTATTTGCATTAGCACAGTCCAAGCATTCAGTTTAGATATTAATATTAATCAGTCAGTCATCCAAGGTCGGTGCTTCTGATATGTTTTATTAATGAGGATTTTGCTCTTTGATTTCTGTAACAGTGGTCCTCTGCTATGAAGACTTGATCCTCTTCAGTTTGGATGCAGACATTTGATTCTATCACATTTACTGCAACGCATCTGGAAAGTAACAGTTAGCCACACGCAGGACCTGTGAAGAATACGTGTATTTTTGGGACTTCGGTTTTATTTGCACCAGATTTTTTTTCCTCAGAGCTTCCATGTTTAGTTTTATGAGTTATTTCATTCATCCTCTCTTGTCGTTCCAAACTGTCAAAGAAGAGGGGGGGGGGGGCCATGAAGTGCTTGGAACCTCTGGCGGCGGCTGCTTTGTGTCCCTCTGCAGCTGCTGTAGGCAGTGCATCCCTCTGGCTGCTGTGAGCAGAGGGCTCAGCCCTGTGTGTGGAAAGCGCTGACTCAGGCCCAGGCTCTCATAGCCGGGCTGCCTGTGGAATTTGGAGCCGAGGTGCAATGTTAGGGAGAACAGCAGCTGTTTAGTTGAGGCCCGGCCCGGCTCTTTGTCCACCAACATCACGTCCATGCCTGTCAGTTCTTGGTGTTGCACTTCCTTTCATCTGGTTTATCTGTGCCATCCATCTGATCCGTCTTCATTGCTCTTATCCACCATAATATTCCACGTCTTGTTTCTGATATCGTTCTTTCTGCCTTGATCCCCCCCCCCCCCCCCCCCCCTTCCTCTGTGCTGTCTGTCCCTCCTTTATTCCCTCTGTTTGCTCTCTCCTCCTGTCCTCCCCTTCCCCTTCCTGCCCCTCACAGCTCCTCCTCCCCCTCCCTCGCTGCCTCTCAGACTGCTGCATCCCAGCTTTGCCTAGCGACAGAGAAGCCTGGCTGGGCCTCTGTGTCTATTTAAGGTTTGTGCAAGTCGTATCGTACATTGGGCCTCATTCATGAAATCTTTGTAAATCCGTGAATAGATTTGCACATAAATCACCTTCTTACTAAGAATATGCTCCGGGTTCATCAATCCGGAGCGAGTAAAAACCCAGATTGTTTTAAAAGAGCATGTCTCTGTTGGGGAATTCCAGTTGATCGCAGGTAATAAAAGCTCATTTATTGGCATAAACTGCATTTATTAGCAAATGATGATTCATGTAAGGAAGCATAAAGATGCAGATGACCCAGGACTACCATGTGAGTCCTTCAGGTAAACTCATAATCTCAGTCACGTCTCTATAACAGCAAACCTCTGCTGCAGACAGCTGCATTGACTCTGTTATCTGGTAAAGCCTCCATCAGGAATCCACCACGGCTTCATGACGAAGTTGGTGTGCTCCATAATAGTCAGAGTCGCTGCGTGAGTGTCTGTCAGCACATCAAGTCCATTTAAACAAACCTCAGGCACTATAAGAAACACAAGGTGAAGCTTAAATATGCAAGATGCATACAGATAAAACACGGCCTCCCTGGAGGCTGATGGGTAGAGCTATTACCGTGAAGGAGGTCCCCGGTTTGAATCCTCGCTGCATCAGGAAAGGGCATCTGGCGTAAAATTGGTGCAAAGCCAATCATGCGGATCACTGCTGTAGCGACCCCGAACAGAGAGCAGCCGAGATGGAAATCTTTTTTATTCTCATGTTTAAACGTGTCTGCATATTGTAAGAATAACGGTCCATATAATGTTGTAGAGTCTGAGAAAGACGAGACGAGCAGTTCTTCTGAGCATTTACACAAAGCTCCACGCATGCTCAGAGGCAGGAGGACATTATGTTTGTACCTACAAATAGTTCAGAACCACTAACGTCTTCATGAATGCCGAAATGCGTAAATTTCACTCTGCTCACGCTTTACGCACAATAATCCATTTTGCTTCACGTTTCATGCCTGCCAATCTGCTAAAGACCCCCTTAATTGTTAATTTTTTATACCTTTCGTTATACTTTCGGCCTTACTGTTTTTCACCTATGCCTAAAGAACAACAGGCAAGTATTGAGTTGGACAAATACTAAGTTAATGTCACATTAAATGGTTACTGCACTGAACAGCGAATCAGTGATCTCTCTCTGTGACATACCCAAGACTGATTCAACATGTTGAACTGGTTGAAAAAAAAAAAACTCCACTGAGTGTCCAGCAGAGCCGATGTTGTGCAATGCACCAAAAAGACGAAGA
Source organism: Hirundichthys speculiger (assembly GCA_018398805.1). Classification (NCBI taxonomy): domain Eukaryota; kingdom Metazoa; phylum Chordata; class Actinopteri; order Beloniformes; family Exocoetidae; genus Hirundichthys; species Hirundichthys speculiger. Next base: position 131,532 of record JAGFBZ010002129.1, read on the forward strand.
CTCAGATGTCCACAGATGCTCGTGACATTCCTGACCGTCGAATGCCGGGTGTGTAAGGGCCCTTTACTGTCAGGAGGTTTCATGCTTGTTGTATAAACACTGATCCATTTACATCTATTTCTTTCCTTTGTTTATGAAATTAATAACTGATTCAGGTCTCAATAGAAATTCTTCCAATAAAGCAGCTTGTGTGCTTTTTTTTTTTTCTCCCCAGACAACCGTGGACTTATTAAGTATTAAGTTCTGCATTATGTGGCATTTTAGTTCCGTCTTAACTGGATAATTGGAGTGGAAATGTGAAACATTAGACAATGAGTCAGAGTGAGAGTTGAGGACAAAATAAAATAGTTGAAATAGACGAGGGGAGCCCACATATTTGGCTCGGATCTGCTGAGGAAGATATCAGCTGAGGTCATTGTGTCTGTCTGTGGTACTCTGCGTTCCTTTACTATGGCTGACACAGAGAGCACTGACCTTGGCTTGTGGTGCGGTGGCGAATTTGACAGTGACCTGGACTATTTTAAGGCCCAGCTGTACATCTGCATTGCTTTACGTTTGCTCCCGTCTTTCACCCCCTGCTATGACCTTCCCCGCTGTTTCTCGTGGAGACGCATGACTCGGATGATGTTGGATGGCTGAGCGGTCTGTCAGCTCCGTTCATCCCGTCTTCCACCTGAATGGCAGTCATTCATGCCGGTGGATCTCACGTGCAACTGATCTAATTGTCCCCTTCAGCTGAGGTCTGAATCAGATAAAATGGAGCTCGTGTGCAGCAGTAAGGTGGGCCGGTTGCACACTTAACTCGTAAGCGCGTTTCCTCCTCAGCTTCGTTGCATTCAGACGGTGGTTTAGCGGTTATGTGTGGCGTCCGTTTCCAGAGTGGTGTTGTGGGTAGTGGGAGAGTGTGAAAGTGAATCTGTGACTGGCAGTACACGTGTAAAGCTGCGGATGCATTAAAAACTCCTCCGTGCATTTAAATGAATTTAAACGTGACTTGACGGTTCTCCGTTCTCCCTATCCTGTCTCTTTCTCCTGATGAGTTTCTGGTGGAAATCCTGCGGACGCTCTGTCATCTCCGTTGTTTTCCACTGAGTCGTCTCTGTTGTTCACCTCTATATATAGAGCTGCCTCACGCTGCTTCCTCCCTCTGCTGAAGGTCATTATGCAGACACAACAATTTGACATGCTGCCGATCACCTCCCCCAATTAAATTTTTTCCCCTTTAGGCATTTGAAACCAGACTGACTAGTGCAGGAATTTATTTATTTTTCCCTCCCTTCCTGTTTATCACATCTGCATATTTTATAGCACTCAGACGGGAGATCCTTTGATTTGGAGTCGGCTAAGAGAGGCGTCAATTGATTTTAGAAAAAAAAAAGAATTTATTGCATTTATTGCAAATTTAGTTTTACAGATCTCCTGTTGACAATTTTTTATGACTGATGGAACCATTAACTTCCATTCTTGAAACATAAAAGTGGTTCAGACGTCAGCACAGGGAAAATACTGGCTGGACCCTGCAGTAGATTTGTTCTTCCCTTTGAACTAGATTCTTCATCTTAATTACTTTTTTTTCCCCCAGTGTCTTATTTTTGCATATCAGTTGCACCTCGAACCAAAATACTTTTATTGAGCCATTTCCTTTCACTTTTTTATGGATGTTCCTGAAGACCATGGCCCCGATCGTACACCTCCCGCTACCCGCTACCCGCAAATTGAGGGTTTAGGAACTCTGCTAACTGCTAATGCAATCTTCTGCTTCCCTAAAGCCGCTACCTGCTATGCCGTCTCCCTTACTCGCATTGTAGGTGTGGCAATGGGCGGTCTTTTGCGCTTTCCGCAAACTCGGTATCTTGCGAGCGCGGGTTTAGGATAGCAAGATACCGGGTTTGCGGAAAGCGCGTCCAAATGGCATAAATGCGCGTCCACCTGGTCACATGTGGATGTGCACCAATGGCTCTACCTCTCGATTATGCATCACTACTTCCAGATGTTTTTATTCCCTTTAGCTCAGAGGATGTCTGGTCAGCGGTTGTGGTGGATGTCAGAATAGTCACAGCCAGACGCGCCAGTCTGTACAGCTGTGGCATGATCTCATTCAGATGTTTGCTGTGGAGGAAATCAAGGAGATCTTTGGGACATTTCCCTTCAAAATCCATGATGGCCTACATCACAGTCCCTTTCCTGTTTTTAAACAGGTCAGATCATCAAATAGAGCTCCGTGGCTCTGGTGTCAAGCTGGAAAAGGTTGGATATGGGAATTTATTTATATGTCTGAAACTGTTGGTGGTCGAGGAGGGACAGGAACATTAATTGTTTGTGATCTTTAAATGCACATCCAATGATTCGTTCTGCAGTATTTCAAAAGGCACATCAGCTGCGCCAAGACGCACAGCTGTCTCCAGACTCCCAGCATCCCCTGCTGAGAATATGTTCCCGCGGCTCTGCCTGGCCGTGTTTACCGGGAGCGCACCAACTATCTGGAACTTTAAGGTTGCAGATAGGAATTGTCTGTGTAAAAATATTTTTATGTATATATCAGTGCAGAGGAGGAGGAAAGAAGAGGAGGAAGCTTTACAGCAGAGTCCCAGACAAGCTGCGCATGAGAGCCTGCTCTGATCTGGATGACAAAGATGCTTTATAGCAGTTTGCGGGTAGCAGGTTGCGTGTTGCGGATAGCGGGTAGCGCAACCTGCTCTTAAAGGCAGTGGCTACTGACGCACTGATTGGTTTAACAGGTCAAAACGCCCTAACCACTCCCATGCATAATATAGCGGTTAGCGCAGGTAAGATCGTGGGATTAGGGAGGTGGAAGATTGCGTTCTTTGCGGGGGAACGCCCCTTCCGCTACCTGCTATCCCTTAATAGCAGGCTTTAAGAGGTTTGGCGGAAGATCGGGCCCCAAGTGTCGTTGTCTTAAGTACATCTTTATTTTTACTGTGTGATAGCACATTGAAGATGAAGATCTACCCCCCACCCCCCCAATGTTAATATTTCAAACAGAGACTTGGATTTACTTGGATGAGAAAATTAATGTGGCAAATCAGAAAATGGCGCTGATGAGGTCCTAAAAGTGCACTGAACCACAGAAACGGGAACAATCGGCTCATTTCAATCATGACCAAAGCAGTGTAACGAGAGCAGCACAGATTACTGCAGAGCTTCAAACAAGCAGACCGGTTAAGAAGCCTGTAATGGGCGGATGAATAAGTATGATCCTGATTACCTGCTGAATTAAAAATCTCAGGACGCGCTCTTTAGCTGAGATCCAAAGACTGTTAACTTTCTACGCTTTCATGAGTGTCAGTTTAAATACTGTTATTTTTTTTCTGGTTTAGGATCAGGGAGCACCAGAGAGTCATTTAAAGTTGGACATACTGTGACAAAAATGTATTTTTCTGTACTTAAGACTCATTATTTGGTAGTTTAAAGGACGCAACCTAACTCAACAAGTCTGAAAACATCTCATGGAGTGAACCCTGAGTCAGATTTGCTGTGATCTACGACATCACACACCCAGACCAGATTAGAAACATTGAACCTCCGCACCTTTATCTCCATTCATTCTCATTATGCTGCATTTATTGTACCTCTAAAGTGGGTAGCACAAAGCTGTAGCATTGATTTGAAAAAAGGCACACCCTGTAAAGGAGAGCTGTTGTGGTGTATCTGTGATATTATGAGCCAAGCATATCACAGATATGTCTTTAACAGCTCAGGAAAGTTTCAGACTTTTTTTTTTTGGGGGGGGGGGGGGGGGGGGGGGCATTTTGATAGGTCTGCTTTAAAGCTTAACACGATAACCATAATAAAGAACAAAAATTTGTGACATATCTCAGAGGCAGTTATCAGCGCAGCCTCCTGCCCAGCCCCAGATATCTGCTAACAGCTGTTTAAGGAAATGAAGACGTTAATATCAAGCTGCCAGTGTTTCACTGCTTCCTTGCTGTTGGTTAGAGTTTCCATTCTTCTGAGCTCAGGGACAGCGTCCCAGCTATTACACTGACAAAACAACCCGACAAACTGAAAACTCAGGATAAAAGATTTTGATGTAGTGAATATTACACGGTTCTTTAGAGTCCAGATCATATCATAAGTCTGTTTCCTCCAGTCAGTTAAGTTATATGTTCTGATAACAAAGTCTTCTGGCATTTAAAAAAATAAATGAATAGATCTTTTCTGTCTTACGGTCTCTCCTCCCATTGCTATTGTGAGCTACGTGTGTAGCTTTCAGCCATGTCAAGTGCAAATTGAAGACAAACCTTTTTTAATGTGGAAAATAATAGGACAATTGGTAATGAATTACGAGTGCAAAACTTGATAAAAATCACTCTGCAGTAATTCATTTAAATCAGCTCCTTCCTGAATTTTCCTGAACTGTTCCTGAATGAAGAAACTCCCATCAGTAGATACGCAGCAGGGTCAGAGGCAGATTGAACCGTGTCCACACTTAACAGGTGTTATATTCCCACTGCGACTGGTAAGTGAATACAGTCGTTTGTTTCCAACACCATCACACGGTTTTCAGCAGGTGCAAAGCCATTGTAGAACTTGGCCTAAGTGTCTAATTGAATTCAACGGTGAAAGATCGAAGCAAGCGGTGCAATAAACGCCTCACATTTTAGTATCAGTGTTTCTGGTTTTGCAGAAACCCGAAGAAGAGATGCCACTCTCAGACTTGAAGTGTATCGTGACAAACATGCAGCATACTGTAGCCCAGAGTGATCTGCTTCAAAGTTGAAGGAAATATAAGTGTGTTTTTAAACAATGTGTGATATTTGAGATGCTTTTAAATGCATATAATGTATCTTTGTTCTTAGCTGGTTGACAAATGGTTTATTGACTATAAATAGTTTCTCCTGAGTCTGAGGTGGATAATTTTATTAAGTTCAGTTCTACTGTTTTGCATGCATCACTGATGTTGTTTTGCTTGTGCAAATGAAACTGCATTCACAAGAGGAACACAGCCACAGTGGCGTCATCTAATAGTTTGTTAAATACAATTTTAATACCCACTTTTTGCAATCTTGGCCTTTCTCAAACCTAGGATTATGGACAGATTGAGCACTGCTGAATGACACGACATGAAACGTACACTGCCTTATCACGTTTTAGTCTAAATGGATCAATCATTTAGTAAATGAACACCGTGTTGTATTAGAGAATATGATGAAAAACCGCTAAAAGACTGTAAACTCATGAGAAAAATGTTTACAGAGCCAAGGAATGAAGCAAGAAGTTAATAGTTGTGATGTGTCAACTTTGTGATCTTTATCTGTGCTTTTTTAAATGAAATGTAAAATCAGATTGGATAGCGATTGGAAGATTACCCCATGAGTGAAGAGAAAACACCATGATTTCACCTTTCTGTCCTTTGTATTTGTCTGCACAAATTGTTTTCCAAAGTTACATCTCCGAAAACACATGAACATGCACGCCTGTTCACTGAAAAAGGAAAAAGAAAAGAGTTTGACATGCGAAGCTACGACTTAAAGTTTGTTTGGGTAATCGACTAATATAGTCAATTACTTTTACGACTCAACAGTTATTTCTGTCACACCCTTTATGTGCCTCGCCTTAATGTATCCCGTGAAATGGCGGCTGTTTGTCACAGCTCAACACTGGCGCACTAGACGGCTGACGTGACCGGTACAGGTAGCCCCCTGTAGTATCGCCGGTATCAGGCAGGACACTGCAGAGCAGCAAGACCTCCGTCGTCTGACGGCGCTGCTTGTCTATCTTCGGTAGCGAGCTGCATAGACAAGACAAGCTAGCGGTCCGACGACTTTGCTCGGGTCACACATTGACAGGATGGTGTTTTTAGAGATCCTTTCGCTTCTGCAGGTGATTTAGTATTTTTTGTTTTGATGTAAGACTTAGTTATTCAGTTATTAGGTTGCTATGTTTGCGTAAAGAGAGTTAAATGTAATAATACAGCAACAAAAGAAAATTTCTTCGTCACTCGAACGGACTGTTCTTTAATGCATCACACCAGTTCTGGTCCTGGAGGGCCACCGCGTGATTTTATGTTCACCTGATTCTGATGAATGGATGTATAATAGACTCATGCTGACCTTGATGACAAGCTGATGGTAACACCTCATCCTGATCTAAGGCAGGGGTGGGCAGTGTCAGTCCTGGAGGCCCCCTGTCCCGCATGTCTTAGATGTTTTCCCGCCACATGATTCAAATGAATGGATCACCATCAGCTTGTCATCCAGGTCTGCACAAGACCGTTAACGATCCATTCATCTGAAGCAGGGAAACTTCTAAGACTCGAGGACTGGGATTGCCCACTCCCTGATCTAAGTCCTTGTTTCAGTCAACTATACTGTCAACTAAACCATTATAGACCTGAAACAGACCTGCAAGCTGCATTTACATTTTTGTATTTGCTTGTACACAAGATTCTGCTTGATATTACTTGTATTTTTCAGGTTTCATTAACCTCATACTGCGTGCATTGCTCAGCAAAGACAGATGTTTGATGGTTAGTCATTTCACCTGCAGAAAAGTTAGGTTGTACATCTTGTTTTAAAGCTCAAGCAATAAATGCCTCAAGCGAGAAGCTGTGAAGGTGATACGACGGACCGTAGAAGCCACACAGCGTTTGCAGGTGACCGCACCGTGGCCATGAGTATCTGCTGTTACTCCACACGTCCAGTAAAGTGCTTTGGAAGCACACAAAGTGCTGCCAGGGGTTTATATTTGTATCATCACCTGCATGTCTCACATCCTCATCAAAACAAGGGCCCACTCCCCCGTATCCTCCCACGCTGACTCAATCTACTTATCAGTGAGGTCATTAGCCTCGTAACGTTATCTAGGTGTCTGCCTGCTTGCATGTTTGCCGTTCTAACAGCTTAAAGCGTTGGACCTCAGCTCATGGATGAGGCTTCAGTTTTTCCGCGTGGTTGGGCCTTTATGTGGACACTTTTATTAGACCGGTCAGTTAATTGTAATAATTAAAACTGGAAAGGCCCTCATGCATTCTGTTTTTTTTTTTCTTTTTCTTGAATAGATACCTGCAGTTATGTTTATTCAGAAAGTTGTTTTTGTGCTTTCAAACAATTACGGAGCATTTATGAGGGAAAGAGGAACACTTGGAGGAGAAGACATCCTCTCTGTTCATTGTCTGTCTGTGAGGTAAACAAGGATGGCCTCTCTGTGACGACGGCTCGGAATAGATCCAGCCTTGTCCTGTTCAGGTCGCTGCCTCTCTATCAGAGTGTTATTCAGCCTTACTTTGCTTGAAAATATACACGCTGTTTTTTTTGTGTTTTTTGGTAGAAGCCACACATGTCCGTTCTTAGTGCTCTGAACAGAGCATGTCCCAACACGCCCTGCTGTTGCCAGATGCATATTTTCAGGATGCTTTTGGTTTCATGTCCCAGCACTGACACCTTTCTTCTGGAGGTTATAATTAGTAGCCAAGCTAGTCTTTTTTTTTTTTTTTTTTTTTTTTTTGAAGGGTTCGGGACTGTTTGTGGCCAGTAAATGTCTTTCATGCTTGACTGCAGCAGAGGGGGAAATGTACCATTCACTCCCAGCCATTTATTTTGGGAGCAGAAAGTTGTAATCTAGTGGTTTTCTCCAGATTTCAGTAGCTGTTAACCTAACAGCCCACCCGCTGTCGTTTTGTAACGGGAAAGGCCAACATCTTTTCTAAAATATCTAGTCGTAATGTTTTGGTATGAACGGTGACTTAAAACATGTATTTGTGTTACATAAAGGAAAAAGAAAATCTTTGACCTGTTGAATAGTGTTTTTTTTTTTCCTTTTATAAAACCTTGATCTGAACTCATTACTTGAGTTATGTAATGATTGTTTATCAACTTTATCTGACACGTATGTCTGTGAATATCTATCTCTTGTCAGTGTTTGTCTGGGTTCACTATCAGTGATTTAATGCAAAAAAGAAAATGGGACACTATCTAGTAATTTAATCCTGATCCTTCACCTTTTAAAATAGCTTCTTGGTTTAAAATGCACTTTTCTTTTCGTATGAAATAAATAAACGAAGACACTGCTATTTTTTTTTTTTTTTTTAATCTAGTTTATTTTGCAGAAAGAAAAAAAAAGAAGGCATCCCCTGTTGACCTGCTGTTCATATAGCTCAGACTGAGGTGGCTGGAGCTCTCAGAGATCAAGTTGGTGCTCTCGAATCAGCTGAGTCACAACCGTGTCATCAGGTTGCAGCTGCGTGTTCTCCCGCGGCACCCGTCACTTACATGAACACATTCAGTTTAGCTCCGTGGCGGCTGTATCCTCCGCTGGCTTCAGTTCAGTCAGCTTCCCCGTTGCCCAACTTTCACTTTTAACTATCTTGGCGAGCCACTCTTAAGTATTTCCCTCTACGATACAAAGAATTAATCTGGTCCCTCTGGATGTGACTGATTTTGAGGCGGTGCTACCAACAGACGTGGAAGAAACTGCCTCTGGATGCCATCGGGTGGGCATGAAATCAGTTCAGAGAAATGAAGCATGTGATGCATGCAAACGTACTGCTGTGCTCTTCAGATGATGCTGTTGTAGTTCTAACAAAGACTTGGTAGTGGAACCACTCCGTCTAGTTCCCACAGCATGTGAAAAGTGACACGGGAAATGACGTGGGATGTGAAAATGATCAGAGGGGAGAAATGAGCGGTGCACAGCGTTTGTGTGATTTGTTCAGAACGTGAACAGAAAGAAGAAGAAGCATCTGCTTCTTGCTTTCCAGGTTTTCCTTCGTCATGGTGACCTCACTCCACAGCCTGCTGTAATCGACTGTATCTCCGATGAGAAGTCAAACATCTCCAGATGTTTAACCTGCACACACAGCTGTCTGGTACTGGAGATGAGCCTCTGATGGGGCATTTCCAGCAACGCCATTCCAGTCTTTTCCTTTTCAGACGGTGGCTGCAAAGCTGGAAAGTGTCAGTTCAGAGCCAGAAAAACTGATGCTAGTGCTTGTCCTTAAACCTTACTTGGCCAGATGCAAGAAGTGGCGACATCAGGAGCGAGGTGCAGGATTGCTTCAGCAACCAAAACACTGACTGACGTGGTTTAACTCATTTAATTATGAGGAGGATATGAAAAAAGCAGGGCAGCAGTGGTGTGTAGAGGACACGGGGAGACACCTTAAGGTTTTAAAATTTGCAGTCAGTGTCTGTGAATGTTCACCAGTGCACAGCAGAAAACAGGATTCACAACGGCTGTTTTCAGCTGGATGTAAAAACAGTGTTTGCATCTTCATTAACAGGCATTGTTGGGGGTTTCGGTATCGACTGCTTGTGTTTGTGGATCCCACTCACATCAGGGATGAATCATGTTCGTGTTGGCCTTCAGAAATACCAGTCAACATTTGGAATTGGACTGGTTTTGAATGCCTTCCCATACACTGCAGGGAGCGCTACTCAAAGTGGGAGTTTCAGAAAGAATTAAAAAAAAAACTGCATTGTTATTAATAAACATTTAGCATCACCTGCTGTTTATGCACCCCGTGTAAAAGTGTGGTTATAAATCCTGTTTGTAGCTGTTTTCATTAATGCCAACCAGGATTTGGAAGTGACTGCTTGTATTTATAAACGCTATTTGATGCGCTGCATGAAGCTGCATTCACATTAGCCCTTTCAAACAGAATTTAATAGCAGTGTTTGGTTCTTTATTATGAAACAATGAGCTGCTGGTGTTTATGGATCACATTCAGAACAGCAGGTATAAATTCTGTTTGCAGCAGCCACAGCGAGACTTGAAAAACACATTATCAGTAATCAATTAAGCTTTTTTCTTTTTAATACGAAATATGTAATTTGAGCTTGGGTTTCCGATCTACTTATAAGCATGTATTTACCGTTGCTTCAGGTGCTTCCTGTCATCCTCAGCTTCTGTATACCTGGCCGGACAGGTTTGTCACGAATGAGGTAGATCTTGGGTTACCGCTGTTATGATGCATGTTGCCACGGGGAGCCTCCAGCTGAGCTCGTCTGACTGCTGAAGAGGAAAGACCTGGGCCATATGTACGCGCCACTCTGTGTGCAGCTCTGTGTGCAGCTCTGTGAAACGTTGACCTCAGCACGAGTGCACAGACAGTGTAGTTTTTCTGGAACATCCCTTATCTTTTATTAAGTATACTCTTAAAATGAACCGTATAGTGCACTTCTTCTGTTCCCACCATCAAACTGGTCTTCAACCTCCTATTCCCTCTCTGTATATTATCTTTTTTTTATTATCTATCTCCTCCCATTCACCTCTCTTGACTCACCTCCCCAGTTTTTTTTTTTCCCCCAGCACATTTAATTTTTTTTCATGTTCCACCTTTCTTGACCTTTAATTTGTCTCCATCTTCTTTACCCAAGTTGAGAAATTTCCCCCCATTTTGTGCTATTTCTATTTAAATATCCTTATCATTTTCATCTCATTTTTTGCTTTAAGGCTCTTAATAAATGGACAGCAAATGGTTATGCTAATCCATTTGTCTGGATCCATTTATAGCACGGGTGGTTCCAGTGGGAATCAAATCCTTAAATGGTACAATGTCAGTGCTTGGCTGCACCGGTTGATCCACAAAGGGCCAGAGCACGGAAACAACCCCCCCTCGTTTTCCAACAAGCTGCTGACATCCAAAGGTTGACAGACGAACTGAGAGAGGATGAGCCCAGAAAAGGCAATGGGGAACTTGTGCTGTTGTATCCGTCAGAATGTTGTGACATGTTGCTGTTGGAGAACCACTGGCAGTAAACTTACTTTTGTTTAAGTGACTGATGACTCCGCAAAATTTATGCAGTGCTGGTGGAAGTTGACAAGGTAGCACAGTAAAGCTAAATTCCTGCGTACGTATCGAGCCAACTGGAATTTTTACCCGCTCAGTATTGGAAAGTATCGTCTGGGCTCCCGAACGCTCCCACAGCACATGCCCGGCATTTCTAGCTCCGGCTCTCGCTGTGTAGCGTTTTCCTTTCAGGCAGATGCAGGGCCCGTGGCCTGTGAAGCCACCGAGAGGCTGCCGTAAAGTTATTTGTTCCTGGGACTGAGCTGCAAGCTTCTGCTGGCTGTAAAAGACGAAGATTCATACAGCTGTCACGTCTGTTTCTCCGGCGGCCACCTTCAGAGCAGGTTTCCTCTCTGAAGTGGAGCTGGCCGAAGGGCAAACATTATAAATGGAACATTTAAATTGGCTGCTGTTGTCAGGACTGTTCTGACTGGAATAACAGACTTCATGTTGATAGTTAAACAAAATATTGGCAGTTATTTGGCACATGTGTTTCTCTTATCTAATCTTTGTTGCAAGTGAGACACGTTGAATCTGATATTATGGTATGTTTTTGGTAGTGAACTGGAATATCTCACAGGGAGAGATGTGTTGATACAGTTTTTCCGTTCAGATACCCATTCTGATAGCTGGGCTTGGAGGTCCAGCGTGACACCAGTCTTATTTAAAACATACACTCACCGGCCACTTTATTAGGTACAGCTGTCCAACTCGATTTCTGCTGCAACATTTGGATGGTTGGGTCAGAATTTGGTGTCAAGAGCATGAAAGCATGGATCCATCCTGCCTTGTATTAACGGTTCAGGCAGGTGGTGGGGGTGTAATGGTGTGGGGGATATTTTCCTGCCACACTTTGGGCCCATTAGTACCAACTGAGCATCATGTCAACGCCACAGCCTACCTGAGTATTGTTGCTGACTGTGTCCATCCCTTCATGACCACAGTGGACCCATCTTCTGATGGCTACCTCTGGCAGGATAACGCGCCATGTCAGAAAGCGGAAAGTATCTCAGACTGGTTTCTTGAACATGACAATTCAGGAAACATGAGTTCACCAGACTCAAATGGCCTCCACAGTCACCAGATCTCAGTCCGATAGAGCACCTTTGGGATGTGGTAACGGGAGATTCGCATCATGGATGTGCAGCCGACAAATCTGCAGCAACTGCTGATGCTGTCATGTCAATATGGACCAAACTGTCTGAGGAATGTTTCCAGTACCTTGTTGAATCTATGCCACGAAGCATTAAGGCAGCTCTGAAGGCAAAAGGGGGTCCAACCTGGTACTAGCAAGGTGGACCTAATAAAGTGGCTGGTGAATGTATATCTTAAATGGTATTTACTGCTAACCTTGAATGTCAAATGATTGTTGGCAGAGAATCGCTCACACTTCTCTGTGACGACAGGCTTTCAGTCAACTACATTCTGCTATTTCGTCCATTATTTCCATGACTTCCTGGCTTTCTTTGAGGAGTTTCTCTTGTTTCTGAACAGCAGACTCCAGAGTTTGCTGCTGAGGTTTGTGCCACCTCTAGAAACAGCAGTCGTGCATAAAGAGCTTGTCACAATTATCCTGGTGGGATTTTCCAGCCCAACAAAATGCCACATTGCCAAAAAAAAAAAGAGAGTAGTGCTACACAGGTAGCTGAACCCAGCGACTCACATCTCAATCTGCCGACTCAAAACAGGATAAAACAGGATGTGGGTTTGTTCCTGAACGCTGATGCTCGCAAATCCTTATACCCTTATTTTTGGCAGAACTGGAAAGTGTTTCTGAAACACCTTCGTAATTGTGCTTTTTCAAATATAATGGTAAAATTTAATGTAATTTATCTACAAAGCAGCCTATAAAGCACTTCACGATTAATACCATCTGTCCAACTAAAACTCTTCCTTTTTCCCCAAACATTTTACCTCCTGTTGAATTGAAGATGTAGCCTACTAAACCCGTCTCTGGCGTAATACTTGGATATCCAAGTTTTCAAATTGAGGAACCAGATTTATTTATTTTTGCAAACAACCCAGTGCAAAGTTCAGCATTCTCGTTCGCTCACTGCCATCAACTCAACCTGCAGCGATGCCTCATTTCATTTCAGTTGTCAAGGGGATGACGCGGCACGCCAAAGATCTCAGCTGTGTGCTGCTTTAAATTGGGTGATGACAAGTTGGCAAATTATAAACTCCTTCCCCATCGCATCTATTCCTTTTTATTTTCATTGGCACAGAAGATGCCTTCTATCCAGCGCTATTTCATTGCAGTGGGTCTCGCACACATTAACTCGTTTACTCTCACATACCTCTCTTGTTCAGTCTTGTGCATGTGGGCCATATTAATTTGGCCTCATGCACTTATTTGGTGCATTGTACCGGGGGGGGGGGGGGGGGGGGGGGGGAGGGGGGGGGGGGGGCGGTATTCGTTTTTATCTTCTTCCAGAGCTTCAGAGCCCGTCAAATGGTTTTCTGGCTGTCACTGGTTCAAAAACAAATTGTTCTTTTTTTTTTATTTTAACTTTTGATTGTCAGTCGAAAATGGAAAGAACAACACAGCTTAAAACACCCCGCATCTATATACTATTTCGTAATCCAAAAAGTTATAATTCACTTGTAATTGAATTAGATCACCTCTGTGACTTGAGTCGTGCAGGACCGCCCTGGTATTGTCACGGCGCTGTCTTATCACAGCCATCGCCGTGTTACTACCAACGCTTCACTGAAGAACAAAGCAGCACCTGGCGTTTCCACCTTCAACAGGGTGGCAGAGGGAGGAAACCCAGCCAGACTGGGTAACGCGGCCCGGCAGGATCCTTTCATGGCACGCTCTTTATCTCGCAGATGGTATCGGCAGGCTGCTTTGACACAGAATAGTGTTTATCAAATTGTTTGCGAGTGCGGGCACAATAGGTAGATGTGTGGGCTTGGAAGATTCTTTGAAGTGCTGGGAAAACTTCCCGTACAGACTGAAGAAAACCAACGAAGCCCCCGGCCATCCGAGGCAGCTCTTTTTTTCCACGTCGTGGGCCCGGGTGTACACATGCGGCTTCATGCTGTTTTGTACTGGATCTGAACTATTGTTTTGTCCAGCTCTGGCTCCCTCCTTTTTTTTTTTTCTTTGGTGTTTGTGGTTTCTCAATATTTTAGGAACATCCTGTTTGTGCCTTTAATACCACTGGGTGTACGTATTGTTTAGTTTAAGACCTCCTACCATTCCTGCCCTCTTATTAGTGCAACAGGGCAGCAAAGATGGACCGAAGCAGATTGAAAAGACCATAAATGACACAGGCGGAGAGGGAAACTGAGATGGATGTGAAACGAGGGAAAAGAGATGAAGGGGTGGGAAAAAGAGAGCTGGGAAGCGGTGGCGGAGAAAGGAAAGTAGCATTGATGGGAACTTGAGGTTGGTGTTGGGGAGGTTGACTGCAGGCAGATATCACTGGGAGTTCTGGTTTCACCGATGATGCTCTAAGGCGTGTTTATGTGCTATGTAATGATTCCCCATTTGCCCTTTCTTTGGATTTCCAGTTCGTATAAATGATTCAGTGTTGTTGCATTACTCACGACTCAAATATGTGTTGAGATTCTGTTGGGTTCGTCACATTTGGATATCCGGCAGCTGTACATCTGTTAATGAAAAAGAGCAAGAAAAACCTCTGGTTGAGACAAAAAGAGGCCTGGTTCTATTTTCATCTGTAATTTGGCTAATTTTCTGGATGTTTTTAAGCCGCTTGCAGTCGAATCACTGAAAGGGTTGACTTTTGTGAAGTCCCTCTGGCCGTTTCCCTTTTTAGGACAAAGCTATTAGAATCACACAGCTTTAATTTTTCCATTGGTGACCCTGCTGTGCCATTTATTCAGGCCTCTCTTGATTCCATTTATTCTGCTTTAATTTAACATGGAAGTACTTTGCAATAAAGCCGCTGTTATTTCTGAATGACCAAAACCTTGAATTCATACACAATTTGGCAGATGGGTGTGGAACTTTTTAACTTTTCACTTCTTTCCTTCAGAAATAGAAAGCAAATATAATTTTTTTTTGTGTGTGTGTGCGTGTGTTTTTTTTCTTTTTCTTTTTAGTTGAATAGCTTTAATACATAACTTACTGGAACATATAAACCGAGAAGCTGCTTCCACTTTGTGCCAGGAAGGAAAAGATGATGATCTCATTTATTCAGTAGATGAAAGTGCTTGATGAAAGTGTCGCACACATGCCCGCTTTGAATCGTAAAATAATTTCAGAAAAAACTTGGGAATATGTCAAACCGCAAACTGATACAGTTATTTGGAGGGAAAAAAATAGTAGTTGGAAGTATGTTAATTAAATGTCCGATTTTGAAGAGTGAGTGCGAAATTCAGAAAGGAAGAGAAAAAAAAAATCAGAACTTGGTTATGACTGTTTTTTTTTTCACCCTGACACAATAACAGGCCAAGGGTCTGCAGTTTTGTTTCCTCTGTAAGTTTGCCCCATCTGGAGGGGCAGCTGCGGTCAGATGGAGGAAAAGACCGTCGTCGGGTCTCTTCCTCTCCTCCCTGACGTTCTCCCTCTTCATCTCTGATTCTGGAAAGCCTCTCTATCCCTCTCTTCTTGTCTCTGTCTCCCCCGTCTTTCTCGCAAGCAGCATTTTTGTGCCGTTACCTCACCCGTTATGGCTTCCAGATGTCCCTCCGTCTTACTCTGGAATTGAGGATCGGGTTAGAGTGCGGTGCGGGTGTAAGGCTTGGACACTTACTGTATCTGGCTCAGCTGCCGACTCAGACTCGATTGCCTTTTCTGTCTGTGTCTCTCTCCTCTTGCACATTTTCTTTGTCCCGATCGGTCCCGTTTCCTTGAACAGTCTATGTTTGGTTAGTGTCCCATTATCCTCTCTTCCATCTCTGTTTGTCATGTTTTTCCTTTCTCATTATTCTTGTCCCACAGATGTCTCCCGCCCTCTTTAGTTTTGTCTTTCTGAGGAAGTAAGATGATCCACAGTGCTCATCTGTTCAACTCATGCTGACTTTTTGGTCCGTCATTGTTCTCAGGATTAGTTCAATCTCAGAATCGCAGCACTTGGTTCTCATCAAAGCACACGAACACGACTAACTGCGCGGATAGTAAACTCTGTTTTCGATAGATGATATGGGGCGTTGTGCCAAAAACAACTAAGATAACCCAAGATGAAAAAGCTTTGTGTGATGGGAGAATGCATGTGTTTTCTCTTGCCAATCAAACCCTCATATTTTCACAGGAATCCTGAAAAACTCTGAAACTGCCTCATTAGTCAGACTTGATTTTGAAAGAAACATTTGCAGAAAAGCTGTGTGTGTCATGGCTGAGTGACAGACGTCTAAAGCACTTAAAATACTTCAGAAACAGTCTGGGCGTGGTTAGCCTTTAGCCATTTTGTCTTCATGTTTCTGTCCACCTGGGTCTTGACCCTTTGTCTGTTGTTCTGGGTAGCTCCACTCTTTATTTTTCTCCCACAGTGTATGCTGAACAGTCTGTTCCTAATCTCACACCAATTGGTACTTTTTATGGATGCATATTATATTTTATAAATACACACACATGGACATCATGTTACGTCACTGTGGTTGCTCTTCACAATGCCATGTGATTCATTTGCATGAGTAACACTTGGATCAAGCTTTTTTTTTTCAAAGCCAAAAAGTCTTGTAACGTAGCTGGAGTCTGTAGCTTAATGAGGTCTTGTACTGTTCAGTCATCATGCATGAGGTGTAAAATGCATTTGGCGGAAGATTTTAGGAAAAGCATCACCCTGAGTGCATCAGCGCTGCGACGAGTTCCTGCCTCAAACTTGCTAATGTTTAGTTTCTTCACTCATCGCTAAAATGGCACAACAAGGGTCAAAGGAGCAAAAATCATGGTTTTATTTATGCTTAGATCTAGTTTTTTTTTTTTATCACAAACAAAATCTCGTTATACCCAACATTGATTCTCGCACACGGACTGTGTTTGAACCAGACATTGTAATAGATGATGGAGTTATGAAATATGCACGCAGCCACATATTTCACAAGAGCTGAGACGCAGCATGGAGGAGACCTGAGCCGAGGCTTGTTATGTGTGAGTTAAGTGAACGCACTTGCCCGTGGTTACTGAATTTCACACAAAATGGCTGTGACCTCACTTGTGGATACGGAGCGAGATGGGCCCGATAAGTGCTCGGTATTTTAGGCTAAACCAGTCTGGCTGTGTGGATTAGGTGGCGTCTCATGTTTTTCCAGTTTCACTGCAATGTAAGTTCTTCGACTGAACACGTGTGTTTTGCAGCAAACACGCTGTTCTATCTGGAGCATTCGCCGTACGTGTGTGTGTGTGTGTGTGTGTGTGTACTCATCGTTTGCCTGTGGATCAACGTCTTATCCATAAAGCACGCAGCACATTTAATGAGGGTGACATGCCATTTTTTTTCCAGTCTTGGCTCACGTGGCCCCACATATTGCAAAACTTTGAATACAAAGAGCACCAGTCATGCTAAAGCTTGGACAGTCGACGCTCCCCAGTGTTGCTACAAGCTCCTACCACACCTTGGCATAGCAACGGTTGCTGTGTTTAGGCCAATTTGTATATTTAGCTGGTGAACTAAGATCTATGACCAAACTATATGGTATTTTGTTCCCCCCTCTCTGTTGTAAAATGTCATTTCCCATGTACTTAAGATAAAGTATAGACACATTGATCCCAGAGTAAACATGGGTTGGTACCGATTACATACAACCCTTGTTTAAGTCTGAGGATTTTTGTTGCGCACGTTGGCATGTTGGCTTTGAATTTTCATAACGCAGTCACACGTAAAAACAATAAAATGCAATTTTATAGATTACAAACTAGAAATAACAAGTCAGTAATTCAATAAATGCCTTCAATAAACCTTATGTTATTAAAGTGATGGCCAGTATTTTCTATTTTTTTTTCCCTTCTCGGTGAATAATTTTCTATAATCTGCCTGGCTGTGAATTTTCCACCAAGGCCAGAGCAAGGCATAGTCAACAATTATGCATCAGGTGTTGGGAACTCAACCTTGTTGTGTGTATGCGCATATTTGTATGAGTCTGTGTTTGCGTATGTACTTTGTTGTGGACGGGGGCCTGTGGGCTCCTGGCTCGTAGATGAAAGACATTTCTCATGTGGCTGGTTTAGTGGAGCTCCTGAGTCAGCGTGCAGCCACTAATCACCGTTTTCTCCCTCTCAGCTCGCTTGACTCAGTTACCCCCCAACTGTATGGCCGACCACCATATTAGCTCCAACTTGTACAATTAGGAATTTAAACCATAAGTGGATTTGAATGTATTTTTTTTTTAAACCATATAATTTTAAGTTACTGGTTACTGGATGTGGTGAGGAAGCTAAACAGAAGTAGGGATGGGTACTGACAGGACCGTGTTGATATCTTTCTTGATGCCAGACCGTCACTTTCTGACTGCATGATTTTCAGGCAAAAATCCGTTGGTAAAGGAATGGATTAGCGCAGTGAGTAGCAAGAGATTTTGTGCTACAGAGAGTTAAAGGTGAGTAGATGCTTGCTCCTATGGTGGTACGGCGTGTTGTGTGCGTCTTCGCTCACTTCGTGGATTTGCCTGACTCCATGGCGACCTCACCCAATGGCGTATTTGCTCATTGACTTGAGCTCATATGGGATTCCCACGTAGGCTCCGGATGCTTGGCATGCTAAATATGTGCTGGGTTTTGACAGTTGCTCTGTGAGCATCTTTGACGAGCCCTTCAGTTGTTCACCCATAGTGATGAAACTTGGCGACGGACAAATCGGGCCTAAAATTGTGTTGTTTGAAAGTGCCCTTTCTTTCTTCTGTCCTTGGCTCAGTAATGATCATTAAATTAGAACGGAAACATAGTGAAGAACAAATACTGATATTAGGGATGCACGATAACTTTCAGCTCCTAAAGGCCGATACCGATAACCAATAACACACACATATACACATATACACACACTAAGATCATTACATCAATATTATGAACAAAACCAAAAGCTGTTTTGACTCTTTAAATGAACAGATATTTATTTTTTCTAATGAAAAACTATTGACAAGCCTCTTAAACATTTTCATAAAGCTATCAAACAAACCTATTTGATATCTCACATAAACTTAAATAAGGTATATTACTTACCGACATAAAAAATAAAGGCTCATTGAACTGATGGAAATGCATGCGTCAGAATTACTAATTGAAAAAATGCATTCCTTCAATGACAATAAAAAATAATGCACAGTGCATAATGTACTGACACGAGTTAGACTTGTCTGTGTGAATAAACTGAAAAAGTGCACTTCCATAGTAACAAAAAACTACGTTTAAAGGAATTTTGGCTTGTGGTTCTATTCAAATCAATGTCTTTAATTAAAGTAAATGAGGTTCAGTAGTTTTTTTTTTTTTTTTTTTTTTTAATCTCATGGAAGCTTTAGATGAGAGAGATGAGGAGAGGGGAGGGGACCGGAGGAGAGACTTGGTGCTGGCTTGCTCACATTAGCTCACGTTAGCTCATGTTAGCTCACGTTAGCGTGATTTCAAAACTTCATGGAAGCGATGGTTATGTTTCAGGTGGCTGATCAGGTTTGACTTATTAAAGCTTGTGCTATTTTTCCCTCTTTTGCTTGGAGCATTTGCCACAAATAACCAGTGAACTATCTTCTTCTGAAACTTTAACGAAGTTCCATACAATCGCCGCCATGTTTTTTTTTTTTAATTCGCGCACTGTGCCACAATGCTGTATTCAAGGTGTAACGTAAATTCCTCTGTTCCCCCGTTTTCTAGTCGTTCTTTCAGCCCTTATCTATTATTTCTATTTTTATGTGTAACATGTGGGAAAATACTGCGAATATCAATTAAAGTCAGCAACTACTAAAATTATGACCGAGTTAACGAGTTGTTTTCTGGCATGAGGGGGTATTCTTGAATTTTCATAACTGAGAAATCATTTTTCTGATTATGCCGACCTCACTTGAACATAACATTCACTGCCGGTCATTCAAGGCTCAGAGGAAGCGTGGCACTGTCGTGTTGACAAAAATATATATGTTATCGGGGCTATTCGTCATGACATCGGACTTATCGGAATGACGTCATAATTTCCTGTTATTGGCCCCATAGTTATCGGGTCTATAATTATCGTGCACCCCTAACTGATATATATAATGTACTTTTGAATTTCTCCACGTAACTTCAGACACTTATTACTGCTCCCTTTAACTCCACCGAATCATCATTTGTTAAATACTCAGTCCTCAGATAGCCGTTGGTAGT
Source organism: Hirundichthys speculiger (assembly GCA_018398805.1). Taxonomy (NCBI): domain Eukaryota; kingdom Metazoa; phylum Chordata; class Actinopteri; order Beloniformes; family Exocoetidae; genus Hirundichthys; species Hirundichthys speculiger. Next base: position 151,544 of record JAGFBZ010002129.1, read on the forward strand.
GCTCTTAGCTATAATTTGCATATGTCTGTTCATACGAACTGATACCTTTAAACGAGCTGCTGTCATTTTAAAATCTTCCCTATGACCAGCTCATTATCTTCTGCTTCAATTTTAGTCAGAAGCATAGAGACATTGTTGGCATTTATTTGTAGTAGAAGACCAAACAGAACTGTGCAGGGAAATACTGATAGAGGTTCTGTTTGCCCTGGAACTTGGTACGTTTGCGCACACTTGAGTCCTGTTTCCATTAATGGGAGTCTGGAGTAGTTTGATGGGGGCGAAATTGTTGATGCACCGTGTTTCCTTGATCAGGAATGGCCCTGCAGTGACAGATCTCTGGAAGCTCTGTGGGAATGAGACACATTTGCCGTACTTCGAAATGACTCAGGACTGATTGGAAATACTGTGGGAAGAAGACGATGTTGTTCTTCGTGTTTGAATCATCTCTTCTCATTCATTGTTACCATTGCAGTGTATGCCAACAGATACACAGCAACCATCTGAGCAAGTTTTTCTCCCCTCTTCTTTGCCATCTTCTTCTTGTATTTATTTGTGGTTGCAAACAGCAAAAATGGTGCATTACTGCCACCAGGTGGTCTGGAGGGTGTTAGCGTACCAGGTCAGTAGATCCTGTCGTGTCCGTCGCTGTAAATAGAAACTTCAGAAAGGACTGAGGTGGAGGTTGAACCGTGTTACAACTCCAGCCTCTTAAGTTTTAATCCGGACCATGATGGTAGCGCAGTTTAGCACCAGAACTGGTGCCAGTTGAGAACCATTGCTTCATATCCATTCCTACACAGATGATAATTCAGCCCAGAGAAATAGCCTAGTCACTGACCACTTGTTGGTGACAGATTTCAATATAACCAGTTATGAATCAGAGGGAGAACTGAATCTGAAGTACCAGCATTGTCCAGTATTGTGTCGCATCGGCACAATGGCCATTATGAGTTGCGTTCCTCACTCTTAAATATCTTCTTTCACAGAACCAGCTGTTATAACATCGCATTCATGCGTAATTAATAGATCGAGCTGGATTTTGTGGCCGACAGAAATTGCCGTTTTGGAGATGATTTTTTTTTTTTTTAAAACTAACTAGATCAGCATACATCCTTGTTATGACTGAGTATTTTTGTTGAATGTTTCATTGTGATTCATAAGTAACATTTATGAAATCAAAATGACAGCTGAATCTGAATTCTCCACAGTGTCCTGTTATTGTGCATATAGTTTAATTCTTCAAGGCAGATGAGACATTTTGTTTTAATCTAGATTGGGCCATATTTTATGTGCACGATGCTCTATGAAGATCTCCTTAGATAACAGCAATTACTGAATCGGCTGTACTAAATCACAGATGCCTTTTTTTTTTTTTTTAACTGCAGCCAAACATTTAAATTTATAGATTGAGATGGATTTTGTGGCCGTCATTGTGCAGTAGACTGAATTACTGTTTGGAAATTATATGTTTTTTTTTTTTTTCTCGGGTGATAAATCGTGAGTCCGTCTCGGTCAGCATACCATGTATATTTCTTTGTTCTTGACTTCGTATTTTTGTTGGAATTTTGATTGCCAGGTTAGACAGTAAATTAAACAATACATTTTATGAGAAAGAATAACTTATTTGTGTTAGAGGTCTTTCTCTTTTTTTTTAAAATTATTATTTTCAGCCTCGCGGTGCTGTCCCGTTCAGTCCCCTGAAGCCGTCACACCACCCCAGATAAAACATGCTTGATCACCCACCAGACAGAGCTCAAGTGTTTCTGGGCGACTTTCTCCGTAACTTTGTCTGCTGGAAAATTAATTATATGACTGAGCATATTTTTTTCCTCATGTCAGATGTTTCCCAGCCCCTCTCGGTGTCACGGCTGACTTGCTTGTGTGTTTTTGGTCTGTGGAAATGTGTGCCAAGACACGGCACACTGCGTCGGCCCGTACTTTCCCCTCTGCCCTGTGGCAAGAGCAGGCCGGCCCAGCTGTCGGTGGAGTCGGGGGGGTGTGAGTGGAAAACTGAGAGGGAGAGATTGTTGAGCTGAGAGTGACCTGTTTGTTTTATTTCAGCAGGCATTTCCCTGTTTCACAGCTGGAGAATGTCCTCCTCTTCAACACTGGAGGACCTGTTAAGTCATGGCAACCAGATGAGTTGTGCGTGATGTTTGCCGAGTGTGGGATCGCAGACGGGCCAGTCGGCTTGGCCGATGATGCGCTCTCTCTTCCTCTGACACATGCTCACTCTGCAGCAGCCGAAAACAAAAAGGATGTTTGTGTAGCACAAGGAGATTCTCTTCTTTTGTCGACCAAAAAGAGCTGCTGCTGTTTATCGGAGCTGAACGCTGAGATGTGCTTGTGTGCGAATGCACACTATAGCTGTGCTATATTGAGCTCTTTATTTTCGTACGTTTCAATGTTATCAGAAAATCTGTGATATCATTATCACCAATATGCTGACCTTGTTGAACTTGGAGCCAATTCCAGGTTGTCGTTGGCATGCTGTGATCATGTAAACCAGGAAGTGCTTGAATAGCTTTTTCACAAATGAGGGAAATGCTGACTTTGTAGCTGAGATGAAATCTATGCAGCTTTGTGAGACAACTTTGGCAACTTTTGCAGATCCCTCCCAACCCTTTTATCCACTAGGAACTATAATTGCAGGCATAACAATAGCAGACTTTATCATTCGGCCTCTCTGCGTCCGTTTCCATTTGATGTAAAGAGGACCAGGTGGTCTCATGATAAAGTTAATTTAGAGGAGCATGGAGACGGAGGTATGGGGATGTTGACATGTGTTGTGGTACGTTACCACACAGCTAATATAAGCACAGGGCATTTAGAGCTCACATGAGACATATTCCAAGTCTTGCCACTTGCTCTTGTTTAGTTCTAATTTATCACAGGGTATTGATGATTTTGTTCATAAATGGAAAAATATCCCTAATAGTCAGGGTTCACATGGTTGGATATCTTATCAGATCTGTGATGATAAAATGAAATGATAAAATGACCTGGTCCCTCCAGATGATTTCAGCTCGGTATGTTGTGGGTGAATATTTGTGTGTCTGCCAGTCAAGGGTTTTAACTGATTGAGCAATTTGTTGGGCAAAGTGCTGGAATGATTCATATCTGTTATGCAAACATTAAATCAGTCACTTAGCAACTGATCTGAATCACAGGTCAAGACTGGACTCATTATCAGTGCAATTATTAGACTGCAGAAGTCACCTTTCACATATGTGGCCTGTGCTATGTGAAATTACTACATTTCATCAAGATTATTAAGTTCCTATTACTAGACTTTAATAAAAATCCATATTTTCTGCTTTCCATCCTGTAGTATGATTCATCCGGTGGATCTAATTTTCACCCTCTACCTCTGTTAATTGCTTCGTGACAAACGTGTATGACAGGTCTTTTTTTTTTTTTTAACTTAAATACTCTCTCTATTTATAACATTTGACCCCTGTTTTCTTTCTCTCTGCAGCCAAACCCTTCACCTCCAAAGTGAAGCAGATGCGCTTGCACAAGGAAGACTTTGAGATACTTAAAGTGATTGGACGAGGAGCCTTTGGAGAGGTAATGTACCATCTGTTTTCTGCTCCCAATTTGACCTCGCAGCCAGCCATTACCACACAAGCTGAGAATATGCAGCACTTTTTCCCACACAGACTACCGTAGGGTCAGCCACCCTGGTGTATTAAGCTTTTGAGGTATACTCTGAAACCTTTCTTTTCTTTTTTCTTTTTTAAATCCAAGAGAAAGTCACGTTGCTGCTTACCACATAGCCTGAGCATGTCACGTCCTTTTGTTTCTCCACATGCAGGCCAGCAACAGTTGCCAGGTAGCTTTTGTGACCGCGCTCAGTGTCACTAAGCTACTTCCTCGACGAGTATCTCGTCCCCTGAAAGGACCGCAGTCCCATAGTGTTGGACTGCATCTCATTACTGCCGTCCTTCTTTCGCGTCCTTCCCTTGCAGGGTTCAGAGCAACTCCAGTCTGGGTTGCAAGCAGGGTGGAGAACTCGTTCATGTGCAGGTTGAACTCAGTCAGGCCGCAGGGCAGGGCAGGGACTGGTGGCAACTGCAGTTCATGTTAGTGGGACTGAAGTCAACCGGCAGGACTAAACACCCAGTGAAGGGTAGATTAATATGTGTGTTATTCATTTGCAGTTATTGGTAACTAAAGTATTTCTATTTCATATCCTTAGTGTATAATCATAATTTAAAAAAAGGAAGGTAGCAGAGCCTCCACATAACTCCCATCCTTGGTCAGCTACCAGCACAAATAAAGTCTTTAAAATTGTAATAATTTCCTTCCAGATAAACAGTTTGCATCACTTCCTGCTTCTGCTTTCAAAGGAGATGTCACAAAATCTTAAGCTCTTCCCTGAAGCGCAGACTTTAATAATGATTTCCCAGGGGAATAGCTACCAATAAAAGATTACCTTGTGCCCTCATGGCTTTTATAAAACTTATAAAAGACGAGCGTGTTATTGCATTAGATAGTGCTTTACTTTCTGCTACATTCCATTGGCAGTACGTATTATAAGTCTGACACATGCGCATGACTCTACTTGCTTTGCAAACTTTGAAAATCTTCTTTGCCGCACAGCCCCATGAGCTTAAAGAATCTTGGAGTACCAGAGGAGGCAATCTTTGTGGACTTGAGCGTCGTGCTTGTTTAGGTTTCATCATTTATGCGTGCCTGTAGGGAGGCTGAACGCCTTGTGTCACTTAGGTTTCAGGTGATGATGTCAAAGCTTGGGAATGCTGGAGGGAAGAGCCAAGATTTTGCATAATGTCAGCGTCCTGCAAAACTTTTACATTTGCAGCATTGATTTGATCTTCTGTGCCGTGGAAGTTTCACGTGTAAAACTGATATCCCGCAGCTGCACCAACCAATTAGCGAATTCCTTTTCAAACTAGGTGGAGAGTGGTAGAGAGAAGTTGATGGATGGATGGATGAATGAGGATGAAGAGGCACACCTGCCAGCATGTAGCTGCAGTACCAACAAAAAATACTAACATGCTTACTTGAGCTGCTGCAAGGAGTGCTGGTATGTGCATACGTGAGTCACGTGACCGTTTGCTGAGCACAACCTGAAACACAGCGTGGCCCGCCGCACAAACGCGCCCGCCTTGTAACTTTCCAGTCGCGTTTATTGAGCCGAGCCATTCTTGCGTGAGTCAGCCATGGCGGGGAAGTTGAAAGAACTCATAATAAACATCATTTTCCCATGGTGCTACTTTTTGTCGTCATAGAAATCATACAAATCTGTGGCTTAATTAATGGAAATTCCAGCCGGCACATTAGGCTCGTTAGATTTAAACGACTCTTCTGTTCACTGCACAAAATTCCACTGTCTACCAGCTGAGGCCATTTTGGACCGAGTTTTAGTGTTTTTTTTGTTGTTGTTGTTTTTAATTAATAATAATAAATCTTAATCCACTTCAGTCTCTGAATATAAATCAGAATATTGCAGGAATTTAACTTCTGTCCATGAATGTGACAGTGAATTTAAAAGGCACCGAATTCAGATATCGTGTAAAACCCTTTGCATTACTTTTAAAAGCAGTCTGTCACAGATTCTTGCATGTCTGTAAGCGCCGCCACCTGAAGACGGCTGGGATGCATCGCAGACTAAAGAAAATGTGCAGAAGTGACAGCAGCCTGTCATTTAAATGTGGATTCTGCCAAGAAAAAAACAAAGACGACTTCCTGCTTTTAAGAGCATCATGGATTTTTTGTCCTCTGTCACATTGTTAAAAACCAAACAAGCAAACAAAAAAAACTCCTGATCAGAGTTGAAAAAGGGTGCCAGACGGAGGAAGATGGCATAACCAGGCAAAGAAAGTAGGAATTAAACAGCAGAGAGCCGGTGAAGGCTTGACTGCAGGATGTTTTGAATTTTTATCCTCCCATTTGTAGCAGCAGGCAGAAAGATGGTGCAGGTGCCTGACGTCGTGGAGCTCCACTGATGAATGGAGCAGTGTGCAGGGGCCCTGCTGCCTGCAAGACTGCTCCCATTATGACTTAAATATAAATGGACCCAATAGTGTTCACCATTGTTTTGTTGGAAGTTTAAGCTCGAGGCAAACATTGCTGAGGTTAATCCATCAATCAATTTTATGCATTTTTTTAAGTGCTTGTCACATTGGGTCACCAGTCAGCAGCTAAATAGTCGGCATTGACTTGTTATGCAGCTACTTTGGCATATATTTTGGTGGATTTTCAGCCTTAAAACAATACCTCAGTTGTTGAGTAATTGGATTAACAGCTTGGGTTTGTATCATGCTAAAAGCAATTTAGGAGACACAGTCAGACACTCTGAGCTGACAAATCATCTCCTGTGGCTGCCTGAGCTAGAAACGCCCCCCCCCCTCCTTCCCACAGCACATACATTTTGTCAGTGAGCATGGGTGGGAATAGTGAAATAAACCCTGAGCTCGGTCTTGCTCGGGCCCTGTAAGTAGACACCAGATCAGAGAGAGGGAGGAAGAGATGAAGACGGGAAGAAAGGAGGGTTGGAGGAAAGGACAAAAACAGCCAGGCCATGCCAAGAACAGTGCACTCCCCCTGTCCTCCTGTCTTCCTCTTTCATTCCTCTTCTCCTCTGGTGAGGGATCTCTGGGGAAAATCCAAACACTACAGGAATGTTATCATTGTATTGCATTAGCAGCATTCCCCTGGTTAATTTAATGGACTGCAGACCCCTCTGTTTCATGCAGCCACTGTGTTTGTCTCGCTGCTCTTCTCTGTGTTAGTATTCAGGTTCAGATTCCTCCGTCTGTTTACTTGCTTTGTGTTTTTAAGATGCTTTTTGTCTTGTCCATGTACGGATATTTGCGTGTGGGGTTGTAATTAGTATTTAATGTGGTCACAAGAAGAACAAAACAACTTTTTTTTTTTTTTAATTGGTTTGTGCAGACCAGTATATTGGAAGCAATGACAGAAATAAGTGATCCTACAATGATTTTTAGCTCACAGGACTAGTGAGAGCTGTTTCAAATGATATCACAGGCTCTCTTCTGGCAAAATGCAAAGCCAGAGCCAGGCGCAGCAAGCACAAGTATTCAAAACAGTCTGAACTGAAATGGGGATGGTGGAGGGAGGGGGGTGTAGTATAATGTAGTATAACCACGATCATTTTGGCCAACATTAAAGTCGTGACTGTTTAAAACGATGACGTTTGAAGCGCGCTGTACTTGTTGAACGCAGTGATTCAGGCCTGCAGAGTAAATGCTGGCAGAGCCATTCCAGCAGTTTGGCCAGAAACACCAGCATGAAATCAATCGCTTTGATAAGAAACGTTCCTGCACAAAAAGGGACGATGAACATCACCCACCCATGGATAAGCAGAACGTATTCTTGGAGTGCATGTATCCACTTCAGAGCACAAGACGAAATGTGTGCTAAAATAGTCGTCCTCTTCCCGACATTGCTTTTTGTGATCTTTGGGAGCCAACATTGAAATCATGATTGCGGTTTGATCGGTTGCACCACCCGATGTGGGAACCCCTTGGAATGAACCAGTTTTCCAAATTAACAATGTAGCAAAAAAAAGTTCCCCAAAAACAAGACTAGGTTCTCCAGCCAACTGTACGTCCAACATCATGTAGTTCAGCTTTGTCTGAGGTCCCTGGCAGCTAACGGCAGCAGCACTTCTTATTTATTCCAGCATCTTGAACAAGTAGAGGTGTTTGTCTCTAACTGTGAGATGCAGAAGACAGCAGCGCCCTTAAAGCGCCCAGACAACACCAGCAGCATCATTTACTTGCAGTGTGATGAGGAGATGTGGTGGAAAGATGTGTTGCTGTTTCTTGTAGCTAAAAAGATTTACAGTTGAAAGTCCTGAGTCGATCCACATCCTTAACACAGACCATCCTGGAGACGATACAGCTGCACCATTATTTATTTTAGAATCAGTAGGTTAAGTACAGACTGCAATTATTCCAATAGACAACGTAATCCTGTTGATGATTTTTTTTCAATTGTAGAAAAAAACAATTATTTGAAGATCTTATTTTAAAATATTATTTGAACTGAGAAACTTAATCAATTCAAAATCAGGTGTGGTGGGTTTTTTTAGGCCGTATCGTCCGGCCTTCCATATAAATTTAATGTATAATTACGTTTTGGTGACTTCTTTCCAAGTCACGGATGGCATCTGGTCAAATCTGCACGCTCAATATTGATCTGTGCACGTTTACCGTTCACTAGAGTTGCTGATGAGCTCCGCCCTCTTTTTTTCTGACCATTATACTTTTCTAATTGAAAATGCGACGCATCTAAATGTCTGGCTCTGCAGGGTTGTTGTATAAAGAACATGACTTCAGCTTGGTGTCGTGAGCCTTCCAGTCATTTAGGTCAACACCAGAGCGGTCCCGTAGTGTCCACGGTCCCTCCCTGTAACTGCTGTGCCCCCCCCAACTACTTTCCCTTCACATTTCCTCTGTTCTTATTCCACTTTACTTTTTTTCCCCAATTTTAAAATCATTTCTGATATTTATCCTTCTTATCTTTGACTATCTCTATTTTTTAGTCTTCTTTTAAGAGAATAACGTTTTCAGCTGCACTTTGACTGAGTCATGTTAGCTGTCTGTAAAATCATCACATGATCACGCTTAAATTTTGACTGCAGCACCCTCCCTTCTCTGTTCTTGCATGATTGGATAAATCTGGGTAATGTTCCCTGACAGCAGTCGATTTAAAACGTTTTCTTTCTCCAGGTTGCTGTGGTAAAAGTGAAAAACACTGACAAGGTATTCGCCATGAAGATCCTCAACAAATGGGAGATGCTGAAGCGAGCAGAGGTTAGTTTCACTCCGGAGACTTTTCAAGCTCAGACACATGTTGTGAACATTTAAATGACAATAATGATGAGAGAAGGATGGTTAAAAAAAAAAAAAAAAAAAAGAGAGCCTGCTGTCAAGAAAAACCTCAACTCTCAACATTTATTTGCTCTGAAATCATATCTGACTTGATAGAACATGTCACTGCTCGGGCTGCTGGTGGATGTTTTTGTCATCGAGCGCTTCCTGAAAGTTTGACATTCTTGTCGGTCCTCTGGGTCCTTGATCTCCATCCCTCATACGTCACAAGACGAAAACTGGCCCTTGATGTTCCTGTGTTGCACATGGGAAATGGTTAGGTTATCAGAAGCGCTGCAGCATATACTCGCTGCACATCTCCTCCCCATCTCATTATTTATGACTTCAGGGAGCCTTTGTCTTTCCTTTTTTTATGATCAGAGCTCTTGAAACTCGCTCCTGCTGAGTTGAGGAAATGCTTTACTTAAACATGTTAGATTTAGTTTCAGTATACATTAATCCCTTTTATATCTCACTGTGCTGCTTTTGCAATTAAAGTACAATATTTTTGTCAGATGTTATGTAATTGCCCTGAACATCAGTTAGCCTTATATGATGAGATAACCAAGAAACTCGACTTTAGGTAAAGCGTGTGTCCTGCTTTCGTGAATTATTGAAGAAGTCTCAGAACCTCTAGGTCAGTTAAACTGGCTATACATTACCGGTGTGTGAAATCGGCAGGGCTGAAGTTCTTTTAAGTGTAAATATTTGTTATATCTTTCTTCAGACGGCGTGTTTTCGGGAGGAGCGAGATGTGTTGGTAAATGGAGACTGCCAGTGGATCACCACCCTGCACTACGCCTTTCAGGACGACAATAATCTGGTAACACTCAAATCTCTTTGTCTGCACACTAAGATAGTGGTGCAAGATATAATGGGGAAGAATCATTAGGTTTTTTTTTTTCCTTAACCTTTGTTTTTTCTGGCCTGCAGAAATATTTCAGCTTAGAATCCTGATGAATCTAAATTTTTAGGACTCAGTCACTGGGAAGGATTTTGTTATGGCTTTAATAGGACAGAAAGTGGTTTGTACAGCCTATAATATTGTAATAAGTCATGCAGGAACAACAAACCGAACGTTTGAAACAACAATCTTAATCCAAGATTTAAGAAACAGCATCAAGCTGCTGAACGTGCTCAATGTTATAAGACTCTCAAAAAGTCAGAAGCTCAAAATAAAGCCATAGAGGGATCAGACAGCCTGCAGCCTCTGCTATCTTTCATTGCTGATTCAGGTGATGCATGCAGGTGTTTATAGATGAGGAAAGAAAATTGGAATTAGACTAAATCTGTATTGGCAGGTGGAAGTAAATTGCAATTGATGCCTTTTTTAAATTTGTCCTATTTTTGCACATGCAATAAAATAATAGCACAAAAAAACCACAAGGTTTTACTTAAACATTAATGCTATATAATTTCTTTCAATGAACGCTAAACGCTCAGCAAAACTCCCCTTTGTGCATCCTACTGAGTGGTGATTGCTTGCCCCGCTGCCCCTCTCACTGTGTCTAGGAAAGCAGTGCGAGTAGTGCCACTGACAGGTGGAGCCTCACAGTGAAACTGTAGCTCTTTCTCAAAGCTCTGTCGAACTAGAAATGCATGAGACAGCAGAGACGCACAGACTCCGACGGTACCAGAGTGTGGGGGGGGGGGCACAGAGGGCCCCGTGAGGACTCCGGCTCGGGGTCTGAAATGAGTTCATTCAAACAGGAAGCCCCTGTGTTGCTCACATGAATAAATCGACTCAACTTGTTTGTTTCTCCAATCACGCAGAGGCTGTTTGTCACTCACCAGCGATAACTCTGTTGTTGTTGTTGTTGTTTTTTTTTAAAACAAAGCTTTTCAACATTCTCCGTGTTTCCAGGAGCCCTGAAAACAGAGTGAATTATGTTTCGTAAGGGAGACTTCTCATGTGGATTAGTCATGGAAATGAGACCCAGTCGAGTTTTCATTTAGCATCACGCTGCATGACCAGTTTAAGTTAATTTAACCTATCTGACATTGCATTTCCTGCGATGTGACTTCTGCCCATGTGCACATGCAGTGTCACGCTGCAACAATATAATGCACATTTTTTGGTATGGTTGGTGCCGTCAATAGCAACAGCTTCAGTCTTGTGCCGTCAGCAGCTGTTTCACTTTTATTATTTCACTCTCCGGTTCATTTATGCCTCCAGCACGACTGCTGGTAAGCTGCCAGACGCTGACCAGCACATTCACTCCTCAACACCAAGTGCAGCATGTTTTTGAATTGTAGGAAATTGGGCAACAGTGGTATACAGGGCCAAGAGGCTTCCATGTGAAAGAGCAGAAAGGATTTGGTGCCGGGCAGAATGTGTGAGCCAAGCTCTCTCTCACTTTAACTGGCTGCTGGAGGCAGTCGGTCCCCCTTTAACCCAACAGTTTGTCCTCACTCCATGACCCCGAGTTCAAATGCCAGAACTGCTTGTCATTCCATTTCTCACATTCTCACAACACATGCTGGACACTCCTCAAGGCTTTAAAATGTATGCCGCTGCTAGTCAAGCCATTTATTTTTAGCCAAATCTTGAAAAGTGAAACTATTTAGGTGCTGGCTTTGCCTTTGTAGAAATGATACTCTGAAAAAGTTAGATAAGAGATAGAGAAGGGTGGGGGGGTAAGGGCATTTTTTCAGTGACTAAATTGTGTTGTTTTTTTTTTTTATATAAATGGTCCTTTTTTGGTCTGAAAAGGCTTTTTACTGCTCTTTTTTCTGTCTCGTGACTGTCTGTAGTACCTGGTCATGGACTACTATGTGGGTGGTGACCTGCTGACTCTGCTAAGCAAGTTTGAAGACCGATTGCCAGAGGACATGGCCAAATTCTACCTGGCTGAAATGGTGTTGGCCATCGACTCCGTTCACCAGCTCCACTACGTCCACAGGTGAGGTGCTGGAAGAGCGCGTGTGTCTTATAGGAGCTATAAATGTGTGTCTGTAGTAATTATTTTTTGGAACGAGGCTGGCTGCCCTGATGATGAATGTTTAGTGTATTTATATTTGTTCCAACCGACGGGAGCCGCTGCAGATAAATGAGAGGAGTAGACACATGTTTGCATCCTTGTGAGATGTATTTATGCTCCTTGTTGGTTCTGCTGCTAACCAAACAGACATCAGCTGAGTAGTAAGTCTTCACAGGTCAAATTAGTTTCTGCTAAATTTAGGGTGCATCTGTGTTATAATCATTATGGTGATTAGCAGAAATGAACAGGAAGAAACACGACGGGCTGTCTTACACAGAAAGCAATTAAGGTTAGTTTTTCTTTTTTTCTTTTTTTTTTCCTATGCTGCAGCTTAATAAGCGTCCCTCACACAGTCATTTAGGAATGTTATCTTAAGCGTCAAACAGGTGAGGAGATCATTGGAGGTGGCAGCGTGGGGTTCAGTGTCTTGCTCATCTATTTATTCAGCTTATTAACTGGGGAAGTTGGGGACGGATTCAGCAACCTTTTGACTGAAGGACAGCTGCCCTCCCCCACCCCCGAGCACGATTGTGTATTGATTGGGTGCGTTCAATAAGAGGGAAGGCGCCCATATAAAGTCTGTGAGAATGAAGCCTGGAGGACCGAATCGAAGCGCTGGACACCTTTCAAGATTGAAAAAAACAAAAAAATAAAATAAAATCTGTGAGTGGGCTTGCCAAATATTTTTGGAGGGCTGTTTTATGTACCTGGAGCGGCCTGTCCAAGTATTGTCGTTGTGTGAGAAGCTCTGAAACGTGTAAATGAGGCTGTGTGTGGACAGCTGTGCACGCACCAGTCTGCTGCCACCAGCTGTAACTCCCCGTCCTGTTTCCAGGTGGAGACGCTTCCCAACCGAACGTCCCAGGAGCACATTGCTCACAGGGCATACCATGGGAAACTCTTTTCTTTGCTGATCTAGACGCCAGAGGAATTTTTCAGCCAACTGAAGAAGCCCTTGGGAGCAGGATGTAAGGCTCTTCCAGACAGGAAGTAGTCATGTTGGCATGCTAACATAATTACAGTGTCGCTTTTGCCAAGGGGCTTGTCACAGCCAAAGGAGTGAGAGAATAAAGGATAGATGGAGGAAAAGATGTGAGATAATTGGAAAAGAAAGGAAGGTCAGAAAAAGGCTAAGATAAAGCTTGGCTGCTTGGTATTTTTTGGGAGTGTTTGCAGTTTCCCGGCTCTGTAATACGCCAGTGCAAACCCAGACGTATATACGCTGACTGCACGACAACAACGCAGTCAGAGACGTTACGTATATATAAATGTATGTAAAGAGAGGGAGCGACAGAGACGAAAGTGGGGAGCCACTAATTGTATGGTGTTATCTGAGGGTGGGGTGGGGGGGGGGTTGGTGGCCGCAGCAGACACAGAATTGGATGGAAAGAAAGGGCAGGGAGGAGGGGACGACACTGTTTCTCTTTTAGTCCCCCTGTGGATGCTTTGGGACAGTAATGATGGGTTTGGTAGGTGTGTGGGTGGGGGTGTGGTGCTGTTACCTCCCCCCTTGTACCACCCCCCCTCCCCCCTAACCCAACCCCTCCTTTGCTCTCACTTACACAGACTCTCGTGGGAGTTTTTTTTTTTTTTTTTTAATGCTTGCTTTTTAGAGGGTGGAGGCAGCCTGGCAAGTCCCCTGAGGAGGGTGTGTTCTGCTCGTGAGTCCTGTCTGATGGGTGTGTGTGTGTTTGTCTGCATGTACATCAGAATGTGTTTTTCTTTTTTTTTTAAATCTCAGTGACGTTCTTTATACAAGTTTGTTTTTTTAATCTCATGTGTTAGCTCTGTAAATGAAAGACATTTGTGTTTATTAAAAAAAAAAAAAAAAACATATCCTAACTTTATTCATTTTTTCTCTTACTGTTGTAGCCAAACAAACGCTATAAGGTCTTTCTGGCAATAAAACAGGAATGTCGTAGCTGTACGGGAAGATAATGGGTTTCACAGGAAGAAGCTGTGGTGCCACCACAATTGGGATAATGCTGCTTTCGCTGTCTTACCCGACTACACTTTAACATTTTAACTGGAGAAGCCAGAGATCGAAACACTGGTGACCACTCACTGTTCTGGGCCACAGCTGTCCACTCAGTTAGTGTGTTTACATGGGAAGTTTAATTCCTCTTTAATTCAGAATTAAAATTAAATCCGATTTAAAATGATTAAAAATTACCTAATTCCGAATGAAAATGTCCATTCCGAATTAAACTTAATTCCGAAGTAAGTGGCTGGTTTATTCTTATTTTAAATCCGAATAGAATAATTCCACGGTCATGTATACACATGTATACACTCATTCCGCTTTAAATTAAATCCGGTCTTTCTGCACATGCTGATTCCCTTGCCCGTTTGTCGCGATGGCGCTTATATTCTGCGCTGGGTTTGTTTTCGAAAGAAAATCATCGACACGATGTTGTGCCGCTGCTTCAAAAAATAAAATCAAAACAAATCCAAAAAGGATGCTTATAATGTAGTCCTCCATGTTGTTGCTAATCGAATAAGTTTGTTTTTTTCCGGTAGACGTAAATACGTAAAGATGTCCACCCCCCTATCCAATCAGAACCCTTCCCAACCCCTAGACCTTAAGCGGAATTGGATAAAGCTGATCAAACGTGTTTTTCATGTAAACCTTCAATTCGGAATTACTATTTCCGTGTAAACTCGAAGGAAAATAGTTTAATTCTGAATTATTTAATTCGGAATAATTAGTTCAGAATTAAAAAACATCATGTAACCGTGGCCAGTGTCTCATCACCCACCGTCAGCCCCTCACTCAGGACATAAAGGCCATTAAAAATCTTGCAATAATCTCCAACTTTCACCATTTGCACAGTTAGCCATGCTTGCCTGTGGTCTGAATTTTGGATATTTTAGGCCACCTATTGTGTTCTGTTTTAGTCTCGCTTTGTTTTCCTGAACTTATCAAAATGCTGGCCCATTGAAAATGAATTCTTTTAACCCCGCTGACACTGATGAAGTTGAAAAGAGGCCAGATGAAAGAAATGAGGAGCAAAGAGCCCCGAGGTCAACCTTCTGTCCCCTCAGCTGAGTCCCCTGAGAGGCAGCGTGTGTGTCAGTTGTAAAAGAGGACTCTTGAGTGCAAGTCTGCGTGTGCGTTTTAATTTATTCAGTGGTCAGTGATCTGCACGGCCTCCCAGAGGGCCCCGACAAATGTTTCAATGGGCCGGACCAGCGTGGCTTTGTGCTGCCGAGCACCACATCTGCCTGCCCTCAGAGTCTGAGAGTGACTTTAAAGTTCTGATAAGACGTGTTTCTGTAACTCTAGAAATGTGGAGACTAGTGATGATCAAAAGAGGGGAAACCTTAATGTACTCAACCACGTTAAGGTGTGACATCTGAGTGGATTTATTTATTTATTGCTTGATTGTGTGTGAGGTGATGAGTGCCCTATTGATTGGAGCCTTTGTGTGCAGTCCTATTGATCAGGGCCATGTGTGTTTCCTCAGAGCCCTCTGATCAAGCTAAAATCATTGTGTCAAAGAGCGTCAGTCACATTAGCTTTCACATGCATAGGCCCTCCTGTTCCACTAATAATAACAATGATAAGAGCCCAGGGACAGAAACATGGCAGTCACCTGCTCTCCATTAACCAGGATAATTTCATCAGCAACAACGTGCCATTCAGAAAATCTCCCACCAGTCTGTCCCTTAGACTTCAGCGCACTTCCCCCTGGTCTTTAACAGGACATCATTTACACAAAACACGATGAGCCGTGCTTATCTCTTATTTATAGACTGCAGGAAGACAACGTGCTTTGGAAATTGCTGCTTAATTAGTAAGAACGGCAGAATTGCAATTATTGATCTCAGGGCCCGAAGCTGATCCATTGTGCTCGTCTTTTTCTATTGACGGTATTGATTTTTATTTGTAAGATGTAAAACATGGTCTTCTATTCTTTTTTTCTTAAGCAGAAAAGCAGGCAGGGAAATTTTCACATCTGAAAAAAAAAATGCACCCGTTCATAAATACGGTTGTTTGTCAACTATGGATCAGACTTGGTGGATGGCTGATGTGTGCGTTTGTGTCTTTGAACCATTAGTTCACAACGCTTCACTAGAGCCATGTGGACATGCCTTGTCTGTGCAGTTTCCACTGCTGTTCAGTGTGTGTGTGTGTGTGCATGCGTGTGTGCGCGTGTTGCGGGGTGGCATCCAGATGGCTCTCACAGATGGATGCTGTGGTCTTAAAAGAGATTACCTTCCTCTATTCCCGTCCCTGCGATGCTCCTTAAGACTGCAGGAGTCCTGTGACGCAGTAGCCCAATTAACTGCGCTAGCGTTAACCTAGCATTACCGTGCCTCTTGCATGGATAAATGTGAGTCAGCGCCTACGCTGTTAGCCCACCGTGGGTTTTCATTACGGGTGGCCGTGTGGCCGCTTTAACCATCGGGAGGTTAATCAAATCGGACGGAGACAAATCCACCCCTGTGAGCAAAGAGTACATCTAAGTTTAGGTGTGAGAGAAAACCGAGGGGTCAGGGAGATTTAGACGTGAAGACCTTGTAGTGATAAATTGTTGGTTAGCAGAGGAAGAGAGGGGAGCAGCCAGCCGGGGGCTTTGCTGACTACTAAGTGGTTTATCGGTACCAGAATCCCCTGTTCCTCACCCCCATCACACATGAAGTGAGGTAAGGGTCAACTCATGCTG
Source organism: Hirundichthys speculiger (assembly GCA_018398805.1). Classification (NCBI taxonomy): domain Eukaryota; kingdom Metazoa; phylum Chordata; class Actinopteri; order Beloniformes; family Exocoetidae; genus Hirundichthys; species Hirundichthys speculiger. The sequence continues at coordinate 168,059 of JAGFBZ010002129.1, forward strand.
TTTGCTCTTTGGCAGACCAGAAGTCTCTCCAGCAGATTAATGCAGCAATGGACACACACACACACACACACACACACACACCTGTACATGTACACATGCATGCAACACGCCCCCACAGATCCGTGTGCTGGTGTCATTCATGAGTCATGGTGATCCAGATTTAATCTGAAGAGGTCCCAGGCCACGATTTCACCATTCATTTTTTAAAAGTTTTGCTTAACTGTCTATTTTACAAATAGAAGATGTAATTGTTCAGGCTCCTGTCCAGCACAACATTCAGACTTTGACAGGTAAAGTTCATGTATGGTTAAGCAAGTCAAATTGCTAATTCACAAAAAGACGCCAGAGGCTCCAGCTGGAACGAATTTAGATTTATAAGGCAAAAGCTGGATGGTGCTCTTGAGATCACGCAAGGATTTGTCTTCCCTTGGCCAAACCTGAAATTATTTCAGGGTTCCAAGTTGTTAATATTGAATTGAGAGATCCTAAGAGCTGTGCATACTCGATGCTCAATATCACATTTGACGCTGCCTCACCTAATCTTGCACATTCAAGAAGTCATATTATAATTGAGACAAATTAAAGTGCTTAAACCTGGTTATCCAGAGCAACACTCATTCCCTTTGCTAAAATTCTCTCTTGTGAAACGGACCCGGTACCCCTCCCTTTCTCAGCTATTTCCATCGTTATAGAACATACTGAGCCAATCGCAGCAGGGCGGGGGCGGGCTTTATGCGCTGACTCATCCAGGAGCATCCAAGAGCCATGATTCAAAACAATTAAGAATTAACTAAGGATTGCTTGGATCAACACTAGGAATTAACTCAGGATTGCTTTGGATAACGCCTCGGATCAACAGGTTTTACTTCGAAACCACCAACAGTCATTCACTCTACTGCTCACCTTTTCAGACGTCTTCGGTTGATACTAGGTCTGGTTGTTGGTCCACCTACGTCACATGCTTTGTTTCTATGATTTAATGTAGGCCTATCCAACGCTGTCCAGAGGCAGTTTATTCTAAATCCGTTGGCTCTGCCCATCGAGGTTCTGCTCCCTGGAAATCCAAGTCGAATCCAGATGAACCACATCAATGAGTTGTCTGGAAGAGGGAAAGAATTAGGATGGCTGGCTCAGCTTTTTCTAGTAGTTCCCCAGTGTAAGATTAGGAACCTGTAAATGAGTATGTTATGAATTCTTTCCACTCTCTTTGACGGTCTTTTCATGTACTTATTGTCATTAATTTTGAGCGTATTTTCTTTTGCCAAGTTTATGTAACCCTAGATGTGGATGCACTCTGGTACAGTGTGTGGTTTCCATTCGAAAAGAGTTTCGAGTTGTATCCAATCTGGAACTCATCTGTCTGCTGTGAAGCATTTAAAAAAAAAAGGCGGGGGAGAAAAACACGTCAGTACAATGCAAATGAATGTTGATCTGGTGAACCTAAGTGTCATTTTATACATGTATGTTTCAGAGCCAGACTTTATTTGTCTGTACAAGACTCATAAGTGTGCATATTCCTTTAATCCGTGGATTTATAGGTTGGGATTTAGTCTCTGAAGAGGAAAGATAGCCCCCACCACCACACGCACACACATGCACACACAAACACTCCAGTCCCATGAGATAGGACTATTAACACTGCTGGAAAATGACAGTGGCTTCACATGTGGCTTTAAAGAGACCTTTGGCTGAGGACAGAAACATCAAAAGGGTTTTCAAAGCCAATTTCAACCTCTTACTCTTCTGAAAAAAATAAAAAATAAAAATAACCCTGGCATGGGCACAGTCTCTTGTACAGCTTAAGATATATAAAAACTAAAAAGAGGAAGATGTTGGTTATTTATAGACTCAAGTAATTATTTCCTGAGGTTTGGTTGACGGGGACAGAGAGCGTGATACCACTGGTAGAAGACATTGGACTTCGTTGCAGAGTCGGTGGAGCTTTTATGAGATGCAGCCTTTGTCTGAGGTTTGTTTGAAGCCAAATCTAAAATTATTCACAATGTAAGTGGGGGGAAAAGGGCAATTTAGGGTTGGTGGCATTAAAAAAAAAAAAAAAAAAAACAAGCTCATTTTAAAGTTTCCGTGATGGTTACAGGACACTTTTTATGAATGATTCTTTTTTTGTATTCTGACCAAAGACATGTTTCTATTTTACACGCTTCGACAATAAAAGAAAATTTATGTCGTTAAGATGCATCCATCACCACTTTTCAGGCCTGTAACACTATCTAAAAAAAATTAAGATAGTAAAGCTTTTACCACTTCATAATGCTGAATTTTCCTCTCACAATGCCGAGACATTCTGCCATTTAATGCACCATGTGATGAAGCGTTTCAGGTGTTGTTTTGTCCTGTTCCACAGAACAGGGTTGTTGTCGACACATTTTCCATATAAACAGTCTCCAACATTCTTTCTTGGTGCGAGGTCAGGACTGCCGGCCAGTCAGCACACTACCTCTCCTCTCTCACAGTCATGCTTTTGTCATTTGTGCAGAACGTAGTTTTGCATAACCTCATTGAAAAAAAAAAATTATAGCTGTCCCAGAAAAAGATGGCACCTTGTAGGCAGCTTATGCTTCCCAGAATTCATAATGCACTTTTATGCTTTAATCCTGCCATCACAGACGTGAAAATGGCCTTTTCTAAGAGCACTGATACATCCTCATACAGTTACAGATCTCAACTGCTGATGCTTCTGACCACCATCCATGTTTCCACTGTTTGATGGTTTATCCCAGATGCCTCTGAGCCCAGAGAAATCAGCGTAGCTTTTATATGAAGCTAACAAAACACATTTTTCCCCACATTATCATATTTGAAATGACATTGGTGAAAGTAGCACCGCAGTAGCCTCACAAAGGTTTACCAAAGTGATCCCTTGGCTGTGTGTATTTGTCAGTTATTGATGTCGTGCCATCGGAGGGATCGTAGATCACAGCTGTTTGGTTTAAGGCTTCACCCCCTTTACACTTTGAAATTGCCTGCATTTCTTGGACTGTTTAATGATAAGCACTCTAGAGGAAGAAACACGCTGCCTCCCAGTCCGTCTTAGAGGAGTGTTGTTCCTAAAACATCTTTGCTTCTCAAAGACTCAGCCTTTCCTGCTTAATGTTTTTGTACCAGATCATGATTATAATCACCTTGACATCATTCCTTGTGTACTGAGGTCTGAACCGCCCCTGTCACCACATTTTTTTGGGGATTAACTTGTGGTCCAGTGTGCAGAAATAAATGGCGAGATACTTGTTGTTCTGCATGCATTGCATCCATATGTGCTTTTGACATTTTTGTCGTTCTTTGTATTGATAAGAGAGTCTGAAACAGGGGGCCAGGCCGGGGTCTTCCCTCAGGGGAAATCACTGGAATGGTCAGACAAAGACAGAGTCTATATTTAGTCAGGACGCTGGAACACTGTGACGTCACGCTTTCACTCCAGTCCAGCCCTGTGATCACAAAGACTTTGGGTCTCTGTGTTTCTTTGATTATTGAAGATTTGAAAATCCACATATATTGAAGATGTACTTGGAAACAAGGAAGATTACGGTTCTCAAGAAGGTCGAGCTAACAATCGCCCACCATGGAACACACATCTTCTAGCTGACGAGCCATCCAAGTTGTTTTCCTCTTTTGTACAAAGAATTAGGCTGGTTCCTCTTGATGAAACTTTGAATGTCCAGAGGTTCAGCAGGTACAGACGCAGAAGTGCTTCAGCTGCCTCATGAGGCTGTTGGATAGATAATAACCAGTCAGAGAAACTTAGGACTTAGGAAACATAGGACATCGGCAGAGCAACAACCAGATTAGCATCAACAAGATATCAAAGTGAAGTTTTGAAGTTAATATAATTTTACTTTTTTGTTTAAGGCTCAAAATATACACTATATTTCTAAATGTATTCGCTCACCTGCCTTGACTCACATATGAGCTTTAGTTCATCCCATTCCTAATCAATATGACGTGGGTCCACCCTTTGCAGCTAGAACAGCTTCAACTCTTCTGGGAAGGCTGTCCACAAGGTTAAGGAGTGTGTTTAAGGGGATTTTTGACCATTCTTCCAGAAGAACATTTGTGAGGTCAAACACTGATGTTGGACCAGAAGGTCTGGTTCTCAGTCTCTGCTCTATTTCATCCCAAAGGTCTTCTATCAGGTTGAGGTCAGGACTCTGTACAGGCCAGTCAAGTTCATCCACACCAGACTCTTCCATCCATGTCTTTATGGACCTTGTTTTGTCCACTGGTGCACAGTCATGTTGAAGAGGAAGGGTCCAGTTCCAAACTGTTCCCACAAAGTTGGGAACATGAAATTGTCCAAAATGTCTTGGTCTGCTGAAGCATTCAGAGTTCCTTTCACTGGAACTAAGGAGTCAAGCCCAGCTCCTGAAAAACAACCCCACACCATAATCCCCCCTCCACCAAACTTTACACTTGGATCAATGCAGTCAGACCAGTACCGTTCTCCTGGAAACCACCAAACCCAGACTCTTCCATCAGATTACCAGATGGAGAAGTGTGATTCTTCACTCCAGAGAACGTTCCTCCACTGCTCTAGAGTCCAGTGGTGGCTGCTTTACACCACTGCATCCGATGCTTTAGATTGTTCTTGGTGATGTCTGGCTTGGATGCAGCTGCTCCACCATGGAAACACATTCATGAAGCTCTCTCTGCTCTGTTGTTGAGCTAATCTGAAGGCCACATGAAGTTTGGAGGTCTGTAGTGATTGACTCTGCAGAAAGTTGGTGACCTCTTCACACTATGTTCTTTAGCATCCTCTGACCCGCTCGATCAGTTTACGTGTCCTACCACTTCATGGCTGAGTTGCTGTCGTTCCCAAGTACTTCCATCTCCTTATAATACAGCTGACAGTTGACTGTGGAATATTTAGGAGCGAAGAAATTTCACAACTGGATTTGTTGCACAGGTGCACAGTCTGCAAGACATCCTACTATTATTAATTCAATATTATTATTGCTGTTATTTATTTATTGTTGAAAAAAAAGCCCTTACTACAATGTTGAATTTCCCTTCTGGGATTAATAAAGTATTTCTCATTTCATTTCATGCCTCAGTGCTTAATTTTATACAGCTTTGGCCATGAAAGTGATTGGAAGACCTTATTCTGATAATTTGGATGGGTGAGCAAATACTTTGGCAATATAGTGTATCTTTCTATATGGCCACTACAGTATCTGTTTAAATTTAGTTTGTAAAGAACATCCAGTGACCAGAAAGACGCATAAATACCTCCTCAGCATCCCAGGAGACTTCCTGCATCTCTTCTCCTGTTGGACTAGTTCCTCTTGGTTTGTGGAGTCCGACAGCGTTGCATTACGAACACTTTTGGAAACATATGTGAAGCATATGAAGTTGTAAATTATGCTAAACTTGCACAGAGGACATTTCCAGGACAAATTTGTCCTGATAATATTTCTTGTGAGACACGCTGAAGAAGGCAGAGTGGCCTCACGAACATCAGGAATACGTTGATTAATTGGGGGAAAAAATGAAACTACATAATGCTGTCTCTGTAGGGAGTGAAAACCTGACGAATTTTATGCAACAAATGCCCAAATATCTTATGACCGAGCGGTAAATCAGTTACTCAATAAAATTACTGCCAGATTAAATTAAATAAATATATTTTTTGTCGGTTGGAAAGTCCTCCAGTGCCTTTCATAATGTGGCTCATTTCTGAAGATGTCATGTGCTGCTGAGATGGATACTGAAAAGAAAACGTTGCCCTCACTATCAGTTAATTCTGCTGACTGGAAACGAGCCACGGTTTCTAACTGTGATTTAAACACATCATCAGCAGTCGTAATGCAGAACAGATGCAGGATGAGGAGGGAACTTACAGTGGCCGCCGTGAGCACATCTGTAGAAGAATGCATTGTCAGGAACGCCACCCGCCTCCTCAATTCAAACAAATACAGCAGGAAAAAAGAAATAAGGGAGTACGGCTGCTTTTTTTTTTTTTTTTTGTCAAGTGGGAGTATGTTTGTGTGCTGCATATTTCCTCATGTTTGAGTGCACGTTTGTGTTTTCAAGCTCTGTCCTACACACATTATAGATGTAGCAAATTCCCACAAAGCAGACCAACTATTTTCACTGTTTATTCTTTCTTGTGGTCAATTTAGCGTTGTCACGCTGCTGATAAATGGGCTGAAGGAAATTACCCTTAATTGAATCACAAACGTATCTGAATTATTATACACAGCCTTTATAAGCAAATCAAGACGGCTCAAAAATTCCCGACGTTATGTAACTTAATTTGATAATAATTGATTGGAGTTCACTGGAACATGAGTTCAGGAGTGTGTGTGTGTGTTTTGAATGTTATATAGGTTGCTTTGATGGGAAGAAAGTGTAATTTACTTGATCGTCTTCAGGAATTGACTGTTCATTTAATCTTTTCCACCCCCTCCCCCGGTCTTTTTCTTTTTTCTCTCCTCTTCTTTCAGGGACATTAAGCCAGACAACCTTCTGCTGGATATGAATGGCCACATCCGCCTGGCCGACTTCGGCTCCTGCCTCAAACTCATGGAAGATGGGACTGTAAGTTTTTACCACACTACTGCTGTTGCTCCCTTTGGCCCAAAGCAAACATACCAGAGTTTTACTAACCTCTTTGTCAACTCCCGGGGGTCTCCCCGGAGGAGTGTGTGGTTCAGCTGCTTGGCTGCGTCTGCAGTTTATGATTCAGACAATTCTCCTGATGTTCAACCGAACAGGGACGACAGGATGGAGTGGAAGATCTAAGATCTCCAGCGTTAATGAGAAGGCTGCAGGACATTCCAAACATGAAATTAGGCCTGAATCTATGAAGGGAATGATGGTCAGAGGCTAGATCCTAAATAAGGAAAAGATATCGTGCCCCCGTATAATGGATGGAGATTCCAACATCTGCTTTTCTCCTCCACTGTGAACCTTTTGTTATTTGATCAGGTCAATAATGTCAACTAATTTTACATTTTCATAGGATTTATAACTTCGATTGGAATTCAATGCTTCAGACTGGATGTGCATTTTTTGAAATAAATTAAAGCAAAGTTCCACAAAGCTATGTAGAAAATGAAATTTTATCCTATAATGGAGGTGTAAAATATCAAAATGTATGTTCAGCCTGTGATGCATCATCACTCTTGATCCTTCAGCTCGAGGTTTTTGAGGTTTTTTCATTTATAAAGACGTGATGTTTTGTCTCACGTTTTACATTCTGTGGATATTTGGGTTAATTTTACTCTGGTGGTCAACCGCTAGGTCCAGTCCTCGGTGGCGGTGGGAACTCCAGACTACATTTCCCCAGAGATCCTCCAGGCGATGGAAGACGGAAAAGGCAAATATGGACCGGAGTGCGACTGGTGGTCTCTGGGCGTCTGCATGTATGAAATGCTGTACGGCGAGACTCCGTTCTACGCCGAGTCCCTGGTGGAAACCTACGGGAAGATCATGAACCACAAGGTGAGCCTGCAGGGTTTGAAAGTAACACACTAACGAAGCCAAGAGAAATGCTCAGCTTTCCACATAATCAACCCGCTCCTCCGGTTTCCCAAATATTTTACGCAGGAGCGATTCCAGTTCCCACAGCAGATAACAGATGTGTCAGAGGAAGCGAAGGATCTGATTCGCCGGCTCATATGCAGCCGAGAGCACAGACTGGGCCAAAATGGCATTGAGGACTTTAAGCAGCATCCTTTTTTCTCTGGTGTGTATTTTTGTCCACAAGTTCTCATATCTCAGTATAGTAACCAGCTGTTCTACAGACCCTGTTACATCTCTTTTTTCTCTTTATTAATAATTTAAACTTGTTGTCCCTATACTGTTTATAACTCACCAGTGCAACTACACATTTTTGTCGTGTTAAAATGCATCGCTGCAGGTGTATCATACATCCAGTTACGTCTATAATGACCATTTCACGTTTTAAACATTTTTAGTCTCATCAGAAAAAAATAAACGTATGTTCCACTTGTTTTCAGGCATCGACTGGGACAACATTCGTATGTGTGAAGCCCCCTACATCCCAGAAGTCAGCAGTCCCACAGATACCTCCAACTTTGATGTCGATGATGACTGTCTAAAGAACTCGGTGAGGAGTTAGTTACTAGAAGTCTTCCTATAAATGTCTTTTAATATATATCAATTAGAAATTCTTACTTTTTCTCTTGCTTTTTGGATTTTCAGGAGACTATGCCTCCTCCCTCTCACACTGCCTTCTCTGGTCACCACCTGCCATTTGTTGGCTTCACATACACAAGTAAATGGTAGGTGTTGCCAGAGTGACTCATAAATCGCTCTATCATGAAAGGTCGAGGCCATGTGTCATTTTTGTGAATGAAAACAATCCTTCACGCTCATCGTTTTGACTCTTGATTGTAACTGATGCAGTGATTTAGAAACTGTATTTTCTTCCAGGGAAAGTAAAAAGGGCAGATGTGTAAGGATAGAGCTGAACATCAGCACTCTGTCATTAGGTGGCTTCATTTGTAATTAGTCATTTTAAATGGACAGATTTCAACATGCACGTCTGCTGTGCAGTGTTCCTGTCAGTCTGAAGAAGTGCAGAAGTATTAAATTAGCTTCCCTCCCTAATAAGGAAATGTTCCTGATGTGCTGTAGGTGCTCATACTGAAGTGCTGCTCGTGAGAAAGCAACAAAGCCACCAGTTATTTTTTCTTCCTTATCTTTGCAAAGCTCAGTGATGATGGTGTTTTTCCTGACTCTGTCGTTCTCATCTCTCACGCCCAGTCTCCCTCTCTCCTCCTCTTCCATGACTCAACGCCGTCTCAGCTTTCAACTCCTTTTCATCTCCATCCTTCACTTCTCTTTCCTGTTTTCCTCCCTCCTGCTGTTTCTACCATTTCCTTCTGGTCTCTTTCATGTTGTTTAACACAAGAATGCCCATTTTTTTCACCCCCGTAAATACATTTGTCCTCCCTTCCCTCTCTTATCTCTGTCTACTTTTCTCATTCTCACCATCAGTTTTCACTTCTACGGTTTTTATGCCTACTACATGTTTCTCCGCGGACCCTAACTTTGTCCCTGTCCACTTCATCTCCAGTACCCTGTCTGACTGTGGTTGCCTGCGACAACTAGCAGGCGATGCGGGTAAGGCGGTGCAGGACCAGGTGGACCTGGACGTCCAGCGCAGCCTGGAGGACAGCCTGGCCACTGAGGCCTACGAAAGGAGGATACGGCGCCTTGAGCAGGAGAAAGTAGAACTGAGCCGCAAACTCCACGGTGAGGTTGAGGAAATGGTTGGTGATGTGCGTGTCAGATAGCATCAAGTACACAACCACTTTTAAAATCCCGCTGAGACGAGACAAGAGATGTTAATCTTCTCAAAAAGTAGGCGTACATATATATATACGGTGGGCAGAAAATTATATGTTCTTCTGGGAATTGAAGGTGATCTGATCTTCATCAACATTAGAATAATAGTTTGAACACAAAATTCTTAAGCTGTAAATAGGCATTTATAATGTCTTTGTTGTTTATTGAACACAACATCCAACATTGACAGTGCTGTATGAACATTTGGAGCTGATCAAACCTCCTTTTGGCAGCAGTGACCTGGAGGAAGCACTTTTTTTGCTCTGGATCAGACCTGCTTAACATTCAGGAGAAAGTTTGGACCATTTCTCTCTCCAGAACTGCTTCAGATCAAACACATTTGTAAAATATCTGGTGTGAACGGTCCATGTTGTCCATTAGTGGTTAAGCTTTAGATTTTCTGAAACCAACCTGTGCTGGATTTACTTCTATGCTAAAGGTCATCGTCCTGCTGCGCCACCCAACAGCCAGCCTGACATGATCCTGCTGGATGTTTTGATTAACGTGGGAATTAAATTTTCCCTCATTTAAGCAAGTGGTCCGGACCACGAGGCAGCAAAGAAAGCTCCAGTCACTGCAGATTGATGGACGTGTAAATACAATCCCAGTTCCCAAAAAGATGGCGGGTTGTGTAAAATGTAAACAACAAACAAACAAAACAAATAAATGCAATGGTTTGCAAATCTCAGAAACTCGTGTTTTATTCTCAGTGGAATATAAAGAACATATCAGATGTTGAAACTGAGACATTTTACTATTTCATGTAAAAGATTAGCTTATTTTGACTTTGATGACAACTCATCTAAAAAAAAAAAAGTTGTAACAGGGTGATGTTTATAATTGTGTAGCAGCTTCTTCTTTTAACAACTGTCTGTAAACATCTGGGAAGTGAGGAGACCAGTTTCTGGAGTTTTAGGAGGCATTCTAGTCTGATTCTAGCTGCTCAACAGTCCTGCACTTCTGTTGGCAGATTTTTCATTTTCTGATGCACTGAATGTTTTCCGATGGTGGCAGGTTGGGACTGCAGTCAGGCCAGTTCAGCACCTGGACTCTTCTCCTGATTCTCTCAATCTTTTGATCACATTATGTCCTGTAGATTGTGGGATCTTCAAATGTCTTTGGTTTTTACTTTTCCAGCCTTTTGTTGTCCCTGTTCCAACTTTTTTGAAATGTTGCTGCAATCTGAGTCAAAATGAGCTAATATTTTCCATGAAACGGTAAAATGTCTGTTTCAACATCTGCCATATTCAGCACAATGTTCATAGTGTGTTTTCTCTTCCCATCAAGGTTTGATTTGTTAAAAGGAAAAGAAAAAAAAGCAACATAATGAATCTTGTATCTTACATGTTACAGAGTCGACCCAGACCGTGCAGGCCCTGCAGCACCCCACAGGCGAGGCACCGCTCAGTGCCAACAAGGAGGTGGAGATCAGGAGCCTGAAGAGCGAGATCGACATTCTCAAGAAGCAGATCGCTGGTCAGGACTTTTTTAGTGGCTGTTAAACAGAATGGAGGAATATAAACGCACACCTGCTGCTAAATATCCTTTTTTTTTTCTTTCTTTCTTTTATTGGTATTTGAAACTTGGGGTATCTTTGTGTGTGCCAGACTCAGGCCAACTGGAGAAGCAGCTGGAGGACGTGACGTCGGCTCGCAGAGACCTGGAGGATTCATCTAAACAGATCAAGAACCTGGAGAAACAGATGAAGAGCCTTGTGCAGGAGAAGGACGACCTTCAGAGGGTACAACCACAGTTGTTTTTCTTATAATTAATATACTATATATAATATGATGTAAAACAAGTTTTTTTCCCCCTTTTAATCCACCTAAAGAACTTGGGTCGTCTTGTATTTGGATCTAGACTTTGAAATATCTGTACTGTTATGTCCACAACAGCTGATGGCACATCCAGCAACATCAATGTGACCATTAGAGTTTGAGCTTTAAACATCACATGACAGTTCCAGGGAGTTTGAGAGCTGCAGATAGACTGAGGTCCCGAAATGAAGTTGGGCAAGTGAGGAAACAAATGAGAAGAAGTTCTGATTCCAGCAAAGATCAACAACAACAAGAACTGAAATAAATGTGATGTTACACAGTTCAGGCTGATGTACGTCAGCTCCAAAAGATGCTTTAAATAAAATGCAGATGATGTTAAAAAACAAACAACCAAACAGCAACAACAAAAAAAAAAAAACTGCTTCTCGTAGTGTATGAGAGTATGTGGCTGAAAGAAGAAGCTTCTTATTTTATATTTTTGTGTTTCTTTAGTTGTATGGCTCTCTCTGTGAATGAGACTTGTCTCCTCGTCTCAACACTGCAAAGAAAATCTACTTACGGGTACAAAGAAAGTAACCTGAATGTTCATCACTTGAGCTTTAACTCACTTTAAAGATTTGGGAATATTAATACACCTGCCACTGAGACTGAAGCCCTGATCAGTTTAGGTTAAAGGTCGTCCTGTAAGCGCTACAGACTTGTACTGGGGTCACTACACAGTTTTGTTCTCGAAAAAAAGCTTAAACTGAAAAGGGAAATGGTGCCTTTTTTCAAATATGTAGTCTGTCGCGACCTGATTTACAGATTAAATGGAAGATGATGAATAGATGGATGGATGTCTTTCTTTTACTAACAAGTCACAACAAGACTGTTTTTAATGGTATCCTTGAGAATCTTCACTTTTTACTTTGAGAAGTCTGCGTATGCTGATACGACAGCATCACAACAGGATCCTTCAGGATCAAACCCATCAAGATACAGAGGAATGTTTTTGTGAATTAAAAACAAACATCTGAAACATTATTATTCAGAGCAAACTCTATGGAAGGTGTCTGATTTGATGATCCAACATGTCTCTGTGCTGGTTCTGATCAGGACCTCGTGGACACCAGTGAGAGGTTGAAGTCTCAGACCAAAGAGCTGAAGGAAGCCCACAGCCAGAGAAAACTGGCCATGCAGGAGTTTTCTGAGCTCAACGAGAGACTGACAGACCTCAGGTAGACTCACATCAGACACTTAAACATCTACTTGTTTCTGTTTCAATGATCTATTAGTGTTGTGATTCTGTTGTAAATACCAGCTTATTGAGGGTTTTTAATGCGCACGCGCTTGTTAGAAGATCTGTCAGTGCACGATCATGTCAAATCCACCAATACAAGACCACGATTCTTAAGGATTTCTGCGGTGCTCACAGACTTTCTTCTGAACCGACCTCACAGGTCTGCGAAGCAGCGCCTCGTTCGGCAACTACGTGACAAGGAGGAGGAGATGGAGAGCCAGACTCAGAAAGTCGAGGCTCTCCGCCTTGAGGTGCGAAAGGCTGAGAGGGCCAAGAAGGAGGTAGAGTAGACTCCCCGTGGTTGCTAGCACACCTGTCCTGTCTTCATCCGCTGGCCGGTACACGACTCAACCTACTGTTGTTGCCTGTGTCGTCCACCTGTCGTCTCCTTTCTAGAGACTGATGCACTTGAGGAGAAACAATGTTGCTCTGGCTTCATTTTACTGACTTTCAAAGATTATGATCGAATTGGATCTTTTAGTCCTTTAAGAGTTTTGATGTTTATAATCGTCATAGAAAATGCCTGATTTTTATATATGAATAGAAAGAAGTCACAAAATTCAATGAAACTGATCAGGATTTTTTTTTATTTTGCTGCAACATTGTTTCTCTTATTACCTCAAGTTACTATTAACATGTTGTTTGAGTGTTTAAATATGTGTATTCATTCATAAATATAGGATATTTCTCATACCTCTGTGGGGAAAAAAGTGAAAAAATGGGGGGGAAACCGTGTACGATGCATTGCTGCATCACTGGAGTGTGTTTGTCCGTCTTCAGATGGAGGTGCAGGCAGAGGAGCAGGCTGCAGAGGCTCAGAAGGAGAAGAAGCTGAGGGAGCGAAACGAGCAGTACAGCAGACAGCTGGAGGAGGAGCTGGAAGGCCTGAAGGTGAGCAGACACACCAGCGGGCCTTTGAACAGGGTTCTTTGCACATCTTTAAAACCGGAGACTGTCGGTGCACGTCAGGAAGATTTAGACAACCAGGAGATTTTTTTTCTATGGATGCAAAGACTCTTACTACAAGCCTTCTCTTTATTTACCCCATACTCTGCTAATCCTCTTTTCTGGCACTCGTTTATACCGACCCCGCTTTTCCCCGACCATCTAGTTGAAGCAGGCCGGTCCCTCTGCCGCCCCGGCTTCAGCGGACCAGACCCAGGAGGTGGGCCGCTTGCGAGGAGAAATGGAGAAGATGACGCTCTTGTACGAGGGGGATTTGGCGCGCAGGGAGGCGCAGCACAGCAGCGAGCTCAAGGCCCTGCGGAAAGAGCTGAGAGACGCCGAGAGCCAGAACCTGAACCTGCAGAAGGAGATCCTGATGCTCAAAGACAAGCTGGACAAAATTCGCCGCGAGAGGTACTCCTTACCTCGTACCATGCTTGCTGTTGCTGTCATCATTCTTTCTTGTTATCCAATTATTTTTCCCTGATTGTCTTTTACAGTGACGATTCTGTGAGGTAATTATTGTTGCTCTAAGTACGGTTTTGTTGTCTGGTCATAAATGTCGTAATAGCTGCCTGTGAAGTGCTTTCTGTTTTTAAATGTCAACCTCGTGATCCCTCGGAGTCACAGACCTCTGGTGTCCCTCTGTAGATAGTTTACTTCTTATTCAGGTGACTTTCTCATGTTTTGTCATTAATTCCTGTTCTAGATTAGAAAGAAATATGAAAATCATGAATAATGTTCATAGTTTCACAGAAGATCTTTTTTTTTTATGAGGTGATGCAGCTGGTGTCATGATCCTCCCATTTTAATGCCCATCAGACAATAAGATATTCCATTAAGAAGTATTTTCAACAGCTTATTGGAAAGAGAAGCTGATATTTTAAACTATATTTTAAGTATATGGCCACACCTGTTAATCATTGAATTCAGGTGAATTACCTCGACACGTAGTCTCCATCTGCAGAGATTTGTGATGCAAAGTGGGTCGTTTTGAAGAGCTCAGTGACTTCTAGTGTGGTCCTGTTATAGGATGTCACTGCTGCAATGAGGCAGCTCATGAAATTTCATCCCTGCTGGTTATTTCACAGTCAAGTGTAAGTGATATTCCTAAACACTTCCAGTTTCTAATTATAACAGCATCTCAGCCATGAAGCGGCAGATCACATAAAGTCACAGATTGGAGTCAACAACTGCTACGATGCAGAACAGTCGCCGGCGCTGGTTCCTTAGCTGAACAGTTGGGAACTTCCACCGGCACTGACGTCAGCTCAGAAACCGCGGTGGGAGCTTCATGGAGCGGGTTCTCATGGCTGAGCAGCTGCCTGCAAGACCTCACATCACCAAGACCAATGACAAGCCTTGAACCGGCCTGTGAAGAAGTGGAAAAGCATTCTGTGTGACAAATGGCGCCTGTTTGCGGCCTGATGGGCGGGTCTGGGTTTGGCAGATACCAGAACAATGTTACCTGCCTGACGGCATTGTGCCAACTGTTGGGTGGAAGAAGGATAATGGCAGAGGGCTGATTTTCAGGGTTTGGGTTAAGCCTTTTATCTCCAGAGAAGGACAGCCTTAATACTTTAGCGTACCAAGGCATTTTGGTTCGTTACAACAGTTTGAGGAAAGTCATTTTCTATTCCAACATGTCTGCGCCGCAGTGCACAAAGCAATAAAGACATGGTTTCATGAGTTTGGTCATGAGTCCCCCAGTAGACAGAGTGGAGGCTGATAGTGGGACGCTGCTGTCCAGGAGCTGGGACAGGCAGTCGGTGATCTTGTGCCAGGAGGTTTTTGTACATTTTGTGTGTAATGTGAACAAATGTTTGTGTCTTTAAAGAAGCTATGATTGAGTTCTTGAAGCAGGGATGGCGGGTAATGGAGCAGCTTACTTAGTGGCAAGTCTGAAATGCTGATTTCTTTGCAAAATGACAGTTCTGATCTCATCCAGGAAGAAGAGATGATGGGAGGAAGAGTCACATTTATAAATGGATGAACCCACATCAATATATTTGAGTTTGTTTGCGAGGAAGTAATGAAGGAAGTTTGGGGCTCCCAGACCGCCTTTAAGTTTGGATCTTTGTAATGTGGATAATTTAATTCTAGCTTTCTTATTTTTTAATATTGGGAGACCATAGAGTCCAGAGATTTGAACCAAGAGAGTCGTGGTTTGATGGGGATCGTTGAAAAGAGATAATTTATCATGGGAAGTATTTTTACTGCGGTAATGAGTTTATTGGTAGATTCATCCAGCGCTCCAGGTTTCAGCTGAGGCTAAAATGTTTGAGACCATCTGGAAAAAACTTCCAGAGCGCCCTGGAAAATCCTCACATTTATGCAAACTGATCACTTAACTCACAAAAGTAAAAGCAAACTCACTGTAAAAGTGTGTTCTGAACTGAAACAACACTGCGCCTCGAACAACTGGCCATCGTTGCGTCTTCAGACTTCATCTTAGCACATTTAGACTCAAGCCAACTCTTTCAAAATGTTCCAAGTTAGCGCTGAAACAACAAAACATGGAGAAAAAATGTTATTTTTCTGGTACTTGAAGGCACCTGGTCCAACTTTGAGAACCACTTGTGTTGTCATATTTTAATCAGATTTTGTTTTTTGTGCAGGAAACCTTAGAGTTTTGGTTTCGTAGCCTGTAGCCGAACCTTCCTGCCTGCTGTTACTGACGCATTACTCTCTGCTTTCTAATTTGTTTTTAAGCACACCGACGTATCAGGTTCTGACTGCATTAATATGTTTGGGCTTAATAATAAACTCCAGGTCTTAGTTCAGACTCTTTGATTTAGGTGTTAAGCAAATACGTGAAACGAAAGGCTCAGAGGAACAAAGATGGCAGGATAGATGAGGATTTCTGAAGGTTGACCACAAAACTGGTGAACTTTGATAAGTTTATGTGAACAATATTTGTAATGAAACCACTGTGTTGTAATAGCCGCTAAGGTTTCTGTCTGTGATTAAAGAGGATTGCGTCTGCTTCTGATTGCTGTGGTTAAATTCGTGCGATGTCAGAAGTTTAATCGTGCGTGTGTTTGTGTGTTTCCTCCAGCCAAAACGAGCGGGAAGAGTTTGAGACGGAGTACAAGCAGAAGTATGAGAGAGAGAGAGTCCTGCTCACGGATGAAAACAAGAAGCTGTCCAGCGAACTGGAGAAGGTAGAGCATCTGTTCACGCCATGAATATTTACACCATGAAGCAGGAGTCGATAACAGTCTCACCCATTTTTAAAATGGTTTATGCATGTTTTCTCTGGTTTTTTTTTCTTTTTTTCTTTGAGTTATCTGTATCTCTGTAGCGCACGCACACACACACACACGCTCGTAGCAAAACCTAGCACTGTGACCCTGGGTAACCTCTCTTGCACAGCTCAAACTCCTTCATCACATTCCTCCCTCCGCCCCCTCTGCTCAGCAGCGCCAAAGAAATCACTGTTCAATATCCCTCCATGAAAACAGCCTGCAGGCTGCTGCACGGTCAGATGGAATAACTCTCTGGATGCGACTCCGTTGACTTTGGAAACGACCCCAGGAAGTTAAAAAAAAAAAAGCCACGATTTTAGATGGTGTCTGCAAAGCGGCAGGCGTTTGAACGTATGTAATCAAATGTGAGCGCGTTGTTCTCTGCGTCTGCGCCTGATAACAAACAGAACGTCTCAGAGTAGCAAGAATACGGATCCCTGTGGAAATAAATCACTTAACTCAGTTAAAGAGACAATTACAATTTCACATACAAGATAATTGCTTTTTAAAAACCCCTCAGAATGGATTAGGCCTGGCTGCGTGCTTGATTTAGCACTAAATAGATGTTAAATACTTGAAGATATTGTTTGGCTAGTCTTATCTTTCGAATGAGGCGAACTGTTTCAACACTGTTTGCTTTGTAGCGAAATCAAACCACTTCATCTTCAGTCTTGATGCTTTTTTGTTTGTATTTTAAGTTTAGCTTTCACTTTTGTCTGGATTGAAGTGCTAATGAAGTCAGGCATCCAGATGTTAAAGAAAAATAAGTTGACGTTTGGAAACGAATACTTTGACCAGTGAACACCATGTTGATAAATGAACAGGAACTTGGCTGCTGTGTGTCATATCAGGACATTTTCATATTCTTTCCGAGAAATTTAAGCCTGTTTTTTTTTCTTTTTTTTCTTTAAAGTCTGCTTACACAAGCTGTATAAGTTTAATTTGGCGGTGCTTTTTTAAAAATAAATGTACATACATTTAGCATGACTGATGGTCCACTAGATTGTTATTTAAAGCCTCTTTCAGACGTTCACTGGCTTCTGTTAACATCTAGCTATAAAGCTGTTGAAATGACCCACAGAAGAGGAATCTACAGAAGAAGATCACAAGTGATTAATACATTGAAATCTCTTGAAAAAAGTCAGGGATCATCATCGGTTAAATGTCAGGGTGACGGTTTCATGTGAGACAGCAGCTGTTGTGGGACCTGGACCACGGGGAGTCAGTCAGCTCTGTTCCACCGGTTATGATCACAAAGAGAGTCCGTCTCAGCTTCTCTTGACTCAGTTACGAGAACCTGGACTGATTTGAATACGTGCAGTTTCATACCCATCAGGACTCAGGTAATCAACTCCTGATCCAAACTGCATCTCTGGGCAGTTTGGATCAGGAGTCATGAATGAAGGGAAGTGACGGGACCAGCCGGTCCGCTTCAGAGTGAAGAAGAGGCCAAATGTCCTGAAATATCCCCTTTACACACACAAGTCTGGATGTTGGCTGAGTTTATTTAGCGGTATTTAAAGGTCTGTCTGGATGGTCGTGTTTTTTCCCTCCTGCTAAACCGTTAAGTAACTTTAGTGTGGTTGTCCTCAGGTGAAGTAAAACATCACATTATCGCTGCATTCATGCTATTAAATCCTCACAAGTATGAGACTAACGGCCGAATAAACGTAAACATGTCAGCGATATTTTTAGCTGCATCCATCCGCGACCACATTTTTTTTTTTTAATACAGCCGCCTGGGACTTGGTATACGGGCATGAATTTCTGTGGCGATGACACGATGTGAAAAACGAGTTTACTATCCTTCGCTTGATTAACTGTCTAATCTTCCTCGCGCTGGATCTCCCCATCACTTTCACAGACAGACGGGGGGATGGAGAGAAATCAGGAAAATGAAACCTCATTTTCAACACTCACAGGGGTTTAAAATCTAATGAACAGATAAACACATCCACATCCCTGAAAACCTGCCCACCCTTCTGTGGAAGTGTCATGTCGCTGGGCGTTCTGTGAAAATCCCTCTTACCTAATGAGTATGTGTGTGAGTGTGTGTGTGTGAGTCAGCCGTAGAGCAGAGAGGAGATGAAGCAGTGAGGAAAACTGAAGCAGGAAATTTAGTAAAATCCTGCACACCTGCCCTTAAAGAAATCTGTCATGACTAGAAAGAACTCAAGTGGTCGCGTTGACCCGACAGTTACTGATGAATGAAGTGGTGCTTCCCATTTACTTTGGTTCACACATAGTGAAGCACAACACACACGAATGTGTCTCACATCTGGAGAGCTGTCACGCTGAGAGTTACAGCGCTGACAACCCCCCCCCAAAAAAAAAAATCAACACTCATTTCACCATATTTGTATTTATCTCAGTGACTCAACACCATTTCCACATCGCTGACATTATTTTACGAGCTTGAAAGTCCTCGCGGACCCACCGGTTGTCTGTTGGAAACCAGCTTTGCAGTGCAGTTGCACAACAAAGTTAAATGGTTTTGCTCAACACATCTTGGTCCTGATGTCAAAAATGTGGCCAGAATGTGAGGCATTTAGGCAAACTGGAAGGCTTTACACACCTTTAATTTTGAAGGGATTGTTTCAGATAAATCACATTCCTCCTCTTTGATTTGGTCTATAGAAGAATGTAAACGCACGCTCTGCTGTCGGACCGCTAGCTGACGGCTTTGGCTTTTCGTCCGTGTATATTTATTTTGTGCTTCTTTGTCTCTGTGCACTCGTTTCCCCAGTTGACGAGCATGTTTGAGAAGATGAGCAGCTCCAACCGGCAGCTGGAGGATGAGATGAGGGAGCTGGCTGATAAAAAGGAGAGCGTAGCCCACTGGGAGGCCCAGATCACAGAAATCATCCAGTGGTGAGACACACACACACAAAAAAAACCCCAAACACATACAAACCTGCCATGTAACAGTCTTCTCAAGTGTCCTACACTACTTCCAGAGGCGTCAACCATCCACTCCTGCTACAGCACAAACTGAGAGACGCTCTCACTCACAGAAACACACACACACACATGGACGGGCTGCGAGCGTATTGAGTTCCTCCTTACAGTAAATCTGCTGGAGGTCTGGCATACCTCTGAAGACCGGGCCGCTACCTCCCTTCCTCTCAGATCATTTCACTGCAGCTGACACCTCGCCAGCTGCTCAGCACTCTTCTGCTAGGACAAGCCTGAAGTCTTCACATAGCGCACACACACACACACACACGCACGATGAAGCCGTCCATCCTCAGATCCATTAAGGAATGCAACCATGACAATTTTTAAATATGAACATTGAAATGCCATGTGGGGAATGAACAGTATGTTTAGAAGCAGTTAGTACCCAGTGCTGCCCCCTGGTGGCTGTAATTCTCTACTACAAGGAGTCAGTTAAGAACTAGGATCAACATCATTGACTAAACAAGCTCTGAGTTGTTATAACTTGTAATTCACGTCTTAGAATGTATCCTGGTTTATGGATTTAGTCATGGATGTATCATTAATGGACTAATGGAGTTAAGAATCAGAAGTTACTTCCATTTATAGTTGAAGCAGCAAAAAAACTTGGTGCAGCTTTTAGCTCAGAGGGTCCCGGTACAGAAGAGGAGGTTATTGATTTACTCTTAGTGCATCTCTTGCTTATCACTCTCATTTTCTCTTCTGTCATTACTTGAGTCTTTATCTCATCCTACGATGTCTACTATAGCTGCGTGAGCTAATTTCACCGTTATCAGTGTTGAGTATAGTGTTGTAAAGTGATACGCGGTTGATGCAAGAGACGACTTGAGTCCAGAGTTATTTCTGTTGGTGGTGGGGGCCGGAGACTGCAAGAGCTAGACAGCACTTCCTAAAAGTAATCAAATATTCCTCCAGATGAAACTGAAACACGGTATTTTAACATTAAAAGACTGCTTCGTGCTGCTTTAAATGTTGTTAACACCGGCCATGATTTCTCTGACTGGTAGGATTTGTTTCGGCTGCCTGTGCATGCGTCCATATCAGTTTGCACTTGTGTGTATTGGTATAAAAGGACGTATAATTTTGGTTTGTGGTCAAAGTATTTACAGATACTTTGTACTGAAGTTAATTTTGACATAGTTTGTTTTTTTATTTTTATTTCTAGAAAGGTTAAAGCTGAAAACAGTTGAAGAATGCATGGGTCACAAAGTTAAGAAAATGTTAGCATTCCCTCTAAAATGGCTGATATTTAGAGCTTTAACGTTTATAGATGCAGGTGAGAGAAGATATGAGTGAATGTGTTTGCATCTAAAATGCAACTGTAATTGTGTGTTGTGATCTGCAGGGTGAGTGATGAGAAGGACGCTCGAGGCTACCTGCAGGCTCTGGCCACGAAGATGACGGAGGAGCTGGAGGGACTCAGAAACACCAGCCTCGGAGCGAGAGCCACGGTAAAACACCGAACACACACACTGGTCTCGTCTGCTGTATTCTGGGTGCTTCTCAGGCAGATGAAACATCCTGTTACTGGGCTGTAAAAACAACAAAAAACACTGTGTGAGTATGTTCCTTCAGTTTGAAGGACGGGTGCATTTACCTGCAGGGTATAACTTCCTGCTGCAGCTCTGTCGGTGCCATCAGGAGCCACGACAACAGTAGGGATGTCTTCTTACTGCTTCCAGCCACCAGCCCTCAGGTCCTTTTCCACTTGATGTCAGTTCCTCTGAAACTGAAAACCTGCAGCCGACTTCTACTGGGCTGGTAGACGACTTCCATCTGTCCACGCTGCAGACAGCTCACCGTACTTTTCCTTCTCCGTGGAAGCAAACTCCGTTACTTCTTCCCACGGAACAGTGAGTTTGGCCACGATCACCGCTGTAGCAGATGTCCACCAGAAGACGGTATCGGGCTGTAAGGAGGCTTCCGTGATCTCGTCAGGGAACCGCAGCTCTCCAAGCCGACCCTCATCTTCCACCCACATGCAGGTGTCAGAATGGACCGCTCCTTCTGGCCCATGTTCTGCACCGCAGCTCCTTCAATGATGAAGCGAATCCCTGGTTGCACACTGGGTGGACTGATTTTATTCGCTTCAAGTCCGCGTGCGTCCAGAATCTCAGTTTTAGTCAGGGACCCGGTCTGCAGGTTGCCATGGATACCAGGTCCAGAGCTGGAACCTGCTGCGGGCTGAGGTTCTGGGCTTTCTTCTGAGCCGTACCAGAGATGTGGGTCTCTTGGGCTTCAGAGTACGTCATGTCTGGGTTCAATTAGAAAACTCGTTTAAAGGATCCACGTCAGTTGTTGACTGCTTCCCAGTTTGTTCCCATTTCTTTCTTCCCGTTTTCCCCAATTACCCTAATTGTTGACTAACTTTTAGCACTTTTTTTTTTCCCTCGCTCTTTTCCAGGACATGCCGTGGAAGATGCGCCGTTTTGCCAAGCTGGACATGTCGGCCCGGCTCGAGCTGCAGTCGGCCCTGGACGCTGAAATCAGGGCCAAGCAGAGCATCCAGGACGAACTGAACAAGGTCAAGGCCAACAACATTTCCACAGAATGGTACGGATGCACCAAACGTCTGTAGCATTTAAAGTATTTTTGTTTGCTGTTTTACTGAACGGCTGCTGAGCAGCGTCTCATGCGTTATTTCCTGTGATCCACCAGCAAACTGCAGGAGGCGGACAGTAAAAACCAGGAGCTCCTGAGTGAGATCGACCGGCTAAAGAAGGAGATGGAGGAGCTGCGGCTGCGAAGAGGTGAAGAACGAAAGCCACAACTCTGAACAATCCCAGTTTCCACTGGGACTCCTAAACTCTGAATGGAAAACCGATGCAGACAAAACTCCTTTTTTTTTTTTTTTTTCTTTTTTTCCTGAGAGATTATCACAATAAAAGAGGTTTATGCTACAACTGGGCACCCAAATTAGAGGGCTTAGCGTCGGCAGCCATGTTTGAGAGATAAAATGTATTGTTACTTCGGTCATATGAAACCGGCCCCCCAGTTCTTAGAACGAGTCCTGTGACTGATTTTGTCTTAAGTCACCCTTTGATGTGTTAATACTTGACCATGGTTGTGTTATTTGTTCTGTGTCTATAGGCGTCAAGCACCAGGATTCCCAGAATTCCTTCTTGGCTTTTCTCAATGCCCCCACCTCAGCCCTCGACCAGTTCGATGTAAGTCGCCCCCCCACTCAGGGGCCTGAATAAACCTGATAGCTAACACACATCTGTCTCAAATTAAAGGTTTGACACAATAAACTGCACTAATCTGTCATTCTGTTAAGTTAAATCTTTGCTTTTCTTCATATATATATATTTTTTTATTAATTAATTTTGCTTGCTTTGACTTTTCTGTCTTCATTTTTCTTTTGTGTTTTTGGTTGTTTTCCTTGCATCACGCTGGTACATCAGGACTCTTATTCTTCATCTTCATCTTCTTTAATTGAGTTTTGGGAAGATGTAAGTGTATTTTGGGTGGACAGAGGTGCACGTGTCGTGACGTCCATGTGACAGTAGCTGTACCTCGTAGGACTGCGGCTACGTTCACATTAATACGTTTACGTGTTGAAATTCAAAACCCGGGCCACGGTTTCACCTGGCGTCTACACTGTTCTGGCTGCTTCGACTCTTTAAAAAACCAAACCGTGCAGATCTGTTTCAGTCTGCAGATGCAGTGGCTGCAGCCTGAACTGTTATCATGGAGAGTTGAGACCGTAAACACTGGAATCAATGACGGCGGTTCGCTCTGGTTTGCTCTTCTGCTTTATCCTGCTCTGATTTGCCAAACTGTTGTTTTCACCAGAAGATAACAGAGATGCACCTTTTGTGTAAACAACATGCGGATGAAGCATGTCTGTATTTACCATCACTGCATCGGCTGCATGGCCTGCAGAAAAGCTATTTATAAAAGCTGATCTGGATCAAAGGTTACCCCCAGTTTCCAGGGGAGTTTTCGGCCTGTTCTTGCTGGCCTGCACACGCCCAGTGAGCGTGATCCGGAACTAAAACGCTAGTGTGGACGCGGATCGTTTTTTGCTGTAAAACAGTATTTTGGAACAAACACGAACTAATGTGGACGTAGCCTGCGACGATAGATGCGTAGGCGTGCGCCTGCGCCTCAGTGTTGATGGGAGGAAGCGTGGATGCACAGAAATAATGTCAGTCCTGTTATTTTTATCAGGAAATTAGTTTTGTGCCTCTTAAAACATTAGGAGTTAAAGCCATCTGTGGTTTTAGTTTTTGCGTGAAGGAATTACAGAGCATCACAGACGCTTGTAAAGCTGCAGTGTCTTCAGTCGTTAGGTCTCGTAGGTTAGAGGACTGATCAACTCCACTTGAGCTTCCCAGTGTAACGACATCAGCAGCATAATTAAAGCCATTCATCTGTTGTTAATCATCTTTTTTAACCAGAGCTCATCACCGTTCTGAGGGCTCACTTTCCCCAAGCTTCTCCCTCCTCATAACCATGTGTACTTTCTCCATCAGCACCCATCCACCCTTCTCCATTCCTGTCCTCAGTGCCCCCCTGTGGACAAACTGTGCAGTGCTTCCCACTCTGAAACAGTTTATTCCCATAAATAGCTAAATGGTATCACCAGCTTTTAGTGACTCATTAGTGACGGATCCATCAGTCTGAGTGAGAAGTAACACCCAACTGTTGTAATTTAGAGAGATTAAACACTTCAGATGTTAAAAAAAAAAAAAAGAAAGAAAAGGGTTGGGAACCACTGCCTGATGTAATCTAGACCTACTAGCTTTGCAACCTCCCCCCCCCAGTCTCTGTAAATATGTTTACGGCTCTTAGATGGCCTCTCTAATATTCCCTCATCTGTGTCTCTGCCACTCTCTGCCTCTCTTCCTGCCGCTGAAGCGCTCGCCATCCGTCGGGCCGGCTAGCAAAGGCAGACGTGTAAGCACCATCACTGCGCTCTGCGGCCCTCTCTAAATGTGCCGTTTTGTCTCAAAGATGATTGATTTGTGTGTGCGGTCCTGTGATGTGTATGCGTGGCTGTCCGACTGCATGGTGGGCGTTGTGATTTAATTAAAAATGTTTTTTAGATGTGCCGTCTCTTTGTGTGTGATCGTGTTTGTTGGAGCTCTGCTAATAGCCTTGCATGGTTTGTGGTGTGATCCCTTCAGTGTCTTATATTAACACGGACTCGGGGCTGTTGATGTGTTAGAAAACACGGGGGTGTAATAAGCTGTGGTCAGTTTTCTTCTGGTGGTTATGAGTCACACTTGGACCAGGAAATCTTTCTGTAAGCATGGAGGCTGCATATCGGTCACTAGTTTTTAACCAACACTCCTCTCTGTATCCCAAAATCCTTTCCTCTTTCTGTATCCTTTAATCTTTCCCCTGTTCTTTCTTCCTCGTCTCTTTTTGTCTCATTCCTCTCTGCCTTGTCGTCTCCAGGTGGACTCCATAGACAACTTCACCCCCTCCAACACTCCGTCTCGGGACGATGACCCCAAGTCCCACCTCAAGTCCCGTTCACGTTCCCCCTCCATGGCCAGTGACATGGAGCCCATAGAGGTCAGACAATGTGAAGAAACTCCTGCC
The DNA here is from genome assembly GCA_018398805.1 of Hirundichthys speculiger. NCBI lineage: Eukaryota > Metazoa > Chordata > Actinopteri > Beloniformes > Exocoetidae > Hirundichthys > Hirundichthys speculiger. The sequence goes on from JAGFBZ010002129.1 coordinate 193,153, forward strand.
TTTTTACAGACGGGCCTCCTGTCCTCCCAGAACCAGGTTATGTTGTTGCAGCTCAGCACCAGAATCCACAGCCTGGAAGCCCGACAGGAATGTTCGGCCCGCTGTTTAACAGGGATGAACGCTTCCAAATTTTTAAATGGAACGTTGGCAATTCCACGTGGAGCTGAAACTCCTCGGTTCACATTGTTGGCGCTGTTGAGGAGCCATCCACTTGTGAATTAGACCTAATTCAGTTAGGGAATAATGCGCGAAGCCAGCAGCACAATCAGATCAACTCTGAGGCCGGCAGACTCCAGACTACACTGATGGTTCAAGTAAATACCCATGTCCTGTTTGGGACTGTTTGTGCACTGTAGCACAAAGTGCTTGTAAACCTCAAATTTAATTAAAAGATTAAAAAAATTAAAGTAATCTTACAACAACCGAACAAAAATATTCAACAGAGGCAACTCATTGCTCATCTTTCCAGAAGAAGGTTGTGAGAAATGGTTTTCAAATCTTAATTTCAATTTACTTCATCTCTCATCATGATGCTGGTTCTTGGACAGTTTTGATTTTGATGCCTGTTAACCAAGTTCTGTTACTAGTTTACTGATCAAACCATAACTAAACACTACTCAAGTGTTTTCATGCTCTCTGCCCTGCAGTTGATAGACCACCCGTCCCGTTCAGTTCAGACTCCCACCATGCGTTCAGGAGGTTATGGCAGTATTGGACGCTCCTCTCCTAAGGTTAGATATTTCATTAGAGAGGACTCCTTCAGCTCTGCAGCTTTGCCTTTATAGTGATCATTTAAAACACTGACCACTTCCTCTCTTTACAGCCCAAAGCGCATCAGTTTGTCGTGAAATCCTTCAACACGCCCACAAAGTGTAACCAGTGCACCTCCCTGATGGTGGGGCTCATCCGGCAGGGCTGCACATGCGAAGGTGAGAAGATCATCTCTTGAACACTTGTTTTTGCTTAAAAGTAATGTGAGCTTTAAAGATCAAAACTGGGCATAACTTTGAAAGCTGAATTCTTCCTTTGGGTCCTCATCTGTATTTTCCTGTTTCCAGTGTGTAACTTCTCCTGCCACGTCACGTGTGCTGGACAAGGCTCCAGCTGTGTGTCCTGTGCCCCAGGACCAGACCAAGGGCCCGCTGGGCATCGACCCGCAGAGGGGTATTGGTACCGCTTACGAAGGCCACGTCAGGGTGAGTTTCCCTGGAAAAAAGCTTCCGGCTCGTCTTTGGTTCAGAAGGTGACCTGATGACCAGAAGAGTCGGTTTAAAAGAATGCAGACCTGTTCAGACTCCCTCACATCTGAGCTGTGGACTCAGACTGAAACTAAATAAACCTCAGTTTTAACTTTCCCCGCTGCCCGTCTCCAACAACAACGTTTTTTGATGGTTACGTGGTTTATATTCACACCAGAACTGTTCACACTGAGACACTGATCCATACTTGGTCCTGATCCAAGTCATTAATCGTTCAAGTGTGTCTTGACATCTGTTGCAGGTACCTAAACCAACGGGGGTGAAGAAGGGCTGGCAGAGGGCGATGGCTGTGGTCTGTGACTTCAAACTGTTCCTCTATGAGCTGGGAGAAGGAAAAGCACCGCAGCCGAGTGTAGTCGTGAGCCAAGTCATAGATATGAGGTGAGAAGAACCGGCTCCTCACAGGCACGTGTGCTTTAAATTATCCAGCCTGAAGTGGCACAAATGTCCCAAAAATATTAGGGGTAGCTATTCATTTACAATAAAAGCAGAAGGTCCTGTTGTTGCTGTTGTTGTTGTTGTTTTTTTGAGGTCTTGTGTCTAAATCAGTCAAAGCTGGCATCGTTGATGGATGGATAGATAGATGGATAGATAGATAGATAGATAGATAGATAGATAGATAGATAGATAGATAGATAGATAGATAGCTAGATAGATAGATAGCTGGCTAGCTAGCTGGCTGATAACTCCTGGTGATTATTTTCTGTCCTGCGTGTTTGACTGTTCATCATTTTCTGTCAGGGATGAAGAGTTTTCTGTCAGTTCGGTCCTCGCCTCAGATGTCATCCACGCCAACCGCAAGGACGTCCCCTGCATATTCAGAGTGAGTCGTCTTAAATATTTATGTTGCTTCGTTCCTCAGACGGCAGTGTCCTGGAGGAGAGCAGCTGTCGTTCTGAAACTGTTTCAGATGCACTTGTTCACCTGGCCCCTCCCCCTCCCCCCTCAGGTGACAGCATCCCACCTCTCAGCCTCCAGCACCCACAAGACCTCCATCCTGATCCTGGCCGACAGCGACCAGGAGAGGAACAAATGGGTGGGCGTCCTCAACGAGCTGCACCGCATCCTGAAGAGGAACAAGCTCAAGGAGCGCTTCGTCTACGTCCCCAAGGAGGCGTACGACAGCACGCTGCCCCTCATCAAGACCACCCAGTCTGCTGCTATCATAGGTGGGCTTTCAGGTTTCAGAAGGGCTTCAGAGAACATACTAGAACTGAGGAAGCAGCTGACATGTCACTGATAATCAAATCATCTGTGATCTTTTTCATGTTGCTACTCTGTGGACGGTCATTACTTCAAATTCAGATTGCTTCTTGTTTAATTGTCGTTGTTCCACAGAGGCTTTTTCTGTTTTCTATTTCTGACCAATTAGATCAGAGGAAAGCTCTGGGATTTTTATTATTGAAGTTTTAGTTGTTCCTGTATGGCTCTGAGATGACCGTCTCGCTTCATTTGCTTTGTTCTCAGATCACGAACGTGTGGCCCTGGGAAATGAGGAAGGTCTTTTTGTCGTCCATGTCACCAAAGATGGTAAGATCCACTTAAAATGATTTGAAAATTAAAAAATAAATGAAATGATCTGTTGATATATTACTTTTTCTATGTTCCTTCTCTTCGGTCCGCGTCTTCCCGCCGTCGTTCTCTGCTCGCTCCTGCGCTCTTCGGTGCCTTCTCAGAAATAATCCGGGTGGGGGACAACAAGAAGGTCCACCAAATCGACCTGATGCCTCAGGAGCAGCTCCTGGCAGTCATCTCAGGCAGGAACCGCCACGTCCGCCTCATCCCCACGCAGGCCCTGGATGGTCGCGAGACCGATTCCTACAAGCTGGCTGAGACGAAAAGCTGCCACGCCATCGTCTCCGGTCCGGTTCGAAACGGCTCCCTTACCTGCCTCTGTGTGGCCGTGAAGAGCAAAATCATGTGTTTCGAGGTGAGAAAAACGAACCCCGATGATTCAAATTCACAACAAATGACATGAAGGACAAGGAAGATAATGACCTGCCTCCACTGGCTGCTAAGTTTACAGGACGTAGTCCTTTCTCTCTGTTGGTTCAGATTTTTAATGTGGAGATGTATATATATTTTAAATCTTGCAGATTAATAAGGGTAAAGCACGTCACCGTATGCTGCGGGATGTGGCGTCTCCAGGGCCCGTTCAGTGGATGGGTCTGCTCAGTGAGCGTCTTTATGTGGGCTACCAGTCCGGCTTCATGCGCTACAGGTGCTGCTTAGATCCGCATCAGAATGCAGCTGATCATGACGTTGACACATGACATGACGCATGCATCGTTTCTGAAAACAGCGTCCATGGCGACACGTCCCCCGTGAGCCTGCTCCACCACGAGGACCACACCCTGGCCTTCATCCCTCAGCAGAACCTGAGCGCCCTGTGTGCCGTGGAGATTTCCAGCAAAGAGCTGCTCCTGTGCTTCAGCTCCATCGGCGTCTACGTGGACTCTCACGGCCGCAGGTCGCGTCAGCAGGAGCTCATGTGGCCGGCCTGGCCCAGCGCTGCTTGTGAGTGCAGGACTCCTGCCGACGGCTTCACGCATATATGTAAACCCGCTGTTAGGGTTTTAGCGTTCACTGTGTTCACCTGTCAATGTTGTATGGAAACAACTTGGAAGTCAGAGAGAAGAGCAGTCTGGGTCTTTTTTTTTTATAGAAAAGATAAATAAATGCAGTATACTCTGTGATATACACAAAAATAAATATTTACTCCTTCAACCAAAGAAGAATCCAGAAATATACAGACTAGGGGTGTGAAAAATAAAATCGATTTGGCAATATATCACGATTTTTGGACGCCCAATATAATATCGATTTTACAGCTACTAATATCAATATCGTCAGTATGTTGTAATGTGCAAAAACACTAATAATAAACAATAAATAGGTTGTTTTGAAGCAAATATCATCTGATGAATATATACAGCAACTTGAATTTTCATCTCTACTTTTAATTTTGATATTAACTGGGTAGAATATCGCAATATATCGTGATAATATCGTATCGTGACCCAAGTATCATGATACATATCGTATTGCGAGGTCCTTGCCAATACTCACTTATAATACAGACTGATATGTCAAAATAAAACAAACCTAGTTCCTGATGCTGATGGAAAAAGTGTCTCCTTCTTGTTTAGGCTACAACGCCCCCTACCTGTCACTGTACAGTGAGAACGCTGTGGACGTGTTTGACGTCAACACGATGGAGTGGATCCAGACCATCCCTCTAAAGAAGGTCAGTATCTGTCAGGAGCTGGAGCTTCAGCAGCGACGGATAAACCCAGGGGGACCCCGGGCCTCATCCTGTGGAAAAATAAATAAATTAAATTCTCTTGGTCTCATCATCACAGAAACCTCCCTCGGTCTTTTCTGCCACATCAACATAAAATGAAATAAAACTCTGAATGAATGAACCCTCTCAATGACCCACTGATGAGTGATTCCTCTGCTCCTGTAGGTGCGACCTCTGAATGTTGATGGATCTCTGAACCTGCTCGGGTTGGAAACTGTACGCCTCATCTACTTCAGAAACAAGATGGCCGGTGAGAACTCTGCCGTTTCTCTTAAAGCTTTGTGTTCAATCAAAAGCTGGAATTTAAACTTTTAGCTGAAGTCCTTCTGTAGCTGCGGATGTTAAAATGCTTTTACGACTGTCAGGGATTCACTCTTGATTTGTCTCTCTGATTCAGCGTCTCAAAGCGGCACCTGTCACTAAGTTAATACATAATTTTGCTGCTTATGCTGTTGTTCTGTCCGTCACAGTCAGTTTCTAATGTGAGGCTGTCACATGTCAGCTTCAACTGCCGAACTAAAACTGAGCGGCTCAGTCGTTGTCCACGTAAACACGCCTCCGGCTCTCTCTGGTATCTTTCAGAGGGTGATGAGCTGGTCGTCCCGGAGACGTCGGACAACAGCAGGAAGCAGATGGTGCGCAGCATGAACAACAAGAGGCGCTTCTCCTTCAGGGTGCCCGAAGAGGAGCGGCTTCAGCAGAGGAGGTCCTGGCTCACGTCTGCACACAGCCGCCGACCCGCTGGGCCTCATTCATGAAACATCAGAGCAAATCTGTGCATAAACTGTTTACAGACTGAAATGTTGGCATTTTGGCGTTTATGAACGTGTTAGCAGATCCAGACTTCAACCAAGTTTAGAGCCTGTGTGAAAGAGGACCAGACGTAAATACTATCATTCATGAGACGTACACATAAATATTATAAATATCATTATCAGGCTTTACAACATTTTTTTTTTTTTTATCTCCAAACATGGAGATAGATTTAAAACACGTTCAGGTTTGAATCAAGGCGACTGGACTTTTCTCTGTTCTTGAAGAAGTCCTTTGAGAGTTATATAAACCACGTTTCAAACATTACAGTAAATTAGATATGTAACACGTTTATCTTAATTGACGGGAATTTCACAACTTGGAGCTTTGACATTATGTTTTTCACTGGGCGTCTGGGTTCAGGAGCAGCAGGTGAAGGAGTTCATACAGCAGCTGAAACAGGAGTGGCTTCTAATTATGAAAAAAAAAGCATGATAAGGATGAATTGGTTTTGCTGACTGATTTATTAGAGCTGCAAGAAAAAAGTACAAAGTCCGCGGGCCAACGGACTTTTAAAGCTACAATAAAGGAAATGGATGTGCTATAAATTTTTATTCCTGCCCATCGTTTCTTATGGATGTGTTTAAACACGCACGTTGAGAAATGATGGGAATAGAAACACATCACTGAGCATCACGAGCATGTTTGCTGACTCGTATGGAGGCATGTTTCCGTCTCTGGTAAAGAGGTCTCTCACCTTCTACACCACATGTGTCAAACTCAAGGCCTGTGGGCCAAATGTGGCCCGCCACGTCATTTTATGTGGCCCTCGAGAGCTTGTGCATTATTGGCTTACATTTTAAACCAATATTTTAAGACTTAAAATAAGCTTACACTGCTCTAAAGTGCATATTGACAATAAACTACATCTCCCACAATGCATTTCGTCATCACCCACGCAACGATAACAGTATATCTCACCATGAGCAAGACATCAAGACGATTTTGAGAACTGATGGACTTAAGAAAAACCTCTATAAACTAACCCCAACATGTCCAAGAAAAGAGAAATTGATGCACAAGGAAGGAAGTTTCATGAACGACGAGAAAACAAACACAAGTTTGTACCTCAAGGTGAAAAAAACACAAAAATGTCTTGTGTGTTATGAGGCAGTGTCAGTCGTGAAAGAGTATAATCTACGTCTGCATTTTGACAAGTGGCTAAGTTGCTAAATTTAGCCTACAAGAAAAACCTTCTGAAACCAAAGGTAATGGATACTTTGAGTGATGTTTACAGTCTGTTACCATAGCAATGGACTCTGTAAACATCACCAGTGCGAGAGTAGGTTTACAACCACAAACACTGAGTTTAATATAATAATGAGTTAAATATTTGTAACTTTAATACATATTAAATACAGAAACAGTTATTTAACAATATAATAAGGTGCAGTTTAATGTATTTTGATTTTGTTACATACATGCTGTCAATCTGGCCCTTCGAGGGCCACCATGATGCTGATGTGGCCCTCAGTGAAAATGAGTCTGACACCCCTGTTCTACACAATCCAGTTCAGCAGAGCTTTGTTGGTGTTTTTAACTCCAGCCACGCCCACAGGTAGACATGCAGGATAAGGACACACCTTTATACCTTCTTATATGGCGCCCACTGGGACGTGGTTTATGATCAGGTCATGTGTTATACAGATTTCTGAATATTTCATGACTGAGGCCCACAGTCTGGAGGTTCCACTTCACATCATTAACTCTTAGTTAATTAACTAAGTGTTCCCTGGCTGGGATCCTGCTGCTTGTGACTCACTCGCGTTTGTGTTTCTCTGTTCCAGAGAGATGCTACGGGATCCAGAGATGAGGAACAAGCTCATCTCCAATCCCACAAACTTCAACCATGTGGCCCACATGGGACCAGGAGACGGGATCCAGATACTAAAAGACCTGCCCATGGTACATGCATGCAAGCACACACACACCTGCAGAAACACTCAGCATCGTGACAGAAGGGCTGAAACACTGAAACACATTCAGCTTTTTTATCAGCGTGAAGCACCGACTCACCCTCACGTTCCCTTATCAAGCTAAAAGCAGTGATTTAGCACCTGAGCTGCGGCGTTTTCACGCATGTCCTGTTTGTGTTGGAGCGTTTGAGCACGTCGTGTATCTGTGCACCCCCCTCACTCCTCTCCCCCACACTGCACTCTGTCGTGTGTGTTTCCTCTCTGCGTGTTTAAACCAGAGTGTCCGTGTTCAGGAGAGCCGTGCAGGGTTCAGCGGTTCTGTCAGCATCCCCTCCATCACCAAGAACCGGGGCGAGCCGGGCCGCTCCATGAGCGCCAGCAGCGGACTGGGCATTCGTGAGTGATGCTTCAAATATTAGAGGCATCTTTCCTGTACGGCTTTGTGCCTCGTCTCCTCCTCGACTCCCTCCATTTCTGCTCCTCTCTCTGTTCAGGCTCGTCGTCCCAGAACGGCAGCGCTCTGCGCCGGGAGCTGTCAGGGGGGAGTTACGGATCCAAGCGCCAGACCATGACCTCTCCCTCCGAGAGCTCCTTGTCCTCAGGGGGCGGCATGGACTGCGGTGACGCTCCACTCTCCCAGTTTGACAGAGAGGTCAGTAGATGCACTGAAACTGAACGTACAGCTCCATGTTTAGTTGACTCTGATTACAAAGCTGATTTCAAGTCCTTCATCCAGTCTTGTATTATGGATCTGAATACAGAGTGTCAATCCAAACAGAGATCATCAATGTTTTCCTCCCATTCAACTGTAGAAGTTTGTCAAAAAGTCATGAGATACAGTGGAGGAAATAAGTATTTGATCCCCCGCTGATTTTGGCAGTTGTCATACTAAGAAATAAATGAACAGTCTCAGATTTTTATGGCAGCTTCATTTTAACAGTTATAGAAAGAATATTGAAAAAAAATGGAGAAAATTACATGAAATGAAAAAAAAATAATGTAATTTGTAACTCATTGAGGGAAATAAGTAGTTGGCTCCCTCAGACCACTGACATATACTCCTAATCTCACTGAAGTAATTACCTGCAGGAGAGACACCTGTTCCAAATAGTCACCTGTATAAAAAGCCATCTGCCCACAGACTCAGTAATACTCCACCATCTCCACCATGGGCAAGACTAAAGAGCTGTCAAAAGATGTCAGGGACAAAGTTGTTGAACTCCACAAGGCTGGAATGGGCTACAAAACCATAAGTAAGAAGCTGAATGAGAAGGTGACAACTGATGGTGCAATTATTCAGAAGTGGAGAAAAAAGTACAACATGACTATCGAACTAGGCTGGGGGCTCCATGGAAGATATCACCTGGTGGGGTCTCAATGATCATGAGAAAGGTTAGAGATCAGCCGAGAACTACACGGGAGGAGCTGGTTAATGATCTCAAGGCATCTGGGTCCACAGTCACCAAGAAAACTATTGGTAATACACGGAGACGCAATGGTTTAAAATCCTGCAGTGGTCCAAGGTCCCTCTGCTCAAGAAGGCTCACGTCCAGGCCCGACTCAGGTTTGCCAACGAACATATTAATGACTCAGATAGAGACTGGGAGAAGGTGCTGTGGTCAGGTGAGACCAAAATTGAGCTCTTTGGCCTCAACTCAACTCGACGTGTTTGGAGGAGGAGAAATGCTGAATATGACCCCAAAAACACCATCCCTACTGTCAAGCATGGCGGTGGAAGCCTTATGCTTTGGGGGTGTTGCTCTTCTAAGGGGACAGGTCGACTTCACCGCATCGATGGGAAGATGAACGGGGCCATGTACCGCAAAATCTTGGGTGACAACCTCCTTGCCTCCACAAGGACATTGAAAATGGGTCGTGGACGGGTCTTCCAGCAGGACAACGACCCAAAACATACAGCCAAGGAAACAAAGGAGTGGCTCCATAAGAAGCACATCAAGGTCATGGAATGGTCTAGCCAGTCTCCTGACCTTAATCCTATTAAAAATCTATGGAGAGAGCTGAAGCTGAGAGTTTCCAAGCACAAGCCTCAAAACCTTCAGGATTTGGAGATGATCTGCAGAGAGGAGTGGACGAAGATTACTCCTGGTGTGTTCAAACCTAGTAAGCAACTACAAGAAACGTCTGATAGCTGTGCTGACAACAAGGGTTTTAACACCAAGTATTAGATCATGTTTTACTAGGGGATCAAATACTTATTTCCCTCAATGACTTGCAAATTAATTTTTATTTTTCATTTCATGTAATTTTCTAAAAAAAAAATTCAATATTCTTTCTATAACTGTTAAAATAAAGCTGCCATAGAAGTCTGAGACTGTTCATTTATTTATTAGTATGACAACTGCCAAAATCAGCGGGGGATCAAATACTTATTTCCTCCACTGTATCTGAAAATAGATCATTGTCCCCCTTTGAAAAAAAAAAAAAGAAAACCCTCCCTCTCCCCATCAGTCTGAAACATTCTGACATTTCTGTCGAGGCCTTTCACCTCATCCATCCTTCAACAAGCTGGTTAGTTCCCTGAGACGTCACTAGTGAATCCAGTCCCGTAGCTTATACCTGCTTCAGGTAGAGATCAGACGAGTTGTTGCCACAGAAGAACCCACAGACGTTTGTCTTCCCCTTCAGCCATTTTGTTCTTAAACCTCAACAGTAGCAGCTCCCGATCACAGAATATAACCTGCAACATTGATCAGAGATGTTTCCAGCAGCATCAGCTAGAGATCGTCATAGAAATACTAACAGTAACCACGGTAGATTTTTGAAGTCATGCTCAACGTCTGCCCCCCTCCCCACTTCCCCCTCCAACTGCCTGCAACCCCCCCCCGTTGCTTCCCATCCCCATGGCCCATAAGCCTGGAGGCTGTCAACTCCATTTTGCGCCATTTCTCGCCTCCTTCCACCCTGATCCAGCTGTGCCCCCCGCGCTACCCGCCTGCCCCCCTCCCACCCCAGCATGTTGTCTGTGGGCTGGGCGCTGAGTCTGAACTCTCCTCTGCAGTGGCAGGCGGTCTCACCGTCGGAGAAGACCCCAGATCTGAAAAGGGCTTTAAGGACCCTGCTTAGTAAGATGAAGGTAATGTTTGCAGCTGCAACGATCGCACCCAACACACACCTGAGAGCACCGTGTCACCCAATACGCACCCACAATACATCACTCTAGTGTGTTTGCATTCACAACACAGACCTGCCGCCCCCCCTCTCTCTCCTCGCTGCATCATCTCAGCCCCGTCACATCAGCAGCATCTGATGGTTTGTTGCATCTCTCACTGGGGCATCATCTGGTCTTCATTTCTTTTTTTTTTTTTTTTTTTTAATCTTTGGTTGCTGATTAAATGGTTGAAAGGCTGCTTCCCATTTGCAGAGCATGCCTGCCTCCATACTGCTCTCTGATGACCTGGCCACGTTTCTAACCAGGAAACGTCCAGCTCAGATCACAACAAGGCCATTAAAACATGTCTTAAGGTTCCACCAGGATCTTAAAGAAATGAATGTGAACCAGACTGGTTGGAAACTGGGTGAAGAAGCACAACATCTGCATGCTTTTAGTGAATATTCATGCACATGTTTGATGAGCCAAAATGGATGTGAAGGATGCATGCTTTTAAACACAATATTACATTTGACTGTCAGGAAACTGCCTTCTGCAGTAGGATATGATGTCTAGAATTAAAAAAAAAAAAAAAAAAACTGTTTATGGCTCTAAAGTGTCCTACTGTAGCGCCAGTCAGTAGAAGAAGCACACACAGTGCACTCAGGTATTTTTATGGGCCAGATGTGTTTGCGCTAGAATCCAAACATCGAACACAATCTGCAGCATCGCTGACCTGGAAACGGTGCACATCATACGGCCGGCCGACGTCACTGAACTGGAACGAGTCGTTATGCTGTAAGACACAACACACAGTCAGCTTCCCGACGCTGCTGATGATCCCGCTTCTGGTCCGAATGTGCGCTGTGTGAAGGAGAATTTGTTTTTATCAGAAATTCCCTGATGTGAATGAGACTGTGTGTGTTGATTACAGGATGCAGTTACGCTGTCCAACACCCCCAACCCCCCCCCCTCACATCTGCACCGCCTGCATGTTTGTTTTCTTTCTGCTGATCATTTCTGGTCAATTGAGCTGTTCATCTGCTGATGATGTGGAAGACGAGGTGGTGGCGGGAGCAGCGTCATTCAGTCTCTACGCTCTCCTCTGTGTTGCATTTCAACATTAATCTGATGTCGGACTGAAGCTCCGCCTCCAGTTTAAAGCGGTCGACGTTTATTGATGCTATGAAAGGCTTGTTTATCTCTTTACTTCAACTCCTTCTTTCTTTCTTCTCCATCCTCCAGGACTCCGACTCCCCCCGTCACTCCACAGCCTCCAACAGCTCCACCTTCAGCAGCCCTCCCAGTCCGGCGTCTCCACACAAGACCAAGTCCCTGTCCCTGGAGAGCACAGACAGGGCAGGGTGGGACACATGAGCCCCCCCCACCCCCCTCCCTCCCTCCTCCTCCTCGACAACCTCTCGCCCATCCAGCCCAACAGCACAGGACTTCAAACTCTCCTCTTCTTCTCCCCCCCCCTACCCCACCCCCACCCCACCCCCACCTCCTTTCCTCCACCCTCCACGTCCCAGAGAGCTGCCCCCCCAACCTCCGATGAACTTTTTATTCCACCTTCCAATCCCAGTTTGCATCTAAGCGTTCTTCCATGACGGAGCAGAAACACTGTCCGGTCTCTCTGAGTGGGGGGGTAATCATAGATGATGGTGGTGCACAGGTGGGTGTCAGAGAGACGCTGTACGCACCTGCCGGCTCGTGTGCATGTGTTTATGCAGGAGGGGTGTTTGCTGTAGGAATGACCGCCTCCCGTCTCGGCTGTTTTTGCTGTCGACCGAAGCGTAAAGCTTCAGCGACGCTCCTCTCCGCCTCCGGAGAGACTCAAAACCTCGCGATGCAACACGAAAACAAGAGGATTATTACTGAGAGAAAACGATTTGTACTTGTACATAGGACCAGTTGGGTTTCAGGGGACAATTTTAATTTATTTATCAATCATAGATGAGGAAAGGAAGGCTTGAAGCAGACGGCTGGAGTTTAAAGCCCCTCCTCACTCCCCCCCCCCACACAGTCGCTTTCTCTTTGGGTGCCGCGAAAGAATCAAAGTAATGAAAAAGGAAAAAAAAAAAAAAAAGAGCGAGAAAGGAAAGGAATGATTTTTATTTGTACTTTGCTCCTGATACTAAGTGCAGTGACTTTATACTATTTTTTTATTTTGACCGTCAGCAAAAAGCTACACACAGCGGCTCTCGTGACATCACCACAGTTCCCACTGTGCTTTTCTCTTCCTCATCGGTTCAGTGCGAGCGACGTCACCCGGCAGCCAGGGAGGTGTCCTCCATCGTAGCGTAGACGTTACACTTTTACCGTGCAACCAAACTGACCAACTCACAAACTCCCAACACAGTAATGTACATAGGTTCAAAGTAGAGAGTAATATATGGTAAGGAAAATACTATAGAAAACTACACGGGAAAGAAAAAATTCTGACTTTTGTTTTCCTGTTTTTGTTTTGAGTGATTTGAGGTTGTATTCACACACAAGAAAGCCATTTTAAACCACTTTCCAGTTTTCTTTTTTTTTTTTTAAACTAGTTAATTTTACATTTGCTTGTTTTATATTATATGTAAGACATACATTGTGAGTGTGTGTGTTTTTTTTTTTTCCTCCTCCAATCTGGTTTGAGTAAAACAAGCTCATGTGGACCGACACTACTGTACAGTGAACACGTGTGTTTATCACAAGCCTGCTAACATACATGTATCTGCACACAGAGGTGTTTTTACGCAGCAGGTGCCTTGTTCCTGCTCCACCTCTGACTTCACGGTGAAGCGGCGCCGATCATTTAATCGGCCGGTGGTACCAGGATGGAAGAGATCAGCCCCTCTACTGACAGATGAAGCTCAGTTTAACCAAAAATGGACAAAAGAGGGAGACTTGGCGACCTAATTCGTCTTTCTCAGAGCCTTTGATTATGTAAAGAATGTTTTGCTTTCAGTAAAAGCTCTTGATTTAAACACTAAAATGAGAATGTAAACACTTAGAAGCTGAAACAAAGTCGGCACTTGGTTTCCCGATTGTCTGAAAATGACATTTATAAAATGATCTGTTGTCATCTGTAACGTTAACGTTGGTGAAGTTCCCGGTCTCGTTTCCCAGCGGTTTCTGTTTCCTCCTTCTCTTTTTAAAGAAAAGGCCTTTTTGAAAAGAGCATTTTACAGTAAAATGAGCAGGGCATTCACAGCCAAAACCCTGTTAGCTCTCCTCCTCTTCCTCAGCTTAGATCCCAGGTTGAAGGCGTTCATGGAGAAGCACGCGTGGTAACTTTAATGGAACACGATAGCAACATGGATGTAACCTTTCAGAGGAGTAAACATCCATATTGTGTTGTCGTTGCTGCCCTCGCACTTTAGGTTTGTTGAGATCAGCTCACAGCAGAGTCCCGGGTCACAACGCTCCATTTTATTCCACTTGCCTTGTTAGTCAGAAAGGGAAGCAAAAGTACTTTGGTGCTCATTCCTGCCACTTCGCCCTGTTCAAACACAACAAAGTAGCTCTAAAACGATTTCATTTGCTTTTATTTTTGTCCCGTTTTATATGAAGATAGATTTAGATCTCAAAACTGGTTTTATTCCAAACAACAGTATCTTAAGCAGTTTAAGCTAGCAACTCTCCTTCATTCCTGCTGGAGTTGTTTTTTTCTGTAGAATATATCAGCTGGGAGAAGAGGACGCTGTCTCATCCAGGTGTTTTAATATTGGCCAATATTGTACAGAAGAACTGATCCCAGACGTCCCCGTTTATGGAGAGAGGAAGGGAAACTCAGGAAAAGTCAGAGCCAATGAATTCTCTTCATTTAGAAGAAAGTGAGTGCGTTTGAGGTCTCGGACAGATGGATGACAGGCGTGAGTCGTATGGATGTGACCCTGGTGTTGAGGACTAGAACAAAAGTGATACGTTTCAGGGGTGAAGGGTGACAGGTGGTCTGATGGCTTAGGTGCCACATTTTAGTGGAGAAAGATCTTAAAGTTAAAAAAAAGAGAAAAAAAAATTCAAACGCCTTTACATTTCAGTGAGGTCTTACCTACAGTACCTTCTATATTATTTTGCTCTTTCATATCATATTACATTTTTTTTCTAGGATTGCTTTGTAATAATTTGTACAGTTTTGCATGTTATAGATGTAATCATTTTGTTTTTGTTTTCTTTTTTTTTTTGTTTTACTTGCTCCTTTTTGGACGGTTTGGGCGTTTTACTGAGGATAACCCACTACAGGTGATGTAGATTCTTTTTTGCACAAAAAAAAAAATATTTAAGGTGTAAGGTCAAAACAAATGTATGGAACTGGCTGCCACACTTCGGTGGAGAACTCATATTAACCTGACTCCGATGTATTTCAATAAAGCGGAGGGCTGTTACAAATTTACAACCCCGTGTGTTACTGTGTGGTCATTTCTTCTGCTATAAGCACCTGATCTTTAGAAGAAAAAAACATTTTTTTATTACAAATGAACATAAGAAGTTCAGTTTTTTACATCTATGAACAAGTTGTGCCTCTAACATTTACAGAAGTAACAAGGACACATTTGCAAACAAGAGAAACTACAGAGGATTTAACTAATTTGAGGGAGCTCATCTGGTCCGACTGGAAAGACTTGTTCAGACAGAAAGCAGAGCAGAACTTTATCTCTTGACCGTTAGAGGATGTTGGTGCTCAGCCACTTGTCTTAACAAAAACCTTCTTTTTTTTTTTTTTTGCACTTTTTTGATGCAGAATCCTAAAACATATTTCTTTGAGCCATTTCTATTTTGCATGTTGGTTCACTTTAACCTCATCTGGCCTTCTGTCTGAACACGTCATAAACCAGGAGTTCGGATTAGGCTCCTCCCCCCCAGATTTCTCCTTTTTAAACATCACAGACATCATGTCACAGATGCGACTAAGCACCTTTTCCAGTGAGACAAAGCTTACATCAAGTTTAGTGCACAGCTTTTGTGTCAGATTTCTGGGATGAAATCTAAAATTAGCCAGAATATCTTTAAAAGTTTATTTAAAAAAAAAAGAAGCATTCCTTCCAAGTGGTAACAATGCAGATGAGACAAAGCTCCTTATTTCTCACTATGGCCATCATTTAAATCTTGTCCATAACAGGAAACACACACACGTCCAACTGAGTCCAGTTTGTCAGTGTTGATCACATCTTCTCCACAGGCTCAGAAGTAAAGTAGGTCCAGCAGTAAAGTCTCACGACACCAATGTCCATCATATTTGTGTAAACTGGGCAACATTCAGTTTTTTGGGATTTTTCTAGTCCATCAGTTAAAGCTGATTTATTTGATGACGAAGATCCAGATTTAGTGTCATCAGTCTGGTTGTGTGTCGCCCTTCACAAACCAGCGTCGTCATGTGTAGCAACATCTGTGCATCGGATCACCCTGAACCCGTCTCACATCCTTCATTTTCTTAAAGGTTCATCTCCTGTCAGTTTCAGACTTCCATTTGACGAGCAGGTTCTAGTTCAGGCTCGAGCTCCATCCTCCTCCATGACTCTGTGCATCCCGTTTCCCGGACCACCAACAACTGCCTGGGTGGTCATGGTCAGGTCCCTGATGCTGCTGTGCCGTGATTGGCTCTCCAGTCGGAGGGTGGAGCCCTGCCTGGACAGGCTGTCCAGACGGTTAATGCTGCAGTGTCTGGACTCGTCGTTGAGGCGCGGCATGCTCCCGTAGGGCAGCCGGTCGTCTGCTGCCCGGAAGCTGCCGGCTGTATATCTGCGATGAAGAACAAGATGGTAAATGGACGGCACTTATATAGCGCTTTCTCCACACCAGTGGGGGGCTGCTGCCATGCAAGGCGGTGCCAGACCCACTGGGGGCACTGTTGGGGTTCAGCGTCTTGCCCAAGGACACTCTTGACATGTGGTCAGTTGGAGCCGGGATCGAACCGCCAACCTCACAGTGACTGGACGACCCGCTCAACCAGCTGAGTTAATTAAAAAGTGTGAAGCTGGGACCCACCTGCCGTCTCTGGACCGGTGCAGGCTGCCGTGGTAACTGCTCATCTTGGAGCGAGCGCTGCGTACTGACCCGGCCCGGCTGGTGCTGCCGCTGGGCGGCTCGTCCAGCATGGCCAGGTGTGTAGAGGAGGCGTGGGTGGAGGTTCCCTGCGTGGAGGTTCCCCTCGACTTCCTCACAATGGGTGTGTTGGGGTCCCTGTACAGCAGGTGGGCGAAGTCGGGCTCCTGGAGCACCTGCCGGCTCTCGTTGACCATCCCACTGCAGCGGGGCGAGGAGGAGGAGGAGGAGGAGGAGGAGGTGGGGAGTGTGGGGAGGGAGAGACGCAGGAGGGTGGGGAGGGAGAGAGGGAAGGTGGTGGGAATGTGGACGTGGTAGGAGAGGATGGAGGAGTGGGTGGAGCAGGCGGTGGGAGAGGGGGTTAATGCTCTGAGTTTGGAGGGGGGGGGAGCGAGTGCAGAGAGTTTTCACCAGCAGTCCACGCAAAAAAAAAAAAAGCTTCACAGCTGAGACGCTCGTCACACGAGGACGGACCTTTATACTTAAAGGTTACACAACACAAGAGATGCACTGATCTGCTTCCTCTAAAATGTTCTAACCGGCCCACCGGACCAAATCTACAACAGCGCTGCACTTAAATCATCCAGCCACAAACAACCTCTTAATTCCTGAAGCTGCTGGAGACTGAAGATGACACATAAATGCAGCTGTGAGACACAAACTCGTTCCTTCTGCTGTTTTTGATCGCACTGCTTTTCACAGCAGATTTGACCAAACATACAGTCATGGAAAAAATTATTAGACCACCATTTTTTCTTCACTTTCTTGTTCATTTTAATACCTGGTACCACTAAACGTCATCATGTGACTAAAACAGACAGAAAAGAAAACACTGAATGCATAAAAGCAGTGTTTTTGGCAGTACAACGCCATAGCTATTGATGTAAAAACTTAAGTGATTTAGGTTATAATCAAGAAAACCATGGAAAATGGTAAGATATCAGCTCTTAAATAAAACTCTTATGAGCAATCTTTGTGGTTATCGTTATGTTTGTCCAAACAAATGTACCTTTAGTTGTACCAGGCATTAAAATGAACAAGAAACTGAAGAAAACAAGGGTGGTCTAATAATTTTTTCCATGACTGTATATTCATCTTTTTACTTCCTATCAGTGGGTATATTCAGATATCAGGTTGTCAGTGAGAGACAAGAAAACTAAACTAAAGGACATTCACTCTTTTTAGATTTACCATTTTATTTTTTAATAGCCTTGTCATTCTTATGAGTAGAGCTAATTAAAACTCCACTGTTGTTTTTGAAAAATACTGGGACAAAGCGTCTGAAAGAAACTAAACAGGTATCTTAAATATTCATCACTCAGTATCTATTAAGTACGTACTCTTTGCGTCTCTTGCCGTGGAAGAAACTAGCCCACTCGAAGCAGGTCTTCTTGCTTCCCACCCAGAACACGGAGGGGATTCCCACAATCAGCATCATCAGGTACTTGATGAGGAAGAGGACCAGGTCGGGCCGACTGGTCTGCTCCACCTGGAAGAAACAAAGACCCACACGAGAGTCGGTGACTGGTTACGGCGGGAAAAGCTTGTGTGACTGAAGGAGTCCAAAAACTGCACAGCAAATTTAAAGTGACTTCCTGAAATATTGGTAAACAGAAAATGTACATTAGATATGAGTTTATCACCAGATTTGGAGTGAATAAAATAGGAAGGACTGGTGCTGTCAGAAGGTGGTGGTTTAAGGCTTCATTGTTAAACAGTCATGGCAGTAATAAAAACAAAACTTTAAGACACAAACAAAACCAGTCACTGCACACATATGAAAAACGACAGCTCCAGTTGTTAATATTATAATTATAGTTAATGATATTAATGCTCGGGGGTCATGATCTGGGTCTCTGTAAAGCGCCTAGAGACAATTGACATTGTAACAGACACTGTACAAATAAAATTGAATTGAATTAAACATGTGATCAGCTGTGGTCCCTACATTACAATTTTTTTTTTGCAACTTTTCTACAACTCAAAAAAAAAAAAAAAAAAAGTCAAAAACCTCCTCATTCAAGCGTTAAGACCTGTCAGGTCACATCTAGAAGGGTCCTACTGAGTCCTGACTCAGTAGGAGTCTTGTGTGTGTTTGCATGTTGCTTCCTCCCTGTTTCCAGGAACTCCAGCTTCCTCCCTCCTCTAAAAACATGCAACGCTTTATTAACTGGTGATTTTAAACTGTCCAGAGCATGAGCGTGAACGTTCACAGTTGTTTGCATCTCCTGTCGTCTCTCCACCGATGACACGAGTAAAGAAGTCGAGGAGAAAAACGAGCTTTGAGCAAATAGAGATGTCAAATTTAACTGTCATGTAACACAGTTGCATAATCCAACCGTTGTTTTGTTACAACAAACCGCTGGATTTCCCATTATTTCTGTCAGATAAACACTGAACATTGATTTATATTTTAATATTATGGAACTAATTTGTTAGCTTCCTTTAGATGTAGTAGATGCATCTAGTTTTCTGTAGAGGACACTGGTCCATGTCCTCACCTACAGCTGCTCCAGCAGCTTCCTCTCTCCCTCAGGTAGATTTTAGGAATTACACTTGAGGGAGAATATTAAGAAAATATTTTTCTGAGATTGATTTCTGGGTCACAGACAAGAGGATGCAGGAGAGAGAAGATGAGGTAGCCCACATTAGACAACTGAGATGAGCACAGAAAATAGATGACGGATTTCAAAACCACAAATCACATTGAAGCAATAACTACAGCTAGAAAGAGAAAGACATAAAAGCTTCAAGCTCACAATATGTCAGCAGCCACAACAGATTCATAAAGGAAACGACCCCACGAGGCATTAGACAGTCATCTGTATGTAAACATCAGTGTGAGTAAGCTAATTAAGAAGCTCATGCTGCTGACTGCATTGAATCATTCTCAGTGTACATGTGTGTGTCTGCGCTACTGCTTCACCCACGGAGCATCCCTGCTGGAAGCACAAACACACTCATGGATACTGACTTAACAGCAGATAATTATCTTGGGAAACGAAGTATATTTTCTGTTGCTGTCTCTTATGTAGAATTATCAGCGTAAATTCTCAGATATTTCCAACAACTCTGGAAGACATCCTCCTGTCACAGCAGCAGTCCTTCAGTGGAGACGGTGTATATTCCTTCCTCTTCCTATCTCACAGACACACAGCAGCACACAGATGTGGTCATGATGGCCTCATGAGTGGGCGGGGGGGGGGGGGGGGGGGGGGGGGTCTCAGTGATGCACAGATAGACTCGTTACAGCAGACTGAACGGACGTCTACGAGCAGCATCATCATTACAGACTGAATGTCAGTGACCACATCAAATCAGCCTCTAACCTCTAATGCTCTAAGCTCTAATGTTGGATGTAGTTTATGAAACTAAAGTATAAATATAACGGATTATTCTTCTATCTGGACTTATTTTAAGTTGTTTCGAGTGTGTGAGCACTGCAGTGGAAAAGTCAGGAGCTGCGCTGTCAGGAAGAGGTCTGAGCCTCGGGGAAGGCTTTTAAGATAAATATAGTCAAGCACTTTGAGTCTCCGCATGTATTGATGCGCTGCATGGACACAGTGTGTGCGCATGCATGCGTGTGTGCGCATGCATGCGTGTGTGCTTTCATGAGCACGGTGGGACGAGGATAAAAAGTTGTGATTTTTACACCCAGTAGCATTTTCAGTGGGTGTAAAAGCGCAGCACAGCTTGTGTTCAGATGTGCTCTAACTATGATGTGGAGCAGCTTGACCCCAGAAACCCCCCCCCCCCCCCCCCCTTCTCTCTTAGCAGAAACACAGACACAGAGTGGATTACTGTTCTCTTACACAATGCCATGTTTATAGGACAGATTAAGAGCTCATCTTATGCGAGTGCTTCTCCTGCATCTTCCATAGCTGTAGCTTGGGCCTCATGGCAGCATCTGCATCACTTTTTACAAGTCAAAACGTGCTTTTTCAGTTATTTCCAAAGGGAATAAGAATATCACTGAGCCAGAATGGCTCAGAAATGGTGTTCAGGGAGTGCATGTTAGGTGATAGCCGGCTGAAAGGAAATGAGAACAATACAGAGAAACGGGGAGACGGAGCGCCGGTTTAAATTATTAACAGCATTGTCAGATGAGACGCAGGAGGCAGCTGCAGCTCTGAGGCTTCTCTGCAACTGGACACAAACATGGAGACATGTTGCTAGCACGAAGATGCCCACTACTCTGAGCTAGACACCGTGTTTAATCACACAGTATCTGGTTGTATCCAGGACACACAGTCTGACTGTCCTCTTCTCTAATGTCTCTGTGTTCAAACACATCTGGCAGTCAGCTGCTTTCACCCAGCTGTTACCTCCTGCTCTGCGTTTAAATTTTCTTTCAGACATCCCAGTTGTTCGTTTTTAACTCAAAAGGCCATCTGTGCAAACTGCCATAAACAGGAACGATGGACTGCAGCAATATCCCAGTTACTATCGGCAAGGCTTCTCTTATCTATCCATCACTGGTGCTACAGAACAGAAGAACTGCTTTGCTTTTCCGTGTACATACAGCCATGGCATTACATCTCTTTCAAGGTTGAACATCTTTTAGGAAACAAGTGAACATTTTTGTAAGAAACCACAATTAACAAGGAAGCAGATTACCCACCAAACCAGTAGCTTAATATTTCCAGTTTACCTTTCTAAAGGTTCTTGTAGACAACAGCTGGTCTTTGTGAAGGCTCTTTGACACGCAGACTGGCTTTTCCAAACGCTGTATTTATGAACACTGCTACAAACAGGATTTACAGTGATCCCTCGCCAATTCGCGCTTTAAGTTCTGCAGTTTTAGTTATTTGCTGATTTTTCAGAAATATATAATTTAAAAAAAATCAAGAAAAAATTGCGGAAACACCACAGGATGTTGTGCGCGTTCTCTCACAGTGAAGAAATGTGAGCCAGCCTGGCCCCTTTAAGAAGGTAGCCTTATGGGTAATGGTGTGGCCTTATGGGTAATGGAGTGTGTGTGTCACGGGACGGCAAAACGAAAACAGGGTTAGATGAAAAGTGTAGTGAGCATCAACAGCAGCCCAGCGTGTATAGATTTACATTCTCTGTTAACCGACAGGAGCCCAACAATACAACCTGTGTGATGTTACAAGTTCCTGCAGTGCCAGAATAAAGTGCTCGTTCCATGCAGAGAAAATAGGACTGTTTCTTTTGTTGTTGTTAGCTTGTTACTAATTACGAGCCAAAAATAGCACAATACCAGCGGTTTCTTTACTACAGTTCAGAGACCAGAGGCTGTGAAGGTAACAGAAAGACCACAGTTGAGCCTTTGTCCTGTTTTGCTGCAGTGCCTCGCTACTTTTTTGCGTGTTTTAAACATATTTTAAACACATTATTTAGGCTCGGGGGGCTCCGGCTCCAGTTCGCAGATTTTGATTTTCGTAGGGGTGCACCGGTCCCCATTAACCGCGAAAAATAAGGCATCACTGTATCCTGTTTTGAGTGGGATCCACAAACACCACCAGGTGATACAGAAACAAAAAAAATCCACTTTTTAACTGATGTACTTAGTTATGTTACCTGATAAGGGCAGGGGATATGGTAGTCTCTACATGTTTCCTGGACCCAGGTTGTCTCCCAGATACTTCGGTAGCTGCTCTCATAAAAGTAGCAGGCCAGGACGGTCAGCAGAGGAACCAGGTAGAGCACGGAGAACACACCGATGCGAATCATGAATTTCACCAGCTTCTCCTGGTTCTCCTTCTCCAGTGGTATCTCTATTCGGACGCGGTTCAGAGCGGCAATACCTGCCAGCAAGAGCGCAACCCCCACCTAGGAACACCATGAGAAAAGGCATGAAGACAGACTTCAGACTGCTTTTGGATCTCATTGTGACAACTTATGAGACATTTTGATTTAGGAAGTTAAATTATAAGACAAAATGGGAGTCAATTATGTAGTCATATAGATCTAGTTATTTACAGAAACTGAAATAGTAAGTCCCAAGTTCAAGCCAACTAACTGGAAATATAAATAATGACAAAGAAATGTGTTTGTAGTATATTTTATAACTCTCTCACCACAACATCCAGTCCCAGAGGGGCCAGCAGGAACCAGCGCAATGCTGTCAAGTTGTAAAGCCCCACAAAACAAACGCCACTGATGCCGTCTCCCTCAATCTTGTTCATAGCAAGCAGAGTGACGGTAAGAACACCCGGGATACCCCAGGCAAAGGCGTGGAAAAGGAGGGCCTTCTTCTCTATTGCCTCGCTGCCCCACTTAGGAACAGCTGCCAGGAACCAGGTGATGGTCAAAATGACCCACCAGACGCTGCCAGCCATGGTGAAGAAGTAAAGGACCATAAAGAGAAGAGTGCAGGCCTAAAACAGAGGGGGGGGGAAAAATAAATGAGAATTAGATTTTTTCAAAATAGTGCGAGACAAAAAAAGAAACAGGAAAGACAACTAAGATATAATTCTATAAAAATATAGACCTTATTATGGGAGCCTTGTGTTACTGTCGAAGCCCTGAACCTTCCAGGACTCGATGCGTTACAGGAAACTTTATCCTCCAGCAGGAACCCGAGGAAGAACACCAAGGACACCATCATGTAGCACACAGCGTAAAATATAATCGGACGCTCCGGGTAGCGGAATCGGGACACGTCAATAAGGAAAGTGAGGAAGGTGAAGAGGGTGGCAGACAGGCAGACAATGGACACCACCCCAATAAAATAGCGGGCAAATGCCAGCTCCTCACGTGTGAAGTACATGTTAGGACACGGGGGGGAGCAGTCTCGAACCCCCATGAAGGAGTAGCCCAGCTCTGGGTCAATTTTCAGTTCGCGAGGACACCAGAAGCCGTAGTCCCTCTGGACAGATATGGGCGACTCAGTTGTGTCTGAGCTGGACAGGAGGTCGGCGGGACGGGGGTAGGGCTCATCACAGTCTGGGAACCTGAGGGGGAAGGAGAGACCGTGAGCTCAGGGTCATTTCTGCTGATAAGCCTTTTACAGACACATAATACCAACACTGTACAACAGCCAAACGCATCTGGAGGCACAAATTGGATCAACACGTTTTTCTACTTTTCAAGTCCCTGGTGACTGAAAGTCATCTGACTACTGTGCGAAGCATCAGGACGCCAGCTGGCCAACTCTTTAAAAGGAATTGATCATAGTTAGCATATCATTTTTATTTTCAACTTGAGCTAAATGCAATATTTTTACTTTCATGAAAAAAGTAGAAGGAAGCCAACAAAGTGAACAAAACATTTTGTTCCCAGTTAATCACTAGCTTGCGGTCAGTATTTTCTGAAAACAAAAAAAAAACAAGAGCCCTGATCTCTGCATCTTACCCAACCTCCCTACGTTGGGGCCATGAGTAACTTGTCGTCAACATGTTGTATTACCCCCCCCCCCAACAGAAGGTTGTCACCACTGCTGTTGTACCAACCTGTTGCAGTCCATCTCCTCCGGCCAGCTGACACCAAACATGTCCATTAGTTTGTAGCAGTCGCTTTTGGCCTGCAGACAGAGGCGGCGGCAGGGCAAGGGTCATCCGGCCGTACTCCGTACACACCGGGGCATAGAGGGCACACAGGAACATCCTGAGCTCTGCAGAGCACTGCAGATTCACCATCGGATGAAAAGGCTGCACGTGGAGACAGAGGGGAAGGATTGTGTGGTTACAACAAATCTGGACTGGAAAGTTTAACTTACTTTTTCAGAAAAATACTACAGTTTGAGCCAGAACGCAACTCCATCTTCAGATTGAGGACAAAAGGATCAGTGGAGCATGGCATCTGACATTTCTCAAGATGAGTCATTGAAAAACAACTCTGGCCCCTTTCCTAATAATCTCCCCAACTCCAATAATTTCAGTCCCCCCCCCTCCTCTATCTCCTTCCTCCCCTCCAACCTACAGAGAGGAGGAGCAGACACACACAGGGCTGCTTTGCTGCTGCAGACAGGGCCTTTGTGCTGCAGCGAGGACCATGCTGTGGCTGACTGACACACTGTGACAATGTGCATACACTCGCTCACAAGGAAAAGTACCAGCGGAAGTTTATTATTTAGATGCTAACACACCCACAAACCGGCACAATAATGGTCCCACACAGATCAACTGTGCCAAGAGGCAGCATGAGAGCAGAAAGTATCGGTTTAAGGAGAGTCTGTAACTGTGTGAATAACACAAAAATACACGTGTTAAAAAGAGCACGTTTGTATTCATTTGCATAAACCTAAATGCGTTCTTGTAACAGAAAGGCCTCCAACCACACCCAAGTCAATCACACACACACACACACACACACACACACACACATACTGTGCACCCTCCCCCCAAATTTAAAGACAGAAGGCCTGTATGACAGACAGGGACATTGAGGGGGAAGGGAAGAGAGGGGAGGGGAGGAGGGAGTGAGAAAAGGATAACCAGGGGTGTTTGTTAGAAAGATGGATATTAAAGTTAGATATTCCACCTGCTTCCTCAGTATACGATTAAAGTATATTCTCCGTGCTGATTAATGTGTCAGTGATATCTAACACTTATTGTAAAAGTAATGAGACTATTATCTTAATTCCAACAGCAAAATTGACAAAAGATGGCCTGTTTACACAAGTATTTATTATGCAGACCAGCAAGGCTCTCTTTCTTTTTTTTTTGACCCAGATGTAGGATTAGAAAATACAACATTTTGTGATGGACTGGTGACCTGTGCTGGGTGCACCCATGGCTTCTGCTGGGACCGGCTCCAGCAGACCCCCGTGACCCTGAGCGGGAATAAGCGAGTGTAAATAACGGATAGGATGGATTATTAGATTTTTTTTTTCTAATGTAATATGAAAAGCTAGTTATTTAGACTTAAAACATTTTCTTTTGTTTTTAGAAAAATGGTTGAAACAGCTTATTTTCTTTAATCCTTTATTTAACACAGCATACAGTATAACTTCAGAAATGAAAAATGTTTGCAGCATCTGGCTTTCCTGGAATCGCTTTCTGGATCAGACTGCACCAGTAAATTGATTTAGAGATGCACTGATGCAGGATTTAGATCTTATCCTCTCAAATGTTTGCCAGAATGACTCCAATCAGATTTGACGTGGCTGTTGCAGCAGCTGACCCAACCATATGAATGCAACAGAGAAAGTCCATCTCCCGGCAGTATCGCCTGCATGATGGGATGTCTTTATGTAAAAAGGATTATAACTGCTGTTATGCTTGACCTTTAAACCACAAACTGCAAACACTGATGCAGCTTTTTCCTTAATACCTGGTTCATGTCATTTTACTGGCAAAAAAAAGACTGACTCACACCCTGTCATCACTGTGTTCAGTCAACCAATCTGTTGTATAATTTCTTTGTAAAATGGAGTCATAGTGTATCATTGAGCATCATGGTGACACTAGAAATTGAATTATGAACACAACTGCTACAGTGATACAGCCTAAAACTATTCAGGTGTTGCTGCAGATCATCAACCACTGTTCTGTTTTACACTAAAACCATCTGCAGTCTGCCATCACACAAAAACAACATAACCTGGATCTACGTGTTTTATCATAAAAGGTATTACTTTTTTTTTTTTTTTTTTTTAATTTCCTTGAGATAGAAAGCATAGCTGAAAGAGGCAGAAATGAACATGTTAAGCTTTTCTTTTGAGGTTAACTACAACGAAGAGGATTAAAAATGACAATATCAGCCAGGGTTTGACATCCTGGAGACCAAGCAAGAGAAGCTACACTGAGATGGTCTGGACACATAAAAACAGACGATGGTGAATACACTGGTAGAAGGATGCTGGAGACGGAGCTGCACTGAAATGGGAGGCGGAAAGGGGAGGGGCAAAAAGATGATTTCTGGATGAGGTGGAAGAGAAAATGCAGTTGGTTGGTGTGGAGGAGGAAGATGCAGAAGACAGGGTAAGAAGGAAATGAATGACCTGCTGTGATGACTCCTGAAGAAAAAAGCCCAAAATAAATGAATAAAAGAATATTTTTCATTTAATATTACCAACCAGAAAAAAAAAGCAGCTAAAACAATTACCTTTACTATCCATTCTGAAGCTGACTATTTTCTTGATTCTTAACTGGAAACATATCAACCAAAGATGATCAGCTTAATATCATTGGGGGTGGGGGGGTGTCTTTAAAGAATTGCAACCCATTAGCAATGATGAAGAGATTGGAAAATGTACTGAAATGTCAGCTTTAACTGTGCATTTGGTTATCAGAAACAACTGAGGGATGAAAACTGCAAAAGCAATTTAAAAATAAAATACTTATCATGAATCACTGTGAAGTCTTTAGTTTGAAACTGAGAGAACCACCAAAGAAAAAAAAAAAAGGACTTCATTAGCAGAAACATGTTAAATGGGTACTGTGGTCCCACTCTCAGTGAGAACAAAAGTCTCAAAAGGGGCTGATACAAACATTGTAAAAGACAAAATTCACAATAATAGCCGCTCTTTAAAGGAATTCCTTTAGACCGTATTATGTTACAGCCATGGTCAGGTTCAACAGAGAGAGAAAGGAAACTGGAGTATGTTGTTCTCTAGAGAAATAACAGAGAGGTGCAGAAAATCCTGAATTTCCCTCCAGCCTGCCAACAGTGTGATACAAAGTGCTGCTTATTCCTCCGGGAGACTCTCTTTGCATTTTGTTGCCAGAGAGAAGTCCTGTGACATCTATTACTTGACCCGTGTTGCCTGTACAGCGTGGGGTAACCACTCAAACATAACCTAATGTAGTTAAAATGAGCTCGCATCTTCACTCCTGCACTCTGTTTTTATTTCCACAGGCTAAAACTTTGCCCTTTAGAGCACAGTTTATTACACACTCTACTGTACTACAGAATGAGATGCCACAAGACACGGTTGATTAAATATATAGGCTACAAGCAGCGATGATCCTGCATAGAGAAAGCTCTCACATTCACTCTTCTTCCTATTCATCATGACTTTTTTTTCTATTTTTAGTCCTCTCCAACATCTATCCACATCCTCCCTTTTATTCCTCCTCCATCTCTTCAGAATCAACAACAAGTCACTTTATGACGGTCAATTAATCATGTGATCCAGCACGGGCAGGACTGAACTTGTGGTGGACGGAGCATGTTTTGTTACAGAGTTACCCACACAGCACCTAAACAGCTCCAAACACCAACACCATGAGTCTCTGAGCAGCCCACACACACTCATACCATATAACTGGACACACTGGAAACAGCTGGTGAGCCACTGGTCCAGTGAATAGTCACAGCTTTGTCACGGCCATGTAAAGAAAATCAAGCATGTAATGGACTCTGTCAAATGGTGCAGCGCTGGGGAGAGGTATGCTAATATCATTTCAGCTTCTCTCCCACAGCTCCGGCCAAAATGAGGGTTTTTTTTTTTAAAAAATGTGGACTAATATTCCACTCAATTAATCTTTGGCATCCAGTGCAAGATACAGGAATTAAACTATGTCATTCTTTATTTGGAAAACAAAAATCAATTCTGAATAATTCTTCAGCAATACACCTGTAATCCTGACAACCTATTTGCTTTAAAAACTCAAAACGCATTATCTGAAACTAGATAACATAAAAATCAAGAAACACAGCAAGGAAAAGCACAGTGCACATGTAAGAAAGAAAGAAAATCAAAAAGAAAAAAAGAATACAGTTGGGCCTTGTTACAAAAGCTGACAGGTGAAGGGAATTGCTTTGATCATCATTACAATGCCATGGGCTGCTGGGAAACCTGGGTTCGTGGCATCTGAGTGAATGGTAGCAGCTCCCTGCAGTCGGACAATGAGTGCCACCACGACACAAAAACTGCTCAGGAAGGGCTCTAGAAATGCCACAAAAAGCCCGAGCTGTTGACCAAAACTCCTCAGATCCCAAACCAACAAAAAGTCCACTTCTTGTGAGCAGAAAGTCTGCAAGAAGTTCTGCAAGAAGCACCATTTGGACAAGCTCCACGCTGCAACCCACATGACTCTTAGGTAGGGGTGAGTATTAGCAAGGACCTCATGATACAATATGTATACTTGGGTCACAATACGATAGCATCACGATATTGTGGTATTACGATATATTGCGATATTCTACCCAATTAATGTCAAAATTAAAAGTAGAGATGAAAAATCAAGTTGCTGTATATGTTCATCAGATGATATTGATCATTCAGGACAAATTGAGTCAAAACTATTTGCTTCAAAACAACCTATTTATTGTTTACTATTAGTGTTTTTGCACATCTAAGTAACCATTACAACATACTGACGATATCAATGTTAGGAGATAAAAAAATCAATATTATATTGGGTGGCCGAAAATCGCGATATATCGCACAATCGATTTTTTTTCACTCCCCTACTCTTAGGATTGACTGCCAGGCTACAGGAACCCCAAGAGGTCCTGTGGGGTCCCAACTAGCAGGATGAGCACATGCACAACTTTTGGAAATGAAACAGTACATGCTACCCTTACCAAAATATTCTATTAATAGTTGGTCCCTAATCATTTTAAGTTTTCTTAAAGTTCTTCTAAAATGTTGCTGTAAAAATGGATTTCAGGGTTTCTCCTGTTACATGATATTGTCTCAACAGTAATCTATTCCAGACTGAAATGCAGGAAAAAGCTAAGGAATATTATCTAAGATGATCATAGTTTATATCACCAAGCAGTCTGATATGGTGAACCTTCACAAATGTATTCACTTACGCCGTGGTTTTGCATATTTCTGCATAGTGTCGTTTAATAAACCTCTAATTTTCAAGCTGCGGAGAAAAACAGGCCTGACCTCAGTTTCACCTCGTGCAGTTCTGATATTATGTGAATCACATGAAGACTACGATATTCATTATTAATTCGGCCCAGTCTAATTAAGCGGATCCAGTGGTGTTTCTATGTACCTTCCTGACACTACAGTAATTAGATTTTAATGAAGGCTGAGTCTGCTGCTAAGACGCTGTGACTGATGAATCAGTGACAAAGAAGCTCACCGTGGCCAAACGGTCTGTGATGATTTGTTCTTTTCTAAATACCTTCCAGTCACCTCTCTTCCCATCAACCCCCTTCCTCGCTGCAAACGTTTCCCTCCTACATTTTCTCTCCCCCCCCCCTTCTCCTCTGCTGCCGTTCCAAATCTCCAAATATCCAAGCTCAGCACCATAGCGACGAGTGATGCATCAACGGGAAAGAGTAGGCGGAGAAGAAGAGGGGAGGAAAGCGGGGTTCGAGGAGGTCAGGGTGCAGGGCGGAGGGGACCACCTCCCGGGAGGCAAAAGGAAAAAAAAAAAAAAAAAAAAAAAAAAAAAAAGAAAAAAAAAAGCTTCTACTCCTTTTGTTAACAGCACAATTGGGACTGTTTCCTGGGCAACGGGTGAACCCTGTGCTGGGGGGTGGAGGGGGGAGGACAAAGGAGGTGCAGGAGGAAAGTGAGAGAGTGGGGGAGAGAGGGACAGCAAGAGGAGGGATGGGTCGACCAACCAGCCGTGTCATTCACCACGAAGAGAGTGTTTGAAAACCTTGGGCTTGGACAGTGTGTAACATCCCTTCACACACACACACACAACACACGCACACACACTCAAAGGTTAGTGTGAACCAGCGCCTTGCTCTCTGGATGTGCTTCTTATTCACTCCACAGCCAATAAACACGGTGTTGGACATTAAATAAAACAAGAGGCTCTTTTATACGCCGGGTCACGCTGGGTAGGATTTATCAGAACATGTTGTGTGTGCGTGTGTGTGCGTGTGTGTGCTTAGTTAGTAAAGACGTTTCCCAGTTAACACAATAAACGTGTTACACAGAGTGCTTTTTAGTCCACTTCTGTATCTTTTAAGAGACTCAGATGAGCCTTTCACCAGCATTTAACAGTGAATATCAAAACAAACCTTACTTCTGCTTTATAAATCCATTCATGCATGAAAGGGTGGAGTATCGAGGTTATTGTACACAGAAACTGTAACATGATATTGTATATTTGATCCTGTTCTAAATCTGAGACAAGAGACGCCAATTTACAACCTCAAAGAAAGAGAAAATGAGTGGAAGTAAATCAAAAACTAAAAGCTTTTACTTTCTTATTATTTTAAAGGCACTGATTAGTCTTTGGGTCAGTGTTAATGGAGGTGACCAATGAATAAAATCTAGCAACCTGCTCATCCTCTCACCAAGGCAACCATCTTTGACTTAAACCTCACGTAAACAAACTCAGTTATCAATCTAATCTAATATAATTAACATTTTCAGTTCCCCTGACCCTCATTTGGTCCATCTGGCCTTTAGAGGACCATAATTACTTTTACCATGACAATCCCAACTCTGACCTATCTTTAAAAAAAAAAAAAAAAAGGCTCCATCAGCCAATCTCCTCCTCACAGCACTTTCCCTCCTGGCAGATCGTTAGTAGATCTATAATATGATATTTCACCCAGTGGTGTGGTATGTTTCATTATGTTTTCTATGGTACCACACAGAGACCCATGAAATGTTGCCAATCTTATTTATAGCAAATCTTTCATATAAATGGTCACAGGTGCAGTTTTACAAAAGAAAGAAGCACTTTTAACAGTTTTTCTAATTTTCCCAGAGCCTAAAAACCAAGACAGATATGCAAGTGTAGTACCCTAAGGTTTCTCACTGTATATCATTAAAATGTGAACCAAATGCCATCTGTTTTGGATGTCAAAGACAGTTCATACCAACTCAATTGATTTCCTGTGATGAGCCCACGCTGCTCTGAATACATTTGGGAGCTTCAGAGAGCATCTATGTTTGAATAATAGGATTTAACCCATTTATTTTCCTTCTTTTTGTAATGCCAGTTAAATCTGCCACGCTCCCACTTATCGAATGTGAATGAGGCACAGTATCGTTAGAGCAAAAATATTAGCCAATTCCCAAGCCCCGAGGCCCCGTCCTATTTCAGCTCTGAGGTCATATGGCGGTCAGCAATGACAGACAGAAAATGTACTTGTGTTGATACTCTTTCTTTTTTTCTTTTTTTTTTTGAAGTTGCATAGTATTTATTGTCTTCCATTCAGGCAGAAGAGTAAACGTGTACTTCAGAAATATTATAATCTAATTTGTTGACATTTGGACGTCCAATCTACTGTGGTTCGCAACACAACTCTGGTTCGCCAAAAATCATCATGAATTACTTCAACTTTACACAAAAAGACTAATAAAAACCTCATTAGCAACTAGTTTGACAAATTTCTAAAGGTTTATAATTAACAATATGATGATAAATTGCCCCACTTTCCCCTAAGAACTGAACCCAGAAAAAGCCAGGAAAAGAAGGCATGAAAAAAAGAAAAAACACCACTTCAGAAGTTTAAACAAAAACGGCCAGAACGGCAGGCATTGATTCCCATCCAACTCCCAGTTTCTCCACGGTGCAAGGCATTCATCATCATTATCATGGCTATTCAGCAAACCTAATTCCCTTTAAAATCAACTGTCAATTCTCTTTTGGCCGCCGTTAACGTCTTATAGGCTTTGAAATCCTCCAAGAACTGGATCCAGGCCGAGTTATCAAGAAAACAAGAGACAAACAGAAGGGTAGCCTCCATGATCTGGAATCTACTGGGGGATGCATGTGTTCTCCAAACCCAACAAGAGCTTTTGAGCGCTAAAAGAGACTTAGCTGTGAATCCATGACCAATCAAAGTGAACACCGTCGAAACCAGAAGTTCCTTTTGCTGTTCACTGCTACAAGATCGGATGCAAAAAGCTAACCTGACCTCAAAACAACACAGCACTTAACCAGCATTATTTTTCTGAAAAGAACCATATTATTTTTTAAAAAATCAGTCTGTGGGATGGTTTAAAAACAACAACAGCATGACAAAGGGATCAAGAAGATACGCGAGTGATTAGGCAACAAGCAGAGAAGCTAAAATGAGCACATAGACATGGGATCATTTACGAGTCCAAGCCCAGGCGCAGCTGTGATGTGGTCTGATGCTTCGTGCTCCCACAGCTGGGCAGGGCATGTTCAGAGGTTACATAACCCTGGATCTTCGTAGTACGGTGCCCCTCCCGCCTTTCACATCTCCATCTATCTCTCACTCAATGAGTCTACGCTGAGTACAGCCAACTGGAGGAGGCACAGATGGCTGGCAGGGTGTCGTACATCAACATCATTATCATGCCAGGCAGGGTGGGGCACCGTCGAGTCAAAGGGCACATGTGGTAGAAAACGCATGTGAAAACACAAATGCATAAATGCATAAATCCAGAGATAACTGATTCACAGTTAGGAAAACAAAGCCATAAAGAACATCTTCACTACATGTTATGTGAATCTACTGAATGAAGAAACAAAAAACAGACTTAGCACTGAAACCTGAGTTTTAATCCACCTGAGTTTATTATCTTCACGCCTCTGCTTTGTTGACGATCTGCTCAAAACGTCTATGATGTGAAACAGCTCTTGGTGACCGACGGTGGATCTGAAGAGTCCCTACGTATTAAACCAGTCCAGCAGTAAACAAGAGTAATGTGCAGCATGTGAACAATACTCTCCGTCAATCAGTGCTGATTAAAAATGCACTGTTCCTATGGCCTGCAGGGACAAATATTAAAAATGTTTTCTGCCTAATGTTTTGGTAATCTACTCCAGTCCTTGGAGCTACAGGAAAAAAATTAAGTAGGCTAGCCCTTGGATATAATCAACTCAGCACATCCTTGGTTGGTTTGGTTTATTGGCTGGTGGTGTCCACGGGGCAGACGGTGTATCAGACACAATGAATCCACTATCATAATAACTAAGGGAGAATCATTAGATTAGAAACTCCTGTCCCGACCTATGAACTATAATATATATGTGCCGCCTGTTACTATATCTGTAAGATGTTGTGTTGTTTTTGTATGTTTCTCTTGGACGGTGAACTGGGAAGTCAAATTCTGCTGTGTTGGGACGCTGGCTCAGTGGCGACAATAAATTTGATTCTGATTCTGATTCTGATTCTGATGTGTCAAAATTAGTTTTGTACAGGCATACATACCAGACAAAAAGAAAAAGAAGATAAAGAAAAGAAGAAAAAGAAGAAGTATTGGTGGGAAAAATTAATATTTCTTGAAAAGAATGCAGTCAGTAAGAAAGATATAAAACCTTGTTGGCCACAAAATAAAGCTTTGATAAGCTGTCCCAGTGTAATAGTGATGCATATTTACAGCAAAAAATTTAAATGAATGAAACAAAACTGAATTAATCACTGAATTTTGGTATTGATTTGAGGTCATCTGGGCCTAACTTTGAGAATATGCTGCAAAGACTGAGGCAACATGAAGCCGACATCTTCCTCTTCAACATATCACAATCTTCAGATGGCAGGTAACTTATTACCCATTTGTAAGGGCTTTGATTAGTTTAAACAAGAAATTAATATAGAGCAAATATTTGCACACTCTCAAATATTGTATTATCCATCCATTATCTATACCTGTTTGTTCCTTTGTAGGGTCACAGGGATCTGCTGAAGCCTATGCCAGCTCTCTTCAGGTGCCCTGGGAAAATCATCAGTCCATCACAGGACCACATGTAGACGAAGAACCACTCACACTCATTCTTACGGGTAATTTAGGATTACCAGTTAACCTCAACATGCATGTCTTTGGTCTGTGGGAGGAAGCCAGAGTACGTGGAGGAAACCCTCACAAGCACGGGGAGAACATGCAGACTCCACAGAGAAAGGCCCCATGTCAGGACTTGAACCAGGAACCTTCTTTTTGTGAGGCAACAGTGCTAACAAGCGCTTTCAGGTTTGAGGTTCACAATCTGACATATTCTGCTTCATAAATTAATGGAAATATTAACTGACAACAACCATAGATGACAACTAAATTTTCTAACAATGGCAACTAAAATGATGAACTTTCAGCTCAAAAAAAGCTAAGTACAGGAAAGAGGAGTTCCAAAATCCTAATTATTAGAAAGACACTATACAAACTGAACAAAAAGACAAGGGAGCACACCAGTTAGGTCATATAAAGAGGCGCTGATTACTTCTAGACCAGGCTATCAACCGAGCACTGACTCTATATACCACATAGGCAGAAATTTTAAGCGCCACTGAAACTGGAAGCTAGACCTGAATTGAAAATAGTTCAAAGTCAGTGTCCTTGCCCACATTTTATTAAGACTAATCGGTTTTTTAACACTAATCGAAAACAACATAAATAATCTTGGTAGACCTTAAAGCAGTATTTTACATGTGCAGCATTTCTGATACAAGTCTCATCTCTGAGCATGTCTTGGTCAGAAATCTTGCAAATAATTCTATATATTATATAAAGCTGATGGTTCCTTTAATTTGTAATTCATCCCTTAAATTGCTTCTTTTTTTGATCATAATTATATATTTTTTTAATGTAAGGCTGTCGAATTCATTTAATTTGAATAATAATTTCAATTCTGGCTCTTTGGTACTAAAATAATGTAATTGAGAAAAAAAAAACTGTTATCTATTTTGTATATTTTGTCTTGTGCTCTGAATGACATGAATACTTCAGCCATAGAGTCCACCTGGTCATATGAAAGTGATTCTTACCTCCCTTTTGTGCGTAAGAAAAAGTTATCTAAGCAATACCAAGGTCATGCTGATGTTTCTGGTAAAAACGTTTAAAAGATTATTTGAGCATCACTACCAACATCTGTTATGATGATCTGAGGCATTTTAGGTTCAATAAAGGTAGCATGCTTTCAAAACTATGAGGATAATTTTTTAAATGATTGTGATTTCCATTCCATTATCCATCCATTTAATCCTACTTACGGTCACGGGGATCTGCTGGAGTCCTATCCCAGCTTCTCTTCAGGTGAAAGATCGTGATTTCAGAGTTGACAAATAACAATCGTGATTATGAAGATTTTTGTTTTTCCTCCATAATCAAGCAACCGTAATTAAATGATTTTTATTTAAATTTGGTGCATTAAAATGGTTAATCCATGTAAAACTGTTACAGAAGTCTGTGTTTCAATTAAGTGCAAATACCGTACATATATTGTCAGGATCTCACATCGTGACGACAAGAGTAAAAGTGCCCCATTTGTTTGTCCATGAGCATAATATTTTGAGAAAAGCACCATTTTCGACAAGTAATGGGAATTGATAAGATTTTATTGACACCGATGCCATCATTGATTTGTATCAATCCAATTCTTCATTGATTCCTTTATGAATTCCAGACAGAATTTCGATAAGGAAACGAATATAGACTGGTTTTTAGCCTCAACACAACTGCTTTACCGTCTCAAATTTCAAGGACACTGCCAACAGATCAGTAATGTAACCACTCTGCATGGTGTAGCAATATCTCCATTTCAACTGCAGCTACACACAACTGTGAGTCCGTCCCTGTATTGGTGCATTTCCAAATAAATATATGATGCCTTTTTTTTCTCTTTTTGCTGATTTACTTATATTTTCAACATAAGTCGCTATCAATAGTGGAATTTAGAGGAACTTTACCTATAACACAAATTAAATAGCAGTTAGGCAAAGCGTTGTCAGTGTACTGTACCTCCATGGCCAACGCGGCAGTCTGCTGGTCGTAGTGGTTCATTATATTGGGCATGAAGGTGGAGTTGTATGGCAGCCCCTGGCACATCCGTAGCGTGATGGGCTCGCAGGTGAAGAGACTGTGGCTCCCTGCTGCCGCATCCATAGGGATGGCAACACATGCAGTCAGCATGGACACAGAAAGCACCCAGAGGAGATCCATTGGTCCGTACAGGAGAGAGCTGAGACGCGGGAGGCAACCGGTTAGGTGGTTGGGTTCATTCCTGTTAGCATGAGGCTCTTTCAAAAAGGACGTTACAAAGCTTAAAGGTGGCCCGATAGAGTCTTCTACCTCCTCAGATCACAGAGAAACAGTACGGGTTGGGCGAAATAATCCAACATCGCCATGGCTGAAGCTGGCCCCATCCATCACCGTGGAGATCTCAGTCAGCATCTACACTCTGTCACAAGTCCTCCATCACCTGAGAGATGCTGCAGTTATGAGGATGCTGCTGACCAGATGGCTCCACCTTCCTCACTGGACGACAATGATGCTCTGAGGGAAACAACATAAAACCTGCAATAATAGCAACAACAATAATTAAAAAAAAAAAAAAAAAACAAGAGCACAAGCATCTTATAACATAACATAAGAAAATCATGCATTCACCACATTTACGATACAATTGTGAGTTGAGTAATAACTACAAGTGAAGAAAAATTAAAGGCTGTAGGTCAGCTGTAAAACATACAATTCAAAGACAGAAACAGTCACAAACAGCATATATTTTAATACAGTTTCATCTGTATTAGTTTGCTAGTATAATATGTATAATATTTTTCAATAATCCATGTAGGTGCCATGAGTCGAGTTCAGTTTATTGACGACTGAGGAAATAATTTTTGATTTCGCGATGTTTTGTTCATAACGGAAATTTCTCTCTTTGCATATCAGTTCACACCCATTAATCTTTTTTATTTATTTTTTTATATATATTTTTACACGTGACTCTAAATATCACAAATGTTAAAACAAGCCCCTGTGAATTTTAAAGTTTTAATATTTTTAATGCGACATCGGGGCGTCCGTTAGCTTACCTGTGACTCACGTTCACGAGCTTCTCAGAAATTCAGATTAATTGCTCCTCATAAACGTGAGATTCGTCAAACTAACGTAAAAGCGAGCGTCGTCACGGTTGAGCGCGTGTTTATTCCCGCTGTTAGTGATTCAAACCTCCGCAAGAAAATTTTCTTTTATGTAATAAGGACAAGTGTCAAGCAACGCGCAACGCAGACAAAAGATGACGGTTAGTTCATCCTGACTGATAGTAACCGCCTGCTCCGCGCACCGGTGCTATCATTCACCGCAGAGAACCGGGCGGCGACTGAGGTGGTCGCTCACTCCGCCCATGAATGTAGAAAACGATGATCAATTGAACGCAACTTTACCTGAACGTTCCCCCCGGAAATTCACGCGCAGCAACCGTGGTCTCTTTCGCTCCTCGAGTTGGTAACAATGAGTGAATGTCCTCCACCAGCGCCCTCCTCACCTCCTCTCCTCCTGTCCTCTTCCTCTGCCCCCCTTCTCCTCCTCCTCCTCCTTCTCACCCTCTCTTTTCTCCCCCTCCCCTGTCCTCCTCTCCCTTGCGGACCGTTAAGTTTGCGATGTTTTCAAAATGGCTTCCTGGTCCGAACCGCCAAAGTTAAAGCTTCGTAAGCAAAACGCAAGTAAAAACAAAAACACTAGAAACCAAGAACTAAAGCGAAAACTTTAGAAACTCACAGTTTCATGAACAAAAACGGGCACTGTAGAAGGTTAAAAAACAATTAATTGTGAGTTTTATGCTTTTAAGCCAAATACATATTTAAAGCAGAAGGATTATTAAGCAAAATCTTGATTGCTTGATTATTTTGAAGAGGGTTTTTTAGGGTTTGGTAATGCACTTTGAGAACATGATGTATAGTAGGGCATGGTGGCCATGTTGGTAGCTACGGAGCATGTGGAAAGACGAGTCATGAAAACACAAAGAATAAAAAAAAATATTGTGGAAAGAAATACTGTGACAAGCAAGAAAGAAAACAGTAAGAAAACATTGTTTGGGTAAGGAAAAAAAAAAGCTTGCCCATGTCTTTGTCACTTTGCCATCTTTGCATACTACAGTAAAATTCAGATGTATACTTTTCACTTTTTCACATTTAATATAATATCATAATATTGAATAATATTAGATTGAACAGAAACAGAAAATTCTGTAGATTAAACTTATTGTAAATTAGTTATACCAAAGTCATTACTTATGTTTAATTGAATGATTAAGCACACAAAAATATGTAAGACACCGTTTCTTTTTAGAGGATTGACGCTTACATCGTATTATTCTCCTGATAGGAAAGTGAACAACTGCCTTCATTGTTGAAGTTTTTTTTGTTTGTTTTCTGACCCAGCCAAACCAATAGCTTCATTAACAAAACTGAAGTAAAACAAAAAACACAAAAAACTAAATCTAAATCTAAAACATTAGGAACTCTCAACTTCATGTACAAAGGAAAACAGCAGTGTAACAGTGTAACAAGACAAATACATTTGAATTGCTAACCTATCTCATGGGTATTACAAATAATAAATGGGGTGTACGTTTTCTCTAACATTTGAAGGCCAAATATTAAGAAAAGATCAAAATCCAAACTAAAAAGGAAAAAAACAGGCATTCTTTTAAAAGTATTGAAACAAGCATGAAAGAAAGACAGCAGGAAACCTTTTTTTGGATAAGAAAAACAGCTTTCTATGTTGCTTTGTCATCTTCGGCTACTCCGGCTACTTCGGCTATTCATATTTATGCCTTTCACTTTTCTACCTTTAATACTGTCAGCAATTCTGTAAAATTTGATTGTTGCCTGAAACACAGAGAATTATATAGGTTAAAATGGTTTTAGATGAGTTATCCCATGCTAGTTACTTCTATTTAATTAAACAAATTGGCGTATACAAATATATAATATAAGCATAATTTTTCTTCAGTGAATTAACACTATGTATTAATATGCAGATATGAAGCTGAATTGCCTCCTGTTTTAGTTTTTTGTTTGTTTTGGTTTTTTTGAATTTGGAAGACTTTTTTTCTATTTTACTTTGAAGGTTTGTTTCCGGTTTCACGCATTCTGCGCATGCGTAACTTGACGCAGCTCTCCCCCTCTTCTTCTCAGCAGGTTCTCTGTCTTCGCGGCGCACGACCGCCCATCCGAGCACGAGCAGGCTTTCTCTGAATGAAAAAGTTGTCTAGTAGTGTGTCTGCGGAGATAATTAAAAGAAAAAAAAGTTTTTTACCAAAGCCGCCCAGCAGCGGGGTGAATGGAATAAAAGAAGCCCCGAGAAGCCAATGGCCTTTATTCAAACATGTCCGTTTCTATAGGACCTACAGCGACCATTTAACAAGTAACAGGCCGAGGCAGATGCTCTATATAGTAATTACATTTGCAGGGCTTTAGCTCTGCATTTGTCATCATTAGAGCCACCGACGTCTGTACAGCCTATACTGCACAAACTCCACTGTGGTTTGCATTGTATTCCCCACTCTTTCCCTGTGCGTGA
Source organism: Hirundichthys speculiger (assembly GCA_018398805.1). Classification (NCBI taxonomy): domain Eukaryota; kingdom Metazoa; phylum Chordata; class Actinopteri; order Beloniformes; family Exocoetidae; genus Hirundichthys; species Hirundichthys speculiger. The sequence continues at coordinate 232,637 of JAGFBZ010002129.1, forward strand.
TAGGCTGCGGCAGCCAGGCCTTGTAAGGAGAGCATACACTCTCTGTTACTATGGAAACAGGTCAACTGTGCACGAGGAAGTGGGAAGAAGAAGAAGAAGAAGAGTTGGGTGCTGAACACAAAAGTCAAACATATAGCGTTGACAGGAGTTGGATTTCTTTTACCAGATAAAGAGAGCTTGATGGTGAGTCAAATACTACATGAGCGTGTTGTAGTGAGGTGTCAGGTTCAGTTAGTCTTCATGGGAAATGTTTCTTTTGGTTTTCATGATTTATTTATTTATTTATTTATTACAAGATACATAATTGAAACTGCAGTGAGTAGATTAAAGCATACAGAATTGAATAAAGCCTCATGTTTGTGTATTTCTGTTTATCTTTTCTTTATTATTCCAAGATGCCACTTGCACCAAGATCCCCCACAAACTGGGCCAAGATGCAGACCAAGCTGAGCGCCTGGACCCCCCTGAACCATCCACCGACCAACAGCAAGGTCCAGACTCTGAAAATATCAAGCCAAAAGCAAGTTATTAATTAACAGAATGCAGCTTTTTTTTCTGGGATACCTAACGGTGGGAGCTCTTCTTTTTGTTTGTTTAAGACAAAGACAAAAAGGTCTGGTAAATTTACAGCTTCAATCAATCAGTTAATCAGACTTTATTCGTACAGCACTTTTCATGCAACTTGTCCAACACAAAGCGATCTACAGAATTAAAACGAAAGCAACAGAAATACGGTAAAATACAAAAAAGACACACATTGATGTAAACACGATCGCACACATAGATGCACGTTATACAGACACTCAGCAACACAGCCCCAGACCCATATCCATGATTGGAGGAATAACGGAGCAAAAATGGAGGAAACGGCATCTTTAGTCTGAGAGGAAATACTGAAGATTGGCAATTAAAATACATAAAACACATAAGAAGCAATCAAATAAATCAATAGGTACATGCTTAGATTAGGGGAGTATTAAGTTAATAAATTAGAGTAGAAAATGTAGTCAGAGTTAAAATGTTATGAATATATATATAATTAACCATAAAAGCTCATTTAAAGGTGAAATTAAAATTATGGGTCTTGAGTTGCCTTTTAAAAACATCCAGAATTTTTTTTAGATGTGATGTGATTTGTGAGCATAACGTTGATTTGAAAAGCAAACAATAGTGTTGCTGAAATGGATAAAATTAAAACTTCATATATTTCTCTCAGAGACTTGATGGCATAGAGGCATAAATATGCAGGAATTATGTGCTCTAGTACAGACAAAATATCTCAAAGTTATTGAGTTATACAGTGTGAGTTTAGTTTCACTCTCAGAATCCATTTTTGTTAACTCAGGTGTTCTGCTCCAGACGTAATGATGTCATATACTTTACATTTGCACCATTAAAGCCAAGGTTAAAATGGTCATACTTTATAGATTCAAGTCGGAAAAAGTTAGCTTGAAACCTATATTCTGTCCAGTAAATATAGTAATAGAAAAAGAATCAGGTAGCAGTACGTCTTAATTTGTTATGAACAGCTACTTTCATAATCTCAAGCTTTGCCCCAGTTCTTTATGTATTATAACTTATCATTTCCCCATTTTCTTTCTTTTTTTTTTTTCTTCAGGTGTTTGAAGAGAGGCGACGCCTTCTGGCAAAGTGGGTAAGATAAGCAAGGCAAGTTAGTTTTAGAGAGCATAATTCGAACATTTACAAAAACCTTTACATAAAACATAAAAATGTATTAAATCAAAATGCAAAAACAATACATAAAAATTTGGAAATTATAAAATATGTCAAATGAAACAGTAAAAGGTACACTGACTGACTGCAACATCAAAATCAAAGATTTTGTTTAAAAGAGGCGAGTGTTGCAGCAGACCTGCTACAGATGGAGGTTGAGCCCAAATAAATGGTTCATAAAAAATTCATGCAGCTTTTTCCATGTTTAATTTAAACTCCGTGACAGACAGCAGATGTGTTCGAGAGGTCCTAGGATGCCTGGAAGGTTCATCACATACCAAGAGATCTGAAATATATGAAGACAATGAATGGAAATGCACTTTAATCCACTGATTAGTTATTTTGTGCACAGTGAGCAGGACGTGTCTTAATTAGTTGAGAGAAACTCACCTTGTGCTCTGTAGAGTTTAGTTCAACTCAATTCATGTGCAGTGTGCACATGAAATATTCAGTCACATATCTTAATGTCTCAAACAGTTTGATAGGTGGTCTGACCGTCAGAGGAAGGAGGTGCTGCAGGACTTTGTTTTGAACTGTTCTGTGGATCAGCTCCGGTTCCTGAGCCTGAGTGTGAGCAGACAGCTCCCCCTGCAGGCCGCAGACTTCACCTGCCTGCTGCCCAGAGCCCTCTGCCTCTACCTCTTCTCCTTCCTGGACCCACGCAGCCTCTGTCGATGCGCTCAGGTACACACGGATGCAGCTGCCGAGCCAGTTGATAATACTCGAGTATAATCAGTTCAGGCCCTTTATCTTTCTGAAAAAATGGCATATTAATGGATTCACATTCTCCGTGAAAGGTGAGCTGGCACTGGAAGAGCATAGTGGAGCTGGACCAACTGTGGATGCCAAAGTGTCTGAGGCTCGGGTGGTGCATAGACTTCACCCCGACACCGTTCGAGCGGGGCGTCTGGAAGAGGCACTACATAGAGTCTGTCCAGGAACTGCGACTCAGCCTGCTGCAGGTCAGGAAATCAGATCCTGAAGGCCAAACGCTGCTAAAATCGCTTTATTTTGTTCTGATATATACAACACCATGCTCCATAAAGAGCAGCTTGATGGAAATTAGCTACAGGTTAGTACCATTATTAAAAATCTGCTCTCTATCTCTGGACTGTTTCGTCCCAGCGGCACTCGACGGCTCCTGATGTTTCAGCTGTCAGCAGTGGAGGCAAAGATCCGGTAGAATTAAACTACATCAACAAGGAGCCCCCAGCATCCACCAGCCAGCCGCATGCACCCAGCTCTGGGTCACGGTTAAAAAACCAGAAGGAGGTACCTGCGCTTCCACCATGGAGAGATTCTGACAGACACCCCAGAGACACAATACGCTTCAACTACCTGGACAACCTGGACCCTCTGGAGCAGGCGCTGAGCGTGTGAGACAGCAGGGAACTTTGATGGGTTACACACTGATCTATTAGAGAATAAACTCCCTTGAGATAAGAAATGAAATGTAAACCACTCAGTCTGTCCAGGGCTTTTTTAAACTAGGGCTGGGCAACGATTAAAATTTTAATCGCGATTAATCGCATGATTTCCCTGATTAATCACATTGTATACGCAAAATCAAATAATTCAAAAGTAGTGTAAAGCGCACTTTTATTTAAATGTTCTGCTGCCATATGAACTAAAGTGCTAAAACATTTGTTGTTCAAACACTTTTCACATCAGCACTTGTCAGTAACACATATTTAGTGTAAATCTCATCTTAAAAAATTAAAACTTATTGCCACTGCCAGGGCATTAATGACATCTTTGTTTTTATAAAAAATAAAAAAAAAGTTTACAAACAAAATCCAACAAAATGATTGTGGCTCAGCACAATCAGAACATTAAAACAGGTAATTTCTGAGGTAACAGCAGAAACCTTTAATGGGGAGTTAAAAGTTTCTGCTGTCATATTTGTTTATATTAGTAACAACTTGGCAGTTTTACAAATAACCTTGTTTCTGTCAAATCCTCCATCTGGGAGAACTTTAAAATGAAAATGTCCATGTTAAAGTTCAGTAACTTTACCAATCCGTGTATCATTCATTCTTTCCATTTTCAACTGCCAATCAAAAAAAAAAAAAAAAAACATTTTATTACATTTTTCGTTTTTTAATCTAACACAAAAAAAACCCTGAAAATACTGCCTGTTTTTTTATATTTCAATTTTAGACTTGGATCAAAAATACGAAATTAAAAAATGGGCCACAGAACTGAATTTTATTTTTATAATTGAGGACTGGACTTTCTGTGGTCATTACACATCTGTGCCACTAGATGGAGCTGCACTGCAGTAACCAGCTAGAGAACAGCAGGACAGTGAACACATGGAGCAGATCTGATGCAACATGGAGGAATGACGCGAACGTTTTGTTGCAGTCTAGAATTTTTTTTTAGACAGAATTGTTAATATTGCTACCTGAGTTGCTACCAAAACTGTAAAGTTCACAGATTTTTACCGTTCTCCATGTCTGTTTTAGCTTTTCTGCATTGTTTACCTGCCAATCATCTTCCGGTTCCGCAGCAGCCAGTAACAGACTTTTCAAAACAAAAGCATGTGAGCAACATGTGTTAACGCTCGATAACATAAATGTCGGCGTTAATAAATTAACGAGTTAATGCGATAATAACGCGTTAACTTGCCCAGCCCTAATTTAAACCAAGTAGACACACCAAGTAGCACAGTCTACTTTTGGGGGTAAAAAAATAGCTCTTTGTTAATAGAATAGAAATTATTTTTGTTCGTGTTGACATAGTTTTGAACTGCCTACATTAACATTTGTTAAAGCAAGTCATTTATGCATAGCATCTGCCACATTTGACCACCTGACCCTTCTCAGGTTGAGGTTGCTGACATTAAGTCACTGTGAACCGCCTGAATAAGTGACAGGATGCAGATTAACGTGGCCGTCTCTCTCCAGCCAGATGAGAAGCAGGGCCTCCACCTGCCGCACCAGCACATCCAAGATGGACATTGGAAGGAGGAAGACGCCATCTGACACCACTTACAAACTACGCAAAGCCAAGTCACTGGTAAACTGCGCTCCATTTGTCATCGCCAGCATGACCTTGCTGTGATTGGGACCTTCCTGTCTTGGGTTCAGGGGGGCGATAAACGCAGACCATCCCCTGGAGGCCGAGCAACCAGCAGGCATCATGCATAATGGAGCAGTGTTTACACAGAAATGCATGTTAATAATGAAGCGTACAGAGAGGGGGGAAAAGGGGAAATTATGCTGATGATGGGAATTAAGGGAAAGGTGAAATAGCGGACACAGTGGCCTTTAGGTTTTGATAAAATCTGTTTTCTTTTTTTTAAATTTAGATGTTTCTCAGCTCCAGCTGCAATCCCCACAACGCTCCCTCTCCTCCTCCTCCTGCTCCACATCATCAGACCCAAAATCGCCCCCTGTGGGCATCTCACACTGAAAACCACCTCATCACCAAGGAGACCGCCAAGAGCTTGCTTGGCCTGGCGCAGTGGAATGCTGGGATCTGTCCGAGGCCAGTCAGGACACCGATGCCTCGGCTGAGTGCGGAGGCGCTCGGGGCATTCAAGCGCTTCACACAGGAGCGTTCCCAGTAAGTTATCGCACTTCCTCTGCACCGCCGGGCTGAATGTGATGCAACCGCACAGTAAGAAAAGCATCCAGAGCAAATTAGAGGTGAATGAAAATGAAAATTAATGATCCTGCAAGTAAGTGCCCTGATCTTCCTGATGGGAGGTAAACAATGAAATACATAACAGTATTGATATTTATATCTAAAAACAAGTGTAGATGGGTAACTGTCAGGAGGTGTGCATGAAAAATGCATGTATTATAGTATTGTTGCATTAGATAGTATTGTATCGGTTATCTAAAGAACGAAAATGTTCAATATGAGGAGTAGTAATCTTAAAGATCTAATACGCTAATGTTAACAATGACCTAGAAGAATTTAAAGGGGACCCCTAACCGAAGAACATACAGTCATGGAAAAAATTATTAGACTACCATTTTTTCTTCACTTTCTTGTTCATTTTAATACCTGGTACCACTAAACGTCATCATGTGACTAAAACAGACAGAAAAGAAAACACTGAATGCATAAAAGCAGTGTATTTGGCAGTACAACGCCATAGCTATTGATGTAAAAACTTAAGTGATTTAGGTTATAATCAAGAAAACCATGGAAAATGGTGAGATATCAGCTCTTAAATAAAACTCTTATGAGCAATCTTTGTGGTTATTGTTATGTTTGTCCAAACAAATGTACATTTAGTTGTAGCAGGCATTAAAATGAACAAGAAACTGAAGAAAACAAGGGTGGTCTAATAATTTTTTCCATGACTGTATGTGGAAATGATATGCAGACTCACACTGAGAATTTCATACTTTGAAAAATATTTCATGAAAAACAGGAGAATTAGTTTCATAGTGATGCGATCTTCACAATATGATTATGATATTTCAAAATTTTAAGTTTAAAACAAACTTGACCATTTCTTACAGAATTATTAGTAATGGGAAGTGTTTTTACTTCTGTGACAACTGTTTAATATGAAAAGATCTGAGTTGTTAAAATGTGAACTGAAACTGTATTCACTAGTTTTAGCTAACATAGAACATAAATCTTATCCCCCTCATGCATATAATTTACGTTCATGAAAAGAAGTTAATCACACAGGCTCAAACATGTCAACATGATGAATACTGCTGGTGTTATTGTCACCTTTTGATCTCTTCTGTCAGTTCTTTTTAAAGGCACACTATGTAGTAAAATCATTTCAAAGCACATGGGGGCGCACAGCTCTGCTGCGTTGACAAAAGACCCACTGACGATACTGTGCTAATGATTGGGGACAGTCTGGTATGTCTTACAATACCACTTTGAGCCACTAGAGCTGCCCTTCGTTGCGTGTTACACCAGAAGCTGACTATTAACTTTGTAATATGCTCCCCCATGTGGTCAGAAGTGTTATTGCTACACTGAGTGGCTTTTAGGTGATTCTTTTTTTTAATGTTGAGCCCAATATATTCAGCTAAAGAGTTACTAGAACTATACTATAATCAAATGACACCAATACTCTTGTCTTTTTATCATAGGTACACCATTATTTGAAGTTTCAGCCCTGGACTGCATAAAAAGAACTGAGATATACAGGAGAGAGACCGAAGTACAGCACACAGCATGAAGACTACAAGCTTCACTGGTGGTTAAAGGGCAAGGCTTCATGTTGTCAGTGCTTTTAAAAAAAAATATATAAAAAAACTGAACATTTTGTAAAAGAGCTTTATTAAAGGTCAGGTAAGCAATTTTGTTTTCTTCCTTTTTTCTAAATGGCAAAGATGTTCTGGATTAGAAAACATGTAAAATGTCTTACCCTCCCTTTAAAGAAGATATCCTCTCCACTGATTTATACTTCTAATGAGGACACATTTAAAAGTTGGATTTCATTGTTTTCAAATTATTACAATAGCTATCAGATGTGAAAGAAGAGAGATATTTCAATGCACTGCAGTGCATTAAATCCTGTGAAAATTATAAATAATGATGCAAATGGACTCTTTAAGAAATGTACCACCTTTATTATCCAATCCACACATCCCATTCAGTAAGCAATAACAATGCCAAAGCAATTTATATAAACAGTGAGTCCAAACTCCAAAAATATTAAACAATAACTGTCAGTTTAAGACAAAAAGAAAACGTTCAAAACAACTTTTGTATTGAATCACAGTAGCATATCTTGGGCAGAGAGGGAAACTTGTGTACATCAGTCCTGACAGAGGATGTGATCTTTGTGTTTTAAAACCCACTCCGGTCACATCCGAGACGTCGCCATCATACGTACATCTGGTTTCTCAGCATGTACAGTTTCCACTCACACATCGCATCCTAAGTATGGCTCGTGCACATGTATATATTGGACATGGATATATTACTAAATACAAGAGATTCAATTAAAAAAACAGACGTAGAAAAAAAAAAACATGTTAATGTGATGTTATTTATTTACTATAACCGAGGGCTGACAAGCTAATTTAAGGACAGCAGGTTGTCTTTACGCTTTATATGGCTTATGGATTCAAAACAATGGAAGTGTTTATATCTGTCACAGGCTAAGACCTAATGTTTGTCAGCTTATGTAAGGCAATGCTGCGCTCCATCACAGACGCACACTCACAGGGGTTAAGCTCTTATTCAATCAGGTGGATGATGTGTTGCGGCGATTATGATGTAGGGATCACTGTAATATATTTGATAGTCTGATAGCCATTTTAACAAAAAAACAACAACAAACTCCCCCTAAAAAAAAAAAACACACCGTCTCACTCATTGGTTTTCAGAGATTACAGTGAAAAAGAGCCACAGTTTAATAGTCACAGATTGTCCAACCTAGTTTGAGGAAGTGAAGAGCTGCTGCTCAGCATCCACGGGGTAATAATAGTAGTATGATGAATGATTCTATTATTAATACCCCACATAAGGCAGCCTGAGGTTTTCATCAGTGCTGGTGGCTACGAACTAAAAAGGTCGCAGGCCTTATTTTTCTTTCAGCAACAGTCTGATATAAGGCTAAGAGTTTATTAGAAAACCCTCACACATAAAATTAAATCAAACAGAATTCATTGAATAAAAACAGAGCGGCATCAATTGTAATTCTCTAGGTTGATTGAGATTTTCTTAAATGTCTGTCTGGCTAATTCTGATTTCTTATAAATCAAACCAAGTTAATATAATGAACCTGTCAAAGATAGCAGAGGCTGCAGGCTGCATGCTTTACTGTTTTTATCCTTTTAAACCTTTCCTAGCATCATAGGGGCGTGTAGTGGGTAAAGTTGGTTGCCCTCCAACCAGAAGATCACTGCTCAAGAGTCCCGGTCCCAACCCCAGATAAATGGGGATGGTTCTGTCAGGAAGAGCATCTAGTTTAAAAACAACTGTATGTAATATTAAAACCAAAAAACCTGCTTAATCAGTACCAATATTGACCACTGGTCAATTGGTGCATCTCTGAATTTAAAATCTAGTGTGAGCTGATGGACTTAAGATTCACTTTTCACTCTCATTGCCTTTCTATTGTCTTCACCTTTCGGTTACAACATACTTCAATACACTGAATCATACTGGAAATGCAGAAAAACTTTAACACAGTGGATTTAGTTTAACTGGTGAAAAAGACTGAAAATTTGGTGGGAGTTAAAAAAAAAATAATAATACAAGAGCCGACTAGAAAAAAGAAAACAACCGAATATTCTTAGCAAGACATCATAGCAATTAATCCCTTATCTGCTTTCCAAATTTAGCCCTTCACTGCAACGGAAATGTCCATCTCGACTACGACTGACATGGATTCATCTGCCTTCATCATCAAATCTCACTCAGTGTTGATCAAGTGGATGATTTAGCTTCGCTTGTTTTAACAGTTTTCCTGAAGCTTTGCGGTAAATAAAAAGAACCTGCATCACAAATTTAAAACATTACCATTATAAAAATTTATTTTATGTAAAAAAAAAAAATTGAATGAATACAAATAAAATGAAAGTCATTTAAAGCTATATTTTAAACAAATTTCATTGTAAATTAAAAGACTTAATTTAATGGACATCTTTATGCTGCTTTGTACATTTATTTCCAAGTGCCACTTGCAAACGCAGTTTTCTATGTAAGGCTAAAAGGTGTCTGTTTGTGCTTTAACAGCTGGCAGCAGAGGCAATTTTTGTGACACTTTCATTTTTTTTTTCTTTTGTAAGTGGAAAGTTTGTATTCTGCCGGTCTGAATAAGTTGAAGGGAATGGCTAACCAAATACAAGTATTAACACCGAGTCTTTTTAAATAATGTAAACATATACATCTTATTTGAGGTCAATGATCCTCTTCATGTCTATTTATATATGTAAAAAGAACAACGATTACTGGAGCATCGTCCGGATGTTCTTCGGGGTGGACTCGTCATTCAGGTGTTTTGTGGTGAATCTGAGGAGACGTAAACCAAAGTAGACTTCAGTGGAACTTTCCAGAACAGTGAAAAACATCAAGTCTGTTCTAAGATCTTTGTTACGCTGGTATCAATTTCTTTTTAAAGGCTTCTTCACGATAATGAATAAAAATGGTCTGGTAGAAGAGTAAAGAGTTAATTTAGGTCTCTCATAAAAAGACATAAACAAGAGATACTCCAGGCTCTTGGACGAGATTGAGGATCAGTACTTGGTGATTAACAAGTCCAATGACAGCCAAGCAACACTTGAATACTCTGATTCCAAAGCTGAGTGAATTAAACCTACTTGAGTGCATTAAGGAGGCCCTCCACGTTGTCTGCTGGCTGGTCCTTCAGGACTTTTATGCAGCCTTTCATCTGAGGGGAAAATAAATGGAGACGGAATGAGCACACAGCAAATCAAAGGCAGCATCGCAGCATGGCCCCACAGTGCTGCCATCCCAGAATCTGGGAAGCCAAGTGCTCTACTTACATCTATCTTGGAGGACTTGGTGAAGGCGCCGTTGGGGTGGACATGGTCATAAAGAATGATGACACCCACCATCACCCTCATGCAGAACAACAGTGTGTCCTCGCTGCTGAACCGACTTGAGTATTCTCTAGAAACAGTAGGGAGAGAAATGAGTTTGAAAATAAGAAAGGGTTTGGGTCTGAAGCTGTTTCTAATCTGAGACACTGAGACAAATATGAGGCTCAGCATGTATGAAGACACATGCATATAATTGTACACATTATTGCCAAAAGTATTTGCTCACCCATCCAAATTACCAGAAACAGGTGTTCCAGTCACTTCCATGGCTCACAGGTGTATTAAAATTAAGCACCTAGACATGCAGACTGTTTCTACAAACATTTGTGAAAGAATGTGTCGCTCCTCAGGAGCTCAGTGAATTCCAACGTGGAACTGTGATAGGATGAAACCTGTGCAACAAATTCAGTCGTGAAATTTCCTCACTCCTAAATATTCCACAGTCAGCTGTATTATAAGGAAATGGAAGTGTTTGGGAACGACAGCAACTCAGCCATGAAGTGTTAGGACACGTAAACTGATGGAGCGGAGTCAGAGGATGCTGAAGAACATAGTATGAAGAGGTCACTAACTTTCTGCAGAGTCAATCACTACAGACCTCCAAACTTCATGTGGCCTTCAGATTAGCTCAACAACAGAGCAGAGAGCTTCATGAATGGGTTTCCATGGTGGAGCAGCTGCATCCAAGCCAGACATCACCAAGTATAATGTAAAGCGTCAGATGCAGTGGTGTAAAGCAGCCACCACTGGACTCTAGAGCAGTGGAGGAACGTTCTCTGGAGGGAAGAATCACACTTCTCCATCTGATAACCTGATGGAAGAGTTTGGGTTTGGTGGTTGCCAGGAGAACGGTACTTGTCTGACTGCATTGATCCAAGTGTAAAGTTTGGTGGAGGGGGGATTATGGTGTGAGGTTGTTTTTCAGGAGCTGGGCTTGGCCCCTTAGTTCCAGTGAAAGGAACTCTGAATGCTTCAGCAGACCAAGACGTTTTGGACAATTCCATGTTTCCAACTTTGTGGGAACAGTTTGGAGCTGGCCCCTTCCTCTTCCAACATGACTGTGCACCAGTGCACGAAGCAAGGTCCATAAAGACATGGATGGAGGAGTCTGGTGTGGATGAACTTGACTGGCCTGCACAGAGTCCTGACCTCAACCCGATAGAACACCTTTGGGATGAATTAGAGCAGAGACTGAGAACCAGACCTTCTGGTCCAACATCAGTGTTTGACCTCACAAATGTTCTTCTGGAAGAATGGTCAAAAATCCCCATAAACACAATCCTAAACCTTGTGGACAGCCTTCCCAGAAGAGTTGAAGCTGTTCTAGCTGCAAAGGGTGGACCCATGTCATATTGATTAGGAATGGGATGAACTAAAGCTCATATGTGAGTCAAGGCAGGTGAGCTCATACTTTTGGCAACATTTTGTGTGTCTAAGGAAGCATGTCATTGTTCAGGCGTCATGTTCAAAGCCCAGCAAATTCTTACAGACTCAAAATTCAAGAACACGAAATGTCTTTTACTGTTATTTTAATACAAAATAATAGATGAAAAAAAAAAAAAAAGTACTTTCTAAAGTGTTATTAAATATACCTACATCAGAGGATATGAAGTGTTGCTGTGGCAACAGACATAAGTCTTAAACTAAGCACAGTCAGGTGTGAAAGTCAGTACTTCCCAATTTTAATCTTGTGTAAAAACATTATAACATAATAAAAATCATTTGAAGTGTTTCTTACAGCCTCAGATAACTGTTTTCTAAAATGAACTAAAAGAATCCAGTAGTTTGTAGATGCTCCTTTATCAGCAGTCACTAACTAGTCTGCTGAAATACTTTCTCTAGACACGACACTGGTCATCGAGGCCAAACAACTCCACTTCAGTCTCATCTGTCTGTAGGACATTGTTCCAGAGGCTACTAACATTTACACATGACTGTGACATATCTGATTAAGAGTCCTTTGCTGTATTGAGAAACCTTTATGAAACCATTTTTGTGTGTGCGTGAGCGTGTGTGTAAATGCAAAACTCACGGTGTCTCCAACATAACCTTACAGACGCTGGCCATAGTGCTGAGACAGTCTGTCGTGTTCTCCAGTGGAAGAGTCTTGTTCTACAAGAAGGTACAATATCATATCTTAGCACGAATCAATTGTTGATGTTAATTATCTAACAAATAGTTGTAAATAATTTCAAATACGACCCAGAATAAGCTTTCTGAGGCATTCCTCTTTCCAAATGGGTCATTTATTTACACATGAAAAAGACCATTTACTAGGCTTGGGCGGTATTACGGTAATACCATATACTTCCAGTATTTAAAAATAGCAGCGGTATCAGTTTCAATACCGTCATAAAATAATGCAATGAATGATTTCTGTGGTTTAAAGTTTAGTTTCTCTCCTGTGTCGCTGTGTGTGTTGCCGCTTTATTTTACCGTTTATTCATGTTCGCTTGGAGCTGATCTCGGTTTGACTCGTCCTGTTTAAGGTACTGACGATGAAAACAACACTTCCTGAGTTTGCTGCTTCATAATAAAAGCTTTTAAATAAACTAATAATGTTGGACTTTTATGTTGAAGAATTTATAGGAAGTGAAACGTCCTGCATCAGACACTTTACTATAAAGCGCGTTTCAGCACACACACCTCAGCAGCATTGAGATTTGAATCACTGCCGTGCGGGCTGACTGGCCGAGTTAAAACTACAGTGAAAAGCAAGAAATACACAAATAAATAACAACTTTAATTGAGCCAACTTTATATTGAAGCACTGAACTGCTGTTTCGAGGTAAACTCGCCTTTTTTTTTCAGGCGCGTCAACGCTGGGAATAGGACAGCGGCGTAATGTGGGCGGCTGTTTTGATGCGCGGCGTCCGCCTTAATAGTCGCGGGAATACCGTATACCCCGGTAAAATGTGAGGGAAGTTTGACGGTATCAAAATTTGGATACCGCCCAAGCCTACCATTTACCATTTAAACAAACAACTCAATCATCCGTGGAGCTATTTCACTACAGAACATTATTGTCAGGTTGCTCATGTTCACAGTTGTGATGCGTCACCTCTGTCACAAAGTTCGTGGTTGCATTGCTGAGCGTTTTCAGCATGGGCGTGGCCTCAGCGTAGAAAGAGAGACATCCTGTTGGCCATCTCATTGTTGACTTCGTTCTCGATGTCCAACTGCGGGTAAAGATGCAAATGTCACGTATCAACTACGGGAATTTTCTGGAACCAGTGTCACAAATTTCTAGTTTGTTTTCTTTGTGAAACGCCAAGTTAGGTAGAACTCCAACCTGCAAAGGTTAACTTTGATGTTCGGAGGAACAAATCTGCACAGCCTGCTCCATTTCTGGACACACAACAATCTGCTTGTCTTAGATTGTTAAAGGAGAATGCACAAACTTACGTTCATGTTGTTTATCCGGTTTCGACTGATGGTCCTTCTGTAGTAGCTGAAGTCGTTCTGGATGGCAGGAATTCTCATCTGAAGCCAGAGAAACACACACTCAGCTATCACGATGCCATAACACTGTTCCAAGTAAAAACACTGTGTGTACTCTACGTGTGCTGCCGGGTTTCACTTCCAGCTGACCTTGAGTTCATCAAAGCGCAGAGTGAAGTGGAGGATCTCTGCGAACTGTTTGGCGAGCGCCTGCTCCCTCTCCAGGTGCTGAGTTGGTGTGAGAGGTGGGCAGGTGAGGGACTCCAGCAGACTCTGCAGAGCCTTCTCTGCAAACAAACACACACATGAGCCGCTGCCTCTCAGACAAATGAAACACTTCATTTTAAAATGCATTTTGGACGTACATGTGAACAAAGGGCAGAATTAATCAACTAATTTAGTAATGTAACATGATTTTACTTCCATTAGGCCCACTGTCAACATGTCATCTTCTATATTGCATTGATACTTTTATTCAAAATACAGATCAGCTGGATGTAAGTGAAGAAATTACTTAGTGACGGCTATCTGCTCTGATTTCATTGTCAAACTTTATAAACCTGAACTGGAGTGATGCCGTAGGGATTTTTTTTTTTTTTTTTTTGGGGGGGGGGGGGGGGGGGGGGGGGGTGGGGGGGGGGGGGTGTCAACAGAAATATGACTTAAGAGACAAATCCAACAGTGCGTGCATAAAATATAAAATGCCAATTCTGGCAGCCACTTGAAGTAAACGTAGAAAATATTTATCATTCAATAAAATGTGAGTCATGTTTGTTTAGTCTATTAGATGGTCAGAGTGAGGAGACCTAGTCTGAGGGAGAAACTGTAGAACTTCTTGAGTTTGATGACCAGCGGGCAGACGGAGTTCCAGGCTCGCTCCTGCAGCATCATGTCATTGGGATTTTGAATCGCCTGGAAAGAAGACAAAAGTCAAAACAATGTAAGATGTTGGTTAACGTCCCTGAAATCTTCCAGTGCATCACAAGATAAATCCTGAACACAGACTATGATTTCAGATAATGAATTATTCAAACTGTCAAATGGAAGTTGAAGGATAAAAGTCTTTTTTTTTTTCTGATAATACATGTAAAGTGATTGTGTGCATCTTGGCAGACGTGTCGGTGTGCAGGTCCTCACATCTCTGATCTCCTGGCCTGCACCTTTGTACGCCTGCAGACCGGCCAGGATGCTCTCAGAGTCCTGCAGGACCGAGTTCACCTGGTTCCAGACGTCACTCTCTCCTTCTGTTGGCTGTGCATCTGACACATGAACAAAAGTAAATCACATATATGCACACACATAAACATATACATTTACAGATGAAGCTAAACAGTAAAACAGTAAAAGCAAAAACATTAATTCTGTCTCTTCACATGAAGAAACAGGCCTCACTTCTTTTTTTTAAACTTCTGACTTCTGATAACACCTTCAGGATACTGGGATAACAGAAGAAATTGTGCTGAATGTTTTTACTGCTTAAATAAAATGGAGCAATCAATTCCTTTTTAATTTGTATTTGAAAATCCACTTTTTTTTCTTTTCAAATAAGTAACAAAGAATAGAAAGTGCAAAAACACTGAGCACAATGAACGTGTGAACGAGTCGGGGTGAATGCTGGGAGCACAATTTCATCCACCTACAGTCAAACATCAAAACTGCTGCTGTGAATGTTTGTTTTAACATCTTTCATTTAAAAAACAAAGCCAACATATGAGATGACTTCTAAAGCAGTGGCCCCCAATCTTTGTTCCTTCATGTCATCTACAAAAAAAAATCCTGCACACACACAAAATAATCTTTTGCTATACTTAAGATGCACATCTTTCCCCAATGAATTACATTTTTCCAAAGAGGAGATGTCAGGTCTGATGTTTTTGACAGCCATTTACCAGCTTTTGTATTTACAATTAGACATTCTTGAGTCACCAGCAGAGTATGTAGAGATGAATGGGTGAATAATGTGAAAATAACGTCCCCTCCTTTAATCTAAATCCTTTTATTGGTTTATAGGGTATTCTGGAAATATGTTAGGAATATCTGAGAGGTGCTCCATATCTTCAATAATAGGAAACTTTAAGCCTTTAAATTTTCAGTCTTAAGCAGCACTGCTCTGATTCTGAGATCTGCATCAGAAACACATTGATTCTATCGATAACAAGTATATCAGGATCTGCAGGTGCTGACATCTAAGCGCCATCTGATACACACGTTTGACCATTAAACAGAATCCCAATTCTACTTTGTTGGTCTAAAAGCCACAGCTAATTGGCGATACTGTCTTACAACTTCCTGTTTTATGCAAGTAGACTGAGAAGTGGTGGCGCTCGAGTCGCTGGACTGAACTAGCTATCTGGCACGGGCACGACGTCGGCAACTGCTATCGAGTAGGTCAGCTGAACATATGAACGTCTCCAGGGCCAAAGATGTGGAGTACCATTAAAGTAAGCTCCAACATCGGCAAAATGAGACTCAGTTTTTTTCCGAAGCACATAAATGTGCTAAAAATTGGTTTGCAAATCAGTGGAGAATATATTGGTTGAGGTGAATATGTCTGTAAGCTACATTTTAAAAAGCAGCTGTTTGCTCAGTCGTAAACTACCACCTCTTTGTGCACTGATGCAGCAATAATGACTATAGAAGATGCAGAGATGACTTGTGATTGAAATGGAGCTACTGCAGAACCTGGTACATCCTCTTATTTATTTATTTTTTTTACATTTGTGTGAACTAAAATCAGTTATTTACATAAACAACTGGACACTAAGAAACTCAGGATGGGGACGTTGAATATCAGGACTGCAGAGAGTCACATTCTACTACAGCAGCTCTATAAATAGAGCATCACTGGCATTAAAACTTTGTGTCTGGGCTCTGTTTTGCATTTCAAAAACGTTCCCCTCCCATCATTTCCTCTTTGCTGGATAAACAGAGCCTGAGGTTAGCTGCACTGTGAGAGCAGCTGAAACGGCTCTGTGGAGGCACATTGTGTTTTTCTTTTGTAGGAGGTCTCAGCAAAAGGTCAAACACATTCATTTGTCTGTTTTAGCTGTAAAGTAGCTACTGCGCCGGTGAAATGTGGACAAATGTTTTCTTTGTTCACATTTACACGTTGGTCTGATGCTGACTGTAGAAATAAATGAAACCCGTGGAACAAGCAAGACTCGGACAGGGTTTAATTGTTAGTGCAGGGAGATGCATGCAGGCAAGTTGGTGAAAGCAGACGGCACAGGTCAGGGGTCAGATTCATTCTTTAACTTGAAACACAGAGAATAGATTTAAAGGAATGCTGATATAAATCATGAGTTTTAAGAAAAGCCTTCGGAGCTGGTGTTGGAAATTCAAAGGAGGACAATTCAGTAGCTGAATGGGCTGACCCCTGATGAGCCACGTTAAAGGAAAACTGGGGGGGGCGGGGGGGCAGGGGTGGTATAGCTGAAGGGCAGGCATAAGCTGTGCTCACTTTCAAAGTCAAGGAAAAAGTTTGGCCCCTGTTCGAGCTCTGTGCAAGTGAGCACTTTTAACAGATTCCCCATTTGGTTTCTGCAAGACAGAAAAAAAAGAGAAAAGAGAAAGAAAGAGAAGTACGTGTGGTGTTAAAAAGTCATAAAAAAAAGGTTATTTGAACAGAGCTGACAGAGCAGCAGCTCACTGTGCAGAGGAAACAGGAGGGAAAAAAAAGACGTGATAGAGGAAAGTGTGGAGCGAAGGCAGACTCCTTCGTGGCCTCTTCATCTAGCCGACAGAAAAGAAAGAGCGGAGCAGGTTACACCTCCATCCCTCCATCCCTCCTCACACCTCCGTCTCCATGCTTTGTTCCGACCGTCTGCCAGACTTACTTTCAAAGTCCAGGAAAAAGTGTGGATAGTTCTCTATTTCCCTTGTTAGGACTTTTAGCAGGTTACCCATTCCAGCAAACCTGATGGTCAAAATACAGTCGTTAAAAAAAAACAGCAAAACATGAAGCAAAATATATTCAATGTCTTGTTAATTGTAGAGCTGAACCCAGAGAGACATGTTACAAAACCTGAACAGTGCTTTTCTAGATTATATCTGTTTCAGACCATTTTAAGTTACTATTCTGGCTGAATGTATCGAGTAAATCTGGTTTGCAGCAGAAGTCACGTGACATTTACACATCAACATAAAGAAAATCCTATATAACCAAGCACTTGCATTGCACATTAAAAACTACATTTTTGGCCATCCTATTTTCTGTCGATATTTTAAAATTTGATGACCTGTGGAATAAAAGAGAGCCTGGACCTATTCTTTAAAAACAGATGGGGGCAGTAGAGCTGTGCAGATGGGAACGGTTTTAAAAAAGGAGGGGAGTAGATGCCTCTCTCACGATAGTCTGCCTTGTTCAAAGCACTTTCTAAACTTGCTCACGTAGATCCCAACAGTTCACTGGCTGTTGTTGTTGTCTTTCTGACGATCTTCTGTGTCTCAGAAGCATTTCCAAACCAACGAATCACACAAGATGTCAGGATGCGTTCAAGAAAAGCACAGTAAAACATCTGGAGCATTTTTGGGGTTCACATTAAAAGATAAATGTCTCTTTAAAAAGAGCTTTCTTTGCTCTTCCTCAGGGCTTAGCTTAGCTCTCCGTTAATAAAAGTGGACTTCTTCCTAAATTCACCTCCCAGTTAATCTATTCAGGGTCACGGTGGTCTGCTGGAGCCCATCACACCTCTCTTCAGGGCGAAAGGAAGGGTTACACACCAGCGGCGGGTTATGTTATTTTATTTTGTCAAGGTCCAAAATCCAAAGAAAATCTGGGAATTTGAGGGATTTATTTTAAAGAATCACCTGGTTTCTTATATGTATAAACTGCTCGTCCCTTTCACTTTGCTTGACAACCATCTTCATCTGTTCCACTGTACCGCTGCGATTTACTACTTTGTCTTCACCGAAGAGCTGTGATATATACGAGCTTCCTGGTCGCTAAAAAGGCTGCGACAGCAAAAAATTTCCTTTCATCCTTTCTCAACAAAAACCCCCAAGCTTCTGAACCAGATCCTTGGCTTTTTTGGATTCGGGCCTTTCTACACGCGGCCAAACACAGGGACGTAGCGCTAAATTATAGTTACGGTCCATAAAGCTTTCATTGGAGGGAAAAGGCAGGAGGTAGGTAGTAATTTCCAGAGGAAAGTCACCCTCCCCAGCTACAGAGGGTGGTCATAAACTGAGCAATCACAGCGGGTTTTAAACTTAGAGGAGCATAATATAAGGCCACGATTACGGCTAAAGGTTGAACTTCACAGAGCGTCATGGGGGGGGCGTGGGGAGTAGCACAACAGATTCATGAGATTCAACCAGTTATTACAGTCATGTTAGGTGGTAGAAAAAAAACAGGTCTGAAAAAAAAAAATAGAACAAATCTTGAAGTAAACCTTTTTCAAGATTGTACAACTCAGTTTTAAAAGGCAGTGTACGAAGTCAGAAAATCACACCGTATCAAGAAACTAAAATGGCACAAAGTCTTTCAATCTCACACATAGAACTTTAATTTTCTCCTCAGTTTAAGTCAGAGAGAAGTGACAACAAAAGAGACACTGTGCTGCCGTGTGCACATGATAATCACACTGCACAGCCTCCAGCGAGCTGTCAACCATTTTTCCACCGCCGTCCTCGTCATTCAATATCTCACGCTCATCAGGAATTCAAGCGTTACAGACAGTCCCGATGGTTACATACGTTAAAATAAGTTAGTTGTCAACTTTATGTGACTGCGGTCCAGTTTCAGCTAAGTACACGGGTGGACCAGGAGGGGGCAGCGTTGGTTCACCTTTATGTTTCACTCACAACTGAGTCTGGAGTTGAACTGCAGGGTGACATGTTAGTACATGTGCTTTGGCAGGATGATCATTTTCCAAGCAAAACCCGTAACCTCTGGCTAAGACTTTCCCAACAGTCTCACTTATCGTTGCTTCGAACCAAACCAGAGTTCGGCAGTCCTGAAGGATCTCTCATTATTCAAAGTGAGGTTTTATCAAAAATAAAGAACCAAGGATGTTTCAGAAGTGGCCCAAGACCATGTGACAGGCAAGATCAACCGAAAACTTGTCAATTCATTGGTTTAATGAGTCTTTCTATACATAGGACTCTTACTATTATCATTATTACTCTTTGTTCCAGATCCAAATATGGGTCACATCTGTCTCTTTTGTGAAGATCTTAGCAAGTGTAAATTGTTCTCACAGCTCAAACCACCAAAATGATGAAACTTTCAGTTTCACAATCTGATTTTCAGTAAACCTGGGCACAACCCTCCTCAGGCTAAACACAGCAACGTGCACGTAAATCACCGGCACCAGTCACACGCTGCTGCAGCATGAATGGGATCGGTTCCTCCGCAGGGCCATGAATAAATAAACAAACCAGATGAACATCAGCTCAAATTGATTTCCCTTCCATTATTTGTTTCTCAAGTAATCAATGAGAAGATGAAATGAGAGGATTGTACAGTAAAGGAAAAACATCATCCTTGTGATGACGACCCCGCTGACCTCTTCGTTGCTGACTCAACTCTGAAACATCATCATCAAACTGTGTATGTCCTTGATCCAGATTCGATTCTCTTCATCCTCAGTGGTTTATGTAATTGAAGCATTGTGATTTATAAATTGTTGCGACGAACAGGATTTGCTTCTATTACTTTGTCAATCCTGTTTATACAATTGAAGGTAGGTTGTATAACATCATATAATCTTTCTGCGTGTCATGATGTAGGATTTATGTATTAGTTATGTCTGGGAAACAAATCCATGTAAAACTAGTATGTTTGTATATTCTAATTATATTTTTCTTTCTGCTTTTCCCTTTAGGGTCACCACAGTGGATCACCTGTTTCCATCCTCCTTCATCAAATACAAAACCCTCCTCCTAGTTGAAACCCAGTGTGGTGTTTATGGATTGTACTGTTATCTGATGTAATCTGAAGGTGTAACAATAATTAAGGCTGGATAATAAGAAGTGGAGATAAAAAATATAAATTACAAGTCAAATAAAAGTTAAAGAAGCCTCTCTGTTGAAACTAAGCTCAAAGAATGGATTTAAAAAAAGAGGTCACTGACTTTGCTGACCTGATTTCATCAGGCAGCTCGTTCTGCAGTTTAGGGGCCTGAACTGTAAATGTTCTGTCGCTTCTGGAGGAAATACAAAAACAACAACAACAAAAAAACCTCTTCCCAAGGGTCTAAGTCTAAGCACAAGCTCATTGTGCATGGTGCTGAAAGGTCAAATAAATAATAATGTGAGAAGTCAAGAGCAAGATCTTAAATCCTTTCTTAAACATACTAGGAGGCTAAAGCAGGCGTGATGTGCTCACTTCTTACTGAAAGCAGCTGAACTTGACTGGACAGAAAAGCAGGAACTGCTTATTCATCAATACCAATACACTTAATGCACCGAGTCAATATCTGGATTTGACGAAGCAAACAGGTAAAAGCCACCTGGAAAAAAAAAATACAGCAGTGATCAATATCTTTCAGATGTCAACATCAGATGTATAACCCTAACTGATGCCATGAGAAGTTTCTCACTCCTTAAATGACCATATCACTCAACTCGCTGTGTGTGTAGCTATAGAAAAGATTCGACTGTTTCATAAGCATTAAACTATTCAATAAAGCAAACGAATCCGATTCCTGGAAGTGTTAAAACTGGGTTCAGAACTGTCCGATGCATCGTAAAAACCTGGAACAGTAATCACAGTCATGGCGTTAAAAAAAAAAAAAAAGCTTTACCACGTGAACAATGTGAGGATAACTGGAGGCATTGAGACTAATCAACTCTGTAGGCGAGGATAATCTTTAAAAAAAAAAAGGCTTCAATTTGCTAGATAGCATAAAAATTGGATTGAGGTGGAAAGAAAAAAAAGCAATAAAAGGTCACGTGGTGTGACGAGTCCATATTTCCCCTGTTACAGCGATGACGGGAGCATCGGCATAAACACGTCCAACGTCCAACGCTGACTGTGAGTGCTGTGATCTGGGTCTGCTTCCATTGTTACGTTCTAGCTTCAGTAACATTATGCCCCAAAATTAGGTCATCTGACTATCTGAATAAACTGAATCCAACAGATTTATTTTCTGCCCTGATGGTTTGAGCATATTCCAAGATGACAACGTCAGGATTCATCAGGGTTCATCAGTGAAACTCTGGCTCAGGGAGTAGGAGACACCGACTGGACACCACGGAGCTCAGACCTGAACTCCACTGACAATCTTCAGACCCTACCCCTTGATTTCCATTAGTCCTGACAGCAGCTTATTTGCGTCTCTAAACGATTTAAGTCAATAGTTAAGTTTAAAATACATATTTGGATAAAGCTGCTAAAGAGTCAACAATGAAGAGAAATTGTCACCATGTGACCTTAGAGTAAAAGGAACGTGTTCGCTTTGAAAGAAGCTTAAAGAGAAAACAAGTTATCTAATGCAGTGCCTGGTTTTAATATTTAGCTTTAATTTTAAAGTCCACATACCACCCTGTTAACCCCTCGGGTGATTTCCTAGTTTATTCAGAACCTCTTTCACAACCCTTCATCTATATTGGCCTGGACTGAAACTGGAATCTCTGACTTTCCTTTTCATGAGGTTTTTACCATCAGCTGACTGAATTAAACAGAAATATTACATACAGCGAACCACATAAAAGGGTATTTTGGGGAAAAATGTGCTAATGGTGGAATGTAAACTAAGTATCTTAGAGAGGAACTTCTTTTATACTTCCTTTTACAGGAATTATATTGCATATTAACCTGTCAAGATGAGACAGAAACTAAAAGAACTTTCTGTAACAGTGTGACGCAGTTTCAAGACTATTTATATTTATAAATAAATCTTTTATGCTGTCTACTAAGAAAAAAATCATCCTCCGAGCAATCGGATGTATTATGGGTACAGTGTGTACAGGACAGCACTGCACTGATGTGGTGGTTTAACGCTGTTGAAATGAAATAAAAAAAATTATTTATTAATCCCAGAAGGGAAATTCAACATTGTAGTAAGGGTTTTTTTTCTTTTCAACAATAAATAAATGACAGCAATAATAATAATAATAATGTTGCGTCACAGCAAAGAGGTTTCTGGTTCAAATCTCAGCTGAAGTCTTTTTTTCAGCTGTGTTTTAAACAACACCACCAAGAACTTAAATGGCTCATGGCGTTTTACGATGAACTAAATTAATATTTTAGCCACAGTTCTGCATTACTACTGAGGTCTAAGGTATAGGGAGGATTAGTGAAATCAAGTCTGTAAAATGTTTTAAAACAGAGACCGGCCTGATCACAGCAGTCCTACACACCAGGAACACTGCTTCAGCTGTATTAACGCTAAATACCGTCATGTTATAGACCTCTGTGAGATTGTGGGTGTTTCTATTTGTGCCATACTACATTAGACCTGTGAAACAACCAGATATTAATGCTATATTGCTGAAATTGATCTATTCTCATCATAATCTCCTCATTCATTCTGGATCTTTCTTGGCCATCGCAGCTCGTTGAGTGTGCTGGTTCAGCCCACATAAATATCCAGTCATGAGAATCAAGATTTGTTTTGAACCATTTAGATCCACTTGTCATCACTTCTCATTCAGATCCTTTATCTAAAGTATCCTGTACATTAACGTCACTATGGAGCTGTGACATCACAATTCCATGTGGACTGTTCCAATTCAGGCAGTGATATCACAAGTTAAAGTAGGGGTGCACGATAACTATCGGGCCGATAACAGGAAATTATGACGTCATCCCGATAACTCCGATATCACGACGAATAGCCCAGATAACATATTTTTGTCAACACGGCAGTGCCTCGCTCCCTCTGAGCTTTGAATTACCGGCAGTGAATGTTATGTTCAAGTGACGTCGGCATAATCAGAAAAATGATTACTCAATAAGGAAAATCAAGAATACCCCTCATGCCAGAAAACAAATTGTTAACTTGGTCATAATTTTGGTAGTTGCTGACTTGAATTGATATTCACAGTATTCTCCTGCATGTTACACATAAAAAAAGAAAAAAATAGAAAAGGCTGAAAGAACGACTAGCAAACGAGAGAACGTAGGAATTTACGTTACACCTTGAATGCAGCACAGCGTACTGATCACAACAAACATGGCGGCGTGGAACTTCATTAAAGTTTCAGAAGAAGATAGTTTGGTGGTTATTTGTGACGAATCCTCTGAGCGAATTCTACGAGGAGAGAAGCACAAGCTTTAATACGTAAAACCCGATCAGCCACCTACAACATAATCGCTTCCATGGACTTTTGAAATCGCGCTAATGTGAGCTAACGGAAGCTAATGCTAATGTGCGCAAACCAGCAGCAGTCTCCCCTCCCCTCATTCCTCTCATCTAAAGCTTTCATGAGATTTACTTTAATTAAAGGTATTAATTTAAATGGAACCACAAGCCAAAATCCTTTAAATGTTAATCTTTTTCAGTTTGTAATTTTGATGCATGTATTTCCATCAGTTCAAGGAGCCTTTATTTATTTTTTTATATCAGTCAGTAATGAACCTTATTTAAGTTAATGTGAGATATCAAATAGGTTTGTTTGATAGCTTTACGAAAATGTTTGAGAGGCTTGCCAATATTTTTTCATTGGAAAAAATAAATATCTGTTCATTTAAAAAGTCAAAACTATTTTTGATTTTGTTCATCGTATTGATGTAATGATCTTAGGTATATGTGTGCGTTATCGGTTATCGGTATCGGTACCGTCCTTTAGGAGCTGAAAGTTATCAGTTATCGGTATCGGTTTTAAAAAACAGTTATCGTGCATCCCTAAGTTAAAGTTGACAAATGAACACAGCTATGCACTAATAAAGATGACTTTCAATGATAGTGTATATATGGATTTAAATCTATATTTAAATCCAAGTAAGTCTTTATCTGGACAAATTTTAAGAAGGACCTTTGCAAACGTTTCATGTGGAATTAATTAAGTCAATGTGTTTGTTGTACATCAAGGACACAGAAAATGAGACGTGATGAGATCCATTGAAGCTAATTATATACTTTTCTTTCTGCACGTGTCGGCTCCATGCAGGCAGCCTGGCCAGACGCACCCATTCGTTTTGCAAAAGTTCTTTCGTGAAATGAGTCTGGTGCCCCTCCCAAACAGCCATTTTCCAGCAGTACAGAACGTACCAACCCAATGTCAGTGGTGTAGGGGAGGGCTTTATGCAATGACTCAGACAGGAGCATCTGAGAGTCACTGTTCAAAGCAACCAGAACTGCAGAACTCTTAACACCCTGGACCAGTCATTCCTATTCCCCCTGCATGTCTTTGTGGATGCCTCTCTCTCATTGCTTGTTCGCCTATCCAATAACATCAAAGGCAGTTTCTTCTGCATCCATTGGTACGACTTCCTGGAAATCTAAGTCGAATCCTGATAAAACACAGCAATTCTTTGTATGAAAGAGAAGAAAAATTAGGATGGCTGAACAGGCTATCATGCAGTAATATTAATGAACTGGTTGTTAAAAGTCAAACTAATCCTTCTCCAGAGAAAAAACACCTGCTCTTTTACAGCCTAATAAATCACAACTAAGTTTGAGTCTTCTCGTGTCTTCTCTTTTCTACTTTGCAAACGTGCGTGCCTGTCCTTTTTAATGGTTTTTAAAAAAGCTCAAAGAATCCGTTTCATCCTGTGCATGACTAAATTGAGCAAACGGCTTCAACCAGCATTAGGACATTATTCATTTAGTACACTTTCATTAGTACACTTTCATTTCCCCTTGCCTAACATGAAGACATTTCAAGACTTTCAGGCACATCTACAATTTACAATCCACCCTGATGTTTTGCTCTTCTCTGGTTGCATTTGCTGATTGCAAAATTCCAACCAGCTCCAACAGTGTGATGCGGGTCTGCTTCAGCAGCGTGTCCTGGCATGATCCAGAAACTACAGCATTTCTCATTAAAAGGGATGTTGGATAAACGATCCAAAAGGTTTTTTTTTTTTTTTTGGGGGGGGGGATTCTGAGTTTAATATACAAGTGCAGAGTAATCCAAAGTATTATCATCTAAATCACAGCATTGTTAATGGGCTTATGTGCCTTAGCAGCAGCTTAAAATGAAGTCTAACTCAAACATATCTGTATTAACCATTTAAAAAAAAAAAAAAAAGGGTGTGTGTGAGTAAGAGAGTGACGTATACCTTCTCCGGTGGAGGACCACAGGTTGCTGTCTATATCATCCGCTTTCTTGTCGTCTCTGGAACAAGTCAAAAGAAGAAAAAAAGTGTTAAAAAAAACCTGGACTGTGTGGAAATAAAACACACTGAAAAGAAACACAGTTAGAGCATCGCTTTGGTCTGTCTCGGTCGGACAGGTGGAGGATCAACTTTCACGCTAATAAACTTCCTCTGTTCTGCAGAGGCACACAAGCATTTAATGAACAAATACAATCCTCCCCCACCACAAAATACACCACTGAATTATTCAGTAATGAAACCTACACCGTTGTCTGCCATATCCAAAGAAGCTGATGAGGCCTCTGTCTGCGGCATGTTTACTGGAGTATTAAATATCCTGTGACAAGCTGTGGCTGCTAATGGTCACTAGGATGCACTGGACTGTAACTCCCTCCAGGGCAAGAGCTAAGAAATTAATAAATAGATGGCAGTGTCATATTCTGTAAAAAAGAGAAACAGACGTTGTGCATACTGAACGTTTGGGTGTTGACAAAAACTCTAGTCAGCAGATATGATGTGTCCACAGCAGAAGACAGGATGCTACAAATCTATCTAGACTGACCAGACGTATTTTCCTCTTAGAATTATAAAGAAGCAGTTTGATTCCTCTGGATTTGACTTTGACTTTGGGGGCAGTGGCAACAAAGGCAGAAGAAGCCTGTGTGTATCCAATATTTCTAATCCGTTCCATTTCTAATTCCATTGCACTGCGATTGCTTTGGTACTTTCTGTAGTGATGAAATACCTTTGAATAGGACCAGACCCATTAATATCACGTTTCAGTTGTTGTCAAGCAAAAGATTAAAGGACGATTATGACAATTATGCAGTCATGATGACTGTTGCTGAACAACTGAAATACAGGGCTAATTAGGGGTGCACGATAACTATCGGGCCCATAACAGGAAATTATGACGTCATCCCGATAACTCCGATGTCACGACGAATAGCCCCGATAACATATATATTTTTGTCAAAACGGCAGTTCCTCGCTCCCTCTGAGCCTTGAATGACCGGCAGTGAATGTTCAAGTGACGTCGGCATAATCAGAAAAACGATTACTCAATAAGGAAAATCAAGAATACCCCCTCATGCCAGAAAACAACTCGTTAACTCTGTCATAATTTTAGTAGTTGCTGACTTGAATTGATATTCGCAGTATTCTCCCACATGTTACACATAAAAAAAAAAAAAATAGAAAAGGCTGAAAGAACGAACTAGCAAACGAGGAAACGTGGGAATTTACGTTACACCTTGAATGCAGCCTGCAGCACAGCGTACTGATCACAACAAACATGGCGGCTTGAAACTTTGTTAAATTTTCATAGGAAGATAGTTTGGTGGTTATTTGTGACGAATCCTCCGAGCGAATTCTACGAGGAGGGAAGCACAAGCATAAGCTTTAATACGTAAAACCCGATCAGCCTCCTACAACATAACAATCGCTTCCATGGAGTTTTGGAAATCGTGCTAACGTGAGCTAACGAAAGCTAATGCTAACGTGCGCAAGCCAGCAGCAGTCTCTCCTCCCTCTCCTCTCCCTCATTCCTCTCATCTAAAGCTTCCATGATATTAAAAAATAAAAACTACAGAACCTCATTTACTTTAATTAAAGGTATTAATTTAAATGGAACCACAAGCCAAAATCCTTTAAATGTTAATCTTTTTCAGTTTGTAATTTTGATGCATGTATTTCCATCAGTTAAAGGAGCCTTTATCTTTTTATATCAGTCAGTAATGAACCTTATTTAAGTTAATGTGAGATATCAAATAGGTTTGTTTGATAGCTTTATGAAAATGTTTCAGAGGCTTGCCAATCATTTTTCATTGGAAAAGATAAATATCTGTTCATTTAAAAAGTGAAAACTATTTTTGATTTTGTTCATAGTATTGATGTAATGATCTTAGGTATATGTGTTTAACTGTATCGGCCCTTAGGAGATGAAAGTTATCGGTATCGGTATAAAAAAAAAAAACAGTTATCGTGCATCCCTAGGGACTAATTATTCACTGTATGGTTGAAGTCTGGCCTTTGACTGGGCCACTGCAAAACTGTAGTTCTCTCATTTTTTTCAGCCCATTCTGATACCTGCAGGTGTGATTGAGATCATTGTCCTGTTGCATGACCTGATTTCAGCTGAACTTTAGCTCAGACAGATGGCCTCATGTTTAACTTAAAAATACTTTATGAGTTCATTGCTGACTCAAGCGAACTGGACACGCCCAGGTCCTCTGGCTGCAATATGAACCTAATTAGCACCATTCCATTACCATGCTTAAACATTTGTATAAGGACATGGCAATGTGCATTTTTATCAAACAACTCCCCTTTGGGCTCGTCTGCCCAAATGCACATTGTTGCAAAGGTCTTGTGATTTGCTCAGATTCAGCTTTGCTAAGTTCAGAAATGCTGCCATGTTCTTAGAGAAAAGGCATTTTCCACTGGCAACCCTTCAAAATAGAAAAAGACTGTGTGCAAATAATTCTTAAGTGTACAGTCATACAATGAACAATGCTGAATGGGATTCTGAGATGTATCTATTGTTTTCTTTACCTCTTGCAATTTCTCAGATCACTACACATCAAACAAAAGTGTCAAATTGGTAAAATGGTAAATTGTCTGCACTTATATAGCACCTTTTTAAACTTGGTAAGGATCTAAAAAGCACTTCTATTAAATACACTTTAAGGTGGTGCAAAATGAATCGAAACAGAACTCTCAGAACCAACATTATCATGCTCACGTCAATTATTTCTATTCTTTGAAATCAAGGATGCATGATGATATCAGCTCGACATCAGGTGTCTGCCGATGGACTAAAAAAAAACATCACCATAAAATGCTGATGGTCCTATGTCGATATTTTTTCATGTATTTTTTTTTTCTTCTGCTGAGTGCGCCATGAGCACACAAGCATGACAAGGCTTTAAAAAAAAAAAAAAAAAGAAAGAAAAATCATCTTTGAGCCAGACCTGGGTCTGGATAAATACAGAGGGTTGTGTCAGGAAGGGCATCCAATGTAAAACCTATGCTAAACGAACCATGTGAATCACAAGACCCAGACCAGACCAGAACCCCAGACCAGACCGGTCAAGGCTGAACTACAGGGCGCCAATGGAAACTGGGCTGCAGTTGGTCGAACGAAGGAGAGGAGGAAGGCTTGTGATGTAGTGAAAGAGGAAATGAAGTTAGTTGACGTGAGATGGATATGGTTACTTGGAGGAGGGTGATTCACTGGGGGAACAGCTGAAAGGAAAACAAGAAGAAAAGTGTGTTTCTTTTCAGATATTTTAACATCAAAAGATATATGCTCTTCATTAGAAAAATATCTCAGTTTTATTCGCTGAGCTTATGTGTAGCAAGAACCTTGTCAGTGATCTATGAGGGCAAAAAAAAAAAACAAACCCCACAATACTCAAGAAATTACTCATTAATCGTAATCGTAAGTTTCAATTAATTGTGATACTGATTGGAGATCGTATTGCCCAGCACCAATATGGATGGAGTTCCTGGCCTAAGGACACTGGAGCTGGAGGACAACTGGCTCCACCCACTGTGACGTGGCTACCTCTAAACTTGCTGGAA
The DNA here is from genome assembly GCA_018398805.1 of Hirundichthys speculiger. Lineage (NCBI taxonomy): Eukaryota > Metazoa > Chordata > Actinopteri > Beloniformes > Exocoetidae > Hirundichthys > Hirundichthys speculiger. The sequence continues at coordinate 262,106 of JAGFBZ010002129.1, forward strand.
TATCTACTCTTGAAAGGTCTCAACCATTTTGAATCTTCTATACATCTGAATTATCTTTGTCACTGTAAAATAATAAACTTAAATTTGTTTGGAAGTGTCCCTGTAACCCTTCCCAGATAGCTGGACCACTTCTCTCTAGATCATTGCTGATGTCTTTCCCCCTGACATAGTGTTAACACACATCTAAATTCTCCAGACCAGAAACCAAATTTGTATTTATTGTATCATTTGTAAGTATTTTAGAGTACCAAGAGCTGGCGAGGAGCAAGAAGTTTTTGTCATGTCCTGACATGTAAGACTGTAGAGTACTTTTTTTGTTTGACATGACTGGATCTGATGGATGGATGGATGGATGGATGGATGGATGGACAGATGAAAGGTGCACAAGGATACTCAACACTCCTTATGTGCATACTGTCTGTGGCTCCCTGTGTTCTGACATACACGTGGTTTTCAACATCACGCTATATCAACGGACACACACACGGACACACACACAGTCACACTCCATGTGTCTCCTCTGGAGCTGTCACACTTAACATTTGCCAAAACACCATGTGGACAGCACAGACTGTCTGCTGATGAGAAAACACACACACTTCACCATCATATCCGACTACTTAGATACATACAATGACTCCCTTAATCCCTTACACTATTTCCATTTGAGAACTTTTTTCCTTTCTTTTCTCTGCTTCTACTCAGAGGAGGATTTTCCTCGATTTTCCAGCCAGAAAGGTTGAGTATGATTAGTGAAATGAATAAGGAACCCCATTTAGAAAATTTAGCCAGCATGTGGTGTGTCATAGTTTAAACAACAACAACAACAACAAAAAAAAAAAAGACAATTAGCCAGCCAGCAGGTCACCCATCCAGGTAGTTATTCCAGTCAGCGAACCGTTCAGGAAAATAATAAGACACTCAGCTCTGCGGTCAGCAGAGGAGTCAGTCAGCTCTGAATTAAGTCAGTAAATCTGTCAATCATCCCAGCGGGTGGTGGAGCCAGACATTGTAGAGAGAGATGCATGCGCACCTAAAAAAAAATAATAAACATGTTTTTCAGGAAATATCAAATGAGAAGTAGAATGGAATTTTCCAGTGACCTCAAAGGAATAACACACATAGTGATAAAACCCATTATGTTAAATGGTCGGCTATTAGACAGGATAACTGTAGAAATTCAGATTTAACCCCACAAACCTGCTGTTAATTTGCCACATTAAGTTTTTTTTTTTTTAAGGGTTTCCTGTATTTCGGAATTACAAATGATGAGGTTTTATCCTCATCTTATGTATTCAGGAGCTTTAACCTTAAATCACAGAAACAGTTCGTTTTCCCAAAAAACTGCACCCCAGATATTAAACCTAAGATATTTGCACGCAGCACCAGCTGAACTCGTAGTACCCGACAGAAAAGACCAACCACAATCTCAGTTTCTGATGAGGGCGTGTCTTTGAGTTAACTCCATGTAGACACATTAATAAGTTTCTTCGGTGAAGTAAAAATACATTTGCCTGGAACCTCTTTAACAGTACTTGTATGAACAGCCACACGCCTGCCTGCAAACTATTGTCTTAAAAACTAACTGTTTCCACAGCGACAGGGGAAAAGCCTGTTAAAACAGGGGGAAGCACACAAGCATATGAAATAGTGAAAACCCATAGGACACACACGCACACTTTGTTCTGCAATAGTTTACTGTTAGAGAAGAGGAAGGTGTGTAAGAAATGGTATTGTCACTTTGGGTTGAACGCCTGGAGAGGAGGCTGATAGACCGAGCAGATATGAAGATAAAAGTAAAATACAATGAAGATAACAAAAAAAAAAAAAAAAAATCAAGAGGGAAATTTGTGAATTTAGAAAAATTCTGAAGAAAAACAGCATCATTTCTGTGTCTGTGCCTTCATATTGTTGAAGTGAAAGCAGAACAGAACTGAATCCAGGCTGAGGAATGTTTTCAAATCCGGCTAATCAGATCATGTAAACTGAGAACAGCGAGAGAGCGAGACTTCTTACACTGTAGATGAATCCGTGTGGCTGACATGCAAAGATCAATGTGTCAAGGTCCAGTGAATCCCCCACTTCACCAGTCTAAAGCAAACGTTTATACAAGAAAACAAAAGACTCCAAGTCCCACAATTCTCTGAAATTAATGGACCATAACAGCAAACATTTTTGAGTCTCTTATCTGGCTCTGAAATCAGCTGTGTTTTCACAGTATGGCGTACAATACTGGGACATTCAGCTGGACTACTGACTTCCAAGTATACAAGCACTACAGAGAAATGGATTTACTGAAGTGTATCTGTGCTGCTACAACAGGTGGCGATATACTTCCTCTCTGCTTGTGAGTACCAACCTTTCCCAGTTTCCTCATTGTGTCAGAGAACATAACAACTAAAAAACAAGCTATTTACCTGGTGGTAAAGTTCTACCTGGTCGATCACTGAACTGGACTGCTTACGACTCTGTAAATGAACATTCTGAATCCTTTTTTTTAATTTAATTTTTTTCTTTTAAGTAAATAATTTGTGCACTATAAAATGAATGCATGCATGGAGGAATAATTGTCTGAGAAAGTGGGAAGTTAATTGAGGAAGTTGGCTGGCATTTGAGAAATTTAAATCAGGCAAAAATGTCAGCATACATTTTATAAGTTTGGTTGTAGTAGAGCGAGATTTTTTTTTTTTTCTTACTGTCCTGTAAATAAATAAACACATCTAATGGATGTTTGTTTGACAAGAGTTTGAAACAAATTATTCAATCTAATAGCTTGTAAAAAAAAAAAAAAAAAAATTAAAAATATTACAAAACTACTGCCACAATAAAAATTGTTATATTTTTGTTATATTTTTCCCTTAATTGCATGCACCATCATCACCACAACAAATTCCTCGTACGTGTAAAATCATACTTGGCAATAAAGTTGATTCTGAATCTGATTCTGAAAAGAGAGCTCTTAATAGAGTATTTATTTAAAACTGCAAATCGTCAGTTTGGCTTCGGGTCGCACCATTTGAGGAGGTTTGGGCATGTTGTTATCACGCCTCCTGCACGTCTCCCTGGAGAGGGGTTTTGGGTATATCTAACTGGGAGAAAGCCCCCAAGCAATCCCAGGACACACTGGAGAGGTAATCTGTTAGCTGGGCTGTGAACAGCTCGGTATCCAGGAGGATACCTGGATACTAGGGGTGTAACGGTACACAAAACTCTCGGTTCGGTACGTACCTCGGTTTTGAGGTCACGGTTCGGTTCATTTTCGGTACAGTAAGAAACATAAATGCAAAATATAAATGTGCTAGTTGTTTATAACACACTTTTGTGCTTTTTAACAATAGGAACATTAGCCTATACAAAGCTAGAATTCTGCTCAAAAATATAAATACAATATTCTAAAATGTAGATATTTTAAAAAACTAAATAAAAATAACATTGGCTCAGACTTTTGCTTAAAAAAATAATCCATCTGATGGGCAAAATTGAACAGTTGCAACACTGAACAGTTTCAAGTTGTTAGTCAGATTAAATAACATGAATAAGGCTCAGGGTGTTTCTTTAAAAACTAACCTTTTTATTCTTTCATAAAGTCCGGGTATGATTTTCTGGCTAAAATGTGGATGAGGTTATTGATATCCGGGCTCAATTACCTTTATCATGTGTTTGAAGCCAGCGTTCTCTACCACTGATTAGGGTGTTCGTGTGCACGCGCGTCGCCTCGCCTGTGTATGTGGTGACACGCGCCCAGTCCGCACACAGAAACTCACGCTGGCTGCACACTGAGCCCGACAGAGAGAGAGAGAAGCGCGGCTCGCGAGGCAGACAGCAGCCAAGTGATGGCTTCAAACCTAGCGGTTTGAGTGCGCGTGAGTCTCAAAATCACCAGAAAAAGTAGCTAGATTTGTCGCTAGTCGCTTTTTACAAATTAAGTCGCTAGGGGGGTCTAGAAAGTCGCTAGATATAGCGACAAAGTCGCTAAGTTGGCAACACTGACCGTGTGCGCACAACTGCGCATGTGCGGCTGCAGCGCTCTGCTCCACAACGTGCGGTCCTCTACTTAATATGTCCGTGTGGAAACTCGTTCGGTACGCCTCCGTCCCGAACCGACCTACCCATACTGAAACGGTTCAATACAAATACTTGTACCGTTACACCCCTACTGGATACTGATACCTGGGTGAGGTGGTCGGGGAGAAGAAGGTCTCACATCCTGGTATAACACCATGAGGCTCCTAAAATATCTACAACTCTACCCTTTCCTTTATGGGTCTCCCTTCCTTACAGTCCCCTCACCCGGTGCCTGGCTTTCTCATTGGTTGTAGCTTGAACCAGGAGTTGCCTGACAGCACTGGATATATAATATTTTACCCATCATTAATGGACAGTGGCTCGGCAACGTAATCGCCCGCTACTTGTGATGCATCAAGTGGCTCACATGAGGACATTTTATGCCAACCGCTCACCGATTTGCCTCCAACCAGCTGGTGAGCTTGACGACTCGCAAATTAGGCTTAAAAAATGTGCATTATGAAAGAGCCCTTCGGCTTATAATCACACATGAAATAACATTAATGGTTTTACACTTGGAAGCAATTGGCAGTCAGTCGTTCAGATGCGGCCCACATTTACAATGTTCTTCTACATCACTGCACATCCAGATCCGAAATGTTACAGAAAAGCACTGGACTGTACCAACCCACTCGGGTACAACCAACTATTCACATCTGAAATGGGACTTGACTGAAAATGAGCCACAGGTGGCAGCTATGATAAAAACTTCCTTTGGTGTAATTTCTCCTTTAAACTTTGGAAACAGTGGATGATCATTTATGAAATGAAAGAGGATAAAATAATTGTTCCATAATATCATCTGCAACACTCAAAAAGCAACACTCGATTGATTTCAAGTCTCATTCAGACTGATATGAGCACAAGTATGTTGACTGAATAATAATAATAATAATATTATTATTATTATAATAAACTAAAACTTCCTTTTTGGCTGCTTCCTGTCTGGGGTCACCACAGCTTCAGCAGCGTGATCTGCATGACTGATTTGGCACAAGTTTTACACAAGATGCCCTTTGTGATGGAACCAGGATTTGAACTCAGACCTTCTGCACAGTAGGCGACAGAGTTACTAAGGTCTACCAACTACTAACTAAGCCTCTGTTAATATAACATTACAACAATATAACATTATCAAGTAGTTTCTGTGAAAAACAGTGGTAAAATAGCAGACAAAGTAGTGAACTACTAGACTCTACTACTGGATCATGCCTGACGTTTTAAGAGACGATCCATGAAAATATGAGACGTTCTCACACCAGTTTGGGAATAAAATGTTTTTTGTTTTGTTTGTTTTTTTTTTTTTTAATTAATTTTCTTCTTTGCACTCAGTCAAATCATGTACTTGTCCCGAGGGAAGAAACGGTCATGACCCACTTTCAGTCAAAAGCCATTGTTTTCTTAATGCTCCATTTAAGTTTCCACAAAAACATAAACTTATGGTCAACATCACTTATTTTCCTTGACACAGAGACACACAAAAATCATTTTACAATTAAAATTAATTAGCCACTATCAGAGAATGTTTCAAAACCAAGAGGAATGTCATTTGACTTAATGACCGTTCACACTCAAACCAAGTTTTTTTTTTTCTCCATTACTTGGCCCAGTCTCGGGCAGACACTGTTGATGTCGAGACAGCTGTTGACGTTCACAGGAGACTGAACCGTAAATGAATTATTTACATGAATGAGCATCACATCCACCACTGGAAGAATCACATTTCCGGGACAACTCCAGGTCACGCAACAAAAGTTAGTGTGCAAATGAGTGAAGAGTAAACATGAGTCCCAGTGAGATGACATTTGTCTCATAGTTTTAAGCTAAATGGGAGTAAGAGTCCAGACATCTTTGACAGCTAAAGTGTTCCTTCAGTAGCTTGTAATGATGGAGAGGGAAGGTGACAGAGGATGGGTGGAGGAGGACTGAGAGACACATCTGGCTCTGGACAATCAGCCTTCTGCTCCCTACGCCCTCTAAGGGTTCAAACAAGGGTTAAACCTCAAAGAGCATTCAATGGACTGGAAAGCTACAGCCCTCCCATCACTATATGAATGTGTTTGTTTGTCTGGAGCATATTCTTCGTTTCTGCATGGCAACAGCTGATGAATGGATGATGGATTCATAACAGCTCAGTGAGAAGAGCTACTGTCAAATTTTATCTAGTGAGGTGGTAAAACACCACCCAACAACTGATTATCGTTCACTTTTAAAATGGCTGGTTGAAAATACCTGAATGCACTCCACAATCATTTTACTAGAGCAAAATCGGAAAAATAAATATCAGAACTCTCTTGACTACAAAGAGAAATATTTCATAATCCAGTTAAACAGGAAACTTGAAAGACTAATCACCTCCATCAACTTGCTGAACTAATGCCAACATGTGTGAGGGCCGTGTTTAGTTCCTTTGTTCTCATGCAGGTAGAGCGCAGCTTCCTGTGTGACACTGTACACTTCACTTTTAACACTTAGGCGAACAGGGAACAACATTTCTGCCATGTTTACTGCCGCTCAGTTAATCAAGATATTTAAATAAAATCACAACAGTTTGGGTATTTTGTCTTTTTAAATCTCAGTGTTACTCAACTATTCATTTCCAGTGCCATCGTAACGTCTCACACAGTTGCTGCTTCATATTTGGGAAACTGGAACATAGAATCGTTATTGCAACTCTTTTGGGAAGTTTCCTCGCAGAAAACCCAGATCCAGCTAAACCTGAATTACACATCTGCAGAATTTGGTTCCAGTTTACATCGGACACCAACTGAGCATGTTTCCTCCATAACATTGGCCACGGTTACATGATGTTTTTAATTCGGAATTAATTACTCCGAATTAAATAATTCCGAACTAAACTTCGGAATTTTCCATGTAAACTCCTTCGAGTTTACATGGAAATAGTAATTCCGAATTGAGGTTTACATGGAAAACACGTTTGTTCGGCTTTATCCAATTCTGCTCAAGGTCTGGGGGTTGGGAAGGGTTCTGATTGGATAAGGGGGCGGAGTTCTTTACGTCTCCTGGAAGAAAACAAACTTACTTGATTAGCAACAACATTCCACTTATTTTTGACCTGGGTGGCGTCTCTATCTGCGAAACCTCCTTCATTTAATCTGGCCACTACAACTTTGAAAAGCTCACAATTTTTATGTTTCCTGCCATCTGTTGTTTTAATTATTTCCAGTTCCTCCAAGCTACTTATTAAATAAATCGTCTCTGCTCTTGAGCACCGTTTACTGCGTGCTGCCATCTTGAAACTTTGTTTTGAAAACAAGCCCAGCGCGGAATATAAGCGTCATCACGAAAGACAGGCAAGGGAACGAGCATGCGCAGAAAGACGGGAATTAATTTAAAGCAGGAATGAGTGACCGCGGAATTATTCTATTCATAATTAAAATCAGAATAAACCAGCCACTTACTTCGGAATTAAGTTTCATTCGGAAAGGACATTTTCATTCGGAATTAGGTGTTTACATGGTAATTTTTAATCTGATTTAACTTTAATTCTGAATTAAAGAGGAATTAAACTTCCCATGTAAACGCACGGAATGTCAATGTCATAAGGAAATTATTATTATTAGCTATTTTCTTTTGCAAATTTCTCTATACAGCATGTTAACTGTCAAATCAGATCAATATAGAACCTTAAACACAGTAACAGTGAATAGTTCACGGCCCCAGTAGCTCAAGGCTGAGATGAAACATACTATGAATAAGAAATTAATAACAAAGAAATGTCTAAAATGTTTGTGGTGATGCTGAAACACATAAAATCTCAGGAGAAAAATGAATACCAGGCAAATTCTTGTGCACTTCAGTTTTATGGGCTGTCTGGCAGGTCGTGCGCCAGACATTTTGGCAAGCGATCAGACATGGAAACTTTGATATGACAACGTCATGGAGCTGGGCAACAGGGTCACAAAAAAAAGGTTTTCTCTCAATTTTCAGACAGAATAGCAATATACTGGATTTATTTAGTTTTTTCTATCACTATTTACCAACATATCAGTAAAGATAGTATTATAAAAACACTTTTCCCATGAGGGGTCACCACAGTAAGTTCATCCGTTTCCATCGTACGCCGTCTGTCACACCAACCAACTGCATATCGTCTCTCAGCACCTCCAGAGATCTCTTTGGTTGTTCCTTTTCTCCTCCCCAGCTCTATCAGCAGTAACCTTCTACCAAGTATTCACAATCCCTCCTCTTTATGTGTCCAATTCATCTCAATCCAGCCTCTCTTACTTTATCCCCAAGACCTCTAATCCTGGCCGTCCCTCAGATGTGCTTGTTCTTAATCCTCTCCATTCTCATGATTCTCAAAGAAAATCTTAATATCTTCATCTCTTCCAGTCCCAGCTCTGCTTCCTGCTGCTTTCTCCGAGCCAATGAGAAAATATTGTCTTAGTCTCGTCTCTTTCTCGAGTCTTTACTCATGTTGCTATTCTGTCACATGCAGCATTATAAAACATCAATTATTTTTATTCAGTATTCCAGCACCCAGTGTCTGCAGTTAACTTCTCATATATTCTACTTTAATAAAACACAATTCTTTACATTTTCATTTCCATTGTTAAATAGCACAAGAAGAGAAACAATGACTGTCAATATTACACATTTACTAGCAGTGACTGATTTATTAATCTGTGATATAAAAATAAACCCCCAACATCTGTTTTTTTTGCTTGGGTGTACACACACATAAATACATAAATAAAATTCACAAGCCCACAGCCAGGCTGCTGCTCTGTTGGACAGACAAAAGTCTGCAGCTCATCTTGTTGCTAAGAAAAAAAGAGAAAAACAAAACAGAAGAAGGGAAGAGAGATGGGGCTTCCCCATGAATATAGAAAAATGCTCTGTCACAGGTTTACCGGAGAGACACACGGAGTCAGATAATATTTACATAAATAGTATCTTGCCTAGTATTTTGCCTCTTGTGGTATATCGCTCACCTTTAAGATGTAGATCAGTATACAGTGGGAAAACACTAGAGGAGAAAACAAAAAAGCTTTTTTTTTGCATTAGATTGTTCTTTTTGTCCTCATAGCTTCAGCAGTAGTTTAATGACATGTGCACTTGTCATGAACTATTTAAAATGAGGTATGCCTTCCTATAACAAATAATTACAGATGAGTAGCCAAACATAATCTAATTACAGCCTGCATCATTGCACACACACAATACAGTTCAGAGTGCATGCTTCATGTGAATTCAGTGACACATTTGCATTGTATATTGAGTAATTTATGTGTGAAACTAGAATTTGGACCAAATACTCAGGTCTATGTATTTCAATATAGTGTTTTTTTTCCTGAAACTAAATGTAAAGAAATCATAAATACATCCGACTCGTGATTCTTGTCTTTCCTAGGTCACACCATTTCTTCTCAGAGGGATTTCTTTGCATAAACTAAAAGAAACCAAAATGAACAAGGGTGACAAAAATAACTTCTGTTTGGGAACCTCTAGGAAAATCACTACCAAGGAGCAACCAGATGTTTAACTGGTGTGTCTCACTCCTGGTGTTATTCAAAGCACCTTTAGATTACTGGTGACAACATTTAAGATGGATAGCTTCTGTTTTGTCACTTTCCTGATATTTCTTGACCGAAATTCTCACGCAAAAAGAAATTCCACTTCATTAATATTAGCACAACTTCTCCTAGACAAAACAAAGAAACAAAAGATACCCGAGCTGTGAGTGTTGGTCTGGCAGAATCCAAGCATTCCCAGTAGACAAACCAATGAGGGCCCTGTTTTTACTGCTACACCTTAAAAAGTGCATTAGCAACTGTTGTAACACCAGTCAGGATAACTGAAATTACCAAGCAGAACAGGAAGAGGCATCTGCATGACACCACTAAAACTTAGGATGTGAAATATGCAACCTCACAAATGGGGAAAAAAAAAAAACGTGTTTGCCAGTAGGTATTAGCACAAGTTAATCACAACAGCATGCTCCTCAAAAAACAACAACACTGGCCTCTGCCTTCTTTATTCCATTTTTAAAATCCCTCTGCTGTTTTGACTGGCCGAGAAAACAGGCCTTCAAACTGGGTTAGGGGAGCCGCGTCTCCCTCAGGCTCCCTTTGCCAGAGCAAATGTGACAGCAGGGTGTGTTGGAGGGGGTCCATGTGGGGTTGAGATCAGCTAGCGGGAGGTTGGCTGAGTTTTGCCCTAATATGGACACAAGCCAGGGGGTGGGGGGTGCTTTAGAGAGCCAGAGAGAGGATGGGCTTGGTGGAGAAGGGGACCTGCCCAGCACACCACAATGGCAGCCTTGCTTCCCACTGCTGTTTAACTCGGGCTATTAGCTCTTCTCCTTCAAATACAAGCACATGATTTAAAGTTGAAACTTGCAGGGTCAACAATCCCGGTAGCCCTAAAATCTAAGAACATCCCAGCTCTGAGGCCTAGAAATTCAGTTAAAAAAAAAAACAAATCAAAGCACAGCTTGACAGCATGAGGTAGAGAAGCCAAGCTTGGACAAGTCTGACAATAACAGATGCTGACTGATTACTTCGTTGGATGATTAATCGACCCAATTTCGGCTATCTTTTTCAAATAATTGGCGCCGTGTTACGAAAGAGTACAATAAGTAGATTATCAGGGAGCCACATCTGTGGCCAGAGTGCTGTTTTTTATAGAAAAAAAAAATACATGAAAACATGACACTGACCCTTGTGCCAATCAAACAGGCTACTGATGAAAAACTGCAGATGCTGACGTAGGCTAACTTTAGAACTTCCTAGGAGGAAAGTAAACTTTTAATTCTCAATAAATGATCTTTGTACGTAACTGGTTAGATATGAAATACTGAAAAAGCAAATAATCTTAGGCTACTTTGACCATGGCTTAAGCAGAAAGTCATCAAAAAAAAGACCATAGTACAGATAAATGCCAACATTTTCAGTTCTGTTTATGGTACAGAAGAATCTGTCTCATTTGGAGGCGCTGGGTGAGGCCAAGCACATGTGCTGCTGCAGCACCGCATTCATATGGAGAGCTGCTCTGAGCAGCAATGGCAGTGAGAACAAAATTTGGTTTTGGCTTTGTGCAGCTTTACTCATTAAATGTCGATATGTGGGTCCTTACGAAAGTCGTTGGCTTCGTGACGCCATCACGAGTCGTCTATGTTGTCTTCAGCACAGCACATATGAGCAGCAGAGTGCAGTAAGACCAAAAAAAAGTTCAATTTTTTGGCTATTTGACTTGTAGCAGCATTTATCAACAAAGAGTACTCTTCAGAGATTTTGAAGCTTGTTCGAATTTTTTTTTTGAACTATCATGCACTCTACTATAAACAGCTGTCAAAGTTTCATCAATCACCTTTTTCTCCCAAATATATTTGATCAAAAAGAAAAATGGCAGTACATCGGCCTTTGGCTGCCTCTTAGAATCCTGATTGCCTGTTAGGAATCAAATAGACATAGAAACTATAAGATTTAGGTGAAATATCAGCAATCGGAAAGAAATTAACCTGTAGTGTAAAAAAAAAAAAAAAACAGCGGCGAACTGAGCTGGTACGCTAGTGAGTTAGCGATATTAGTCAATGGTTCCACAAAACTTTAAAGTTTGCCTTTTCAAAGTCTAACAGAAGTGTAATAATTGTAAAAAAAATAATAGCGTATGATACTAGGGGCCCGATCTTCCGCCAGATCTGCTAAAGCCACTATTAAGGGATAGCGGGAAGTGGGAGGGGCGTTCCCCCGCAGAGAACACAATCTTCCACCCTAGCTAAACCCGCTATCCCACCTGCTCTACCCGCTACATTATGCATAGGAGTGGTTAGGGCGTTCCACCTGTTAAACCAATCAGCGCGTCAGTAGCCATTGCCTTTAAGAGCAGGTTGCGCCAACCGCAAACCGCTATGGAGCGTCTTTTCATCCAGATCGGTACACACCGACATGCGGGTAGCGGCTGGTCTGACCCGCGATCGCAAGATACCGAGTTTGCGGAAAGGGCAAAAGACACGACCATTGCCACACCTACAAAGTGTGTAAAAGAGATGGCATAATGGGTAGCGACTTTAGAGAGCGTAAGATTGCATTAGCGGTTAGCGGAGGTTCCTAAACCCGCAATTTGCAGGTAGCTGCTAGTGTTGGGGGGTAAGGGGAAGTGTACGATCGGGGCCTAGGTGTCTGACCTTTCAGAAAAGAAAGTAAATCAAGAGAGAAATTAAAAACAAACTACCAAATTTAACAGAAAATTTAAGAAAAAAAGGGTACATAATCCTCTTTCTGAAGTGAGTATCACACATGATTGTACTTTCTGTTACAGATGCAGCAATGAAGTCCTGTCTCTTGGTCTTCGCCAATGCAGCTAAGCATGAAAGCTGGCTCTGTTAGATCTTGAAACACCACTGACTCACTGTTTATAAAGGCGGGAATTTGAGCAACCTTCACTAAAACAATTCATCATTAATGTCATAAAAATCCCCATAAAAAGACGACCTTTGTCACAACTACAAAACTTGCGTTACCCAAAATGCACACAGTGCTGAAACAGAACCACTTTCCCATGTTAAAGAGACACTGAGTTTTTTTCATGTTAAAATAAAAGTTTCAACCTAGTTTGAAAGAATATTTGATTATTTTTAGTAAGCGTCACTGAGCTCTTGCTGTCTCCCAACTCGAAAGTTGTACTTTTAATGTTTTGGTCCACTAACCATTGTCCAAAACACTCATGTCACACTGAAGACCTCTTCAGAAGTCACTGGAGAAGTCGTGTCAGCTCATTTCTGAGGACTCGTGCTGCTCTCTGAAAGGCTCTCAGGATGAAACGGTGCATCACATATCTCTCACACACAGCGAGACACTCACTTGTGACACTGAAGCAAAGAACTGAGCCTCCTCCTCCTCGGCTCTGCATGCCCCTGTAGTTCAACCAGCCAGCTGGGCGTGCTGCCTAATTTTACACTTGTTCAATACAAACTGGCCACTATCCCTTCATCACATCTGGCCTCTGGTGCAGAAAGGGGGTGGGGGGTGGGGGGTTTCAGTGGATGCAGCAAACAATTCTGAGAGGCTTCTGCCAATGTAGGGAGAGAGAAAGTGGGATAAAGACAGAGTGAGACTGCCAAGGCATGTAAGAAGAGAACAATGGATGGAGGAAAAGAAATCAAGGCAAAATGCAAGTAGGAAAGTGAAGGAGGGAGCTTGGTATTTGGAGAGAAGGAGGAGGCAGAGAGGCTGTCTGGCTACTACCAACTATTGCTGCGTAGAGTGGGACTCGAGGCGTAGAAATTCCTCCTACGTCTCTGTTCAATGCTGCTTCTGTTCTGCCAAGTCCCGCATCTCAACAGCACTGCAAATACAAAGGGAACCATGTCTGCGTGTGACGGGCTCTTGTGTGAAACTAGTGTTAGCAAGTGTGAATGTGACTGCATTTAGTGACCTTCCCCAATACAAACTCTCTCTCTGATCAACTCAGGCAGCCAAGTTCTGGGTGCCCCACCCAGACTATACAATATTATTTGACTGAGCTCCAAGGACACACGCTACTCCTGTAGATTACCTAACAGGGATCATCACATCAGCAAACATTGATTAATACCAGTGCATAACCATGAAAAAAAAAAAAAAAAAATCACTTGGTGTCACCTCTTATAAGCCTAAAAAGGCATCAAATGATCGCCAGGTGACTGGAATGAGAAAGTTTTCAGTTTGACTGGCTATGACCGCTGATGTACACGACACTTACAACTTGTTCCAACTCCTTGGTTAATTTCCCCACATTATATCAGCACATCCACAGATAGCAGCTAACTAGAGTATGAAATTAAGCTTATGGTCACCGCGAATAGTGAAGACCGCGATGTGGAGTACCCCCTCAACTTATCCAGAAGTTCCACTTTTTTGGCAATTGTCATCATTTTCGACAGTGTTTCGGTTCTCCAGATGCACTTGGTGATGGGCAGCGTCCTTTGGGATCCATTTTGACTTTAAAACGGCACTAAACCTTTGTCTCGTGAGATGGGAGATGCGGGGACGCATGTCAGCCAATCAGCATACAGACAACCGACAGCACAGTAATGCCCGTCGTAGCAGCCAATCACAGGCCTCGATTTTCGTTCATGGGGCCTCCCGTGTCGGCTCTTGTTGCTTTCCTGAGACTCGTTCTTGATGTGATGTGTTTCGCTTCAGCCTCGCGCGCTTCATTTGAATTTTTTTCACATTTTTTTTTTGATTAATATTTTTGAAACCTCCATGATGTACTGAGACCGCGAAGTGTGAAAGATTAATGTATACCACAAACTACAACCTGATTTTGAATATTAAAAAAAAGAAAAGAAAAAATTAACTCCATAAGAGCCAACTATAAATGGGAGGTGAATGTGCAGGCACCGTTTGAACAATTCCTTCATCCATCCATCCACATCTATACCCACTTATCCTATTTTAGGGTCGCAGGGATTTGCTGCAGCACTTCAGATCACTGCAAAAAACGTTGACACTCAACTCCCCCTCCCAAAAAAAACAAAAAACTAAGCATCTGGTTTTCAACCAATTGACATGACAAGTGTTTATATTCATGGTAAACACTTGGTAGCCGATTACAATATTATGAACATATAGCATGTTAGTTCTGTAGAAACTTCATGATACAGTCAGCAGTTATCTCCAGATCACTGCAAAGGGAGCCTCTGCCTGATTCTTTGAGTGACAGCTTTCCCAAGATGCTCCAGGAGCACGTGTCACCTGGATGGTGTCTAGTTTGCCATCCATCAGCAGCAGTTGCCCTTGTGTGTCGGGCCTGGGGGCCATCAATCTTCACTTTTGCTAGGGTCCCAGTTACCAATACCTTAGATCTGCTGTTTCCCCCCCCACTGCTAGCTCCAATGTGTCTCCACCCCTATAATGGCGGCTGTCTTTGAAAGCGAGACCCCAACTCTCTAAGAACGTCAGCTTCAGCGCTGCAGCAGCGGCCACACAGCTCCACCGTTGGCAGATCAATCTATACAACTCAACTTCTCAAATTCCTCTAAACTTACAGAAAAAGAAAAGAGAAATTATCTCTATAGTTTATGTAAAAACAACTCAGTGAGTATTGATAGTAGTGATTAGGGTATAGAGGTGTTCCTTATGAGAACAAATCCATTCATGGTTTTCCATAAACACTGACTCTACTTTAAAAAGAACCAGTAAAATCACTTCACATTCTTTACAGAGCCAGTTTCAACACTTGTCATCAGTCAGATGTGCTGGCTTAGCCAAAGAGAAAAAGATCAAGGGTTTAAAAAAAAAAAAAAAAAATCTTCATCCTGGCATTTACTTTGCTGCCTTTGTTCAGTCTGTAAATGATGTGTCCCTGCTCGGGGAGTTCAGAACGCTCAGTTACAATCTGAGGTGGCTGGAAAGAACACAATGTGAGAAAAAAAAAAAAAAGGAACTTACAAATATTGCTTGATAACAGGTCAATGTTTTCCAATTTATGACATGACTCATTTCAGGAACTGCTGGTCATTTATTCTTTCACACTCACAGACCTGCTCTAATTACTCACACAAAACTGTAGAGCGTCATAGCTTTTAGCTGCAACAAGCAAACAGAAAATGAATCAATAAAAACTTGTCATAACCAAAATGATCATGGTTATTAATAAGCTTTAACCATCAGGATCACGACCCAAAGTGCTGTTTTGATCTTTCCTGCTAAAGCGTGACAGGTTTCCTCCTGAACATCCTCACACTGCTGCTCTCACAGGCCGTTAGACTGTAATGAACAACGATCAGCTATAAATTTTAGATTCCTGCACCTGCTGTGATCGGCGAGTGTGAGGCCAAGTTACAAAAAAGCCAGACGGACAGGCAGACAGACAGACAGACAGACAGACAGGGGCCAAGATCCTTCTCCCAGCTGCAGGGACCAAGAAAAACAAATGGAATGGCACGACTTGCTTATTTCTGTCAAGGATTATATTTTACACATTCACATTGAGGTGCATTTTATGATGAATAATACTGCATATTTGAGGTTTTTTCATTCCGCAATGGCAATAAATTTGGTAAAAACAGAAGTGAGAACAGAATTGTGGTATTAAACTAGACCTTTATGAGAGGCGATCAGGTAGCATGGCAAACACAGAAAATGAAACAATATCGATAACAATGTTTTTCCCTTTAAGCCTTTTTCCTGCAACAAAATTTCAAAGGCTTTCCAATTTTCCAGTGTCCCAGAAAGTAAGATGCTTTGGGCATTTTTGCATGTACTGCCAAAGCAAGGAAGCTTGTTGTTTTCAAAGTTGTTTGTGCAAATCGATCGGACATATGCTGAGCATTTTAAACGACCTTTCCGGCCATGACTCAGGCTTCAGAAACAATTTATCAGAAGTAATGCAGCATAAAGCAGACATCTGGGGGGGTTAAACAGGTGAAAATTAACACTCAAACTCAAAATGAGTCCAAAATAAACCGCTGCACAGATATCTGAAAGATCAGACCATCCCAAGCACAGCCACTCAACCCTAACAGCTAAAACTGTGAGAGTATATTGAAACTGCACGACAGAGCGACTCACAGAGTGCTGCCGTCCGCTGACAGGATGTGAGCATAAAAAGTGAAACGTGAGTGGGAAGTGTGCTGGGTCACAAGGCAGCGCAGTTGTACACACACTTGTTCTCACAGACAAATACAGACTGGCAGGTCGCTGGTTTGAGGTAAAACAGGAACTTGGAATTTTTACAGCAAAACAGCCAAGGTCTACGACGCACAAATGATTTTCCGGGAGCAATAAAAAAAAAAAAAAAAAAAAACACACACACACACACACACACAGGAGGTTGGGAAACATTATTTCTGGTGAACATTGAACATTAATGGCTTTAGTCTTAAGACATTTTAAGCTCTTAAGATAATAAGCTGTTCGAACAGTCGAGGTTTATTAATCCTGCTTTGCCAAACAGCGAAGCCTGAAAAGGCACCTTGTGTGAGTGAGAGCTTAGTTACATCCAAGGCTTAACCTTGGTTCAACGGATATGCTGACTTGTAGGGGGGAAAAAAAAAAACAAAACAAAACACAAAAACAGGTGTTACGGGCAAAACTGATGACGGCTCATCTCCATTAAGATATCCCCACAAGTCACATTCATTTATCACCTTGGATTTTCCTTCAATGGTGATTACGTGTCTTAAAGCCTCGGGGCATACCTAACAGGTGTGCAAACACTACTGACTTGCTCTCTTTTCACGACCTCCTCCTCCTCCTCCTCCTCCTCCTCCTCCTCTGCCTCTCTGTCTGTCACACACCCTGAAAAATCTGATATCTGAGCATCTGAGGCTCTGGACCAAGTGAGAAGTCTGTTGTGTTTTCTGTTCCAGCCCAGATGGCAGCATTGGCTGAGTCAGCAGTGGCTCGTGGGCCACAGTCAACCGGATGATTAGTTGCTGATAACGGGAGGAAAAGACAGTACAAAAGAGCCCAGAGCTGCAAGATTCAGGGACACTTCACCTAGTTTGGTCTGTCTAAAGGAAATCATGCTTTTAACCAATTCAATAGGGGTTTTTTTTCCTCTTCAAATGATGCACATAAATAAGTTACAGGTGCCTTGAACTGTCATTAAAAAAAAAAGTTGCCTGCATCAGATTAGAACATTTATTTTCCACGGCTGTGACTTCCAACTCACGCTCCCTTCCTGTAATGGTTGCATGGGAAACGCGAATAAACAAACACATGATTGTCGCAGTGCTGCAGGCAAACCTAAGCTGGCATCTTTCTGCTTGCTCAGCTTAAATCTTAAGATATTACACGTGGCACGCAGTGCCAGAGCTATCAGGAAATCCTTTGGGATTCCTAATGTAGCATCACAAAGCAAGTTATGATTCATAGCTGGACAAACAGAAATCGCTGCTGCAAGCAGATCTGCATGGAATTTAGGAACAGCTTAACTGCAAATATCGCATTACCTTTTCCTGCCTGGTGGCAGTTCGATGCAGCAAATTTCAGGAGTTGGATGTTTCCGTAATATGACCCAAATGACTGCAGTCGACATATTTTCCCACATTAGAAGAAAATATTTATCTGGTTTTAACAATGCACATTGAATCCAAAGATGACGTCTGGTGTTTTAGGGGGATACAGAAGCAAAACTTTACACACGTTTACCACATTGTCATCACAGGCGCTGGCTCATTATCATTCAAAACAAGTACAAAGGCACAGCAAAATGAAAAAACAAAGACTTTCCTGCACGCTTGCCTCCGGCTAACTGTAATGCAACGGCAGGTTGAAAACCACAACGTTAACGAAAAGCCACTGATCAACAGGGTGTTAGAGACCATATCCTGTTTTTCTGTCACTGCAGAAAACCCTACCCTGTTTGAGAACAAAAGTATGAAACTAAACTTCTGGCAGGAGGATGGCTTCAGTCACACAAAACAACTTCATTCAGATTCTGCTGAGACAAATTTATACATCATTTATTTTCTTTGTGGCTGCATAAGCTCTTATCATTTTCCAACAGCTACAGAGGACCCTAAAATTGGTCTGATTCATCAATTTACATTAACAAAATATTTGGTAATAAAAGGCTACGATTTGTCCCAGTTGCAGGGTGATGATGATGGGTCCTATGAGCTGGATGGCCAATAAAGCAATATTCAAACGTTTATATATTCTGCTTTTCAAACAACATGCTGCAATTTCATCCTGGCAACACACTTGAAAAGAGAAAAAAAAAAGAATTTATTGACCCATACACAACTGATATTATGGTGCATGTAATTCTCTGAATATTTTTTTGTGTAGTAATGATATGGCATTTCCTGGAGATACACAAAGGCCCTGCATGCACCGACTCCTACAAACCTTTTTGGTGAAGTGAAGCACACCAACCAGGCAAGCCCATGCAACGAACATGCAAAGCACTGCAACGTGCTCGAAGAGGGATCAGGTTCATTCACAACAGTCATTGTTCTGCACGTTTAAGACACTGAATTCAGTCAGCATTCCAAGAATGCTGCAATTACACCCCGGCATACTGACGGAGACAGCACAAACATGCACACATGTGCAAACATACATGCGCACACATACACACACACAGTCGTTGAGAAGTGCAGCTGTTGCAGTATGTCCTCTTGCACAAAAGAGCGCCATTTCATGGCACGAAGGCCCGTGGAAAGAGGCACACTCCACTCCCTCAGATTTATGGGTGGCAGCAATAAACATTTTAACACATTTTGGGTCCAAATATCTCCATGTTATGGGATATTATTTTCATCCAGTTATTGGAGAATCATAAAACATCACAAATTTTTCAAAGAAGGTAGATGTATTAAAAGGAGACATCATGACCTTGTATTTAAAGTTTAAACAATTTCCTGAGTTCTTGATGAAATATCCGGAACACGCTTTGGCCAAAATACCACAGAGATACATAGCAGAACCTGCCCTTTCAACCATATCTGTACATAGACAGCGTGAAAAGCAACTAGATAAACCCTTTTTGATGTTATCCAAGTTTCTGAAGAGTTGGTTTTAAACTCCAAACTTGTTTATGGGTGTGTTTTTTTTTTCTCCATCTAAGCAGGGGATGACTTTGCCCAACCCGAATAAACAAGACCATTAATTGGATGAAACATGCACACCTAACCTCAGCAATCTATTCTCATTTCTGATATTATAACCAAAAAGATATTCAAAATTAGTAGTGTGGGAGCAGGAACAAGGCGAGCTGGACTGAACAAGGCCTTTGGCTAACCAGGGCTCCGTCAGGGCTGGGAGCCAGCAGGATCCCAGGCAAAGTTAGTCAACCTGAAAGGGTCCACACCAACCTGGAGGATGGTTTGGAAGGAAGAACTACATACCAGGCTGTAAATATGTTTGTTTCTTCAAGTTTACACATTCAAGAGTTCTTTATTATAGCTCAAACAACAATTTCTTGTGTAATAGCAGCTTTCGCAACATAAGAAAATGAATAAATCAATGTTACAGCTTTGTGCTTCCTATTTTCTAGGTACAACAAATCCAGCATAACATCAAGTAGGGTGAAGATAAGGACGGGGAGGCTGGATAGCTCTACTTTGATGTGGGTCTGTGATGTCGCAGAATCCTGCAAGTCTGAATGGTTTACTAAATGACATGCTTTTAGACGTAGACGACCAGAAACAAAGTGCAAGGGCTGTATTATCTCAAAGTTTTTAGAGCTGGTAGTGACTTCAAACACCCAAAATGAACAGTTTCAATCACAGAAAAAGTTATTTTTCCACAATGTGTCCCCTTTAAGGTTCCACCACCAACCACAAAAACACTCCTCTGAGTCAACAGCAACATCTCATTGAGTGAAACAGTGTGATTTTAACTGGCAGCTCATGTCAAGAGATGAGTGAGAAACAGCTGCTGTCGTCTGGTATTCAGTAAGGCAGACTGAAGCCAAAACAACAAAAAAAAGCTACTTTAACGATGCCTTTCTTGCGGTTACATGGGTTGGAATATTCACGTAATTACAGCAGCAGGAAGTAAAAGTTTATTACTCGAACCACCTGCCTGTGAATAAACTGTAAGATGTTGATGAGAACAGTCAATAAGCTGTTATAACTTTTTACAAAGCGGGGTCCTAAAGTGGTTCCCGACATCAACTCACTCGGTGAGACAAAACAAAGCTACAACCATGTTATCTATCTGACAAACGGCCAAACGAAGGTGAAAAGTGTCTGGAATTAGGCTACAAGCTAAGTTCAAAGGCTAGCCAGACCGCCGGCTAGCCAGAGGTGCTATCGAGAAAACCTGGAAAAACGTCTTCAGCGGTTATCAATAAAATTCCCCACTAGTTTTTTTTTTTTTTTTTTTCGCGGCTCAACGCTCCCACATAACTTATTTCCTCCACCGAAAAGGTCGCTAAAGTTGGTTAGCCGGTTAGCTCTTCCTCCCCGGCTCCTCGTTCCATGTGAACTAATTTGACAGTTATTGACACACAATTTGGCACCACAACAACTGAAGTTAACCCCGCTTAGCGTCCGCTGAAAGAGAACACAAGCCGGTACGCAACAGCACTCACCGGGTAGCCCTCGGGGTGGTTACTTTTGAAAGAGTTGAGCACCAAAGTCTGGTCTGGGCAGCAGTTAACAACGACCCTGGCAGCTCCCTGAGTCCCCAGAAGCGGTAGACAACACCGACCTACCCCTCCCTCTGAATGCCACTAGAAGAAAACCGACGGTAAAGAAAAGGGGGTGGGGCCGAGAGAGCGAGAAATCACTCAAGCCGCGCCTTCTCAATTCTGATTGGACAGTTTTAGGGACAGTGCAAAATAGACCAATGAAATCTGCTTTTTTTCCCCCTATCCAATAGTGATGTGGTAAATTATGACCTCTGCAATGCACTGCACACACACACACACACACACACACATTATGTATATATATATATATATATATATATATATATATATATATATATATATATATATATATATATATATATATATATATATTATTTTAATAGCATACATGGAACACCAAAGCCAGAAAGCAGGAATAGTGCATAGATATATTTGCACTGAGTATGGACCAGAGGTCCCAGGGTCAGGATTGAAGATACCTCCGAAGTGGGCGAGAACAAGCGGGTCAAGATCCTGTGGAACTTTCTGATCCAAATTGACAAATTGAGGATCATTAATCAGCCTGATATAGTTGTGGTCAATAAACATCAGAAGACAGCAGTGGTGATAAATGTGGCAACCTTGAGCAGTCGCAACATCAGAAAGAAAGAACACAAGATGCTTGAGAAATATGAAGGACTGAAAGAAGAGCAAGAAAAGATGTGGGGTGTGAAGGAAACAGTGGCGACAGTAGTGATTAGGGAACTGGGGGGCTGTAACCCCCAAAGCTGGGTGGATGGCTCCAGCAGATACCAAGAGGAACATCTGACATCTCCATCCAGAAGAGTGTGATACTGGGAACAGCTAAGATCCTGAGCAGAACCCTCAGACTCCCAGGCCTCCCAGATAGAGGACCTGAGCTTGAAGGAAACACACAAAAGCTCCCCGGTGGGCAAGGGAAGAGTGTTTGTTCTTCAACACCTCCGGAGATGTCTCCCATCTGGACCCTGGGACCTCCAGTCCATTCTCAGCACAGATGTTTCTGTGTACTGTATACAGATGTTTCTGTGTACTGTGTACAGATGTTTCTGTACCTGCTACCTGGTTGTGGCGTTGCATGTATGTTTTGCCTGTTAGCATCTTCCACCCTGCTGTGATGCATATATGTGTGTGTGTTGGTCTCTCTGTGTGTGTGTTGTGCATTAAATTGGAATAATTTAGTTTTCAGAGAAGCAGTCTATAATAAATCTAATTGTCACAACCATTTCACAGGAGGAGAGAAAAAAAACTATTATTTTATTCCACTTTTATGAGCAACAGTGTATATTGAGAAGGCCCTCCTTGCCAGAGTCCAGACAAAGAACAACTGAAGATGTCCTGCTGCTGCAATAGATACTTTAAAAAGCCTAAAACAAGTTACATTAGCCATTAGGGCATGAGGAATCTATTTAGAATTTTCTGGACTCATTGTAACTCGTGAGCTGGAGTTGATAAGAAGACTTGAGCGAGCTGGAACGAACATTACAGCAAATTTCTAGATCATAGGAAAAAAAATGTTCTAGTTAACATTACAATGGGTGAAATCAGGAATATTTTTAACCACTATTATGTTATCAGCTTTCAGGCTTGGCCTTGAGAGGAATGTAACCAGAGTGAGGGATGAAACACACACACACACACACACACACCTACAGAGCTGTTAAAAATGCCAAGGCTCTACAATCAAAACATTCATTCGTTTCCCTGCAAGGACACTTACAGCTGTGTTGCCTCACCAGGTTGCCACGACGCACACTTTGGGCCTTGAGAAAGCTCACTGTTTGTCACGAGAGTGGTTAGAGGTATGCACCAGCAAACTACAGGGGCCAGCTAGGTTTGATGATAAGGGCGGATCACAGAAGCGCCCACGTCTCTCTCAAAAAGTGCGACTGATTGTCGTCATGGAGTTGCACTTTCTTCGCAGTCACTCTGCACACACCCACGCAGACCAGAGGACAGAGTGCGACTGTCCGCAGTCTCGCAGCATGTCAGGATTATACAGTCGCGTTATTTTATGTGTTGCAATTATGACACGCAAGGCAGCGCTGGAAATAGGTCAGTGAAAGTGGAAACTGTTACTGACCTGAGGATCACAAGCAAGGAAACCCTCCAGAGCTGCAAAGGCAACTGAAACAAACAACTGATTCAGTTTAGATTAAGACAAATCAACAGATAAGACTAATTTACCCTTTTGTGACCTTTCATTTAGAGACACTTCTGGCCAGGAAACTTCCCACCTTATCGGCTTTGATTGATCAAGAAAAGTGCAAGTTCAAGTGTAAGAGCACACCAGATAAATGTTTTGCTGAACTTGCTTGCCTCTTTCAGGGATGAAAATGGAAAAACAATGTTTATTAGTTTATAAAACAGTATGTGAACTGCCCTGCAGGCTGCTCAACATGACCTGAGAGCGACACCTGCTGGTCACGGCCTGTAATGCTGTCATGACTGTGGAAGCAGCAGGGCGACCAACAGAGGATCCACCTTTCATTTGGTTTGCAAATGTGTCAAAGTCAAGGTCTGTGAGCCCATGACCTCAATTTTACCAGGCCTGCAAAAACATGCAAAGACAGTTATGTACTTACGTTACAAATTATATTATACATTATATACTGTTTTAGTGCAGTATGGCGTCGACTCACTGGATGGCGGTTTCTCAAATCATTTCCTATAACATTTTTGTGACCGATGGGTGGGTTTGAAACATTACTATCCAAGAAGAGAAAAGTTTAAGCAGAGGGAAGATAATTCAAGGACAGGTTGGAAGCAAAGATCTGTTACTGCTGAATGAAAAAAAAAAAAAAAGTCCAATAATTAGAAAGTGGCCCGCGTTCTCAGAATATGTTCGCAGCAGTTGCGGGAAAAAGTGATGCTGCAGTGAAAGCAAAGGTACATTTTCAAATCACTGTATCCTAAATGCATATAGGAAGCCATTCCCAAACTTCAGAATACCATGGCCCAATTTGAAATGTGAAAAATCTCTGCGGCCCACCCGAACCTTTAATCACAACTGTGATCAACATACAAGACTCGGAGCTATGTTCCAATATGAATGTAAGACACTTGTCCTATTAAGTTAAGATGACAGTAGACGAAAACTCAACCAAAACTTTGTTTTATTACTTATGATTTTTCTAAAAATCATGTCATAAATATTTTACAGTTTAATGCAGTAAAAAAATATTTTAAAAACACAGGGTTAAACACATATTTATTTGTATATTTTTAATGACCTCTCACGGCCCACCTGCAGTACCACGAAGGTCCACCAGGGGGCCGCGGCCCACACTTTGGGAATCACTGCATATAGGTTTTCCCAGACAACCAGGCTGGTCAAGGAAGCACCACAGAGCTGACAGATGTCTGCCACACCACTGGAAAAGTTACAAATTGGTGATTATGATACATTTATATGTATTATTAATAGTTAACAGCAAAGACAACTGTGTAATATGATATTAATCATATTAATCAATATTAATTAACCAAAGCAAGACAGCATTATTGGAAGAGGATGGAGCCTTTGAGATCCAGAGATCTCAAAGACTGCACCGCTGCACACCTTTTGTTAGATTACAGACAACATCAAATCCATAATTACGCATCCAATTTATACACACTGTGTAATGGAAGACTATTATTGCAAAAACAGGAAAACAAATAGAGCAACATCGCTGATATCTAATGCTGATGTAAGAGAATCAAACTATGTGACAGGATGAATCCCAGACGTGATTTTATTTCTCCTCCACAGCACAAATGTCCAAAGCTCACTGTTAAAGGAGGATCTCTGTTGCTTACAGGGAGCAAATGTGAAGCAAAATGTGCAAACAACAACAGGTTAAGACATTTCTGAATTAAAAAGAAGAAAAAACCTTCACCACTAGGTGGCAGCAGCTCTCTTTGTTTCTAACCAGCTTCATCCTGCCTCACCAAGTCACTCCATACCAAGAGATATGATGCATCATTTAAAAGATTCTGCCTTCAAAAAACACCATGTTTGACGAGTATAGTGCTGCAGTTGAGGGCGGAGTTTGACTGCAGTCTCTGAGGATACTGTTGGATTAAAAACTTTTTAGCACTTAATGCTGCGTTAGACACAGAAAGCAACTGTGGAGCTGTTCGTGTCTTTGTATCTCAGCTGCCCACAGAGCAGTTTCAGTGCAACAGAAAATCATACAGCAGAGAGAACCGAGGGACGGGGCAAAGGAGGATTACTTATTCTACTTGTCAACAGCTCGACATGCGACTGTAAATGCTGTGAGGGCTTGCCATCAAAACAGAGCCCTAACTGAATTCTGGGATTTTCTTGATTTACAAATTAGATGCATATTTTTTTCCTCATCAGTTTAAAAAAAACACACGCATACATATCTGTGGTGCTGCACAACTATAACCATCTGATCTCCAGTCATTTTCTTTAGATTGTCCAGTTGGTTTCACTCAGGCTTCTTCTACAGGTGAAGATAATGCATTTGCAGAGCTGGAAATTGGCAAGGAATGGCGCCTGCGCAAGAGTCAGTGATGTTATTACCAGTGAAACAAGGACTGCCAGGACTCAGGGGTCACTAGCAGAGGCTCTGAGAGCTCCAACCAGGTTTGCTGCCGATGGGCGGACCGCCATCACGTCCTCTATGCATCAAAACTTGGTGTCCTGGGAGAGGTCTGGAATGAAGGTAGCTGGCCATTTCACAAGGTAGTGATCTGGTTAGTGAACCCAGAAGGGTCCAGGCCAACTTGGAAGATGGCTTGGTAGCAGCTGATGAGCTAAAGAGCATCCTCTGGCTAGTCCCGGGTAGTAAGGTAGTCCTGGCTAGGGCAAGGTAGCTGCTGGCTGACCCACAGCTGGGTGCAGTGGTCTGTTGAACTGGTCTGTACAATGAACAGCTCAACAAGCCAGTTTTTCTTTGAGATAATAATGATTATGCTCTGTTAGCTCTTTATAGCCTGGCCAGTCCATACTCATTTCACTTTGCAAAGGTTGTCCCTATTTAAATAGGTCCCATTTACAGCCATTTCCACCAGTACAGAAGGTACTGAATCAACTGCAGCGAGGTGAGGGCGCCCTTTGAGACGTTTGCAGGAGCATTTTGAACGGTAGATAGAAAGCCACGATTCAAAACAAAGAAGATAGCTGCTGTCACATGTTTCTTTTCCCCGACTGGTTGTATGTGTCGTCAATAGCGTTTAGAGGCTGTTTATTCTGCGTTCGTAGGTACTGCCTTCCAGGAAATCAGGTCAAACCCAGAGGAACCAGATCAATTCCTTGGGCAGGCGAAGGTCTTTATTCACAGCTCAGAAAACAAGTTCAGTGGAGATTGACTCCATTTCACAGCCAGCCCTTAGTGGCCATTCGATGAACTGCAATTCCCCCCCTATTTCCACGCTGACAGCTCTTGAAAACTCGATAATGCTCCTTCAACCACATGTGCGGTCTGAAGAGGCAGCAGCCGTAACCGGCCCGGTGATTCACACCTTGTCTTGGTCGTGACCCTCCAGAGGTGTTACTGAGGACAGAAAGTCTGAAGGAAGCAGTGCAGACACGTGCGTACGAGCGTCTGTGGGCAGTGCGGTGGATGTATGAAAACACCTCATGTATCCTGAAATTTGAGCAGAAAACCAGGCTTTCTTGTATCTGCAGTGAGGAAATAGTTCTGTTTTAAATCCAAGTTTAAGTTGATGATTGATAATTGATCTTATTGATCATAAGTGGGTTTTTTTTTGATGACTACGAACTGAAAATGTGAACAAAAACAGTTAAGTTTCTGTCTCAACATCTTAAACTTTATGTCGCATTTACAAGAGTAACTAATATATTGTTTTTTACACTTTGTGTGCCACCTCTATTTGTGCTTAACAGCATTTCTAAGCGTCTGTGACTACTTTAATTTGGGAAGTGGATGAGGGAGAAAGTCAGAAGTTGGAGCTAATTTGGTGGTTGGCGAAGGCCCAGAGCAAGGACGTCCAAACCTTCTTTACTCTCTGTTCCCAGGACGGGGGATTGAAATTAGCTTAATGTGGTGACATAATGCAACTGGCCGCTGTTTGCGAGAGGTTACTTCAGGCGCGTATGAAAGCACCCCCGTCAACATGTGATAATATTAACATTCAGACCCAGGAGGTGGAAACAAATGCAAAAACGAGTGATGAGTTAGTGCTCCCTTCTCTGTTTGCCTTTGGCACTGGACAGAGCAGAAAAAATCTTTCATTTCCTGACGTCCATACTTGGCCGGACGCCGGCGCCCTGTTGCTAATGGACACATGGATTTGTTTGGATCGCATCGGCATGCATAAGGACGACGTGAAAAATGTGCCTGATCTGCTGTTAAGCGTACTCTCGTCCCGGTTATATGGCACGGTTCCCCGTAGCTTCTTTCAAAATCTTTGGTTGAAGACAGAAGGACAGAAAATGTCAAGTGATATGTCAGCATTTCCATTTTTGCCAGTCAGAATCTAAATGCTGCCTGAGCAGATGTGAGCGTTCATGATTTTTAAATGTCACCGCTGCAGTTTGATAAAAAGGGTTGCCGCTGCTCAGCGGACCAGGTGAACCCAACTGTCAGTTTTACTTCATCACAACTGCAGGGTCAGAGGACAAAAAGAAGAAAATCCATCAGATTTTCTTCTTTTTTTCCCTCCCCCTGCATTTATAAAGACCGTCACAGCGATGGCAGTGTAAGTTTACACAACATGTGAGGCATCGCTGACCCCGCAGCCCAGGGAGGAGCTCCTGGTCATGCTGGAGTTCCCCTCCCTTCAGTTCACCGACGGCTTTAAGTCCATCCGCTCTGATCTCATCTGCAGGCTGGAGGCCTTGATGTTAAAAGGATCACAAGCAGGCCGCGCCATCTATCATCGAGCTCCAGGCTATTGGAAATGAAACGCAGTTTGGTTTTCACTTGCCACGCAAACAGGAAGTGGGCAAGTGCTCTGTAACACCCATGTGCCTCACAGGGGCGACACACTAATTGGTCTCTGTTTGAGCTTGTCGTGCAGCCACACACACACGCAAACACACCTTGACACTAAACAGTAAACAGCATCTCTAAGATCTGCCAGACTTTGGAACACTCCTTGGATCTCTCTGGTCATTTGATCCAATTAACTTGGCCATAACCCCCTTCTTTGACTTGTTGTCTCCTCCTTTCTGAGCGCTCAGTTTTTCCTCTCTTCTCCATCTTTGCATGCTGAGCTTCCGAAGACAGTCGCATTATCGGCGGCATTGGTCAGCCCTCGGATAATTGACGGTATCTGCAGCTCATTTTCTGCTCCGTCTGGCATAAAATGACTGGCAATGGAGATGGTTTTTATGGTGAAAAAAAGAAGAAGAAAAAAAGATACAGCAGTAGCCATGGGGCTATGAGCTCACTGGTGTGCGAGTGAATTTGTGGGACAGAAAAAGATGATGCAATTCATGAGAAAGTAGCAGAAAAAAAGCATAAATCCAAAAATTGCCAATCTATTGTGTATTTCCACCTCAGACTGTATCATGAGATCATTTTCAGATGTTTATGGGGCAAGTGAGGACTCAAGCAGCATACACTAGTTAAACTTGAAAACATGGCTGTTCAGACATTTATATCCTTTTTTTCATCTATTTACTTGCATAAAAGTCCATAATATATTTGATATGTTTGATGATTTATTTCAGTCATGGCGTTATGATAAAATAAATAACTGGAGTTACTTGAGGGCTGTAGTCGCCTGTTTTTCCTCGGTTGTTTCCCGTTTCTTATTTCACGCTGAGCAAATCAAGTCAGCATCGCTGCACTTGGAGATGAAGCAAATTATCCCCCTTAAACAATCAAAGCTTAATATAAGGCGACCTCCTTGCCGTTCCAATGAAGGCACAGTGCCGGAGTCGTGATCAAGCATCCGTGCTGACAAAGAGACCAGAAAAAATGTACACGACAACAGACTCAGAAGGTCTCGTGAACCAGGATTAAATAAGGCCAAATCTAAATGTGAGAAGGTCTTTCAGTCACAAACAGCTGTCTGGACGTCTCCCTGAATTATCTTAACTGAGAACACATGATTAATATGCTCCCTATATCTGGTGATTAGTCACGATACCCAGATTTCTTTTCACTTTCAGCTTTATATTTTGTTGAATAGATAATAGAATGTTTTACATAATATAGGACCTATTATGATCAGATGCCCTTTAGCAATGTTTTTACACACACAAAACTGTAGAATAAAGGGAGCACTAAATTTAGTGCGAAGGACAGTAAAATGTTCTGTGGAACGGCTGTAAACATGTTTAGTTGAAATATGACTCGGTACCGTAAACCAGCACAGAAAGCAAACGGCCCTGTTTTTGTTGTGAGCGGTGTTGGTGTCTCCCCAGCTCTCTCTGCCGGCGCTGACTGAGCGGCCCTTTGACACCATGTTCTTATGCAATCAGCTGATGCATCGGAGCGTAACCGTCAAGGAGGCGCGAGGGACCTCCTGGTGCCAGCAGGAGCGACCGGCCGAACGCCGCCTGTGAGGAGGCGAGACGGGAACGAGGCAAGGAGGAAACGCTGAGGGAGGGGTCAGTGGTTATGGTACATAACTCCGAGACACTTCCGTCAACATCATGTAAGAGGAACTGACGAGGGTTAGGGACTGATGGAGGAGTGAGCTCAGGAGGATTGGGACAGAAAAAGAAAAAGGGAGGGTTTGAGGAGAGGATGGAAAAGAAAAAGAATGACACAGTATAATGTTGCAATACAGAAGAAACACTGAAAAAGGACAGGTACTTAGGCTTTTCAGCTAAGTCCAGAAGTCTTGCAGGGCTCACCCCTGCCTCCTTCATTCCTGTTTTGATCAGTTTTGATTAATGCATTAATTAATCAGCTGTTAGGAACCGTAAAGCACACAGCCGCACACACGGTGTGGTGCTATGAATACCACAGGAGTCCTCTGAGTGCAGATGGACAAGTCCTTGCCTTTAGACTACATTCAGTACATAAAAAGGGTGGTATTGGAGTATTTTTTTTTTTTTTTTTGATATCCAGACTCTGGACCCAGTTTCCAAAATTGACAGCAATGCTGAGGAAATGTGAAGTTCCTCGAATGACCACAAGGAGCTGTTCCAGTGTTCCAGTGTCCAACTTTACAGCAGAAATAAACATATTTAAAACCTGGTTTAAAAAAAAGAAGAAAAAAAAGTTTCCATGGCCACTATACAGGAGTGGATATGTCCTTTATTATGTACTTCATCACTGAAAGTTAAATTAAACCACAAATGTTTTCATAATAGAGTCAAGTGTTTTGGTGACAGAAGCATTGGAGTCTATATCATATCATATATTATCTCTCACTTAGCACTTTTGGTGAACTTGACGTCTGATATTCTAATATCTAACAGAGCAGAATCATTCTTAATTGACAGATAATATGGCTTGTTGTGTTGTTAATTTTAGAAACATACGGTAGGGTCTGGAGGTGAAGGTGGCTCAGCCGCGGCAGGTGGCCACCAGCTGGAGGACGGTCAGCTCCGGCAGCAGCTATCAGCCAATGAACAACACCACATGAATTAAACCTTTGAGGTTTAATTCACGTAACATTCGTCAGGATCATGGGTTAAGGAGTAAAGGTAAGCTCAAATGGATAGCTTCTGGACAGAGTCAGCTCCTGCAAATATGGTGAAGTTCAGAGTGCAGAAAAATAGCCTTCAAAACCACTCTTTAGATAACCTTTGGGTGATGTCAGAAGGGGTTTGTCCAGTTCTTTATATGCAGTCTATGTTCACACTTTGAAAATCTCCAGATCAACAAGCTCTGCTGAAACCAATATTTTTTTTTATGCACCACTCCCAGTGAAATGGTTACTGAACAACTTCTGCTTTGTTTTTGTTCATACTTTGTTCTATTATATGCAGCAAGAGGTTTCTCATAGTTTGCTCTACTGCTTAGAGCGACATTAAGAACCGACTAGTGCAGAACTGAAGCTTTCTATCACTCAGGGCCTGGACTACTCTGCAGGATTAGTGGCTTAGCGTGGCGACTCCAAGTTCAACCATGAATTTTGAATGTCGCAAGGGCGGTTCACTTCTCAGGAGGCTGTATCACCATGGCAACTTTCCATCGTTACACAGAGCACAGCATCAAATACACGTGAGTGTAGCGGAGAGAGTGATGGAGAAAGAGAGAGGCGGGTGATTGAGATGCCGTTTGTGAAGGATGGTTAATGCTGACTCTCCGGGTCTTCCTGAGCTGCCTGCACGCTTCCCAGCCAAGCTTGTTAATGCACTTTACTGTTTCATTGCTTCTTATCCTGAAGAGTTGGGCCTTGCTGTGTATTTAATAATCAAAAATGATCAAACACTCACTAATTTCTGTTCTTCTGTGGATGGATTTAAAAGATTATATGTTTCTGAAACTGCTCACTACATGGTCCAATACTCCCCAGTCCCTGCACAGAGGAGATCTGTGTACGGAGCAATGAAGCGAACTCATAAGTAAAATGGACTTTTGGAGACTCCTAAAGCTATTTTTGTCGACACTTTTCATTGCATCATTGCTGTATTGCAATGGAGTGAGCTTCAGCTGTACTTACTTTTCATGCTGGATTGTGGGATACACTGACGTAGAGTATAACAATTCTCACGACATATCAGGGCAGCACTACAAAACATGCTAAGTAGTGCACTATATAGTGAGTAGAGGGGAAACAGCACTTAGTTCAGGTGATGGCACAAAGAGGGAAACGATAAAGAGCATGTCCAGCTTCTGTATCACATTTCAGCAGAAACATTTCTGCAGAAAAAAAGGTGGTACTATCTTTTGCAATGGAATATGTCGTACTTGCTTTGTAGTGCAGGCCCCTCGTGGAAAGTGTTACAGTCTGCTCTTTGTACTCTCTGCCTCCAAACATGGCACGTCGGGGGTGATAAAAGCCTGCTGAGCCTCCTAGGAGGTGGATGAGAACATTTCTGCCAGAGTAATAACAAGTGCTAACATTTAATGTGATAACATTATTATCAGGTGCTGAAAAATCCTGTTTTAGTTCTACTGTGGAGCTGCAGAAATCATATATTTCCCATGATGCAAGTCACTGGTGGGTTTTCCTGCCAGACCACTGGGCGTCATCTAGATGAATTCAGCAGCCCTTCTTGAAGTTTTTATGACTTCTGAACCATGTCAGCACCCTGTCTCACTCAACTGCTGTCCTGACCTGGTAGAACAGTGTGAAGCTGTGGGACTGTTCTACTCTCTGAGCCGGTGTTATTGATGATGGTTGAGATGACTGGATTTCTAGTTCATCCCTAAACCTGGACAAAGGACAGAAGTCGTGATCTCCACAGCGTGCTCCTCTGAGGTTTCCCTTTGTGTCGTCTCTGTGGTGCTGTAGCTGCTCGGTTTACAAGCCATTCTGTTAATGATGCAGCAAATTTATTTATAGCTTTCTATATGTGCTTTCAGAGTATAGGCAGAGGGTGGAGAGACTGAGATGTGGGAGAAGAAAGAAGAGCCACCAGATGAGACTGAAAGAGACAAATAGAGGTGAGACAAACAGGAAGCACAGCACTGAGTCAGGGGGAGATGGAGGCTGACGTGAGTCAGACAATGTGAGAAAGAGGAGGACTGTTGGGAGCTTAACTCCTCCTACTCCTTTACGACAACAGTAAGCACACAGGCACACACTAAAACAACATTTTATTTCATGCACAAGTTTGAACTCATGCATGAAGTTGCTAAAAAAGACAGAATCAGTCTGAAATATGGATTTCTGGACATGCTGGTGCTTTCGTACCAGTGATCTTACGGTTCCTGGAGGCGTTTTCATCAGAGCACGTCTGCAGAGAAAGCGACGCTGAGAGAATTGTCCCTGCAACGCCATGGGGAAACTCTTCACAGTGTTTCTGACGAGATGTTCTCCTCATTAACCCCAAACGAGCAGCATGAGAGAGAGAGAAAGGAGAACTTCCTGTAGTTAATAATGAATATTCTCTGAAATATACATAAAAGTCTCCATTCTGCACTTGAATTATGTAACGCAGGGCTCAGCGGATCAGACGTCTCACAGTCCCAGTCAGAGTTGGAGTTACGTAACACTCAAGATGGAAGTCAAAGACCTTGGGGCATCATTATTATTTCTACTTATAAAACAAACTGCTTTCCCCTGCTCCATAAACTGTGGCAGCTGTTACTGTATTATATAAAAACTAATAAAGGCGTCTCTGCTGTTTATCCTTGTACACACTGATTTGTACTGATTTGTGCTCCTGTGCACGGACTGTGCAGAA
This sequence comes from Hirundichthys speculiger, assembly GCA_018398805.1. Taxonomy (NCBI): domain Eukaryota; kingdom Metazoa; phylum Chordata; class Actinopteri; order Beloniformes; family Exocoetidae; genus Hirundichthys; species Hirundichthys speculiger. The sequence goes on from JAGFBZ010002129.1 coordinate 295,485, forward strand.
AAAATGATGAAAAAGGTGGTGCTGATTGTTCTGAGTCTGACGTGACGAATAGTAACTTACAAATGGTGTCATCTGTTTAACTGCTGCCGTGCAGCTTTGTCTGAACGAGGGAAAGAATAAAAGGGCTGATGTACCACGGAGGGTTGGCTCCTGATGCACCACACCCAGTTAGAAAGAAATGACAACATAGTTGCACTCTGTCTCCTCCTCTGGTGTGCAGATGTGTCCTCATTCTGCATATAAGCAGTTAAACTGAGCAGAGAAGAGAGGCGGCAGCAGCAGCACTCCAGAACTCACCTTGAAGAGCTCAGATTTAGTCAGGCTGTCCTCTTATGTAGTTGTCACTTACCTGCAGTAAGTGACAAACAGTTGCTTTGGAAAATACTGTTCAAAAGAAAAACTAAAGAAAAGATTCTTCCTCAGACAGTGTTATCAGATAGGATGAACAGCGAGATTATGGTTCAATCATATCTTTTTCAAACAGGAACTTTTTATACACTATATTGCCAAAAGTATTCACTCACCTGCCTTGACTCACATATGAGCTTTAGTTCATCTCATTCCTAATCGATATGACGTGGCTCCACCCTTTACAGCTAGAACAGCTTCAACTCTTCTGGGAAGGCTGTCTACAAGGTTTAGGAGTGTGTTTATGGGGATTTTTGATCATTCTTCTAGAAGAACATTTGTGAGGTCAAACACTAATGTTGGACCAGAAGGTCTGGTTCTCAGTCTCTGCTCTAATTCATCCCAAAGGTCTTCTATCAGGTTGATGTAAGGACTCTGTGCAGGCCAGTCAAGTTCATCCACACCAGACTCTTCCATCCATGTCTTTATGGTCCTTGCTTTGTGCACTGGTGCACAGTCATGTTGGAAGAGGAAGGGACCAGCTCCAAACTGTTCCCACAAAGGAATTGTCCAAAATGATCAAAATTTACTGGAACTAAGGGGCCAAGCCCAGCTCCTGAAAAACAACCCCACACCATAATCTCCCCCCCACCAAACTTTACACTCGGATCAATGCAGTCAGACCAGTACCGTTCTCCTGGAAACCACCAAAGCCAGACTCTTCCATCAGATTACCAGTTGGAGAAGTGTGATTCTTCACTCCAGAGAACGTTCCTCCACTGCTCTAGAGTCCAGTGGTGGCTGCTTTACACCACTGCATCTGACGCTTTGCATTGTTCTTGGTGATGTCTGGCTTGGATGCAGCTGCTCCACCATGGAAACCCATTCATGAAGCTCTCTGCTCTGTTGTTGAGCTAATCTGAAGGCCACATGAAGTTTGGAGGTCTGTAGTGATTGACTCTGCAGAAAGTTGGTGACCTCTTCACACTATGTTCTTCAGCATCCTCTGACCCACTCTGTCAGTTCCTACCACTTTGTGGCTGAGTTGCTGTCATTCTGAAACACTTCCATTTCCTTATAATACAGCTGACAGTTGAATGTGGAATATTTAGGAGCGAGGAAATTTCACGACTGGATTTGTTGCACAGGTGTCATCCTGTCACAGTTCCACGCTGGAATTCACTGAGCTCCTGAGAGAGACCCATTCTTTCACTAATGTTTGGAGAAACAGTCTGCATGTCTAGGTGCTTTATACACCTGTGGACATGGAAGTGATTGGAACACCTGATTCTGGTAATTTAGATGGGTGAGCTAACACTTTTGCCAATATGGTGTAGGTTTAAAGGCACACTATGTAAGCTTCCTACTCCAGACCAAATGGGGGCAGCTTGAGAAAAGGCCATGTGTTTGCTTCTGGCTTAAGTCACTTCTTTTTTCTGTCACTGAAGGGAAGAAAGAAAGGTGCAAGATGTGCAATAATGTGTTAAGAGTATGAATGAAAAAAAAGATGACTAACCTTGGGAAAAGAAAAAGATTAGCATATATAGGCTGCAGCATGTTTCTATGCTACAAAAAGCAGAGGGTAAAAAATAAAATGTAATAAAAAAGTAGTTACCTACTTGTGTTGTGGGATGACCTGGAACATTTCATTTTACGGTGACGTCAGCCCTTTCATGCTCTCTCTTTCATTGGCTGTAGCTTGATTGGGGATTCCCCTGGTGGCTCCAAACATTTCCCATGCTAAGATATCAGCTGGCAGTCGAAGGCAGGTCAGCGATACATCAGCAAGCATCTTTGACGCATCTTTGTGTTGTTCACACATAACAATAAAGTGCTAATAGGTTGATGAAAGATTTTACCCCTGGCTCATCTGCAAGCTCCGCCTAAATGATCGATACCATTAATGTGATTGACATGCAAGTAGAATATACTCTCAACCAGAGGTTGAACAGAAGTTGACCAAACATTACAATCGTTTATATTACATCTAATGAGGTTAAAGTGATATTACAAGGCTTCCCAGTCAGTCAGCACATTGTAAGTAGTTCTGTTGCCAACAAAGTCTATGTGTTTTACATAAAGTTGATTTTTAAGGAGTAATTCTTTCATATAGCAGCTTTAACAAAGATGTCTATGCAGCTGCACACATTCTTACCATTCTTCTGGATTAATCACTGTTTTTTTTTTTACTTTCGTGCCTCCCTGCTTCTCAGATAAAACTTGTTCCGATGAGCAGCTTTCACGTTAAATGCTCCCTGTCGTTGATAGAGAATATTCAGTGAGGCCTGGAAGAGCGGATGTTTCAGCTGCAAAGAAGTATGTCAATGTAACTGCAGTTTAGAGACAAATGTATTTTAGTCTCTGGTTTCCAGTTTTGTCCCAAATTGCATTTAACAGCCAGGAGAGAACTGGTGTTACTGAGCTTAAATCAGTTGGGCTCTGAACCCGTGATTTAAACAGCAGGAATGATTTTTACCAGCAGGAACACGTCAATAAACGACAAGTGCTGCTTCGGATGTGTTTATATAACTTTCTGAAACCTCCATAGATTACATGTTTTCCAACTTTATGATTATCTTTTTTTTTTTTTAGTCAGCTATTGATAAATAAAAGGGTTTATTTCATAGACACTCACATGACAGCTGGAGGATATTTACTGTTTCCAGCAATTTTATTCAAAACACAGCAGAGAGGCAAATTTATCTGATTTCCAGAGGAAGGTGTACCTCCGACATGGCAGGAGGCTACAAAACCTTCACGTGTCCTTGTTCTGTTCTGTTGGACCGTATGTGTCTGCTTCTCCTACCAACTGTCAAGGTATTTTCAATCAAATTGCAGCGACCCGAGGGTGGAGGCTCGAATCGTGTAATAAGCAAATTGAATTTGCACACTCGATGTAGCACAATAAAAAGATAGAAATGACTTTGTCCATCCACAGAGTTCCCTTCTACAAGGAAAATCTAAATCCATTCCTGGCCCTAAAACGTCTAAATCTTTACATTACAGAGAGGTAATGTGCTTGGATTGTTTGGGAAGGTTTACAGACTGAACATTAATATATGCAGTTCACCCTTCACCATTTGCACCAATTCTTAAAAGACAAAAACAACAATGACAAGAACAACAAAAAAGCCTCACATTATCCCTCAAACATGAGGAGAGGCAGCGTGGTTGGCCTTCTTTTACACAATGGGGCTTTGTGTTTTCACTAAATGCACTGATGTGGAGGAAACTGATTTGAATAACAGAGGTGCCAGCTGTGCCTGAAACGGCCCCCCCCTTTTTTTCCCATTGCTTCCCTTTTACGGGTTCTGCAGGAGTCATGCTTCTGTTACTGGATAGTTTTGACATTTAGTCATTAAAAAGGACACAATAAACAGATTCAAATCCATTTAATATCACAGAAATGTTATATTATCCAGTGGCTTTTCACCCTCGGTGTCGACCGAGCTGTCAAACCGATATCCAGGTTTCTAAATCTCATCCTTTCAAGTCCACCTGAGTGGAAGAGTCATTAAGCTGCTGAGCTCAGGTTTCTCTTCAAGTGGAAAGAAAAAGTTCAATTACCCAGTTCGACCACCTAAGAAAAGGCTGTCAGAGACATCCGGAAGACAAAAATGGATCCCGTTCAATGAGAATCTTCTTTTAAAGGCGAGTTTCTTTCCCATCTTTTCAATTGATTTTGGTTAATATAACTTTTTTTTTTTTTTTGAAATGGCAGTATCATCTTTAATACATCTGAACATTTGCAAGCCTGAAAAGCTGAATGCATTTTCGTCAGAATATTCTTCTGAATGAAGCATGAAAGAAGATCATTTTTCGTTGGCTTAATTAATGAAACTTGCACATTAAAGAGAGCCGGTCACAAAAGTTTCTTGCCATAAAATCCCAACAGAAGCGCTCTCTTTTTTTTTCCTCTTTACTTTGAAATGTGTCCAAAGCGCTTTGGACGCTCTACACAGCTCCTGCTTTCTCATGAGTGCGTGTGAATTTTTCTCTTGGAGAAGTTTCTGCATAAAATTGTGCCCGTGCCTTGTTCTCAAGTTTGTTCTGCTCGGCCAGCTGCTCTGGGAGCTCCGGGAAAGACTGCAACGAGCATGAAATCAAATATGAATCTTGCTCTGAGTGCTGGAGAGAAAAGGCATAAAAAAAACTTCTTGATTGGCACTTAGCTGACACTTGATATATCTGAACAAAGAGTATCATTAAATCAGTGTGCTATAGCTGAAACAACTGAGGTCCAGATGACAGTGACAGAGCTTTAATAATTCTGTCTGTGCGTCTTCAGGACAGGAAACTGCTGCTGGGCCTCTGTCGCTCCTCTGTGGAGAATATTTTAACATATTCTACTGGGAGCTTGTGTCCAGGCTCTGCAGCTGAGGACAGGAAGACTGTGAGGGGTGTTATTAACATCATCAGCTGCCCTCTGCCCTCCCTGGACAGCAGATCCCCTCCCCTCAGTACGAACAAGGTCATCACAGGACGCCGCTCACATGCTGCCCATCAACTGTTCGTCTCACACCACCATAAAGGCCATTTTTATTGCAATTTATTTATATCTAAAAACGTATGTTTTCTTTGTAGGTTTGTATTTTGTTGTACTGTATTGGCCTGAATATAGGACGATATTTTATTCTAGAAATCATATTTTCAAAAACGGGGTCGTCTTATAATTGAGGTCTGAACTTTTCTATTGTCGTTACACATCTGTGCCACTAGATGGAGCCGCACTGAAGTAACACAGTGAAGCAATGGAGCAGATCTGATGTAAACTGGAGGATCCACGTGACCACGCTGAACAACGGCTCGAAAGTTTTGTTGCAGTCCAGAATTTTTTTTTTTATAGACTGAATTATTAATGTTGAAATTCTTTAAATTGAATATAACTGGACTTTGATGGTTCTGCAGTTATTGACATCATTAATGCAGTTATTGAACTACATGGTTGCTGCTGATTCACTGAGTCATAGTCTCAGATTTGAAGAGAATACAGTTTATTCAATAGTACTAAACCTTGATCTTGTAACATGGGAACCTGACACGTACTTGTACCTTAAGTATGAAATAGATATACGTTCCTAAAAAAGATGAAATCATTAAAATGTTGAACAATACAGCAAAATGTTATCTCTGTGGGATTATTTTCTATAATAATTGTACAACAAAATTTTTTTTTACGAATAACCTTGTCGTTTCATCATATTTTTATTTTCCCAAAATGATATTTGAAAAATATCATCTTATAATCAGAGTCGGTCCTATATTCGGGCCGAATACGGTATATTACACCCACAGTTATGTGCCCTCTTGTTTTGTGTTAATATAAAAATCTTACAGACCACCTACAATTTTGCTACATCCTTACAGTGCAATGACAATAAATTCCATCTATTCTATTCTATTCTATTCTATTCTATTCTATTCTATTCTATTCTATTCTATTCTATTCTATTTATTCTATCACCAGATGTATTAGAATGACTGACTGAAAAGAAGTTAAATGGCAGGTGCAGTCCCTTGTTACTCATAGCACTGAAGCAGATAATCCGGTATTTTTTAAATCAGATGCATTAAAGAAATATGTTTATATTTACAAATTATGTCACTTTGTCCAAATACTTCTGAACCCATGAAAATGGAGGCACGCTGCTGAAGAAAACTGTAATACCAAAATGGTAAATGCCATGCATTCCTTTTTTCTTGTTTTAAAAATGATTTTTTTTTTTTAATTAAAGCCAAGAGTCTACATGTGAATAACATTTTGTTTTGCTTATACCTGCATTCAAATAAAGCCTCTCTGTGGCAAATGAAAGTAAAAAATAAAAAATACAAGTGGATTCTGGGTCTTCAAAGCAACTTAAATCAGCAGCTCAGATCCACATCAAGGACATCAGGGCGCCTGCAGAGTCGCCACGACACAAACAGCACTATTGATGAAGGCTGAAGAGATAAACAAGAGACTAAGAGCCTAAATACAAGCTGAAGAACTTATCCAAGGACAGAATAAGTAATATAGAAATAAAAAAAATCAACTTGTGGCGTTTTTACAACCTTCAATCCAAAAAAGTTGGGACGCCTGTGTAAAATATAAATAAAAACTGAATTCCAATGATTCGCAAATCTCACCAAAAGGATGTTTCAGCCACAACAGATCGGAGAATATCAACCTTTTCACACCTGATCTTTTTCTAACCCAACGGTGTCATTGACCTGTTATCAGCTGAAAGCAGTTTGTTACAGGATGTTTCTTTTCAGTATCTCAAACGTTTCCAGTAATTTGTGTGCTAACAGAGTCTTTTTTGAGACAAGTCGCTGCTATAATTGATTTTGCTTTAAGCCTGTTCAGTAGTTTCACTGAGCTCATAGTTGGTCATTGAGGAGGAACAGAAAGATAACATGAAACCTCTCTATTCTATCAGTTTACATTAGATACACGCCTGAAACAACATTCGCACACTTCATTTATCTTATTCCAGGAAATCGACATGGACGGTGGTTGGCCTGTCTACGTCACCACGTACAGTCGGTCCAACGCCTGTATGGGCCAGGCCCGGCCCAAGAAGATAACTGTGAACCATGGGCGAGGCTAGCCCTTTTTTAGATTGAAATTCAGCACCCCAAAAACCTGGAGTAAGAAATGTTGTTATTTTAAAAATTTAGTTCGCATTTGACAGGCTTAGATAATGTCCAAAACTCAATCCATAGTTTGTGGTTTAAGTTTATATTTTAAGAATGAAAATATAATGGTATTGTCCTCTTCTCACTAACGTTACTTCTCCTCTTTGTTGACCGTTTACCAGTTAGCACGTTAGCTCAGTTAGCATTTCAAATTTCATTGAAATTTTCAAAGATTTGCATGTTTTCCAGTCAGTTTTTTTCCCAAAAGATGATGCTCTTCATAAATGTCATAATGATTATCCAAAATGATTTTTCAATAAACGTTTTTTGGTTTTGTGTGAAAAAAGGTGGGGTTGTGGGTTTTGGTGGGGGCTCATTGGGTGCTCAGCACCCCTAAAGCTCTAACCCTAGAATCGGCCCTGCTGTGAACTGTTTCCTGGAAACAACACTCGTTCTGACTGATATCCTGTGAGACTTTGCCACTCTGAGTCCAGCGCTGCCTTGCTTCGCTGCCTTGCTTCACCTGTGACCTTTAATAAATGCTCTGCTTCCGAACCAAAAATTTCTCTGGTCTGTTCTTGAGCTTCCAACAGAAGAATAGGGCGAACGCTGCGGTTAAAGCCAGCTAACTTCTTTAACGAATCAGTAAAACGTCCCACTTTCACTTCTTGCATGTTTTCTAATAAATAAAATAAATATGTGTATTTGCAGATCGTGATGTTTCAGACGGCGTTCCAACTTTTTTTTGAATTGGGGATGTACTTTAAATGGGTCACATCAAATTACTCAAACTAATGCAAGTTAAACATATTTAGCGGTAGTTTTATGTTAAATCCCTACAACTTAAAGATTTGTTCAACGATAGAACAGAACAAACTAAGATTATTTACTTTTTTTTTTAATCTTAAGAGACTGTCTAAAGTGGTTGGCTATAAATGTAATAATGCTCAACAAAGTGTTGGTCACCACCACAGTGACACAGACCCGAGTCAATCAAAGCTCGGATACAAGGAAGATATGAACTGTCAGATTTTTGTGACTATTCACCCTGTCAGGTTAAAGCTTTTGACAGCGGCGGTCAAAACAGATAAGATGACGGATGACGGATGTTCATCTACCTTCTCTGGTTTTTATACGACAAACAGATGAAGAAGAAATATGTGACCAGACTGGGTCCAGACCGCAGTTTACTCTTGACTGATAATTGTCCCGGGGTTTCCGAGCATGAATAACTACTGGCTATCAAACGTCAACATCCATCTCCCTCTGCTCGTAACCCTGTGTGTTGCATCTTCACTGCCAGCTTCTCCTAAAACTACACCTCTGTTTCTACAAGTATTTTTGATGATTTAAAGGGCATTGATCTCAGAGTGAACTAAGTGAATGATTATTTACTCTGGATCTGCTCTGTGCCATGAATTCCAGTCGCTGGATTTCCACATTCCCCGAGCTTCAATCAGCGATCCCTTCCATTCATAAAGACTGTCAATGTCGTTATCAAGGCAGAGCAGAGGGGCTCTGCCGTGCTACCTGCTTCCAGGCGTGTGCAGCTGCTTCCCTCCTCCTCCTCCTCCTCCTCCTCCTCCCTCGGTTGTGGAAACCTGGGAAGGAGAATCCCTTTGTATGAACTGCGGAGCTGCCATCAGCTCTGATGACAAGCTGACTGCAGAGGTGAAAACAGGGAGAGAGGTTCACTCTCTCTCTCTTTCATCTCTTTCTCTTTGTCTCCCAACATTACAGCATCCCTCTCATTCGTTCTCTCACTCCGCTCTCTCTTTCTCTCTGCCCCTCCGTCGCTCCTTCTTTGATTGGTATGCAGGTCCAGGCCTGGTCTGTTCTGCAGTGTGGGTTTGTGAATGCTGCTCCATGTCAGGGAAGGAGAGAGAGAGAGAGAAAAGGGGCGTGGGGGGGTGGGGTAGGGGGGATCGCACTGCAGTAGCTAGCAGGTGGGGTGCACACACACACACACATCCATGAAACCCCCCTGTACTGCACCACGAAACCCTTTCTGACTGAGTCATTCCTCTGCTGTCGTTCAGACTGAACATGTGGTTCTGCTGTCGCCCCAACGGAACCAGGATGCCTCCATGTATCAGAGTTAAACTTTCTGAGGTGGCAACGCTAATATTAGACAGTTTTCTATTAGCGGAGACCAATTAAAACGTAGGAGACTGGTGACAGGGCCAGCCTCCTCCTCCGTGTCCTTTCAGCTGCTGGTGTCCCCATTACTGAGACGAACCCTGGTGGGATCCCGTCCTCTGGTAACGCAACCATCCTCGACTGGAACGTAACTGCAGCTCTGACACGACGCCAACCAAACACGAAGTCGGTCAAAAAAGCCAAAATGGTTTGCTGGCTTTGCAGACATGGTGATGAAGGGGTGGATTCAAACTCGAAGTGGACACTGAGAAGCCCAAATGATGTCATTTGTCCCACCTATAGGACAAACATAAACTTCACATATTCATTCATTTGCTAATTCACCATAATTTAGCGTGATGGAACATATCATATCAACATTGTTATGAAAAAGGACCCAAAGGGAGGAGATCCAGAGGGCAGCAAAGGGTCGCGCAGGCTGGGAGTTGAACCTGCAACTGCTGCATGAGGACTATAGCCTCTGTATTTGGGCCGCCTGGTCTGACCACTGCACCACTGGGCACCCTGCCACCCCTTAACTAACACAAAGAATCTTTTGCCATTTTTAGCTCAGAGAATCCCCTATAGGTGTAGATCACATGTGTTAAATACAAGGCCCGCGGGCCAAATGTGTCCCGCCACGCCATTTTATGTGGCCCTCGAGAGCTTGTGCATTATTGGATTAAATTTTAAACGAATATTTTAAGACTTAAAATAAGCTTACGCTGCTTTAAAGCGCATATTGACGATAAACTGCATCTCCCATAATGCATTTCATCATTACCCACAAGATAACGGTATATAACCATGAGCAAGACATCAAGACGATTTTCAGAACTGATGAACTTAAACAGTAGGCCTGTCTTTTGTGTTATGAGGCGGTGTCAGTCGTGAAAGAGTATAATCTCCGTCGGCGTTTTGACAGCAAACACGGAGCTAAGTATGCTATATTTAGCCTCCAAGAAAAACAAAGAATCGCTTCCGCTTCTAACCATCACCTGTGCGAGAGCAGGTTTACAACCACAAACCCTGAGTTTAATATGATAATGAGTTAAAGACACTTGAATACATAATACAGAACAAATACAGAAACCATTATTTAGCAAAGTGTAGTTTAATTTATTTTGATTTATATTGCATTTTGTTACATTTATGCTGTCAATCTGGCCCTTCGAGGACCACCATGATGCTGATGTGGCCCTCTGTGAAAATGACTCTGACATCCCTGCTGTAGATTCTCAATCTCTTGCTTCTTCCACTATGACCGACTTGGATCAACAGATTATTAGGTTTGTTTCTATGAGCAGCACTGCAGGGGTTTTTTATGTGTCTCCATTACCATTAGGGGGAATATTTCTATAGGGGCCAAAACACATATCTGCCACGGGTGAAGTGCTCAGAGTGACCCTGAAACCTGCTGGGGGTGTTGGTGGTCTGATTGGATGCAGAGATGATGCTGTTCAGCCGTGTCTTCTCATTCTTCGCTACCTCTGCAGCGCATGCAAATGCAAACAGAAACGCAGCAACTGTCTCAGCTCCTTCAGTGTCGATTTCGTCGTTTCAGTTTGCTTTTCTTCTTTTATTTCTTCATCTTCGCTGTCTTCTTCTCTTTTTAATGTATTTTTTGTTGGCACAAAAACTGCTTAAAACATTGATAGGTTTTGAACTTTACGTAAGATTACTCAACATTTTGTTGGACCAGTGGATAACAACTATGAATTAATAATCTTCAGGAATGAAAACAGCTGTATCGGCCACAGTAGCAGGACGAACCTGCGTAGAAGCAGAACTCCAGCAGACACACGGCAACTCAAAGTCGGTTACAAATGGCGGCCAGCTGAGCTGTTAAATACCACCAGGTGGGGGATTTCTCTTATTAGCAGCTTTACTGCTGAACGGCCGTGTTTATTTCAGTCGTGCAGTAAAGTCTCTCAGCAGTGGGGATGTGGAAGTCGCAGCAGATGAACAACCTGCTCTCCACCGCAGCGCAGAGGAGACTTCAATGGATTTTTTTTCTCCTGGTGCTGGTTGAACCCAATTACACTTGAAGCAATAAATCCTTAGCAATGCAATTTCCCCTCTAGACAAGATCTGCTGGGCTTCCCCTCTCTCACTCTCCGCCACTCTGCCTTTCCTCTGCAATATGCACAAACAGCCTCTCTGCTTTCCTGCAGTTACGCCACTTATTCTGTCCTTTTTCTTTCAGTATTACCATGCTGTCTTCTTTCTCTCTTTTTGGTTTCTATCATTCTTTTCATTTCTCACTCCCATGTGACACCACCCCCATCTCTCGTGTTTTATTTTCTATCTTCTCCTTTTACCTCTCTCACTCTTTCTCCATCCCTCACTCCCTGTAATGCCCCTGTTACACATTTCCTTATAACCTTCACTGCTCAGTCCTCTCTTCTCCCCTCAAATCTCCACCACCCCTCTCTCTCTCTCTCTAAATATATATATATATATATATATATATATATATATATATATATATATATATATATATATATATATATATATATATGTTTTCCTCTTTCAGCACAGACTGATAAGAAAAAAAAAGATCATACACCATCCCTCCACCTGGATCCTCGGCTTGTGAACTTCATAAACCAGATGAGTTATTATCTAGTTAAACTCATAGTGCGAATTACGGGGGGGGGGGGGGGGGTTGGGGGGGTTTGACCCCCCCAATTACAACTTCAACCCCACTAAAGAAGGGACAGATTGTAATTTTTGTCATCTTCGACCCCCCTAAAGAATGGACAAATTGTCATTTTTGTCATCTCTAGAAAATGTTGACCCCCCCCAATTGTCATTGTATAATTTGCACTCTGGTTAAACTGTATTCAAATTAAAATGTCTCTCATGTGTTGACGACAACCAGATGGTCGGTTCATAGTACACTGGTTTTAAAATCACCTCTAAGGTTCTTTAAATGGTTGTTTTTAAAGGTCTTGTGCCTTCTTATCTTGCTGATCTGTTCTCCGGGTCCTTCAGGTCCTCCAGGTTCTCTAGGTATTTCTGGTCCTTCAGGTCCTCCAGGTTCTCTAGGTATTTCTGGTCCTTCAGGTCATCCAGGTCCTGCAGGTCTTCCAGGTCCTTCAAGTTCTCCAGGTCCTCCATGTCATTTAGGTCCTCCAGGTCTTCCAGGTTCTCCAGGTTCTCCAGGTCCTTCAGCCGTTTCATCAGTCCCACTGTTGCTTCAGGAACCAGCGGTGAAGCAGCCTCCTGGAGAACCTGAGGGCCCCAGACAATCCTGATCATTTTAAAAGCTGGGTCAGGAGCCAGCTTTTTAATTTGGCTTTTAACTAATGCCTCTTTTTTTCCTGATTAAGATTTTTTATTTTAGATTTGCTGTTTTGCCCCAGTCTTTAGCATGTTTTTATTATTTATTTTTCATTTTGAGCTGTCTTTTAGTTTTTTTTTAGCTCCTCAGCAGGGGCCCGCTGGAGTGGGGCTGGCTGTGGGGCCTGGTTGGCGCTGGCCTGGGGTCCGCTGACCCGTGGGTTGTGATGACGTCAATGCATCCACCCTACAGCGATGGTGTTTGGCCCTCTGACCTGCCTGGGTTGTGGCCCCCTGCTGGGCAGCTGGGCTCCTGGTGTGGCAGCTGCTTCCTGATGCAGACGGGTCCCTGTGATGCTGTGACAGTGTTCTCTCTCTGGCTCTTCTGTTGCCCAGCTTTATTATCCACACACACACACGCACACACACACACACACATATATATCTATATATATATATATATATATATATATATATATATATATATATATATATGTATGTGTGTGTGTAAATAAATTAATTTTTAATTTGCAAAGAACTTATTGCTGCATTTTATTGTACTAAAAATGTTATATGAATAAAGTTTGATTTGATATGATCTTGGAACAAAACATAACATTGTATCTGTATGGAAGAGGTTATCTGCCTTAATAAAAAAAATAAACAAATGAATGATGAAATGTATAATTAAAATAATAAATTTCCCATTTATTTATTCATGAATGTTTAATGTGTTTTTTAATGTATGTATTTATTCATTTCTACATATATTGATTTATTTATTAATTCATGGATTTATTTGCATGGATGGTAATGAGTGAAAAGGTTAAAGGCAGAATTGTTTCCGTAGAAGAGTCGATCAGTTCATGCGACCATTTCACCCGAAGATCTCTAAAGACGAAAAACGCAGACGTCACACAGACCAGGTGACAGCAGAGAGCTCACAATCAAAACATTTTTAATATTTCGTATGAATGAGAACTTTAATTGTTTTAGTGTGACTCATGACTCATCTGACCAGCTTTACTTCATGTCTTTCCTCAGATTAATTAGCTGGTTTCGGTTTAACTGCAGTTAGTTAGCTACATCAGTTACATTAAAGAAAATGACTTTTATTTAATCTTGAATGTGCTTTAGATACAAAGGACAAAAAAGAAATGAATGATTTGATTTTGAACTCCCCGCTGCCCCGTCGTCCGTGTTTTTTGGCCTTCGCCGGCGAACCGACTGGCTCTGAGTGGTTTACCAGGGGACCAACTCTGCTTCTGACCTTCACTAGACATGCCCACTCATTACCATGCAGGCAAAGATATCCAGAAAAAATACATGTATACACAAATAGATAAAGTAGAAATCCATCAACGTACGGATTATTAAATAGTTAAATACTTACATAAATGAGTGTGAATATTTTCTCCTCTGTAAGAAAACCTGTTCATATGCAGATGGAGAAGCTTTTGTCGTGCAGCGTATTTCTGTTTGACAGTGATAGCCGTGTTTTTTCTCTGTGTACGTGCGACGCCGTGGGAGGCGCTGGCGCTGTTTCTTCAAAGAACATGCTGTAGCCTCCTTTGCAGTGATGCTGCTGGTACCCCGAGGCAACAGCCTTGTTTTGTTCTATTCATTATTCTTTTCAAATGCACAACAGTTACCTGGGTTTGTTTTATGACATCTGCAGCAAAAAAACTCTCATGAAAGGCACCTATCAGTAATTCAGCTGAACAAGCTGTGCTTGGACAAAGAGAGTTCTTGAATCGTTTGCAGTAACTCTGCATTTCTGCAGCAGTAATTTCCTCATCAAATGAGCATGGTGGCCGGTCCAGTACGGCTGCTGCAGCGCTGCCTGACCTTCCTCCACCTCTGTATTCCACCTCTGAGTTTTGTACGGAAACTCGACTATGAGAGTCAGCGCTGTATTAGGTCCTAATGTGGCATTTTCTAAAGGAGCCAGAGAGCAGCAGACATGATACAACTGATCCGACATTCAGGGGTCACGATCACTGGGCTCAGACTGACGTCATGCTGTGAGAGGTAGAAGGAAATAAAAACTGATTGACGAAAACAGTGGTGATTAAAAAATACATTTGTAATGTGAAAAGGTGATGGTTAAAATGGATGGAGTCATTAAAGAGTCATGTGATTTGATTTGGTAAATGTAAAAGTGATGTGGATTAAAGTGGCCTCCAGGGGAGGAACCCCCCCCCCCAAAAAAAAAAAAAACTGAAGTGAAAATGCTGCGAATATAAGAAAATGAAAATATATGTGAAGTGACAAGTTACAAATTATATTATATTATTATAAAGTAATAAATTGCCAGCTGATTTGATGAACTTTAAAGAATACTGACATTTGAAACTGTGTTGCTTACCTCATCACCTCTCTTCCACAACATCCACCACTCATTTAATTCAACCAACACAAATACCGTATTTTCCGGACTATGAGCCGCTACTTTTGTCCCACACTTTAAACCATGAGGCTTATACAGAGATGTTTTTTTTTTTCAGCCCTCAGGGGGCGCTCTAGCAGGAAGTGCAAAAAACAAAAACAAACCAAGTAGTTAAAGGCTATTCTGTTTTTGTTCAGTAGCCTATGTTGGCTATGCTACTCTACATTCATTTTGTGAGCATCGAATACCTATTATTATTGGACAAACTGATTAATAGATTTGTCCAGTCAGTTTGTTGGTTCCCCAGCGGATTTCCAGGCTCTGAGCGGACCCGCCGTGGAGGTAAGGTTTTAATCGCAGATGCAGACCGGACGCAGTGTGGAGCCAGCAGGTCCGCGATCCGGCTCCAAGTGCAAGTGGACCCCGATATGGGTCCATTTCGCGGGTCCTGTTTTGGATGTCTTTGCTGTGTGGGGTGGTTTCAGTACACAGGAGGAGGAAAAATAAAACAACTTGGTTTTAGTGTGCAGGAGGAAAATAGAACCATGAAATGATCATCAATGACTTTTCTGTTTTGTTTGATCAGCACTTTTACTGCCGTGTTACAGTTATCATTTCAGGTATATGAATAAACACTTACGGTAATATCTTTCGATGTAAATATCTAATTTCTCAGCCTGGATACTGGCGGCTTATAGTCCGGTGCGACGTATATGTGACAAAATATATATTTCATTTAAATTTTAGTGGGTGTGACTTATATTTAGGTGCGCTTTATAGTCCAGAAAATACGGTAATTTTGTTACATCTAGTGTGACCAATGGCTCATTTTAGACATAAAATGAACGGTCCAGTCATTTTCTCTGCCTGTTACGCCCCTTCTGCATCTTCACTGACTTTATTTTTTGGACTTTTGATTTTAGATAAGCGGGTAATTAAAAGCCTAAAAAACTAAAAGCAGCAACAACCGAGTAGCAGCAGGTACAGCAACCCCCTCTGAAATAGATGGGTTCATTAGAACAAATACTGTTGCTCTGGATGATGATGAAGATGATTTAGATAAAGCTTGAAACACGACCAGTTTCCATCAAGTGAATTATCCATGGTGGTTTGGGGGTGTGCTTTTGAAAAAACTACAGGAAGCACGACTAAGCTGGAGCTACATAATTGGGTCAGGACCTGAGCCCTCCAGTGTTGTGAATGCCATTGCTTTCAGCTTTTGTCTTAGCAAACAGGACAATGGATTATAAAACTGTGACAATACGAGAAGAAGTGATCAAGAAATAAATAAACTTCTGTCTTTTTTTTCCCCCTTAGTATATAAGTGGCCAAAACATTAGAAAACATAACTTGTAATGTAAATGGCACTCCTCTTGAGGTTTTTTTCTCAATCAAAGTAGCAGGTAGATTGATGCATGGAAACAGCCCTCCTCTATCAGTCCTGACTTGCTTAAGATACAGCTCTGAATATTTCATGGGGCCTCTTTTGAACGCCTATTTTTATCAGCTTGGCTGAATAATTCAAAGCACACTTACTTCTCCTGTTCTCAGGCGCAGCACTGTGTGCCGCTGGTCCGGGCGTATCACTTTACTCTGCATTTATATTTGTCTTGATGCGTGCATTTGAATCCATAAATGTGACACTTTGTTTTCTGATCAGTTTGACGGAGAGGGAGTGAGGGAAAAGGAGAGGTAGCAGCTGAAAGAAAACACCTTTTTTTTTTGTTTTTTGGATCGGTTTTTGTATGCGGCAGTCACTGGTGCCCCCGCACTGGGCTATCAGAGCCGCACGGCTGAGGAACTAATCTAACAATTTGTGTGAATTTGATCGGCTTGTTATCCTATCAGAATTGTATGGGGAGAGAAATGCTTCTTTCTTGTCTGTAATCACCAGAATATTTCAACACAAGTGAGAGCGAAACATAATGGAAGAGTGAAAATGTCACCACTGCTCAGGAGACCAATTACAGGTAATCTCAGTTTCCGCTTGACTACAACATCTTTTGATAATAAAGGTCTGTTTTTGAATATTAAAACCTCAATCAAACTCAGATGCAGCTACAAGTGTGGCATGATACCCAGCCAAGAGAGGAATCAGGAGAGCTGCTACTTTTTCTTTTATCTCCATCCTTTAGAACTAGAAACAAACTTTTGAATTCATGCCATCAGCATGTTAGATCCTGTCTGAGGTACTCGTGAGTCTTTTACTCTTAATTAATTCCTCCATTTTGGATTTAACAAACATGTCTGTATGAAGTAGCGATGTAAGTTGTGTGGTAGAGACATATTGTTGATAAACCTACATTCAGTTTCCTTTTTATTTCTAAAATCCCTAATTTATATTTTATTAGAGCCGCAGTGTCATGAACAAGCTCCAACATATGATCATTGCTTTTCCTCAAAAAGGACTTGAATGCGAACTATGAAGGAAGCCACCATCACAACATATGAACTTTCCCTGTGGAGTTTTTGGAGGAGGAAGTGGGGAAGGTTTGGAATATTGGGATGCCAATATTTGAGTCATCTATATGTCAGTCAGATGCTGCTGTTGTTAGTTGGAAATTGTTTGAAAAGTTTCAGTCAGGATGTTAGAGGTATCACAGCACAACCACAAGGTGCCAACGATCCTCACTGCTACAGATGATGACCTCATCGCTATACTCGTCCCTCAGTGCTTTATTTTAGACTTCAAAATTTTATTTTAAAGGAAGGAGCCAGTACCACTAACCTGGTTTAAGTTCCTATCTGTATGATAGGTTACAATTTATTCACGTAGTCTGTAAAGGTTTACCTTACACTACGAACTAATCAAGGAGTTCCCCAGGGTTCTGTACTTGGATCAATACTTTTCGTTGTTTTGCAGGGTAAGATGGGCAATATTATTGGGCAGCACTGCATTTATTCCAGCTGTTATCTATCCATGAAGCCAGATGACACAATTAACTAAACCAGTTAATTAAATGATGAGGATGCCCAACTAAAAAACATGCTTCAATGACCTCTAATTTTCTGTTTCCAAACTCAAACAAACATCTTACCATGTAGTTACTCTGGGCATCATTGCTCTGGCTTCCAGTGGTACTGTTTGGAGCTGCTTTTACTTTTTTTTTTGTCTCATCCAGAACCCTCATTAATGACAGCGGCGCTGCTTTCTTATGTTTGGGTCTTATCTGTGTACATGCAGCTGACTTATTAAATCAGCATGCCACCTGATCCTGCTGCACAAAGCTTGAAAGATCCAGCCTCGGGCTGTATTTCATTTGCATTTTGTTCACTAAATCTTCAGCATTGTTAGCAAAGATGCCACAGACTTGCCTCACAGACCGACAGTCACCTGTGTGTATGGAGGAAGGAGAGGGCCAAGGGAGATGGGGCTGCATCAGAAGGGCAAACCATGCTGTTTGTTCTTGTGTAGACGGGCAAAATGCTCATTTGTAATGAGCCCAAATAAAAAGCTTCACTTACGCAACAAGCCCAGAGTCACTTATAATAAGCAAAGCTGGCATCACTGCCTTCAGCTATCAGGCGTCTCTCCTGTGAAACCAGTTCAAAGATTTGCCTCGGGAGGCAATAGCCCTTTGAAATTTAGAGATATGGGTTTGAATTATCCCCATGTTTATGCCAGTAATGCCTGACACTGGCACCGACTCACGGAGGGGCAGTTTTGGCGTCTTCCTCTGTCTGCAGCTGTTTCCTCACACTCACCAATGAGCTCAGTTAAGTGAGAAAACCAGGTTAATTTCAAATATATTTATTTTCTCGTTCACTCATGTAAAGGCAGAGTGCTGCAGAATATTGATCCTCCGTCTGATGTGTTTACATTGCTGTCTTTTTGGCTGTTGATTGAACTATGCGCTCGTTTCTGTGGGCTGGTTAGTTCATCTGCTATAGCAGATTAATTCCAGCTACATGTTACTGTTCCATCTCCCAGAAATGGTTTTGATCCTTGCGTCTCTGTGGATGTACATCTGCATAATTTGTAATTGCCCACATTGTAGAATCATATGTGCAGTAATATGCTTTGTGCGTGAATTTGCATATATATGAACTTCTGTAATTGCATTAAGATAGAATAAAAAAGTGAATCAGTCAGTAAACAGACGTAATGGAGACAGATGGTCCAGGTTCCCTCCACGCCCTTGTTTGAGCGCTCCTCCTGCTGGCATATTGCGTCGCTCGCTGCGTGTGTGTTCTGTTATGAGTGTGTTCTTCTCTGCGTGTGTGTGCCGTGGCGGTGTGTTACTCTCCGCAGTGACCGGGGTTGGTGCTGCGGCCCCTGATGGTATCAGAGAGAGGAGAGCCAGCCTGGACTCGCATGGGAACACCCTCTGCAACGCACTTTTGTAGTTTTCAAATGGAAATATTTCATGCAAAGCTGCAAGTGAAGTGAAGTGATTCACCATCCGAATCGCTGCTCGTAATCAATTATTCCAATTCCAGTTATTGTGTAATAGTCCTCTTACTGTTACATAATGTTCGCTGCCTTTAGCTTTCATTACTGCACCCGTTCATCACGGCACAGTTTCCGAACGCTTATGCGTGTTGCAACATTTATTTCCATCTAGATTCATTTCTCAGCATCTCGTATTGACGATGGAAGACATACGTTTTAAAAAAAAGCTGACGCATCCCAAAAACTCCCAGTGGGTTTAAAGTCCGGGTTCTGCGGAGGCGATGCCACTGTCATCATGGAATATGCCCATGTCATCAGGGAAGAAAATAAAATCTATAGATGGAAAAACCTGCTATTTATATTCGGGTCGTCATCAGCTGACATCAGTCTTGGGGAACATAATGTAGCTGAACCTTGACCTGAACAACTGAAGCGACCCCAGATCACTGCGCTGCCCCTGCAGGCCTGCAGAGCACATTATCGGCCTGATGCACGCATGACTTCAACCCCGGCTCTTCTAACTCTGATTCGCCCATCACTCTGGAAACAGGTTCTGACTCGTCAGACTACACGATCTTCTTCTGTCGTTCCAGTGCTGAATCTTTATGCTTCTATGTAAAGTGAAATTTGTTTATCAATTAAACTCAATTTGAGGCTGCAGAGGTGTTTTATTTGCATCATTCATGTGGAAATGCTCTTTTTAGTTTCAATCTGAACCGACTGATTAGTATTTCATTTGGATTACATGTAATAAGACAAGAAAACAAGTTTCTTGTATCTATGACAAGTTGCGCAGAGTTAAACTTTTATCTTTGTAAGAAAATGCCCAGATACTGGACACCATGGGCTGGTGTTTGTAACACGCCAACATCAACACTGCTAATGTTAAATGAACTTGTGACTTATCTAAACCAGCTCATCAGCATTTTGGGAAATTAACTTCCTTATGAGATAGCTCCCACTCTCATCCGTCCCCTAAATGATATAACAAAACAAACATACGACATTAATGACTAAAGATCTGCAAATAAAATCTGACTTGTATATCTGTACAAAAACACTTAAGATCCTAATTTTAAAAAAAGAAGAAAACAAGATGAATGCCACCTACTGGTTTGAAGAATTTGTGACACTTCACTAAAATACAGGTTTTTTTTTTCTTTACTCATTTGAAAGGCATTTTAAGATAATTCTCTGCAACTGATGAATATTGTAATCCTGGTAAAGGAGGCTCGGCTGTCTGAAGGAAACGGCACAGAGACTGCGATTTAACGACAGGGTATTCATGTAACAGTCTTAAACTGTTATCCGGGCTCCATCATTTATAACAAAGCGATTAAGGGCACGATTTCTTGAAAGGGACACAGATGTTTGGTGTCAGCGACAACCTTCTGTTTGCATCCCTGCTTAAATAATAATTGGCTCCATTTCCAGTGGAAGCTTCTGTTGCAGCCTGTGTACATCCATCCATCCATCCATCCATCCATCATCTATGCCCACGTAACCCAATGCAGGGTCATGGGATCTGCTGGAGGTCCATCCCAGCTCTCTTCAGGTGTAAGGCAGGGGTCCACCCTGGACAGGTCACCAGTCCATCACAGGGCCACATGTAGATGAACAACCACACACTCACAATCACTTTAGAACCACCAGTTAACCTGACATGCATGTCTTTGGACTGTGGGAGGAAGCTGGAGTACCTGGAGGAGAACATGCAAACTTCACACAGAAAAGCCCCTGCTAAGATTTGAACCAGGAACCTTCTTGCTGTGAGGCAATAGTGCTGACCACTAAGCTACCGTGGTACCCGCCTGCGTACATGCACATGAAAATTGCCTCACATACAAAGGAGCTGGTTACATAACAACAGACAGGAGGGGGGTGGGGTCCAGCAGTCAGAGCTCCATATCAAAGCTGGGTGTCAGTTAAGTTTTCATGTTGCCAGACAGCGTATGGCTCATTAAAAAGAAATGTGCCTCATGCACGTTACTTATGCTCAACAGCTTCACCTGTTGGTCAGGAACAGAGAAAATATACCGACCGACCATGATGGAGCCTCTTTTGTGCTACTGCTGATCTATGTTCTACTGTTCTATAGAGATAAGGATAACAACGTATAAATGTTATCAAGGTAATGAGACACAAACAACCTCATAGTGGTTCTTAACTGGAAAATATTGGGCAATGTCTCCACTCTGTTTTTACTTCAGCTATCAAACTTTCAGGTGGTAGTTACACCGCAGCTGCCAGTCTTGGTTTTTAGATATTAAAGTCAGGATTGTTTTTTTTGTCCTGTCGCTAGCAGCAGCATTCAGTGGTGTAGGCACATGCTACTGTACAGTACGCCAACAGCCACCACTCCACTAGATGACTATCAAAATCATTTCACTGCAATTTTTAATTTATATTGCACCCCAGCTTTGTTCAGAGACTCCCGTTAGCTGAAGCAGAACATCACCCCACCAATGTGAAATTCATCAATTTTTTTTGGCGTTTTGCTTCACCGTCACTGTTTCGTCATTCATTGTCTGATCGATTCTGTTTTCTCTTGCTGCGTATTTTGGCTGTATTTTGTCCAGGTTTCAGGTGGCTTGGAGGAACACATTATTTGTAGAGAAAATATACTATATTTACAGAGTTAACACATGTTCAGGATCTGAGGTTGAGCGCGGTAAGCAACCCGGCTCTGACTGGGACACAACATCTGGCAGGTTGGCACAATCCAAAGTATCAAGGGAGGCCGATGGTTTGGTTGTCTGTTTATTTTTATTTAACAGGGCACATGCATCAGTCGTTTCTGACCCGGGAAAGAGGGAAAACGTTAAGACCGTTAACTCTGTTTTGCTATTTCTTTTGAAATTTCAGACTCCTTAACTCCAAGTTCAAAGACTTGTTCAGCCTCACTGGGTCAATTTAATGCGAGGATAATCATTAATGATAGTTGATGGTTGCTTGATTGCATCATTGCAGCTTGTACATACGCCATCATGCTGTTCGATTTATTTAGCAGCTGTTTGTCTGAGATGACCAGCATAATGGAGAACGGCACAGGAAATCTGATGGGGGCATTATTGACTTGGTTGGGTTTAAAAAAAAAAATTTTTTTTTTGTTGTATTATTGTTCTGGTCAGATATGTTCCCTTCAAATCCTTCAGGTTCTGGATTACGTTGCTATGCTGTTGAAAAACAGTTGGCACAGGGAACTGCTTGCATCTACGTGTGGTGCATATGTTGCAACAGGCCCGCCTCCACATACATGTGCAACCCCACCAAGCACAGCACACCTCTGCCAATCCATGCCAGAGACCAGAATTCATGCCAACTTGAACGCTGAATGGAGCATTCACACCAGTCAAATGGGGTTAATTGTGCAGGAGCATGATACAGGTTGCCTAGTGTGGGAGCACTCTTAGTGCCAGTGGTCCTCCTTTTTTTTTTTGTGCACTTTGCATAACTAGGCTGGTCTGACATCCTAAAGATAATAATTTATTTACAAAACATAATATTCTGATATTTAAAAGGCTCAAAAGTATTTTATTTGCTTGCATCCCATTTAAGAGCAGGCGCACAGGTGCTGAAAAACACATTGTAGCTGTACATTACACTAATTAAACACTGTTATGTTTTTTGTGTTAATTTTGTGGCCTTTATTCATAGTGAGAGAGAAACAGGAAATCAGAGCAGAGAGAGAACAGGGAACACATGCAGAAAAGGGTCACAGGCCATGAATCAAACCTGCAACCGCTGCAGGAGGACTGTAGCTTCTGTACATGCGACCGCCAGCCCTGACCGCTGCACTACAGGGGCTGCGTTTAATTACTGTTTGAAAAAAATGTTTTACAGCCAGAGGAAAAAAAAATCTCTGGCTTGACAATGTATTTCTGTATTTATGGGACGACTGAGCTGCAGTTGGGAATACAGAGGTGTTCCCAAGCAGCCAAAACATGTGATCCCTAAAACATGTCTGCCTCCACTCGGCTGCCATGACCAAAACACCTCCCTAGGAAGTCGTTCAGAAGTTGCCTGGCCACCTCAATTGGACCAGTGACTCTACTTCTAGTCCATCCCATTGCATTTACACTTACTATTTTGAGGGCGCAAGTTCTTTCATACTGATAACTCTGTGGTTGCACAGTACAGCTTACTGCTGATATCTACATGGTTCACTCGTTACAATAAGACCGTAGACGCTGGGATGCTGAGAACTACACGTTCTCAGCGGTTGCCATGTTGGTGATGTGGTCGGAGCCACTTGTTTCTCATGCTTTTGGTCGACAAGAGGACGATGGTCTGTCTTTGGCACCAACAACTGGGCAACTTCTCAAAAAAAGGGGAGAGGATTAAAAACATGCCAAAGAAAATAGGGCTGATTTTGTTTGGAATTTATAATCAATGAAATGTCAAGTCTTGGTGGCCATGTGGCGGTAACGCAAATATAGAGACTGAAGAAGAACGTTAGCTATCATTATTTCTGGTGAGAGCACATCAACAGTTTTCATCTGGGACAGCTCTCATTGTGTGAGACAGTCAGTATCTCCAACAGTTAAACTCATCTTTGAGTCCTTCATCTCTATATCAGTCCCAGTTGATGGAGCTGTATGAAAATGATAAAGTGTTGCTTTGAATGTTGTTTTTAACTCTGTGTTGTGAGTATCTCCTCTCCTTTCATAATGGAAGTAATAGAGGAAGCACATTTATTTGCATTTAGAAAATTTGACAAGCTTCCAACATGGTTTCCACTTAAATACTTGTGGGCCAGTTTGCTTCAATAAAAACCTCCCTGAGCAATAAAGACTTTTTCGACTGGACCCACTGTGTGATGGGCTCTTAAGTGCTTCCAAATCACTGATGACTTTCAGCTCAGCACTGCTTCTGAATGCATCCTTGGAACACGCAAGGAACATTAAAGCCGTTGCTTGAACGAGCTGAGCACGACTTCCATGTCGACAGAGTTTTAACGAGCCGGGAACAAACTGTCCCTCGAGCCATGAAACCTCTGGGTAGAGCCCAACAAAGTCAATATTTAAATGGAAATGAATACATATAGAGAGGAATGTGCAGGAATAACCAGAAATATCAATATGCTATTGGTAAGGTGAACAAAGTTGAATAAAAATGGACTGCATGTGAAATGGATTCTGCTTCAACGACCTTGTAGTCTTCCATGCACTCGAGCACATACACAAAATCCCACATTTTTTGTGTGTGTGTCTTTCATAATGAAACGCCAGCACAGATAGATGTTTGCTACTTTGTTAACATGTGTGGGCATTTCTATGAGCAACGGGCGTGCAAAAAGAGGAGCACATACATGCATTTCTGTTGCTGGTTAGGATGGATGAGGGTGTGATGGTTCACTCCACAATCCCTCCTCCATCTCCGTCCTCCCTCTTCTTCAAACTAATCCATTCATCATTCATCACTCCTTTCATGCCTCTCTGCAAAAGGGGCATTTATGTAAGAGTTACTGTACAGTCTAAACACTAAAAGCCAAATGGAGTGAAGTGGATCTGCGTTATGAGAGAACTTTAAATGGCAACACTGCTCGCTTCAGTGGAAAGACCACAGCTTGCTCTCAGCCTCTAATTATCATGTTCAGGCATCACACTACTGAGCTAAGCTTTTGCCTTTCTGCGATATTATCACTGACTGAAAGTTAAAAACATTTGATTTGGCCATTATATCTTTAATTACCACCTTTTTAAATTTAAACCCAAGTGACTCAGTATTATATGTACATGAAGATATGAAACGGAGGAAACAGATAACATGGAAGTGAAACTCACAACTGAACAGCCAACGGCGAGGTTCACACACAAACATTTTATAGATAAAAGGTTGTAACTAAATTGGCAAAAACAGAAGATTCAACACACTAATATCCTCAGTTATTATTATGTTATTTGCATAGCAAATATATAAATCATCAATAAACGAATGACACCCCAGAAGGGTTTAGATCAGTGATTCCCAAAGTGTGGGCCGCGGCCCCCTGGTGGGCCGTCGTGGTACTGCAAGTGGGCCGTGACAGGTCATTAAAAATAAATAAATATATTTTAAAGCCTCGATTTAAAAAAAAAATGTTTTAAATTACTGTAAAAGTATTCAAAAAGTATATAGAAATAATAAAACAAACCAACTGAAAGTTATTCTACTGTCATCTGAACTTAACATGACAAGTGACAAGCGTCACCTTATTTGTTGACCCCTAACATTAATATTGGAATGTGGCTTTTAGACTTGTACGTTGATTAAAGGTTTGCATGGCCCGCTGAGATTTTTCACATCTCAAATTGGGCCTTGGTTTAGATCATTGAGGTGTGGTTTAACCTACGCCAGACTATTTCCTTTGTTTTGGCACCATTTGCGGAGCTCTGAATACCACAAGGCTCACTGATTAATGGGAGGTGAGTGGTGAGGCTGCCATCTCATATCCTTTTTTATTTAAAAAGAATATCTAAATCATCCCTGAGACGAAGTAGGCTTCATCATTTTACCACGGTTCAGGTTGCACAAGGATTACATCATGAGAAGGTTAAAGAGGGACAAAAGAAGTGCAGTTGGACGGCGCAATTACGCTCTTTCAGCCATGGGACACCGAGGCTGAAAGAGCCAAGACATGACGACCAAGATATGACAAATGTCTTTTCATTGTAAGGGTCATAAAAATATAATGGTAAGGGCTGGAGTATCGTCTTTCTTACATCTTCACTGTCATGTTAATGCACACCGTTGTGACACTTCAACAGGCAGTTGCTCTCACGACCTCAGGAGAGATGGAGGTTTCCTTCAAACACAGTTATAGGTTGCACTGTAACTGGTGACCTGTCCAGAGTGTAACTTTGACTTTCACCCGAAGACACCTGGGATTGGCTCCACCAGACCCCCATGATCCTGACTAGGAAGGAGCAGGTGTAGATTATGGGTGAATGGATAATTACAAGTCATTCTGTCCAGCGTGAAGAAGAAACCCACAGGGTCATTTCTGGGAGGTGTACTGTCGCAGCAGACAGTAGACAGACAGAGACAGTTCACCAGTGTTAATTTGGTAGCTGTATAATACATTTGACCCAACGCCATGTGGTGAGGACCTGAATGCAGGAGATCCGGGAGGCAGGAGCTGCAAACAAGTCCTTTGTTTCCTAACAAAAGGCGCTGCACAGGCAGGTAATCCAGAGGGATGGACAAAACAAAGAGCTGGGAAAAAAAGATCTGAACGGCAGAGTACTGAAACAAAAAACCAACAGGCGGGAAATTGATAGATATAATCCTGGATACGATGGAGGCGAAATAGACAAACTGGCAGGGAAAAGGGGAAAGACAATACAAATGTGACACAGCAGAGATGGGACCTAAGGAAGTCAAACTAGAACTTTATTTAGAAAGAAATAAACCTTCTGACTAAAAGAGGAAGAAAAGCAACCACGATGACAAGATAACAAGACTAAAACAGGAGAACTTGGAACATAGAAACACAAAAGGGCCAAGGATAAAACCGAACTGAGGGAACAGTCTAAACAAGGGTAAAATAAGAACGACTAGAAAGCACTCTGAGAGCGCAGACCTCCGCCAAGCACAACAATTCCCCCATATAGTGATTTACGATTTGCGATAAAATCCGCCTTCTGGATCAGATCTGGATCAGCCTTTGAAATTTGATAGAGGTTCGATAGAGGTTGTCAATCCCTGAGTCAAATTTCATGAGTTTTGGGCAATAATTAATGGAGATAATGAGAAACAAAATTTTCGGCCCCATTGACCGCAATGTTATTGAAAAAGTGAAAGTGATCCAGAATCTAGGATTTCTTCCGGATCACACCCAAAATGAAATAAGTTCTTCCTTTTCACATTTCCGACAACTCCTGAAAATTTCATCAAAATCCATCCATAACTTTTTGAGTTATCTTGAACACAGACAGACAGACAGATAAACGCTGGCCAAAAAATAACCTCCTCGGCGGAGGTAACAATCAAGTTGAATGAAGAAAACCCCAAGAAAGAAGAAACAAAAAACAGTAAAAATAAATCCAAAAGAAATTTCAACCACATTCGCCTCACTGCTATACTTCCAACTTTCAGTCTGGCCTCTGATTTTCATTCATCTTTTTATTTTTCTTCAGCATCCTAAAGGGACTGTACCACTAGTTTCTGTAAACTGTCAATAGCAGCAGTTGGTTGTGAGCAACCGCTGGTGCTTGTCTCGTTGCTTTTCTCCGTGGTCCCGTGGCCCCGTGGCCCCATGGTCCCGTGACCCGTCCAGGCTGTGCCCGGCCTCACATTCAGTGACAGCCAAAACAGACTCCAATCTAGAAATTGGATGGATGTATGGATCACTCCTCAATAATTCATACATCAACAATACCATTTCCCTTTGGGAGGTTATAATGTCATTCACTTCAATTCAATTAAAGTTTGAAATGAATGAAAACCTTTCAGCCTCATTGACTCTGCTGGTGAAGTCGGTGTTTATTCAAGCTGCGCTGTTAAACTTTGATCTAAGACATTCCTGTTTTTTCCTCATTACTTCACACACGCAGCCTAATAATCACGTCCGCTGCTGTGTAAAGGATCTAACGCTTTATCTCATGTGACTGTTTCTTGCTGCAAAGCTAATTACCTACTCGTGAACGCCAAAGCCATTTTTCCTGTTGGACAACTACGGGAGACTTTGAGGGTAATTTGCAATTATCTCTTATGTTTTATAATCCCTTAACAGATAAATCAAAATTTCATTATGCAAATTAAATTAAATTCACTGCTTTATTGTCCGCATCTTTCATGGCAGGCGGGATGCAGCATAAACGAGTGCTTTCAATTAGATACTGTCTCTACAGAGGCAGTTTTTCTTAAAGAAAATGGCCCATAAATATTTTACTACAAATAGGTAAATCTTTGCCTTTTGATTGACATAAATCAGGTCCATAAAACTGAGTAAGTCCAGCCTGAACACTTACTGTTATAAGCTAATCAGCCCATACAAGGAAAAGTAGTGCACATAGTACAAACCAACAGGGACGAGTCCATGACATTGTGGCTGTCTGTTGTTGTCGTCTGTTATGGCTCCCACTTGGGTTGTTTTTTTTCCACTTTAATATAACACCCTTGTTGCACAAATGAGTGCGTCCACTGCATGGAGGACGTCAGTCATGTTGGCAGCTTTTCAATACGGCTCAGGACACATCGTGTCTGCACTGCTAACAGAGCGTAACCACATGTGGCCCAGACCGTCTGAACACGGTTTGAGCCAACAGATCTCAAATGCATAGACGGCCTCATTTAATTCAGGCGTAAATTGTTTGTACCTATTTTAAAGGTTCGTGGCAAACAAAAAAAACATCTACTCCTCCTGCTGAGCATGTGTAGAGCTTATGTAAATAGGAAGTACACATAAATATTACTTGTCTTTATCAGACCTTTTAATATTAATGCCTTATATGAACTATTATTTTTCAATGTGCTGATACTTTGTAAAACGTAATTTAAATGTGATAATAAATTAGAAATATAAAACATTTATCTAAATTGATGGGAATGTTGCATATTTAAGCTTCAGATTATGTTTCTTAAAATCTGTGTGAGAAGCAGTTCATCTCCTGGCCGTCAGCGTGAACAGTGATGTCATCCATAATATAATTATGCACTAACTCACCTTCAGAGGTTGCTGTTGACTCCTGTGGAGGTAAGACACTGTCTCCATCAGGTCACTGTCTCCATCAGGAATGATTACATGGTAAAGAGGCCTCAGAGAAATGCTTTTCTTTTTTCTTTCTTGCATCCAACTTAATATCAAGCCTGTTTGGCAATAATGTCATTAATACCCCGGCCCCCATCACACCCTTACTAACAGGGAATAATTAAATATGTCTTTGCTCCTCTTCAATTAAAACAATTTCTACTGAAGCTCCTGAAAAATATTTCTTCCCCTCCCTCTCTTTTTTAAATTTGTGCTAAGGCCACAGTTAGACACCCAGAGGTTTGGACTCGAGTCACCTGACTTGGACTGGAGTCAGACTCCAGTTGTTAATTTGATGACTTTAGACTTGACATAATGTAAAAAGACTTGCAACTTGACCTCGACTTTTACACAAATGACTTTTGACTTCACTTGGACAGGAGCCTGTTGACTTCAAAACACTTGATATTTTACTCAAAACCCAAATATGCGTAATTTAAAAAGTGTTAATCTCATCTGCCATTACCTCCTCGTACGAGGGTCCCTGGGTGGAAGTTTCAGCTAATCAATGAGCAGCAGGACCATGTTGGCAGTTTGGGATTGATTGGCATTCATGAACAAACACATGGGGCCTGATTTACTAAAGGTTTGCGTGCGTAAAAATGTGTGCAAACTTGACATCACCCGCAAACCAATGTGCAAGCTGATCTACTAACAGCGTACAAAGAGGACTGCGCCTCTCAAATGAGCAAAATAGTACACGCTGTTCATTTAGTACTTTTGCCCTGATGAATAATCAATATGGGGCGTACCCGCCAGAAAGCGCTAAATACTGGGAGGGGAAAATGCAAATAGGTTCATTTACCACACGCAATGAGATTTACCAACCCTGAAAGTAATTGCGGGGATTGTGATTGCGTCTGTATTTAATACGTTCGAAAGGAAGGTGCTAATCTGCCCAGCATTACGCACCGATGACTGCTGTTATTGTGGCAAGGAGGCGACATCGCCAAAATCAAAGAATACGCAGAGAGAGAGTCTTTCAGACTCGTGTAAATTTGTTTGGAATGAATGAAAACCAGATAGTTGAAACTTAAGGGCTGATTTGGAGCCGGTCACAAGCACATGCAAAAGGAGAAATATTTTATTTGAATGTCAAATCGAGTATTATTCAGCAAAAGGTTGCCACAGGAGGCACATTCATTTTTTTATTTGCACCTGTTATCATTTGCGCGAGCATTCTTAGTTGATCACCCGCAAAACACACAACAACAGCATGTGCAAACTTTTTCAGTGCACACGCAATTTAGTACTCTTTATTTAGGATCTTAGTAAATCAGGCCCATGAAGTTACAATGAAATCTGAATTGTACATGGAGTTGGTGAGTCTGAGGTAGATTTTTTTGCAAGGACATGATTTATGTGCAAGTCTAAACACATTTTACAAAAATTTCATGAATGAGGCCCAGGATGTGTTTCCACATGTACTTAAATGGGTCCACTTGTAATCGGATCACTCAGCATGGATTTTAATACCAGGTGTAAGCATGGCTTAAGTCTGGAGGTTTTCAATTCTCTGGTGCCTGTGTATTATTTGCTAACAAGGTAGTGACACATGCCTGTGCTAATCTTTCTAGCGCTCAGATACTGTAGATACAGGAAAAAACACCCTCATTTAAGCTATATATTATTCTTGGAAATCTCCTGAATCTCCATTTAAACTAAGTTATTTTTGTCTCCTGTTCATTTTTCTTTCTGAATTCAGATCAGCAGCACAGTAGTGTGCCTTAAACTCACGTCGCTGGCTGTTCAGCTGTGGGCTGCAGATGAACAGAAAGAGTCGTGTCATTACAAAATGAGACTGTATTGATTTCACTGTTGGGTCCTGTTACACATGTCCTGCTCATCACTGCTGATATGTTTGTTTGCTTTGTTGTATCGTGGTCAGAGTGCTGGAGCGCCGGCAAACAAACATCAGACGGGTGTAGGTGCACGTTACTACCCTCTGCTCATGTTCACAAATAAAAATAAAAATATAATTACAAGCGCTTTGCAGCTTTTTGAACTTTTGATCAAAGTTTTTGACTCTGCTTCCTATTCTGCTCGATTTTAGGGCTGAGAAACATTTCGTCAGTTAAAAAGCAGCGGTTTGAAAACGTCTTCTTTTTTTAAATGCTGCAATCAATTACATGGTAGAGCGTCTTTCATCTCAGCTTGAGAGAGCTGTGGAAAACTTGAAGAAGAACTTTGATCGGCGTGTGCAGCTATCCCAATGCATTATGGATCCAGCGTGGTGGCAAAAGAGCTACTGAAGTGAGAAAGATTTAACAAAGAGCGAGTGAGTAACTCGGCTGGTGAACGAGCGTCGTGAATCACAAAACAGCATTTTTAAATCTCCTAAAAACTTGTGTTCCTCCAAACATGAACGGGTTTTGCTCTGCAGATCCTCAGTCATCCAGGATACCTACAGTCGTTTGCAAAATAGTGCCCCCTCTTTTAATCCTATGGAAAACAAAACACCTGATCATATGCTGTGAAATTATTAATTGATGTATATTAGTTTACCAATAATTAGTGATACTTTAACAAAGCACTTGACAATTGGACAAAGGGTGCAGAGTAGGGGTGAGTATTGGCAAGGACCTCGCAACACGATATGTATCATGATACTTGGGTCACGGTACGATATTATCACGATATCACGATAGCACAATATATTGCGATATTCTACCCAGTTAATAACAAAATTAAAAGTACAGATGAAAAATCAAGTTGCCGTATATGTTCATCAGATGATATTGATCATTCAGAGGACAAATTGAGTCAAAACTATTTGCTTCAAAACAACCTATTTGTTGTTTATTATTAGTGTTTTTGCACATTAAAGTAACCATTATAACATACTGACGATATCGATATTAGGAGATGAAAAATTTATATTATATTGGGCGGCCGAAAATTGCAATATATTGCCAAATCGATTTTTTTAATATATACAGCACAGACAGCCGTTGTTACAAGACAATGAATCAAAGGAAATGCAGTCATTTTAACCACTTTGTCATCAATACGTTGAGCCTTGAGCTAAATTCCTCTCAGCTAGTGCCTCAGAAAATCATGCCATGGCGCCAGAGCAATGTCCCACATGGATTAGATATTTTACACTAGATACTGAGAAACAGGTCATAGTGACCTGATGCCATTTTTAAACAACATCATATTAGATCTTAGAATGAACAACTACAGACAAACAACAATATTTTGAGTCATTCGAGTGTAGACTGGCTTGTGTGCTTCAGACCACTGGCTCAGTTTCAATCAGCCTTTAGCTAACAGACAGACGGCTTCACGTTTATTTCTAAAATACTCGGGTGTACGGAGAAGCTAACGATGAACTCAATCCAAGGTGTCCAGATTCTGTGGTTCCAAAAATACCTCAAATCATCATCCTTCCACTACCGTGTTTAACAGTGGATATGACGTGTTCTCACAGCTCGAATGCTGTCTTTTTTTTTTTTTTTTGCCAACAACAGTGCTGGGCATAACTTTCACTTTGCTCTCATCTGTCCTCTGGGTTTGTTCAGATGCAGTTTTGCAAACCTCAGTCGTGTTTCTTTTTAGATGGATGAGGTTTTCTCCTGGCAACCTTTCTAACTAAACCATAGTTGTCCAGGATTCTTCCAAATTTGCATGACAGTTTCATTAATTTATCTCCTTTTTAACACGTGTGAAACTCAAGGTGCTTTACAGAATATAACAAAGCATAAAACAGCAGTGGACGAAAAATAAAATTAAGGATGTCTGATTAAAAACTATGACAAAATACATTCAAAAATATAAGTGTAATATAAATGAATATGGTAAAATCAGTGAATCAAACATCGACTCTTTCTAAAAGGAAGGTTGTAGACTTTAAAACCATGTGAGTGTTTCGTAGCAGCTGGTTCCACAGGACAGAAGCTGCAAAACTAAAATCTCTGCCTCCCTTTCTGGACTTGGACCCTGACTCTGGGAACTGTGGGTAAACCAGTGGACTGAGAGTGAAGCGCTCTGGTAGGTTGATATGGAACGATGAGGTGGGGTCAGGCTATTTAGGGCTCTGAATGTCACAAGGAGAGTTGTGAAATGTAATCTAAACTGAACCGGCAACCAATGTGGAAAGGCTAAAACAGGAGAGATGCGATCTCTCCTGGCAGAACCAGTCAGAACTCTGGCAGCAGTGTTTTGGATCAAGTGAAGCATTTTCACATAATCAATTGGACATTCAGCTAGAATAGCATTGCAGTAGCCGAGGCTCGATGTAAAAAATGCATCAGCTCTGCTTTCTATAATCCTTTTTATAACCCTTTTCAGATTGATGTGCAGCAGCAGAGCTGTGAAACTGTACATTCTTGAAACAGCGATCGATTCTGAAGAAGAGAAAACTACATGCTTGCGTGCGTTTTTACGGATCAGAATGGTTTTCTGTTCATTTTTCTGCTGCTTTCCATTACGACGTGCTCATCAGCCGAGAGCTCACACAGTTTGATTAAAAGCATCTGATCTCCAGCTGAAGTTTCTGCTCTCTGTCTGCTTTTACATCAATAATTTCTGCTGCTTCCCTCGTGGCTGGCAAAGACAGAACAGTGGTGTTAAAATGTTAAGCATGACATGACATCATTATGTAACTGGTTTCGAATTTAACAAAGGGACGGTAAGAAAAAAGTCCCGGCAAGAAAAAAAAAGATGATAACTTTCGCATCTATTTTGAAACTACTTTTTAAGGACTTCATTAAAGCAAATGATGCAAATAGAGAACAATGAAATGAGAAGGTAAGGAAGGTGAATGAGCTGGTAAAGTGACTGATGCAGTGAGCAATAGAAGCAACAAAACGAATGGGACAGGAAATGAACCACCAGCCAGTCCTGCTAGCTGTTTTTTTTTTCATGGTAAAAAACAACATGAATGACATTTAAATCCCAAAGACACCGACTGTATTTGAGCATCAAATATCACCCCTGCAAACACACAGCCCTCCATCCCTTTGTGCCGCTGGAGCCTCATGCTGTGTCAGCTCTGAACACCGTATGCTCATCATGCTGTGGTGATGCAGGTCTCTGCAGGGACGTGTGCGCAGACAGTCTCTGATTTCACGTTGCTGCACTACAAGTTTCTGGCTAAATCCAGCTGAAAGGTTTGGGAGAAGGTGAGGCTGGTTTTTTTGGTATAAGACATTTCATTACACAAATGCAACTCAAAGTGATTTTTAAAAGCATTAAGATTCATTAAAAAAACAGGAAAAAATGTTTTTAAAAAATAAAAACAGCATGAGATTGCCTAAAAAAGCATCACAGGTTGGGAGAAAACAAAAGTTTTTTTTAATACCCGTGTATTAAAACATCTAGTATTTAGTGGGGCAGCATGGTGGCTTGGTGATAGGATTAAGTGGGCATAGGTGATGGATGGATGGATAGTATTTAGTGGACAGTTGTCAAACCTTTCTTTCTGGTATTCCAGCCTGAGTTTTTCCAAGGCAGTTTATGAAAAGGACATCCACCGGAAGGCTCTCGAGGGGCTGCATGGGAACAGAGTAATTGATGACGATGACACTGATTCTCTTCACTCTGTTCTGGACCGGAGCTACTGGTAGTGTTTTCAGGGGGATGTTTGATGTTGGCGCTGCCCTTGTCACATCATGATTGAATGACTAGAGTGGTGTCACTGGTGCTAAAGCGGTGGTGGTGGTGGTGTCGCTACAAGGTATCAAAAATAGGTTACTGGTTAAGGCAGAGTTTTTCAATGCTCAAAGCTATCAAAGGAATTTGATTGATACCAGAAAGGTATTGATTTTCAATCCAGCAGCCCTGCAGCCACTTGAAGGTTCCCTCTTCCCTCCAGGTC
Organism: Hirundichthys speculiger; assembly: GCA_018398805.1. Classification (NCBI taxonomy): domain Eukaryota; kingdom Metazoa; phylum Chordata; class Actinopteri; order Beloniformes; family Exocoetidae; genus Hirundichthys; species Hirundichthys speculiger. The sequence continues at coordinate 330,211 of JAGFBZ010002129.1, forward strand.
CTTTCACCCGTAAACCCTTCATGCTCTCTGAACCGCTGCTATATGCAAAGTCAAGAGGACTCAAAAAAAAAAAGAGAGATGGAAAATATCTTCTGGAATTCTTCTGACTTTTAAATGAACAGCCAGTCAGTCTGGCACTTTCTATTGTGGCGAAAATATGCAAGTGGCAAATGCACAAAAGGTCTGTCTGATGGCCATCCTGAACACAATAAAAAGTATTACCATAATGAAAGACAAAAAAAAGCAACAAATGAACAGAACAGGTGCAAAACAGATCACGCAGACCCATTTCATATTCCATTTCTATAATAATCATAAAGGAGGTTATTATTTTAAGCAGGCATTTTGTCTCTGAACCTAAGAACTGAACGCTGTGACGATCAGCAGCGTGGCAACAATAATAGGCACCTAAATAAGACACATTAATTTCTCTAACAGGAATGGACAGGAATGTATTTCTGCTGCAGAATTACTACTTCATAGACTGTGTAAAGAAGATCTGGACAAACCTCCTGTGACATCACCCACAGGTTTTCTACTGAGGGATTTTTCCTTGTAATGCGTGTTGTAAAAGAGCTGAATGAACAATGCTGAGAAGTCCAGCTGGAACACGCCCACCTTAGTTTGGTTACAGTTAAATATTTAACTCGGCTGGCCTAACTCATGTTAACCCAGGATGATGACTAAAATAACTCTACATGCAGTTTGATTTAGATTTGTCCAAAGATCCTCATTGAAGTGTCGCCACATGCCGATGATGTCCAAAACAACTACTGCCAGAGTTGAAACAAGGACTGTCTGTTGGGCAAGCCTACCCCCGCGGGATGATGGACTGCAATCAATCTTTCTTCAAGGAGTCCATAAATAATCTGCCATGGCTCCCAGCTGCTTCAGCGAAGCCACGCTGGAGGAGTTATGGAGATACTGGTGGACATCACTGGGAGGACTTCCAGTTTCAAACATTGATTGGGGGTGGGGGCGCTGGAAATTTTGGCTCCATTTAGCCGATATAACAAAATAATGTTAATGCCAATCCAGTGGCATTCCGGCTGTTTGATTGGCTGGTTGTCATACATTTAGTTGCTTTATATAATTCTACCTTATGTGGTACAAAAAAAAAAAAAAAAAAAATCACACTGGTACTGCTGTCATTGGTGTCAAATCTAACTAATAGAAACCAAAACCATCATTGTTTTTTTTTTTTGGGGGGGGGGTACCAGACTGGTACAGTGCATTTTTATTTCTGCTGGTAAATTTGGACACTTTAACATATGTTTCGGAGCCAGCACCTGGTGGTCAGTCAAGGAACTGCAACAAGCGATGACGTGGGCACTTGCTCTCCACCCAGCCAACAGCGGAGTACATCCTGAAATAATTTGAGCATCACACACTGGATCAGAGCAGAGCAAAAGTTGACATCAGCGTTAAATTCAAAGCCAAAAAGATTCAAAGCACCTTTTTAAATAAGTGTATTTTGAAAATGTGTTGTCAAGGCTAATCACATCTCAAGTTCCTGTCCAGTCAGGCTCCTCCACTATGCTGACAGCATAGAGAGACGAATCTTCCCTGTAAGGTTCTGAGGGGCAGAATATGCTCTGTTTTAGTCTAATTTTGCTCCTGAACTGAAAATAAATCATCACACTGATCACAGGATTTTTAAGTGAACATCAAGGGGAAAGAAAGAGCCTCACAGAAAGAGAAAGAGATAAACTAGTTTGGTTATTTTAGGCTATTTTGATGTGGTTTTACCACCGCCGTGCTTAACAGTGAGATGCATATGCTCCCTGAAACAGAAGAAGAAGAAGAAGAGTGGGTGGATCTGCACTTGTCTTTGTTTTTGTTGAATGATGTAATGGAGGGAGGTCACAGAGCGAGCACCGCTGGAGCGATGGAGGTCAGGCAAACCATAACACTGGTGGGGAAACTCTGCACTTTGTCTTGTTTTCCTGCATCCTGCCATGCGTGTTGTAACGTACGCATGCACTCTAACACAAGCACACGCATGCATAAACAGAAGCTGCGCTAAAAATAAACACCACACTTTCTCGAGGGCCAAGCGTCTGGATCGTTACCGAACTTCTGAATGAGAATGCAGGTGAGGCCTGATACATCATAATGTTGATCTATCTGATCCATTAAAGAGCACTGCGTTTCGGTTTCCATCAAGGGACTGCGAACGCAATTTCAAATGCTGCCCAAGAGGAGGATTTCATTTAGTCTGGCAGTTTTATCCACACGGCTGCTCGCAGCCAAGGTAGCATTTATGACCACTTAAAACTCCATCTGAATGAGACGAGAAACAGAAGACATAAAATTCTGTATAAAACATTTCCATCACAAAACAGTTTTCTCTGCTCACTTTAACCATCTGCTCCACCAAAATCAACAAATACATGACCAAATGTATTTTAGCAAATGTGTTTTGGTAAAAATGGTATATTTTGATTAGGGCTGGGCAACGATTAAAAATTTTAATCGCGATTAATCGCATGATTTCCCTGATTAATCACGATTAATCGCATTGTATACGAAAAAATCAAATAATTGAATTCAAAAGTAGTGTAAAGGTCACTTTTATTTAAATGTTCTGCTGCCATATGAACTAAAGTGCCATGACATTTGTTGTTCAAACACTTTTAACATCAGCACTTGCCAGTAACACATACTTTGTGTAAATCTCATCTTAAAAAATGTAAAATAAAATTAAAGCTTATTTCCACTGCCAGGGCATTAATGTCATCCTGTTTTTTTTAATGAAAAATAAAAAAAAGTCTACCAACAAAATTCTGAGCCACAATCATAACATTAAAACAGGCAATTTCTGAGGTAACAGCAGAGACTTTTAACGGGGAGTTCAACTTAGCAGTGGTTACAAATAACCTTGTTTCTGTTGAATCGTCCCCTGGGAGAACTTTAAAATGTAAATGTCCATGTTAACGTTCTGTAATTTTATCAATCCGTAATTATCTGTGTATCATTTGTTTTTTTCCATTTTCGATTGTCAACCAAAAATTTAAAAAAATTAAAACGTGACTTTATTTTTTTTCCGTTTTTTAATCTAACACAAAAAAAGCCTGTTTTTTTTATAGTTCAATTTTAGCAAACAGGCCACGGGACTGAATTTTTAAAAAAATATTTCATTGTCTGGTTTACGTGACCCAGAAACGGGTTTGTTTTATAATCAAGGAACAGACTTTCTGTTGTCATTACACATCTGTGCCACTAGATGGAGCCGCACTGCAGTAACCAGCTAGAGAACAGCAGACAGTGCAGATCTGATGGAACATGGAGGAATGACGTGATCGTCTTGAACAAAGGGGTTTGAAAGTTTTTTTTTCAGACAGAATTGTTAATATTGCTACCTGAGTTGCTACCCGAACTGTAAAGTACACTGATTTTTACCGCTCTCCATGTCTGTTTTAGTTTTGCCTGCCAACTGTCTTCCGGTTCCGCGGCAGCCAGTAACAGACTTTTCAAAACAAAAGCACGTGAGCAACATGGGTTAACGAGCGATAAAATAAATGTCGTCGTTAATAAATTAATGCATTAACGCGACAATAACGCGTTAACTTGCCCAGCCCTAATTTTGATTTTACCTTCTTCCTCATTGAGTAAAGTGTACCTATCACGCCAATCTGGATCTGCTCACATCTCTACCTGGCAGCAGATGACACTGGATGACCTGCATGTCCCCTAAAACTCTTTATCTTGGTGATTCAGGCGTTCATGTTAGAACCAGAGATCGATTCTAAAGAAGAGGAGCCTGAATATGAATGAAACACTGGACCGCAAACAACACGCGATGCTTTCATCTGTGTGAGATGGTGCGTTTGATGGGGAGATGCTCTCAATAACAGCAGGAATCACTGCAGTCACATCTGGAGACGGGCAGCCCACACAACTGGCCACTGCTGTCCTCCGAGTGAAACTGCTCCTGCAGCTCAGCTCCTCCTCATCCACCGCACAAGTTCCCCTTCAGTCCAGTCCAGCACCAGTTAAGTTTCACGGCACAACTTCTGTTGGGGATAGAAGCTGCACAGTCGTCATCATCCATGCGACAAAAACCAAATAAAGCAGCAACTTCTGAGGGCAACAGCTGGGTGAGACTCTTCCCCCACCAAAAATACAAGAGCCACGTTTTTCACGTTTTTCGTTTATTACGGTGTTTAGTATCGGGGTGCCCTGTGGGCAAACCTCGTCCTCAGGTAACAGGTATGGCTGAAGGGAAGATGTGCACAGTTTGTTGACAAGCACATCCATTAACAAAGAAGCATTCGGCATGCCTTGGCTGCTCCAGGTATTAGACTGGGCCGCTTAATACAGTCCATTACGCTGCATCATTCACCTGCACCATCAGAGGCTGGCTTTAAACCTGCTGGAGGGTTTGTTCAATTCTCCCGCCATTTTAGCGGCTTTGAACTGAGTAATGAATCAAAGTGACGGGCAGTCCTTCAGCTCTTTTTCCAGTCAGGTACAGCCGCACCCTTTGTTTATGGACGTTACCAGTTCTCTTACACTGTTGGTGTTTCTCGTGGGAGTCTTTTTGAACTAGCCTTTGCCGTAAAACACATATTTAGCTCCATTTTAGTGGTTAAAAGTTTAGATCATGAATATAGGATGACCTAAATTTTTCAGATACACATATAAGGGATGGGGGGGTCGACATGGCAATTCAATGAACTAAAGTGATTTAAGGAACAAGTCTGATTAAAGATTTCATGTTTATGTGTATTTTTTTGTCACTACTGTTGTGCAACGTTTCCTGATTAAACTTCTGCCTGTGTCGTCTTGATCTGGACAGATTTGAAGAGATCCTGAAGAGAATTTCTCATTAGATACGTTTCAGGTAAATTTGATTCATGCTGTTTTTCCCAAAACAGCTAGTTCATACATCTCAATCCACCTTCAACCTTCATTTCTGGTTGTTTCAGTCCAATCAATACATAATCAGGGAACTGACTTTCACCCAAAGGCTCATTACTGTGTAATAACTGCATCAGTGGCGAGGATGGAGTCGTTTCAACATTAACTAAACAGAAAACAGGTGTGAACCTGAGCTAAGGCAGCATGACCTGGGAATGACGACAGGTTGGTTGTTTGCTTTAGTAAACCTGGTTAGCGAATGCACTCTTTAAAGTTATAGTAATTGGTTTAGTCATGTATTTTTTCAAGTAGCTACTGATGCCTGTGCTTAAGGGCATCAAGGCAGCAGGGTGTCTTTCGCTTGCTGTACCTGTCCTGACCTTCTATTGACACTTCACCTGAGGGAAACATGGAGGCTTTTTTAATGATGCAACATTTTTTTTTTTTTTTTGCAACTTTTATCATAGAGGCTCCCTCTATAGGAGTGGAGGTCAAATTGCTTTTACAAAACAGAGGTTGACTCTTGTTGGGTCACTCTCCTGTTTCCTCTTCAGTCTTTTATTTGGCCCTGCCATGATGTCCTCTGCAGCTCTAGGAGCCAACTCCACTGCTGTTGACAAAGTGGCGTAAAGTGATCCGCGTTTGCCCCAAGAGATGACGAAGGATGAAGTCCAAAGTTACTTTGGCTGGTTTTTGCCAATAAGGACTGATCAGCAAAAACTAAGATAAGGATAGCTTGATAATGTTTGCTGAAATTGATCAAATAAAAATATTACTTTAATTAACAAAGTTATCAATCTGTTATCAAACACCAACAATAATTAGGTAGGTAGGTCATTCATTTATCCTCTATGCCTGAATCATATTTCGGGTTACACGGGTTCTGAATGGAGCCAGTCCCAGCTGTCACTGGTGGCCCGTACATTGGACAGGCTGCAAGTGCATGAAAGAGCTATATGGAGTCATGACAAACATCCATGCACACCTACATTCACCATTACAGTCACTTCATAATCACAAATCAATCTAACATGAGAAGGAAGTTAGGGTACCAGCAGGAACTGTGATTTCAGTCAACAAAGTGAATGACTGTAGGATACCGATAAGGCATCGTTAGCCTAAAAGCCGTAAGTTTAAAATGGTCATTAAACATGATCCACATAAATCAATAAAAATCATCTTCATTCAGCGCCAAATTAAAAGAAAGTGCTATCAGGAATCTGGCAAATTGTCTCACCATTGTGCAACCTTCCCAACAGAGTGTCTAGCTGCTTGTCTGGCTGTAATTACGGACCTGAGGAGACACAGGCCCTTAGAGGCTGATAAGAACCCTCATTCACATTTCCTCGTCAGATTAGACTGCTGTGTGTTTACATCTGGAGAAGTGGCACTCCACACACTGGCTGTCAAGATCAATCAGGGTGATGCTCGGCCTTCTCAATATGCATAGAAGTGTTTTCTCAACACAGAGTGAGTGTTTCACATATGCTCGGCATGGGTTTGACAGTAGGAAAGAAGCAGGGGGACAGAAAATTAATGCTGTGAATTGTGCACAACTTGCGTTGAAGGCATCTATCTGGCAACACTGGCCTGATTTATATGGTTCTGCTGCTTTACTGTATCGACAAACTAAAAGCTATAAGGCTGGAGGGCATGAAGAGAGAAGACTGTAACAGCCTCTTCTAGAACTAAATGCACGGTCTGTTGGGCTTTTATACCATAAATCTGGAATTCAAACACTGATCCATCGATTCATTTTCTTTATCTGCTTCATCCGTTTTAGGGTCATGAGGAGGCTGCTGAATTGGTGAACCCATCATTGCACCCTGGAAAGGTCGCCAGTCTATCACAACGTCCAATCCTAACGTACAGCCAACCACTGGAATGTGGGAGGAAGCTGTTTGATCTGGAGGAAACCCACACAGGGCCTGGAAACAACCCAGCTGCAAGCTGCCACACCATGATCTTTTACTAGCATAAAAGCTAATAAAATTAAAATGGACAACAATCAGTAAAGCTGTCAATCATGTTTCTCTTTGAGGAATGTCAAACTGGTTTGGTATAAGGTGAAAAATTTTATGTTAATTTTGTCTCTTGCAGCAAACACTTCAGTGTCCTGAGCTGGAAATTCCTAAATCAATACATGATGTAATTTTTGTGTCTAAACTTGAGAAAGTAGGGCAGGCTGATGCAAGATGTTGTAATCATCCATGTGAACAGGATCAATTGTGCAAATAAGGTTCTTACTTCATCCAAGTTAAAACTCTGTAAAATAAAAAATATTCAAGCAAAACCTGTCAAATAATATAGATTTTTGCTAAACGTGTTGGAGCTCAGTGTGAGGACAACACAAAGTATTTTCAGTGCTGGATTGTTGATACTTCACTAAAGTTAAGACAACTTCAGCTCAGTATTTGGTTGTTTCACTCAGAATCCACAATTCATGCAATTTGCAGACTACCAGCTGTCAAGTGCCAAATCACCCCCTGGGTGGCGCACCCCCCAGTATGGGAACCACTGACCTGTGATGTGTTTCACCTCACTCAAGTGAAAAAAGAAATGGTGAGAAATATTTTGCAGCGGTGGAGATGAAGTGTTTTATTCAAATCAAACTGAATGAATATCTCAGAATGTGAGTATATTGGTATTAGTCTTTATTTCATTTCACATCCAGGTCAGTTGATAATTTCTCATATGAATCTGCTTGTAATCGTGAAGTAAAAGTCAATCTATTCCTTTTCCAAAACAGTCAAATGTAATTTGAAGCAATGAGAGTGATTTGCAAATGTCATAAACTCATATTTTATGCACAATAGAACATATCAAATGCTGAAAGTGAGAAACTTGACTGTTTCATGAAAAAAATATTCACTCATTTTGAATTTGGAGCAGTGTGTCTCAAAATAATGGGGACATATTGGGTCAGAAAAATAAGTTGCACAAAAAAGAAACATCTGGAGGAGCATCTATAATAAGGCTGTAATTAGGTAGACTGGCAACAGGTCAGTTTCATGACTGGGTAGAGGCATCTCTGAGTGGCAGGGCCTCTCTAGAGTAGAAATGGGCAGAGATTCACTACACTGTAAAATTGTCAAGACTTTGAATATACCATCATCTACAACACATAATATCTTAAAAAGATTCTCAGAAATCTCTGTGTACTTGGGACAGGGTTAGATATCAATATTGAATGTCTACGATCTTCGGGTCCTCAGGTGGCACTGTATTAAAAAGATTTTATAATGGAAATCACTGTGTGGACTCAGGAGCACTTCTGGAAAGTACTGAGAGCACAGCTGTCTGTGCCAGCAACAATAGCAGCTCAAAACTTTATCATGTAAAAAAAAAACAAAAAAAAACCACATGATCCAGAAATGTGTTTTCCTTCTCTGAGCCGAGTGAGACACTGACCTGTGGTCAGAGACTAATCAAAATCTGAAATGATTTTGGGAAAGCATGAGCACTACATTCACCTGACTAAACAGCAGAGGGACTGTTAACTGGAGAAGTGTGTGTTTGATAGTATGGGGGTTCATTAGTGCCAACATTGAGCCACTTGTTAAAGTGTTAAAAGATATACATATAGATGCTTTAGAGTCAACATGTGCTCCTGCTCAGACAACCGGATCTGAATCCTTCAAAAATACTATGCTAAATTGCATATGACATCCATTACAGAAACTGAGCTTTACACGAGAAGAGTCAGAGAGCTGAACTGCTCTGCCTGTACTCCAGACGATCTAATCTTTATGTTGAATGTACATTTCCTCAGTTTAGATATCTGGTATTTCATCTGTGTTCTACTGTGAATAAAATATGGGTTTATGGAATCAGTAAACAATTGAAACAATGTTTTTGCCGGCGTTTATCTGTCTGTCAACCTCTATCAAATTTCAAAGGACGCAGATTTTATTGCAATCTGTAAATTGCTATATGGGGGAACTGTTGTGCTTGGCGGAGGTCTGTGCTCTCAGAGTGCTTTTCTAGTTATAATAGTTTCAGAAGTTTCATAGCTCCCTATTACAGCCCCTTTCCCATCTTGACACTATTAGTTTCCTTATTATTGGCTGCATTATCTCTCTGTTTGGCAGATGTCTTTGGTCTATCTGGCTGAAACATTTCTGCAGACATCCTTGGATATATCTCAAAATCCACATTAAAGTTTATAGCTCTCACTGAAGCAATCAATCGCTTCAGTCCAGAGAGACGACCAAACAAACTCTTCTCACCAGATTCACTGACACAAGACGTCTCTTTTGAGAAGCCCATTTCCATCTAAGTTCAACTAGAAAAGAGCGGAGCCGGTTTAATGAGAGGATTATTGGATCTGCCATTAAAAGTTTCACAACATTTACAGAACGTAGCCAGAGAGGAAATAAATAGGCACAAATATTGTATGAATATCAGCCCCAGAACTCTGGCTCGAGTTTAGGGGCTGAAACCAAAACTAACTAAATTTTTGCCAAAAAGTAGGTCACTGAGTGCTCTAACGCCAATATAAATGTTATTAAAAATGACTTTCCTCAGACCAAAGTGGCTTCAACTCCACAGACACATCAAAATTAATGTCATCTGCCAACCATCACTGAGGGAGATCCTCCGCCTAATTTTAGTGAGCGACTGACAGAACAGACAACTAAAAACAGAAACTGACTCTATTCACCTGGCTAATCTTCCTTTAAACAGCTGTCTGTTGGAACTAATTAGATGAACGATTAAATGGGCAGATTTACTATCACTGTACATCAGACTCAAACTCTGCTTTGGGATTGAAAAATTACTACTGGCAATAACTAAACAAGTGCTGTGGGAAGTTAAAGTGATCTTTCCAGCTGGCCCTGGTGCACGTGTATTTATGGGAGTTTCCCTTTCTAGAATGAAATATTAGGAGAGGACAGCATGCTACGATATTGTAGAGTTATTTTCTCAGCCTTCTGCTTGCTGTTCTCTGCCAATTGTATCCATATTTAATACAGAAAAGAAGCATGTCTCACATTTTTGCACTTCATGGGGCCAGTAAAGTTGCACACCCATCGTGTCAGCACTGGTGGGTGGAGAGAGTGTGAAGGAAGAGACTCTCCATTTGTCTTAATTTAGTTGGAATGTGAGAAGAAGACATGATCAGAAAATAAAATAGCCAAGGCAAGTAATTCTTAATTTGGGTTGACTCTAAAAAAAAAAAAAACCCAAAGTGAAATAAAAACCTGGAATCTCTTCCTCTCACCTGCTGCACCAGAACGTTCTGCAGCTTTTTACGTTTGTTACCTTGTTTGTTTTACATGTATGTACCTTTACATCACCGTCCACATTTTCATATTTTAAAGTGCACTGTCCGCGCATGTAGAGGGCTACGGTAAGGAGGCCACGACAGGTTTATAATGACATGCCTTCATTTTCCTCAACAGTAACTTTTTTGAGGTATCCCAGGTGACGGAAAGTAGACTGTTGATAGCTGGTTGTTATTTAGGTCCAAAAGGTTTTCCTCATTTTGGTTATCTGGCTACAAATGAGGGTGTAATGACTCCTACTCCCATATGGGGCGGCTGTAGCTCAGTTGGTAGAGCCATATACAGTATACAGCTATTTACACAGTCATGGAAAAAATTATTAGACCACCCTTGTTTTCTTCAGTTTCTTGTTCATTTTAATGCCTGGTACAACTAAAGGTACATTTGTTTGGACAAACATAACGATAACCACAAAAATAGCTCATAAGAGTTTTATTTAAGAGCTGATATCTTACCATTTTCCATGGTTTTCTTGATTATAACCTAAATCACTTAAGTTTTTACATCAATAGCTATGGCGTTGTACTGCCAAAAACACTGCTTTTATGCATTCAGTGTTTTCTTTTCTGTCTGTTTTAGTCGCATGATGACGTTTAGTGGTACCAGGTATTAAAATGAACAAGAAAGTGAAGAAAAAATGGTGGTCTAATAATTTTTTCCATGACTGCAAGTGCAGTCCATTTTACCATACGAGTGCTGTCTTATTCTGGACCTTGTTTTAAAAAAAAAGACATATTTGAATGCAGTTAGACCAAAAGAAAATGAAGTGAATGAATCAGTTAACAAGAGCACAACAGTTCTCCCATATAGCGATTTACAGATTGAGATAAAATCCACGTTCTGGATCAGTACTGGATCAGCCTTTGAAATTTGATAGAGGTTCCCATTGTCAATCCCTGAGTCAAATTTCATGAGTTTTGGGCAATAATTAACGGAGATATTGAGAAAACAATTTTTTTTGCCCCATTGACTGCAATGTTATTGAAATTTTGAAAGTGATCCAGAATCCAGGATTTCTTCCGGATCACACCCAAAATGAAATGACTTCTTCCTTTTCACATTTTTGACAACTCCTGAAAATTTCATCAAAATCCATTCATAACTTTTTGAGTTATCTTGTACACAGACAGGCAGATAGCGGCCAAAGGTGCAAGGGTCCGATAAACGCTGCTTGCAGCTTTCTTCCGGAGCAAGTTCCTAGTGGTCATTTGATGAACTGCACTTTTTGTGAAAACTGGATGTTGCCTCTTGGTTTTCACACCAGCGCCGTTTTAGGACATCGGCCACAGAAGTGGACACTAGTATTTTTTCATTATGATTTAATTACGATTTGTTCAAGATGCTACTTTGCCCATTTTGTAAATCTGCCACAAAGATGCTTCTAAAAACCCTTGACTTTTAGACTATGAACCATTTACATCAAAGTTAACTACAGTCTTAAAACACGCCCTTTATCTTTGCTTCTTATTGTGTTCATCAGTTATATCTGACCTCAGTCCAAAGGCCACACTCAAACTGTCCCACAAGGCAAGGTACATTTAAAAGAGCTTCCACTGATTTGAACCCTTTAATGACAGAGTTTATGCTGGTAAGTCTGCAGCAGCAGACATCCATAAAGCTGGCTCCACCGATAACAGGAGCTCACTAGTGGCTGGCACTTTTATAGTTGAATTAATTTACTTAAATAGATGAGTCACATCGTTATTTGTGGTTTGGGGTTTGTTTTAAGACCCACAGCTGCAGCAGTCAAGTAAAAAAAAAAACGGATGTTACATTACACACAAGAATCCATAGCGATTAATCTACTCTTTTAGGATGGGAACATATAAATGAGTCATATGTGTATTAATCTTCTTTTCTTTTGCAGTATTTAAGAAGAATTAGCTGTAATGTGTTTCCTGGTATAATTAATTCATCCCATCAGGTTTTGCTGATCTATAACATTTGTTGCATTGAAGGGTTTTGCTGTTTACAAGTCACCGTAAGACGTATTATTGGCCTATTACTGGAGAATTAATCTAAGTTTAGAAGAAATAACATGAATTAAAAATCATACCTGTGAGGCCGTTAATTATTGTGATTAGAGGCACATGTTGTGTGGCTTAGACTAAAAAGCATCATATCTGTGAGTCCTCATCTGTATGAGCCCTGTTTCATAACCATGTGGGAACGGCCAGGAGCTGCTATGCACTGCTGGCACCCCCCCACCGCCAACCCTCCCGCCATCCTCCCTCACTGCGTGGCTTTAATGCTTCATTTGCCAGAGCACTTTTTCAAAATGCCGACCTAATTTTTCGGAGAGTTTGATGAAGCACGGGAGGACATAATACTAAAAGATGAGCGAGTGTCTAATTGGAAGCAGTAACAATTAACTTTTTATCCACTGGTGCCCCCCCCCCCTTCCCCCACCACATTACAACATTAGACTCAGTAACTGTGAATCAGAAAATTGCAGACAAAATGTTCAGTCCTCCACAGTGCGCGGGTGACGCTGAGTTGCTGTCGTTCCCAAACACTTCCATTTCCTTATAATACAGCTGACAGTTGACTGTGGAATATTTAGGAGCGAGGAAATTTCACTACTGGATTTCTTACACTGGTGTCATCCTATCACAGTTCCACACTGGGATTCACTGAGCTCCTGAGAGCAACCCATTCTTTCACAAATGTTTGTAGAAACAGTCTGCATGCCTAGGTGCTTAATTTTATACACCTGTGGCCGTGATCCTACACCTGAACACCTGATCCTAATAATATGGATGGATGAATAAATACTTTTGGCAATATAGTGTATTTAAATATGATAAAGAAATATTGCTTTGGTGATGACATGGCAGGGTTTGCTGCTCTACAATAGCTCCTACAACTTGATCCTTTCTCACTGTTCAAACACATTCAATCAGGCTGACTTAGCTGATTTGTCAACAAGCAGGGAATATAACAGGACACAGTTGATTGTTTTTTGATGTACAGTGTGTTAGGAGCTCAGTTTAGTTTTGTGCTTCATCTGTGTTTTTCAGGAATTTCTTCTTGCTTCTCTTGATTTTTGACTAATTTTCTTGTATTCCTCGTCTTCACTTCCTGCTTTATTTTGAAAATATGTTTCTGGTTGGCCCATGCAGTGATGTCCAATAGAGAACCATGTCTGTTTTTAATGCAATACTGCCTGAAGGCCTGAAGGTCATGGGTATCCAGTTTTGTATTTTTGACTTGTCCCTTGCACATAGACACTCCCCCTGATTCTCTAAAGCTTTTAGATATTATGCACGGCAGATGTTACGGTTCTCAAAATCTTAGCAATTTTGCGTTGAGGAATCTTGGTTCTGAAATTGTTACACAATTTTTAGACGCAGTTTTTTGCAGACTGGTGAACCTCTGAATACCACGGCTTCTCTTTCTTGAGATGCTCCTTTCATGCCTAGTTATGTTGCTGACCTGTTGCCAGCTAACTAATTAGTTATCAAATGCTCCTCCATTTGCTTTAGATTTATGTTATTTATTTTTTAAGCCTTCCGATGTCAACGTTCCAACTTTTTTGTGATGTGTTGCTCCCGTCAAAGACCAAATGAGCTAATATTTTGTATAATATAAATGTTTCAGTTTCAACATTTGGCACGTTCTTCAAGTTCTACTGGGGATAAAATGGGTTTATGAGACTTGCAGTGATGTTGACCTCCAGCACTGTCTCAGCATCAGCCGGCGACTGCAGCCAGAACCACGGGCTGGTTCACAGCTGGAGTGTGGAACCAGAGCCATGCCACCGCTGAACTTTTGAATTATCCTCAGTTCTGAATAATCTTTATATGTGATTAAGGCTGAAACATCCCCAAGAGTATAGCTGAATTTTTAAGGGAGCTGCTGAGAACCAGAGGGGACAAGAGAAATTAAAATGGGAGCTTGAAAAAAAAAGACTTCATCAATATCCACGAAGGTGGCTATTTTAATCTGAGTAAAAAGTGATGGATTTGCTAAAGAGGACAGCAGCTCTGAATTAGGGTGTGTGGCCCCCGTTATCTCTACACATTATTATGATACATTACAGCTGTCAAAAGTATGGACTTGGTACTCCTTCAGATTACTGAAATCCAAATAGATTCCCCTGCAGCACCCTCTAATAAACTTTTAGACAAGGCAGCTTTAAGACGGAAATAAAATGGATATTTTTTTTCTTTAAAAGTGAGATAAAGCTGGTTTTATTATCCACCCTAAATAAATTAAATAAAAAAGAAACCGCATATTTTTTATTTTTAATGTTTTGCTTGAAAGATATGAAGTAGGTAGGAAAATGCAATTATTAAGAGTTATGTTCTCCCTGAAAAGCATTGTTTATCCCTCTTTTTTGTCTCAGATCTCGGGGTGCGGGGGCTCTGATTTTCAATACTTGTGGTAATGGTGGAGAGGTGCCTGAGAGGGCTGGTGATGTTAACGAGGGGATGGAAATAACCTTTCATAGCAGCAGCAATCACACTGAGGTCTCCAGGAAGTCATTAATATTCATTGTCCGTATCACGCTGCATCAAAAACGCAACACGAGATTGTTGAGTGGAAAAAAAAAAAAACAAAACAAAACACTGTTAGAAATTTACATGAAGTACATGAACACGGTCAGCAGGATGCTGGCGATACAAGCTGCTAGTATTTATTGTTAAAAGCTGCAGCTCTCGAGATGGAGGGAGAGAGGAAGAGAGAGAGAGAACGACAGAGAGCTCTGCTGGATTTACATGTGGGTGAATCAGTAGAAGCTTTTTTGATGTTAATGGAAACATCATGGAAAGCAATTGTAATAAATATCATAATAATAAGTAAACATTATATATTCTGGTAACACTTCTGTGACTCAAGAGTAGAAATGAAACATTTCACAAAGTATGCCTTCTTCTGCCTCCTTGATATCAAAGTCAGATCCAGAGGAATCATTCTAATTTGCTGTATCAAAGGGAGAAAGAATTAGGACGACTGGCCAGACTATGTTCCCTGAGAATTACCATCATTTCTGATGAATATCTAATAGATCTAATTTGAGTCCCTGCTTTTAACAACCCAATATCATCCCTGAATTAAGTTCGAGTGCATAGCTGCAAACCAAGCAATGACAAAAGCGGTGCATAAGCAAATATCCGATAACATTTTACCAGTTTATCCTTTAAGAGAGGTTTGGAGTTCATCTGTAATCTGAAATATGTTTCATTAAAACTATTAATGTGCTGTTTCACGTCACAACTTTCACTTAAAGGCTCCTGTGATGGTTAGAGCTTCAGTTTAATTAATCGTAGGCCTTGGCTCAGCAGAACGCCTCGCTCTGTCCGGCCTGTCACAGCGTTTAAACCAGAAATGCTCCAGACAACGAAATTAGCAGCAACTACAGTATTTAAAAATGATTTGCCCTTTGAGTCGTCAGGTAAAATAAAGATTACTTTAGACTAGTGCTGTGCAATATGGAAAAAATCATATATCACGATATGGACTATTTTATATCACGATAACAATATATATCAGGATATACCATAATAAAGTATTTTTTCAGTTATTCTCTGAAAAGTTTGACAAAAATTTCATTGCTTACTTTTCAACTTTATTTTGAAACATATATTTTAGTGCAGCAAAAACAGGTAGGTACAGAGGTACAGTAGCTTTCACATTTTTTTTTAAGTGCACAACAGTTTCTGAGAGGAAAAACACATTTTTGCACTGAAGTTCAGCTATAAAAAATAAACACAAATTATTTTTCAACGTTCTGAAATCTGTAACCTTGTAGTGCAAAGTTTGCAAACCAATATAAAGTGTCTAAAGTAAACATCAGGGTTGAAGAGAACTCTGTTTAAGGCATTAACCATGAATAAAAGTGCAAACATAAAAGGCTACTTTGTAGAAGTAGATATGATTCTATCAAATTTATCATTGCAAGTTATTTAATTACATATTTGCTGTAATAATTGATAAAATTAGGTTAGAAACGATAGAAACGATATAAGAGAAATGGCACGATACACACTTTTCTATCGTCCCCACGATATGTATTGTCATATTGCCCAGCACTACTTTAGACTGTTATTAAATTTAAACTTCTGAATCAATATGTAATCTCCAGATAAGACAATATGCTTTCGTGCTCCACGGCTGCAGAGCAGCAGCCCCGCTCCTCTGGTCCCTGCAGATTCAGCTGCAGTAACTCGATCGGGGAGCTGCTGCCGGAGATTCTTCACTTCAAAGTCGTGTCTGCTTAGTTCAGCACACCTGCACCTGATGTACAGCTCTGCTGCCTTATCAGGAAAGGGAGAGACGCTCCGATGTCTATGATCTCGTATAAAAAAAAAAATAAAAACCGAAACACAGGTCACCTCTCTTTGAAGTTCAGAGGAGCCCCTTAATTCGCTACAGTTAGATGGTGCCAGTTCTGTCACACAGCTCTCTATTTCATGCATTCACCGGCGCTGATTATGCGCAGTTTATTGTCCACGTCCTCCGTCTTTGTGCCAACACTCTGTGTAGTGTAAAGTGATGAGCTGAAGGTAATGAAATCTTTATAGAACCAATTTTATGTTAATTATGTATGGATTTTGCCTCCTTTTTTATCAATGAATAATGGGTCTTAATAGAAATGTATTGTTTTCTTCTTGTGTCCATGTAAAGCTGTTTATATCACCCCGCTGGTTTGCATTGGCTCCTGGGGGTTCCAAATCTAAAATTTGCCTTTTACTGTGAAAATGGGCCACAAATCCTTTCATACTGAATTGTTATTAGACTCGAATGTGATTTCCTTCAGGAAGAAAAGACCCCCTGCTGACTTTTATGTGGTAATTTTCGGGGAAACGGCAGAGAACCTAGATGACTGCTGAATCCATATGAAGATATTATGCTACATCTGTTCAATATCCCCTGAGAAGAAGACATGAGGAAAAATTGAAACAATTGAGCCAAAGCTATTTTACAGCACGCTGCTTTGGTAAGGAGTTTGTTCCAGCATCCAATATTCAACTTTGGAAAAAAAGTCTTGAATATAAAAAAAGCCCACAAGCCTTTTAGTGGATGAAGCCAGGACCTGACTTAGAAATGACTGTTTCCATAGATTCCACGGACGTGCAGAGGACCAAGATGTTTCACAGAAGTTCGCCAGGAACATTAATAAAATTTGTAGGTAATGTTTGCTGTGCTAGCTGACGCTAATGGACTTAAGCTCCCCCGTGACTGCAACGGCCCGACTCAATAAATCATTCTAAATAAACTAATCAAGAATGTTTGCTTCCCTGGATAGGGAAACCTTGTGGCAGCACAGTATCATCCGGTCAGAGTAATGGGTGATCTGCGCTTCTACGTCAAACAGACAACATGGCTAGAGCAACGGCACTCTGGGTTAATGCAGAACGCACCAATTGCGACAGGTCTTCTCGGTAGCACGGCATTTCTGGCGACGACTTCTTCTTCAATTTCAAACCTCATAGATCAATAGGTTACAGTAATTTACTGTTGCTCACCATTTATCTGTTTTAACTCACATAAGATCTGTTCCATTTGCTCAGTTACCATTTCTGAGGTTCATAAATGAAGTAAAAGGAAGCTCAGCCCATCGAGCTACAGCGCTGCAGAACAGAACCGGCACCACCGTGTAGAATGTTCTTTCATGTTGGCAACATGTTTAGTTGCTCCGTACTCTTTAGATGGTTTAGTGTTTCTTTTTGTTGTCTAATATTGTTGCAACAAATGCCTATTTAATAAGGCATATATGTGGAAATATGTGACTACGTATCTTGTTTTAAATATATAATGTATTAATTGAGTCCATGTAATATTCTTACATTTATCATGAATTTGTCTTTTATGTCTAAAACAGCTGGAAATCTTAAATCTAGTCATTTCATATACTGTTAACGCAAATGTTAAAACACACAGTTCCAGCTTTTATCTTTCTCTTTAATTTAAAAAAAATGTTTCAGCTAACTGCATAAACACACTTCACTAACATTATTTAATACCCAGTTTAACTTTTGAGTTTATTTTGTTGTTCCTTGGTCTTAATTCTTTTCAGGGACATTTCAGTGTCTGTACTGGTCACTGTGCTGCTGCAACTTTTTTTTTAAGTAATTTGATGTAAAATTAAAGTTCTTAAACCTTGTTTCAAACCCGTGCATGCCAGTCAGATCAAAACTGTAAACAAGATTTCAAGTAAAAATATCTTTCTGCATGGACAGATAATTTCATAAGCATTGAGACATTCTCACTCCCAATATGTTTTTTTTTCTTAGTTTTAGCTTGTTTTAGCTAGTGTTATTTTTTTGCAGTGTGTAAAAGGCCCTACTGCCTCACAGCTACAAGGTTACTGAGTTCTCGGTTATCTGCAGGTTCTCCGGGTTCCTCTCATAGTTCAAAAACATGTATGACAGCCTAGTTAGTGCTCTTAAAATTTCCATAAGAGTGAGTGTCAACATCTGTGGTTGTTTGTGTGCATCTCTGGAACAGACTGGCAGCCTGTCCAGACTGTCCACCTGCCTTTAATACCAAGAGAGCTGGAATTGTCTCTATCAGGCCTGCATGATGCTGAATGGGAAGAAGTGGGTATAGATGATAGATGAAACAAAAACAAAAACTGAAGATTTTATTCCTTCTTGGTAGAGTTCACTGCATTTGCTGTAAACGCAGTGATCACACTCGAATGCAAATCAAGTCAAGCAGACTGAGCTGCCTAAAAAGAAAAATACTCTTAATTCATAGCAACAGGCAAACTGAACCAAAATACAACCGAGAGCAAAGCATCACATCATTCAGGGTATTGAATGAAGCAAAAACGCTTGTTTCTTCAGGATTAACATGGACCTAAATCATGTAGTTCACAATTCTGCGTGATAAATGCACCAGTCTCCTGCACTGTTTTGCTTCAGCAACTCAAAATGTTTCTCTCTAACCATGGTTCATTTTCAAACTGAATTATTTGGTGCGAGTGACAAAACAGAAGGAATAAAAGAAATACCAGGATAACAACCAATCTATGTATGTTTAGCCTGTAATGAAACCAGCACCAGTACATTGATAGATATATCTCACACCACAGCCTCATCCATCCATCCATACATCCATGCATACAGCCATCCATCCTCCCCATACCTCCCTCTTCCTGGCCACCTCCTTTGGCTCCTCCAGGGAAGTACCGGGACATACTAAAGCCAGCCAAGAGATATAATCCCTCCAGCATGTCCTGGGTCTGCCTCCATCTGGTTGGACATGTATGAAACACCTCCTCAGGGAAGCGTCCAGGAGGTATCAACCTCAACTGGCTCTTCTCCATGTGGAGGAGCAGTTGTTTGTATCCACAATCTCGTTCTTTCAGTCACTGCCCACAATTTACGACCACCGGCGAGGGTCAGAATGTGCATCGGTCGGTAAACGGAGGCTCGTCTCTCTCGTCACCACAACAGACCAGTAAAGAGTCCACAGAGGCAGATTGCCCCTCTCCTGGTCGTGGGCTACTGGGGTCCCACCCAGTAGCCTTCGCCCATGAGCACAACCCGAATGGATGAGAACATTACTGAGTGTCAAATATAAGATACTGAAAAATACTGGCACTCAGCAAAAGGCTGAAAATATGTCAGCATCCACCTTTTAAATCTGAACTGCTTGTTAAGAGCTAATCCTCAGATTAAATAATGTAAGCCTTCTCAACAAGATGTTTTTATATCTGTCTCAAGGCACCGCAGGCATATTTCCAACATAAAATTTGATCATTACAGGCTCATTAGGTTGGATGTGAACTAGTTAGTCTGTTATTAATGAAGTTGTCATCAAGCACATAGACTTTAATCACTGGAAAAAAATGTTAGAGGTTGACTTGCAGAAGGGTCTGAATGATTGTTCAACTGATGTTTCATCTAAATTTCTTCATTAGTGTAGATAACCAGATGTACACTTGTAGTGGTGTCTGTTTAATTTACAAAAGGGGTGGCTGTAGCTCAGCTCCAACTGTCCTCATGCCAAAGTGTCCTTGGGCAAGACACTGAACCCCAACTTGCCCCCTTGCATGGTAGCAGCCATTGTAAACTGCTTTGAGGGCACCTCAATGGTCTGGATAAAGCGGTATATAAGTGCAGTCCATTTACATAAGCAGTACAGGATCAGCTAAGTTTAAATCATGGTCACATTTTCTCCTGATTAGTAGCGTTCCTAGAAAACTTCACTTCTGATTTTCTCACTGTTTATGTGTCGGCAGAAATCACTTAAGACATTTATCAGGCCTGTCTCTATTTGCAAAGATTTCAGCAAATGTTGGCAGTGTTCAATTTGGACACAGACATTTGGAAATGTCTGTCTTTTGAACCAGGAGGAGTCTTACCTAATTAAATTCTGTCAACCTCGTTCTGCGTCTTCCTTCTGCACTGTAACTAAAGAAAGTCACTGAAACTAAGAGACTGGAAAAGTGAAACCCACAGCACCCAACAACTCAACGTAAGATCTGATAAACTGTTGGCGGGGTTAAGCACACCTGCTGCCGAAGCTGTGAATATGTACCAGAGGGATTTTTATGCTTTGAGAGAAAAACAGAAAGCTCGTGAGAAGTTTACCCACCCGATTGTCATAAATCTTCACTTGCAGCGTGAACACTTTCTGACTCATAATTTGCTTTGGGGCCGTTCTGCCTCTGCAATGAAATGCATATATTTATAGGTGCATTTGCCTGAAACTTTGTGCGTGTGCCTTGGGTCTTTTACTCAATGACTGAGATTTCTTAGTAAAAGATACACTTGAGAATAAGCTGCTTTTCATATTTAGGAAATTTTCTGGGCATTTAAATCTGATTTGCTCCACTGAGGGAAGTACCTTCAGTCTTTCAATAGGAGGCATATCTATTCTATGGTGTAAACTAATTAAAAGTTGGGAATCTTTTTTTTTTTTAGTTTATTTCAACTTGGAATCTATTTTGGGAAATGTGTTGTTGTTATCATGGAGCCAAGCTGTCAGCTTTTTTCAGTAGGGCCATAAAACAACTTTGAGTGAACACCATATTGTGAATTTTGATACCACACCACTTTTGGATCAGACAGTTACATACACTGGAACTTTGCTCAAATTTAAAGGTGCTTTACTATTTTAGGCCTGATTTACCAGTCGCAGATCCCTCCAGTGAGTCGGAGGTAAATCAGCAGGCGGTCAGCGGTCGGGAGTCAGCACTTGATCATCGTGTGTGAACAGCTCTAAGACGGTCATAAGCGCATCTGAGCCCTTGACGCAGGCCAACAGATATTAAACAAGCCATATATCCAGTGATTTGGGAATCTTGAAGATGAAATCAGCAAAGCAAGGGAAGGACTCACTTAGCGTGCCATATGACAATATGAGCAGGCACCAACTTTTTCATTAAAATTATTTCTGACTCCTTCAATTCTCACTGTAGCACAGATTGATAATAAAGATCAAATGCTTAATAGCATTTCCTGTCTATAGCTTTTTAAAAATATTTATGATTTTTACCCCCAAATCTAACAGTTTAACAAATCCATGTTTTTGGGACTGGATTCTAGTTGACTATATTAAATGCTGCTTGCCTCTCTTACTAATTTATAGATGTTAAATGTGTTTTCTGTAATTTTAGGCCAGTCAAACAGGACAGGTTCATTGAATCAAGTGTCTTTTTGCGGTTCATGTTCCAAATTCAAAGTAAAGTGACATCTCTAATGACGCCACATGGACCAGGTAACATATTGTATCTTCCAGCAGAAATATAAAACTTAAAATAAAAGGGACAGGTAATGTAACATAACAGCTTGTCTAAAAAACCAGACTGAGCGAAGTCTTCTAACTATTTAGCTGAAACAAAGAAACAGCATGTAAATCAGAGGAAGCAGAAATGCAGAGTTGAATGGTTTTCTAATGTTTCCCAGCTTTTTAATTTAATATCTCATGTAACTCTTAGCTAAAACACAAACTTGTCACAAAGTTCAACAATTCTGACAAGAACGAGAAGTACAAGAAGAAGCTTTTATGGTCTGCTAAATCATGCAGTCCTTATACATAATGTACTGCACCTCTTTCTTGGACTTTCTCTCCCTGTTCCTGATTAAATGTTACATTCTGAAATTAAATTACCTAATTTCTCTCATCTCAGTTATATTCTCTAAGCCAGGTCATTACTTTACGGCAGTAATAGCAGTAATCAGGAGAGCAAAGCCAGGAACTGTCAGTTCAGTGCGTAGAGCAGAAAAGGCCCATTATGAGCAGACTTCAGTCCACCAGCCGCTGCTGAAGAATATGTTTGGTGACTCATGTCAGACAAAGTGCCCTTCTAAACAAACCAACTCTTTGAGGACGTGATGCTGAACAAAATCTAACAAGGTGTGGAAGTCGTGAAGATATGAGTCGACAACTTCTCACGGTGCAGACACAAAAGCGTGTGTCACTTTATTAAATTCACTAGTCAACTGAACATGAAGAAGATGGCGCTATCCATCGCAGAACAAAGTGTGCCCAAAAACGTCACAGTACTTAAAGGGACCGTAACATATTAAATACATAGACTAAGACACTAGTAACAACCTAAAGTGCTTGATAACCTGAATGAACACTGTATGGTATTGCTGTGACTAACATCTCTATGCAGGTGAATTATGTACACATACATGTGAATGATACATTCAAGTTTCACAGAGTCTTTTTTGTGAAGTTTAAAATGCATGCTGAATATCAGCATTAAGATAAATCAAGCTAATTGTGGATTGTTTTGATTTGTGTTTACAAAACTCAAGAAATGAAACATTCCAAAAAAACAATGAAATTTTTTTTTCACTTTCAAGTTGCATTTTTTTTTTTTAATTACATAAATATCCATCTGGTGGAGAGATGAGACAATTAGGCTGTTCTGGTGGGAATAAAATCCACTACATTATCCTCCTTTCACCATCAGAAGAAAAAAATAGGAAAAACTGAGTTTACATTCATAAATATTCTTTTAAGGATATTGACATTCATAAATATCATTGAAAGAAATGGAGGAAAAAAAAAAAAACAAATCTGTATACTTGCAAAACAACAGAGATGCTCATTCAGGCCAAAAACAAATCCCCCCCAACTGTGTTTCTCTGGGAATGGCTGTGAGGTGGCTAACAGGCTCATCTAGGACCGAAGGGAATAATGGAGGAGAATGAAGAAGAGAGTGAGAGCAGATGGAGGAAAGATCAATGGTAAGTCAATTCTACAAACAGTTAAAGACGTGACCTCTGGGTGCAAGACGAGAATACCACAAAATTGGTGAGTTAATGGATTGAATGAAAAGGCTGTCAAAGACCTATAGGACTTCTTCAGTCCTCTTTTGAACATGCATCTATGAAGCATGCAAGATCAAATATCACAGGTCTTATTTACTGGTGGGGGGGGGGATCCAGTCCTCAAGGGCCGCTGTCCTGTTTGTCTTAGATGTTCTAAGACTTCATCTCTAACTTAGATGTAAACATCTAAGACGTGCAGGACGGTGACTCTCAAGGACTGGATCTGAACACCTCTGCTTTAGGAGTAACCAACTAAGGGGGCAACCATGGTGTAGTGGGTAAATCTGGTAAGTCTCCAAGTGAAAAGGATCAGTCCCCTGTCCTTGGGCAAGTCACAAAACCCCTCACTGGCCCCTTATCAAGCCCAAAGAAAGATAGAGGGGGGGTCATGGAAGGGCATCCAATATAAAACATGCCAAATCAATATGTGGAACCTGAGGATCTGCTGTGGAGACCTCGAGAAGGGGAAAGAGTTGATAGAAGCTTGCTTTGCTGTAACATTAATTCAGCATTTCCATCTGCTGTGTGATGTTTAAATAACCTGGGGTTATGTAATGCATGTTTTGCATTTAATAAAAGGCATTAAAATTATTATAGGTATTAAAAGGGATTAATGCCTGCAAAGACCAACTGCTATGGAAAGAGTTATAAGACAGTGTTAAAAGGGAGCTGTGATACTGCAATCAAGTTATTTTGATTAAAGCGTGTCAAAAAAAATTTCATTAAGACCTCAGAAAAACAAATATATCTTCTTTAGTCTACCTGGTTAAAATGCTGATGAACATTTTTGGTTTGTCAGGTTAAAATCTCACTTGTTAATGTCCCAACAATCCTCCGAGAGATTTATTTTAAACCATCTCTTTGTTTGTCTAGTTCTCTCTGCTAGTTTAAGGTTCAGGTCACTGCTTAGAGGACAGAGGTTAACAGCACGCCGCTGTTTATTTTTCTCCATCACTTTATTTTCCCTGTAAGTGACGAGCTCTTTGGTTAGCTTAAGGTGAGGAACAAATATTAAATGACACCCAGCTTCATCTTTGGCCCCTGTGTGGCTCAAACGCAAGGAGGGAAGACACACAAGACTGTATGTCCAGGGCTCACTTCATCGCTGCTTCTCGATGTTAGCGTTGTGACATTTCAAAAGAGCACCTCCAGGCGAGCTCCAGCCAATCCTTATCTCCAAGAGCCCTGAGACTGTGCATTACCATGCCGCAGCAGCATAACTTCATTAAAGTTTCATTGTGTCTTAAAGCAAGCTTGACTGGAGCTATAAGCTGCCTGGCAGTGCAGCTTAAAGTACAGACGTTCAATGTTCTTTTCTCCAGTCACCCCACTTTTTTAGACTTTCACTTCAGCTCTCCGTCCTCCCTTCTTCTCTCGCCATTCAGGGCTTCTTGTTAAATAACATAGAGACCCCCTGAGGTGTGGTTTTAAGCCAAATGGGCCAGGAGACTCCCTCACTCAATTATAGCCCTCTCGTCTGGTATTTGAACAGTTATTTAGACTCATGAGAGAAATTTAAGGAATGCATGAAGCCTGTTCTTGTCTGTGCCTGAGTAAAAAAATGTTTTTTTGTTTGTTTTTTTGATCTAGCTCTTACGCAAAGATTTTAAAGACCTGATGTATCTGTCGCTCCCACTTTGCAGAACTTTCAGAGCATTAGTGCCCTTCAGCATCCTTCTTCTGTACCTGCCATGCCACCATATCCCAGTTATCGTTGGGAGAAAGGGCCACCGCAGGCCACATTAGCACTGCTGAAGCTTTTTATGGAACTTCCCAGAAATGGTGCGCCTGCATCTGTTAAATCTGTCGATAGACTTGGGGGGAAAAAAAAAGCGCTCTGTATGTGTAATATATAATCAATAGTTTGTAGCTGTACTTGTGGCAAAGGATTTGCAAAGCCGATTACTATCTGTGTGCTTTTGCTCCAAATGGAATTTTAGTCCCCCTTCGTATCCTCTTAGTCAACAGCAGATACTGGCAGATCTGCAGCCAGAGCTGAAGGGCAATCTTGACTAGCCATATTTTTAGAATTGATTTTTTTTTGGGGATCACACTGAGCTATGTATTACTATTTTTCCTGACTGAAAGTATTTTGTAGATTTACTTGCTCCAAAAATGATAGCTTTCAAAGCTGCAGTAATTTGAGGATCAAAAGATTTGCAGCTCAAATGTGGTTTGGATGCAGGATCAACTATGATACTTAACTTTATTAACTATCTGTGAAGATGCTACTGATGTTATTTGGTCCTTTTTCAGAGCAATATGCACTGTGCTGCTTACTCATACGGACACTAATGCAACACCCACTGTTCCTGCAGTTTAACCTTGAATTAGATGTTACATTTCTAACGAATGTCGTGTACATGTGGGCTTTCTCAGACTTCTGCAGTCCTTGGAGGGAAATTACAGCAAGACATTCAGATCTAACAATTGTGAATAACAGCCATGATAAATGCGGCATTAATCATCACTCTTAACATTTCTGAAATACCTGCATTAACTATTTAGCACCCAAACATATTATTAGTATATTCTCTAGTATAACGTGTAAACTTGAGATGAGTAATGATCTGACGTCCAGGACTGCGGTCTTCTTTTTCAACTATGTGCAAACTACAACTATTTTTTTTCCAGATTGTCAAAACTATTAATTTCTTTTGGAAATGTTCAGTCTGAGTTTATTCGTGTCCTCTGTTGATGTCTATCTGGATGGTCTTTGGGTCGTTCCCTTGCTGCTTCACGTGTTTAAAGTGTCTTTGACCAGGACATTCAACTCCACGCCGCCACACTGTCCCAACCGCTAAAGGGCTCACAAACCAGTGTTCCGGTCCCAAGTCCAGACAAACAGGGAGGGTTGTGCCAGAAGGGGCTTCCAGCATAACGCATACGCCATAATCAGTATTTTAACATTTCACCTAATATGCTGTTAACTAACCTAAGTTTTATTTATGCATCAGAAACCATAAGAGTATTTTTTCACTACAATGAACAGGCTCAAACATAAAGATGCATTTCTCTGTTTCTCTTTGGTGTTTTGATGATGTTGATGGTGAGAAAAGATGTCTTTCAATGTTCCATTAGGATCAGATATAATGATTTTAAATAGCATTTGATCTTTCACAACTGACATAGCCGACTGACCCCTCCAGCCCCTGCTGTTCGGGATCGAGGCACTGCTATCCTACAAGAGACAAATACTAACCCAGAATAACTTTGTATTGATTTGCAGTGACCCTTCTTTTACCTCCAAGTTCTGTTTACAAGCCTCATGTAGCTCACTGAGTTTTAATTTGTGGTTTGTGTGGCAGCTAATGACTACATGAAAATGCAGCCAGTACGTATGACTCTGAAATCTAGAAGCAAGATCGTCGTTTACGAACATGAAACTGTCATGTCATTCAAACTCCAGAGTTGCCAGTTTGGTCTAGTTTTATAGGGGTAATTTAATGGTGATCGTGGCTTTTTTTTCAAAAGGTGAATAAGTAGTGGACTGCTGTGGGATAATCTGTGGAGAATATATAAAACAAAGCTTTTCACATTGCTCTATAAGGTATGCAATAATTTCACATAATATTCAAACACATTCAAACACTTATTTAGATTGCTAAAAGAGTGTAACCCCCCCCCCCCCCCCCCCCCCCCCCCCCCCCCCCCCCCCCAGTCTGGCAATATTAAATGCTTCTGTGTTTGCTTTTTGGATATTGAGGCATCACAATTAATGTGATATGCACATAAAGAAAAAGTTCTAATAAAAAAAAGCCTGTTTTTTACAGTTAGGATGTTGTGAAAGGCTGAGTAAGATGATGTGTGCTGTGTAATGGTTTGGGGTGGTGTTTCGATGTTTAGTGATAAAAGTGGCTCTCCGGAGGTCTTTGTCTCACCGGTGTGGTTCCCAGTAATGATCACTGCTCTAAGTGGACCCAAATCATCCCCCGCAAATTGGCCCTAACAGAAGAACAGAGCCATGGGATCCATTAGGATTCAGCGGTTTCCTTTGATCACACAACTGTACTGTATAACAGCACAGAACAGAAAATGGTTGTGAGCAGGCTTCCTGAGCCCCCTTTCCCCCCTCTGCTCCAACAGGTAGTTTGTTTTTGCCGAGAGAGGGTGAGAAAGACTGACAGCATGGAAGATAACAAGTGAGAGATGGATGTACCGGGGGTGCCTGATGGACGCTTTGAGCTGAATATTCAGCATCCAGTGCAGCTGAATCTGAGACAACAGCAGTGACACCGGTGTCATCTCCCTCAGATGAGGGATGGCTGCGGGAGGTGAGGAAGAAAGATAGGAAGGAGAAGGTGGCGATGGGAGGGTGGTGTGGCACATGGCCCGTTACCATGGCAATGGGTTCCACGTCGACCTGCAGAAGATAAATCAACGCCAGTTTTTCTCTGGGTTTGACATGAAAATGGCTTGCTCCGTCTTCATCAGCATCTCTGTTCAGTTCCCCCACGATGTCCTCCTCTACCTCTCAGCTGGCTTCAGCGGTGGATTTATTCAGCCAAATAACGGCAACAGCACTCCCAGATCTGCTGTTCGCTTAATACTCTCTGTGAGATAATGCTTAGTCACAGCGCTCATTTATATTCATACCGCTGTAACTTGTGCTTGAAGACACAAAGTATGATCCTGGAACACGTTCTGGCGCTGATAAAAACATGCCGACATGATTCTCGTTACGTAATGCACCTTGATGTGTTTGACACGTTGGTGGCTGTGATTTATGGCTGTGAGAAATTGATGCTGATGTTTAGGAGATGAAAGACCTATAAATCCTTCAGCGCTGTCAGCTCGTGTTTCCACTTTTAACTGAAAATCTAACCTTAGAGTAAAAGTTCTTCTTTCAGTGCGTAAGTGAATTTGCAGCCCCCCTGCCTCAACCGGTTTAGGGTGGAGAGGAAACATCATAAACACAAAGGAAAGATGGGGAGACAAACAACAAAAACTCTAGGATGCCTGGAAAGAAAAAAACAGAAATGAGGGACTTATAGCATCATAACCAATTTGATGAGGGTCATCAAAATCAGTATTAACTATAAGCTTAATTAAAAAAGGGAAAGTTTTAATCCTCATCTTAAAGCTAGAGACAGTGTCTGCCTCTCGAATTGAAACCCGGTTCGACAAGAGAGCGACCATTTTTTTCCTGTTCCCTTTCAACCATGTTGACTGTTTACCAGAGCGAGTGCGGCGCAACAGTGAAATATTGACTCACTTTGTGTGGCGCACGTAGGCGCAGCAGACTCAGCTGGCTGGGGTCAGAGAAAGAGCAACTGCGTTTTACATGCAGGCTCATTCTCCAGGTCTGGTAGCAGCAGGAAATGTCAGCAAGGTTTGGGGAGCGAGAGCTGCAAAGAGTCATCCTTGTTTCAAGTCTGTAGACAAAAAACTAGCATGGTTACCCTTTAATCTCCAGAGATCAGCCAACGTAGTTTTAAAACAGAATTATTCTGAAGGGCTTAGTTACTCTAACTGTAAGACAAAGACACACGGGAAACTTACTTTGATCATCATGAGATGAAGAAAATGACAATGCTAATGTACCGTAGCCTCTCTGTTCAGTTCGCTGGCTCTGCTATGCATGAAAGTGTGTTATTTGTATGCACTGAAAGCACTGCAGAAGTGTGGCTGTACAGCACTACAGGAATACTGTGGGTGGCAGATGTAAGGGTGCTTTATTACGCATGAACCTTGAGGGGAACAAAGCATAACCTTCATGCAAAAAAATGAACTAAACAGTGTCTTATTATTGAATACAGTTAGCCACGGAGAGAGAGAGAGGAAGCTGAGGGAAAACGAGAAGAAGGAGCAAGGCTGATGTTAGATCCCACAAAAACTTAATAGATTCCTGTGATTTGCTTTGCTGCATTGCAGCAGTGGTTCCCTGATGGCCCTCGCTCTCAAGAGGAGTGAAAAATAAAAAATAAATTAATAAATATGGCAGTCTAAATTGCAGTTCAACTCCTCGAATTAAAAGATCCCACTCCAGTGCGCCGGTCTCTAGGCTCTTGTTCTCAGTTCTGACGTAACACAAATGACAACGACATTATCCTGTAACACTTCTGGCTCTCAGTGAGACTGCAAAACTCTTATACCCATATATCTTTTTTTTTTTTCTTAGCCTCCATCTATCAGTCCCCAAGTACTTGAATATTCTTTTCATATCTCTAACCAGATCAAAGCCATTTATTAGCCCCCTGCACCAGCACAGGCATCCGTTAAAAAAATATCAATAATATTCTTTGAAAGGTGTTGCCTCCCTTTTGATGATTTAGAAGGGTTTTACAACCCTCTATTTATCTCTGTGGCAAATCAGATAATCCCCGGAGAGATGTGTGAGACAGATGACTGAGGAGGTGTGATCTGGGGTCAGACTATCGACAAAACCTCCAGTAGAGGTCAAACCTCTCTGCGCTGTGTTTCAGTCCTCATGAGAAGACAGTCTGCAGCAAACTAGTCATCCAGAGAAAAATATTTTAAAAAGCATCAAATTAAAGAACTGTTCAAGCGCTTCCAAGGTCTATTTTCCAATTTTTGCAGCGCTTTAATCAAGCCGTGGTAAATTGTATATTCATCTGAATCCAGGTACTCAAAATTATTATTTTACTTTTTTTTTTTTTTTTAAATCAAATTAAAAAAAGATGCCAACAGAAATTGGGTTTTCCAATCACAGGATAGAAAATCAAATATAATACAGATCTTTTCAATTTTGAAAGGTGTAGTTTGTGTGTAATTATTTTTTAATTAGAACAGAGAAATCCAGTTTACCTGATTTTTTTGTTTGTTTTGCCCTTTTTTGAGATGCAAAAGAAGAAATTCTGCATTTTAACGACAATAATTAGACACGATCTGAAGTACGCGTAGAGCAAAACACCTGATGGTGAGGCATCATTTACAGATATACGATTTCTCTCTGACCCACGCTGCCAGAAACAGCTGCCATGCATCGAGCAATCCACGTGATTAAAAACACTAAAAACCTTCCGGACAGTGTGGAGCTTCAAAATGCTCATTAAACTGAGAGAATTAACATTATCATTATGACGATGATTCATCCTGGCATGATGCACAAGTAACTTTGCCGAGCCTCCCTGACAAAGCAGTAACACTCAAAACGAATCAAAGGTGTACAATGAGATTTTTTTTTCTAATTACACTATGTAAAGTGAATTTGCTGGTTTTGAATCAGTCCCAACTTCTGCGCCTGGAGACACAAGTCGTGTCGGGGACAACTACCTGTTAATGACGCCTGTGTGAGTGAAACACGCAGGTTTAAGACCAATGTCTCCCTGTATGTTTTCATAATGAAACAAACAATTTACTAGACATGACACAGCAGGTGATTATTGAATACCGGGTGTAGCCAGGTTAGCTGCCAACCCATGATTACGACTGTAATGCTAAACTACTTAACCTCTCCTGCTTCTGGCTCTGGTCTTAATGCACAGATGTTAGAATGGTATTCATCTCCTCCTCTAACTCTCCACAGGAAAGGGAGTAAGCTGAAGTCCCAAAACTGAAACTGTTGGCAACATTTTGAAGCAAACTGAGCTGTAGATTTGGTGGACGGGCCTTCTGATACCAGGCACCTTTATTATGGAAACAGCTACCAATTTGGGTTTAGGAGGCTGACACCTACTCCATCTTTAAGACTAAATTGAAAACATTTCTGTTCAGTAAAGTCTACAGTTAGTTTATACTATAGTGTGTAGGGGCTAATAGTTATAGCTATAGTTGTAGGAGCTAAGATTACAGTAGGCTCGTCTTAATCACAGCTTCATCATAGCTATGCTGCTATAGGCCTACGCTGCAGGGGGACGCCAACATGATCTACTGAGCGATGTCTCCAACTCTCTTCTCCCTTTCCTTCTCTTTCCTCCTCTCTTCTTCCTCCTCCAGCTCATTCCATAGATAATTAGCAGTACCTTGTTACTGAAACTGTGCTCCATTTTCTTTCCTGTAGTTTGTTGTGCTGTTTTGACCCATTTTTCTCTTTTCTTTCTGTATGTTTGCAGCCCAGAGTTTCCTGAGTTGCATGCTAACTTGCAGTTCCCTCCTCTGTCCATCCCAGCGTTTACCTCCACCTGTGTGTGTAGATGTGTTCAGGGTGCCAGCTGGTGTGGTGACCAGTGATCTAGTCCTCTGACCATCTCACCTCAGTGCTGCTACCTGCATCTGTTTATGTAGTCATTTCATTCAGTCATTTGTGTGCTAACACTATCGGTTAACCTCCTGCCGCTGTCCCTTCCCCGGCCAAGCACCACAGATGCATCAGCAATGCATCTGTGATGAAAACAGTAAAACGTGGACATGGTTTGGTATATGCTTGACACTGCTGATCAAAAACAATCACAGGATTCGCATCTTTCGAAACTATAGATTTGATTCTCCAGCCATCACAACTGTGGTCCTTAGATCATTTCACTTGTCCGTGTTTTCCATCTTCTAACAAATCAAAATCAAATGACTGTTTCACTTGCTGACTAGGGGAAGAAAACGAAGGCACCCAGCAGACTTTGAACCACTGTGGAACGGCCCTGTGGAGATCAATGAATGCTATTGTAAGTGAGCAGTGAATTGGGGGCGGCGGGGGGGGGGGGGCTGATGTGGAATGAAAATTTGTCTGCAGGATCAATGTACTATAAATAATTTCACTGGCAATGCTGTCAGCCTCTCTCTGCTCCACAGCAGAAATAAATATACCTAATTAAGTACCAGAGGGAACGCTGACTCCACATCCCACGGTAACACAAATGAAAACAGAGCAACAGATAACGTATAGAGCATCCCTGAGCGAATCAAACATCCAGGTTCAAAATCAATGGTGCTGTGATGCTGAGGGCATGTTTCTTGATCGTACCACCACAGTACTTAAAGATGGGCATTGACATTATTATAAAGAGAGGTCAGCTTTCATTGTAAGTATTAAAAAGTCTCGTTTTCTTTGTCTGTTATAAGGAGCGTGTCCTTTCAGTCTGTCTGGAGACATTATAACACACTTTTAAAGTCAGTCACGCCACCTACGTCTGAAAAATGCCCATCCTTCTGGGGTTAAGCAGTCAACTTATTCACTTGTCTTGTCAAATATAAATCCATCCATCGATTCATTCATTATCTATACACGCTTATGCCTCTTTAGGGTCATGAAGGTCTGCTGGAGTGTGTCCCAGCTCTCTTTGGGTGAAGGGCAGGATACCTATATTCTGGACCAAACATTTTTCAGGTTTGACATGAAGGTGAACACAAGTGTTGCTAATCACTGTGTAATAATCTCCTCATCGCTGCAGCATTTTCCTCCTCAGGGTCAGAGTCAGATCGCCGGCACATTTTAAACACTTTCACAAACACTCCTTTCTGACAGAGCGTAGAACTCACTGATTCATCACTTATGTGGTATTAAACGTAAAATCACGCACAGCTTAAGATATGGTGCACCCACTGGTACAGTGAGCAATGATACTTTAAAACATGTTGAGTGTTTAGCGTGTTGTGATCAGCTGGTGCAGTCATGTAAATAACAATGCAGTTGCTGTGCAGGCATGTTCCTGACACAAATGAACACCGCAACCCATCTCATTCACAATTTTTGAAAAAAAAAAAAAAAAAAAAAGATGACAGGGTGCTGGAGTGAAAAAAAAAACTCATGACATCATGGATGTCTATATAAATATATATATATATATATTCTGTAGAGACCTTCTGGTTAATTCTGCTACTTTAAAGATTTTTCAGCTTTTTAAATTGATTTTAAACTAGCGTTCTTCAAATTTTGAAACTTTTCAGCAAAGTTCAGGTAAATTTTCATCTCTCGGCACACACACCTGCATTTTCAATTGACATAAAGTTTTCTTGTTATTATTATCATTATTATTGCGTCATATCTGGTTTGGTCATGTGACCAATGTCACATGACCAATGTAACATGACCAAACCAGATATGACGCAATAATGTGACATTGGTCAGTTGACAAGAATTACCATGAGGACATTCCAGGACATGATGACATCATACAGAGTGAACGCATCAGAGGGCTCAGTACATTCTATTGTCCCATTTCTTTGAGAGTTCCTGCGATACACGTCACAGTTCTTAAAGGCTCACCCAAACACCCAACAAAAAATCAACCACAACAATGAGTGATACAAAGAGGACCCACTACCAGCATTTTCCTCAGAAGCAGTGGAATCACTTCAAAGGTTCTACTGCCTCTATAGTTCCCCGC
Source organism: Hirundichthys speculiger (assembly GCA_018398805.1). NCBI lineage: Eukaryota > Metazoa > Chordata > Actinopteri > Beloniformes > Exocoetidae > Hirundichthys > Hirundichthys speculiger. The sequence continues at coordinate 363,829 of JAGFBZ010002129.1, forward strand.
ACAGATTACATCAAAAGAGAGGGAACACAACCCAAGACGCGTGCTGAGATGGACTCAAATCACCACCAGGTCTTTATTCCACAAAGGACTGCACATAGGGGATATGTCAAGACAGAGAGAGTGCCCTTTCAGGCATTTATCAAAACTCAGAGAACATGCGGAAGAATTTCAAGTTCCAGGATTCTGAAAATGAACGGAGACAAAGACATCAAAAAGACATAGATGATCAGACGGAATTACTGGAGTTTATGAGGGACAGACTGGAGGAAAAGAATCTCCTTATCGATCAAGAAACGCACTTTATAGCTGCAGCAGAAAATGATTCCCGTGTGTATTTGGAAAAGATTAAACAGGTAGAAATTATCTTGGAAGCTGAACGCCAGATGACTCTAGCCTATGAAAAGGAGCTTAACCAGTGCACAGGTGATATTGAGGAACTGCGTCAGTCCCTTGAAACACCTGAAGAAGACACTGAGGTTAAGTCCATGTATACAGAGGCCCAAAAGTTGGCTCTTGATGAAATAGAAAAGTTAAAAAAGCAGCTAGAAGAAGAGACCGCCGCGAATCTTGAGCTGACCTCTGAACTGCAAGCAAACGAAGAACTGACAAAAGGTCTAGAGTTGGAGTTTGCAGAGCTCACAGCGCAACTAAAGTCAGATTCGATAACTGTCAAGGTAACTGAATCCGATGCAATAGAAAAAGTTCCAGAACTGATCAGTGTCTCCACACAAACTGAGAATTTGGCTTTTGAAAAAGTCTCTGAACATCAGGAACTCTCTAATCTCCATGTTGACAAAATTTCTACATCAAATAATTTGATTCCAAGCAGAAACCATGTGGCCCCAGAAAAACTGACCCCTGAGCTGGTGGGGACCAGTGAAAAAGAAGTAATCTCTGAACTGACCGTCCAAACAACGGGGTTTCTGAACAAACACCACAGAAACGTAGATTCAGAGGAAGAAGGCGTTAGAACTTACTGAGAATAAGTCTAAAGGGGATCACAGAGGTTTTTATTCACATATAGCAACACTTCAAAGTTTGACTTTTCTCCGGGTGCTCCGGTTTCCTCCCACAATCTTTAAAAAAATATAAATAAATAAATAAATAAACAGTAATAATTAAAAATCATTCAAATCTGTATTCTTTGTTTACAGCTCTGTCTCTGAATTCAGTATGTCCAACATTTTGACTACTTCTTCAGATTTCCTTTTTGTGTGTGTGTGTGTGGGGGGGGGGGGGGGGGGGGGGGATCTTCTCAAGATGCAGTGGTTTCCACCCACAAACAAGAAGAATTTAAGTAAATAATCAATAAAAACTTCCATTTCGGCTGCTCCCTGTTCAGGGTCACCATTTGATAAAAATGTATTAAGTCATATCTGGTTTAGTCATGTGACATGGTGACAGGTTAAGTGAATAATCCATGATATTTAATAAATGAATATATAATAAGCTAGAGCAGGGGTTTTCAAAGTGTGGGACAGTGAGCCTCCCCTGAGAGAACTGAAAAGCATGCTGCCCCCCGCCCCCCCAACATCTATATGTTTTCAACACATATTTTAACATATTTCTGCACGCGCTCGTTTGGATGCGTTTAAGTGCCCGGGTGTGTGTGCGCGCGCAGTAAACCGCGCCGCCAAGTCACAGCATGTCAGGCATCCTCTCCGCAGCTGCGCTCAGCAGATGCAGGAGGGTCGACTGATGGTACAGAAAAGATGTTGTTACATCACAAAAGTAGCCAAGGCTTTTTTATAAAGCTGTGCGTCCTGGCACCGGCGTGGCACCACCACGCGCCCTCTAAGTGGAGATGGAACCTGTTTTTTTTTATTTATGAGAAACAGCACACTCAAATGTTATCTGTTTGTTTTAAGACCTATTCCTGAAAGTGAAATCTTTTGGGCTCAATTTAATCTTTAAATAAATATTCTGAAGTCTAACATCTTCAGCCAAAAAGGCATTTTTCATTTAATATCTTAACAGTCCAGGACATTTCATGGTCAAAAACCTGGAATTAAAAACGCATTTAAAGCATACATAAAGGAATTTATACGACATGCCAAGCTTTGACTATCAAAAATCTAATTTTACAACTGTGAAGTGAAAGTTTCTCACTTTTTTTTCGGTTGCCTTGGTAGTCACAGTGCCAAACGCCTCGATGACTTTCGTCTGTGACCGCAATTCATTAAGTTTCCCATCCAAAAACTCCCGCGGCTTGGTCGTTAAACTTTGGTGCTTGGTCTTAATATGACGCTGGAGTTTACATGGTTGCATACTGTCGTTAGCTAGCAGCTCTTTGCAGATAACACGCTGTGGCAGCGGAGCATCGTCAGGACCAATACACGAAAAGCCAAACTTTAAATAATCAGGGTCATACTTCCTCCGTTTTCTGATCGCCCCAGACTCTGTGCCCTCTCTCACTTTCACTTGAGATACTAAAAATCGATCCATTTTGCCCTCGATGTTTACACTCTTTTTCTGTCTTTTCAGGTTTATTTTTTCTCCCGCGCCTCCCCTGAATCCCTCTGGCGCCCCCCAGGGGAGGCGCGCCTCACACTTTGAAAACCGCTGAGCTAGAGCATTCGGAGAGCGCAGACCTCCGCCAAGCACAACAGTTCTCCCATATAGCGATTTACAGATTGCAATAAAATCCGCGTTCTGGATCAGTACCGGATCAGCCTTTGAAATTTGATAGAGGTTCCCATTGTCAATCCCTGAGTCAAATTTCATGAGTTTTGGGCAATAATTAACGGAGATATTGAGAAAACAAATTTTTGGCCCCATTGACCGCAATATTATAGAACATTTGAAAGTGATCCAGAACCCAGGATTTCTTCTGGATCACATCCAAAATTAAATCAGGTCTTCCTTTTCAAACTCCTGAAATTTTCATCAAAATCCATCCATAACTTTTTGAGTTATCTTGCACACAGACAGACAGATAAACGCTGGTGAAAACATCACCTCCTTGGCGGAGGTAATGAGGGCTCAAGACAAAAGTAAGCCCAGTTAAAACGCGACTTTTCTGTAGCAGCTCACAGGAGTATTCTAAAATTACCAGCCCCCATAAATGTAACTGTTTCACCTCTGACTTTTGTTTTAAAACCATTCAATATTAGCAGATCATTAGAGCAGTTGCTGTTTTAACGGAGATTAACTGCCCAAACTGCAAATAGGCGGCGAGGGGACTCATTCCCCTGCTGGTTCTCTGCAGAACTCATCTCCCATCATGCCTGCAGGGTTGGCTGAGAGGCAGACAGCGATTAGTCAGCCGGTGTGGTGAATTTTTGACAGCCCCTCGGTTTCATGCCGGCTCAGTCACTGCGCTGACACACACTCTGAATATCTTCTTATTTAATCAGCCCAACACGAACATGGTTTAAAAATCTGCAATGACTTTGCAGCTTCCAGATGACGCTCGAAGGCGATCTTGAAATGCCACAAATTCCACTATATGACAAGATAAATGTTGCTTAGCAATGTGTCGCATTTAGCTTCAGTGGTGGACTGCCGACCTATTCAGATTCCGACGCACCTCTCATCTCTTGGCAGGCTTGACAGCTTTAACAGCCTCCAGCCCCTCCGTGACCCTGAACAGGATAAAGGAGCTATAGAGAATCAACGGTTTGATGCAGCTTCAAATCTAAAAATTGAAGACAGTTGGGATGCAAAAGGCCAGTTGTTCAGAGTGTGGGAGGGATAAAACGGTAATGCAGCATGTAAGTAATGAAGTACCATAATGGAATTATGAGAGATTTTGTTGTTAATTCAGGCCATTACTAAATGGTTCCACCTACGTTCCTTTAGCTGATAGGCCCTGGCCCCGATTCAGGCACCTCACACTAATCTAGGCTTCGCCTCGCTAAAATAACCATCCGCCTCGTGGCTCTACAGCAGAATTTACCGATGTTACAGACCTCGATGATCAATTTAGAAGGGAACCTGTCCTGCTCTAAAATACAATACAAAGCAAAACCAGTGTCAGATGTAAGTTACAAACTCACTCCATCCATCCAAAACCTTCTTGGAGGAAAATACTTATTTATCAGCTGCAGAAATTATTTATCTGTGAGTAAATCCTAAAAAAAAAAAAAAAAGCACTTTGAGCCTGACTCAACCATAGCTCTGGCTTAATAAGCTGCTAAAAAGAAGTGAATTTGACAGTTAAATAAATGAGGTATTATAATGAAGAGCTCACTAAATAGACTGATTAATATTCATGAATGAATTATTACTTCATTATTGGAGCTCGTATGATGAGTTCAAGTCATGTCATTTACTGTAATTACTCTTATAAGCAAGTAATGCTTTCACACAGCTGTCGTGGTTATCTATAAATCTGAAAGATTAGTGACACCCAGAAATGACACAGATCTGTTGTTTTCAATAATAATTTAAGAAGACCTCCAATATTGCACAAACTATTGTCAATAGATGCAAAAGGAGGAGACTTCATGGCCTCAGTTTCCAACACTTTCCCATGTAGTCACTAATACACTATACTAGATGAAGATATACACTATTGCCCATAAAGTTGGAATAATTTTGTTTTCAGACAAGCTATCAAGAATAAATCACACTGCCACAATCATTTCATGAGAAAAGGTAAAAAAAAAAAGAAGAAGATTTTATTCTAACTTTATGGGCATTTGCATATAAATGTATAAGAACAGAGGCCTGGAAATCTCTCCTTTTGTGTCTATTGACAGTAAAATGAACTTGGTTTGACCATGTTTCTCTGCAGGGACCTTGTTTGTAATGTCACTGAAGTAAAATGACAGAGGCTTAAAACAGCTATTTATTCTTGACACAGGTCTATATATATCGAGGTGCTAGCATCAACTGCCATTATGGTGCAAACGCGTATTTGTTCTAACTCAAAACTGTTTTGATCCCTAATATGAACTTACACTTACACTGACTTAATACAACACTAGGCCTATTATTAGGTGGTGATATCAGAAGGATATCAAGAGAACAACACGGATTAAGAGTTAAAAACTATTGTATAGTGCATCAGTCTGAACCTCTCTGTGTCTCTGATGGAGTCCAGCCTCCCTACGCAGGAAACTCACTTGTCTCCACAATCTCACTCTTTTGGTGACCCTATATGTTCCTGATGACAATAAAATAGTTACATGAAAATAATATATTAGAAAGTGATTAGCATTAAGAAGACTAAACTATGCATTGGCTAAAAGTATTCATAATTGCTTTATATTGAGCACGAATCAGCATGCTATTGATGCTTTTGCAAGAACTCAGGAACAGAGGATGTTTGCAAAAATGCTTTGATGGTAGAGTTTTAGATCATGTATTATATATAATGCTCACTATAAATAATACATTTGAGTCTCACTAATAGATGGCCAAGAAAAAAAAACAAAGAATTATAATTCAAATTGGATTCAAAGGCTACACTATCATCCTCCAGCATAATCACCATGTGCTCTGAGGTTAACAAAACCCAAAAGCAAGAGGAGGCCAAACGGCATGTTTGACCGTAACAAAAGCATCCAGAGAGCCGTGCTGTTGACCAGTCTGTGTGCGAAAGCTTTTTAATAAAACCTCAGGGCAGCAGTCGTCGTCAGAAACGTCTCTCTTGATCCGGCTGCTGCTATGACTCAGCAAGGACCCTGTTTATTCAACCAACACTGCTGTTTGTTGCACTCAGACGAGTCCCCTGTCCAGTCATCGCCAATTTAATTAGAGCTTTTCAGGGGCAAGGCAAAACAATAATGCAACATTGTGTCATAACACCAGACTGTGAAATCCTCTTATTTTCCTTTCTCTCAGTCTGTTACCTCTCATTCTGCTCCGTACAAAAGCAGAGATTACTGTGTGAGCGGCACCGAAAAATACAGTAGCTCTGCTCACTTTCATGACTTTACGGAGCAGCCGTGAACTGCATTAGGGTCGTGTTATTAGGACACGCGTCAATCATCCATTTCTGCAACTGTTGCCGTGTGATTGCTATTGATCTGAAAAGGGCAGGAAATAGCCAGGCTTGGCTTGTGTGTGAGTGTGCTTACAGGGCTGTGCATGTGTATAATGTGTGTGTGAAACTGTTAGATGACGCTTTGTTTGTTTTGGAAAGATGCTCCACTCTCTGCTGTGGTCTTCTGCAGAAAGCATTTCCTTTGATAGTATAAAAAGACACATCAGCCACTGCACTGAAAAAAAAATGCACTACCAATAATGTAAACAACTATTTTTGACAGAAACAGACACATTAAAGCCCTGGTGTGCTGTTGAGATAACAGTGAAATATGGAATAACTGTGTTCTCCTTGAACAGGAGAACAAAAGCATTTATTCTACCTGTTGGACATACACTATACTGCCTAAAGTATTCACTCACCCATCCAAATAGTTGAATTCGGCTGTTCCAGTCACTTCCATGGCCACAGGTGTATAAAATCAAGCACCTAGGGATGCAGATTGCTTCTACAAACATTTGTGAAAGAATGGGTCGCTTTCAGCAGCTCAGTGAACCGCAGCGTGGCATTGTGACATCGTGACAGGATGCCACCAGTGCAGTAAGTCCAGTCATGAAGTTTCCTCTCTACTAAATATTCCACTGTCAGCTGTTAGTGCTATTATAACAAAGTAAAAGCGATTGAGAACGACAGCAACTCAGCCATGGAGTGCTAGGCCACGTAAAATCCCAGAGTGGGATCAGCAGATGCTGAGGGACATAGTGGTCAATAGCTACAGACCTCCAAAGCTCAGCTGGTCTTCAGGTTAGCCAGAAAACAGTGCCTAGAGGGTTCATGGAACTGGTTTCCATGGTGGAGCAGCTGCATCCAAGTCTTACATAACCAATTGAGCCGCCACAACACTCTTCAGCAGTGGAGGCGTGTTCTCTGGAGTGACGAATCACACTTGGCAATCCGACAGACGAGTCTGGGTTGCCGGGATAACGGTACTTGTCTGACTGCATTGATCCAAGTGTAAAGTTTGGTGGAGGGGGGATTATGGTGTGAGGTTGTTTCTCAGGAGCTGGGCTTGGCCCCTTAGTTCCAGTGAAAGGAACTCTGAATGCTTCAGCAGACCAAGACATTTTGGACAATTCCATGCTCCCAACTTTGTGGGAACAGTTTGGAGCTGGCCCCTTCTTGTTCCAACATGACTGCACACCAGTGCACAAAGCAAGGTCCATAAAGACATGGATGAGCAAGTTTGGTGTGCAAGAACTTGACTGGCCTGCACAGAGTCCTGTCTTTAACCCGATAGAACATCTTTGGGATGAATTAGAGCAGAGACCACCAACATAAAGCCTTCCCAGAAGACTTGAAGCTGGTATAGCTGTAAAGGGTGGGCCAACATCATATCAATTCCTATGGGATGTCACTCAAGTTTACATGCATGTATTTTACATGCCAGTCAGGATTTCACTCCCATGTTCTCTTCATTTTTTTGTCAGCAGGTGTTCTAGGCTACAGAAAAACAATTAAAATCAGATCCATTTCTTAATTGCTCTAGCTAGCTGATAAAACATTGAAGGCAAGTCAGCTGACGCTCATTTTAAACTTGTAGCTCTTCCGTGATGAGGTCTTTGTGAACAGGCTTTTGTAGCTTTTTACACACAGACACCACACAAATGATACAGAGGACATAAAGGGAGGAGATGGGTGTGTATGTGTATTCTCCATAACAGTGTTACTTGGACGCTGCTGCAGGGAATAAAAGCCATCATTTATTCTACCTATTAAAAAAAAAGTGCTTGCCTAGTACTTTTTTAATATAATGAAAGGAAAGAAATTTAAAATATGGAAATGTACTGTAAATCACTGACACATCATGGATCCCTGGGTTACACTGGGAGCTCATAATTTGTGTTAAGTGCATTATATAAAATGGTGAGAGGTCTTTTTGTAAATACTTAATTCAAAGTTTCTCTTGTTTTCATTTTAAGTTTCTTTCCGGTCTCTTTCATGTTCCATAGAAATTCAAGATTAACCTAAAATCAAAGATTTTATAGATTGTTTTATTTAAAATCCCTAAAGACAATCAAGATGTGATCAAAATGTAGACTTTCAGTTTTAATTAAACAGATTTCACAAAGATAGGACATTTAGCTTTGAGGAAATGCATCTATTTTAAGCAGAGTACCTCCATTTTCAGGGACTAGACATTATTTGAACAAAATGAACAATAACTATCATTTCTAAATTCCTTGCAGGCAGTGACTTCTTGAGGTCTGGAGTCCATGGACATCACCAAACTCTGTGTTGCATTAGCAGTCTGTTCAGGTTTCGGGTCGTAATCCATCTGCAGTGTAAAGAACTGCACTCTCACATCTGAAGCATTTGCCTGAACATGAGCGGCGAGCAGCTCTATATGTCACGCTCCGCTTGGCTCCCCGAGTCCATTTCTCTGTAATCGTATTCTCTCTCACTTATTTTATTTTGCTCCTCTCATTTCAGGTTGCTTCTCTTCCCGCCTTGTGTGATCAGCTCCCTGATCTGTTCCACCTGGGCCTAATTGTCTTCACTATATTTAAACACACCTCTCTCCCTGCAGTCTGACAGCTCATCTGTGTTGTTTTCCTTGTGATTCCAGCCTGAGATTTATTTATTTTTTTTGTATTGACCCTTTTTTGGACCGGTTTGCGTTCTTTTACTTAATAAACCTAACCCTTGATTTTGACTTGTGCTCGTGAGTCTGTTTCCTGGTGCCAGTGTAACACTATACACATCAGAATTCATCGTGCAATTTCATATTTAACACATGACGTTACAAGTTTATCTTAGATTCATCTGTACACAGACTCTTATTTGAGGAGGTTTTTCTTCATCAAGTAAAGCAGGGGTGTCCAGACTCGGTCCTGGAGGGCCGCTGTCCTGCAAGTCTTAGATGTCTCCCTGCTTCAGTGCACCTGATTCAAATGAATGGGTCGTTAACAGACTCTCCAGACCTGAATGACAAGCTGGTGGTGATCTATTCAACTGAATCAGGTGTGTTGTGCCTCAGAAACATCTAAAACATGCAGGACAGCGGCCCTCCAGGACCGAGTTTGGACACCCCTGAAGTAAAGGAATCTGGCCTTTAGGTATTGTGGGAGTTTTTTACTTGCCATTATCATTGATTGGATTTAATATTATAACTGTAGGGACCTTGGAGATCTGTGGGGTGTGAGTAATTATATAATTGAATAAAGAAAACAAAGTATTTATTTTCTTTATTTTGTCATACACAGTTTGGGTAAATGTTATGAGAATACATTGGTGTGATTCCTATTCGTGTGGTACATTATAAGAGTTAAATTACAGGGTTAAATACTGTTACAGGGGTGTCAACGGGAAATTGGAAAAAACTCTGAAGCGGGGGTGGGGGCTCGCTAAAACAAACAAGTTTTTTAATAGTAGTACTAATAGTATTTTAATAATAGTAGCCTATAACCTATTTCTCTTTCCAAACGAACAATTTACATATCTACAAACTTTTTTTTTTGTTGCTGTGGAACTTGCGTTTATTTTTATGCATATTTATAATAACAACAATAGTAATAATAATAAGAACAATAATATTAGTAGCCTTTAACCTATTTCTCTTCACAAACAAACTATTTACATATCTACAAACTTTTTTTTGTTGCTGTGGAACTTGCTTTTATTTTTTTATCTGTAAATTAATAACCACAATAGTAATTGTAAGAATAATAATAATAGTAGCCTATAATGAATATGAATATTTGGCCCTGAGGGACGTGGAGAGGAGGGAAAAGGCTCGAGTTGTCTCGCGCGGGGGGCGGGGTGTTTGTGTGCACGCGCGTCGCCTCGCCTGACCGCGAGCTGGCTGTGTACTGAGCCTGGCAGAGAGAGAGAGAGAGAGAAGCGCGGCTCGCGAGGCACACAGCAGCCAAGTGATGGCTTCAAACCTAATTAAGTCGCTAGGGGGGTCTGGAAAGTCGCTAGATATAGCGACAAAGTCGCTAAGTTGGCAACACTGCAGCTGGATTGTCAATGGACTCAGTGCGCATGCCCTGGTCTCAATCAACCAATCGCAATCGAGAATTCACGTCACGTTCGTGGAGGGTACCCCCCGCCCACCCCTGAAAATATTAAACCGGATTTGCACGTATCTCAAAAATGAACCCCAGGATGGAAAAAAACTCAGAAATCCGCGAATCCGCGGAGAATTGACACCCCTGCTGTTAACATGTACTGTTTGTTTGATTGATGTAGAACCCAGCCAATGAAAACGATCTAGATGCTGGGAGGGGAGTTGGTTTTGGTGTGCAGAAAAGAAGAAGAAGGGTGAGTTTTGGAATTGTTCACGACCAGTGAAAAACGTAGTAAAAAAAAATAAACCGTAGACTCTTGGACTGTGAGCGGGAGACAGTTTGGGTGAAGCTGTCGGTGCTAACGTTCAACACTGAATGGCTAACATAGTTTGACGGAAGCTAACCGCCAACCGGCTACTGAGTACCACCGGTGAGGAGCCTGCAGCTGCTGGAACCGCGCCGCCCCACGGACATTACCCGCTGTTTCGGTTTTCCACCCAAGGAGTACGCGGGTTGGCCGTGGTTTTCCATAGGATTATTCTTTCCCTTTACGGATCTGTCTGGATGACCATGTCGGAGTGGCCGTGAGTAGTGAAGACCATGCACGTTGCCATCAGTTCATAACGGGTGTGTGTTACGGAGGACGTGATTTCACCATATGTGCACCAACATAAGGGCCCCAACTTTAGAAATCCAAGCGCTTGGTGGTGTTTGAACATTTTCAAGAGGTTCATGTATTTTGGTCAGTTGGGATTTCTGATCCACGGGAGAGTCAACGGAAACGATTTTTAGTGATAAACCATCGCATTTGGGGAGATTATATTGCATTATATGGTGACATAGACATGCAACGAGCCACTTTATCCACTGACTGACGATGGGAATTGAACTATGAGTGACTTTTGAGGACAAGAAAAGGGAGAACTTTTAACGAGGAAGCCTGGCTAGCTGTTAGTCAGAAGACTCCTGCAAGTCACAAACAAACCAACCATCCCATGCTTGCACTTTTAAAACATGAGTGGGAGAAGTTGTCAGTAGAGAAGGGCATGCTATACAGAACTGTAAAACAATCTAACCAGCGTATGCACCGACAGCTTGTGCTTCCAAAGCAGTTTCATAATACTGTGCTTAAATCATTGCATGACCATAATGGGCATCTAGGAATTGACAAGACTTATGCACTGGTGTGTGATAGATTCTTTTGGCCGCGCATGAAGCTAGATATAGAGAAACACTGGTAAGACATGCGAACGCTGCATATAGAGAAAGACTCTGCCCCAGCAATTAGCACCGTTGTCTCACCTTCAGAGTTCAGGTCCTATGGACCTTGTATGCATTGATTTCCCTTCCATTGAACCAGACTCTCACAATGTGTGCAATGTGTTAGTTGTTACTGACCATTTTACTCGATATGCACAAGCCTTCTGTGATGGACAGCCACACATACACAGGAACCCATCAGGGGCGTGAGGGAGTTGCAGTCTGGAGAGCCATCAGAACCACACCTGCATTGCATAAGGAATTGGAGGCCATGGACTGTACCATCTCCTGCTAGAGTTAAAGAGTGGAAGTTTTAGTTAATGGTATAGTTTGAGGGTTTTCATTACTTTGGTGGTATTTCTGATTTGCCTAATTAAGAGTACATTTATTTGAGTAATTAACTGATTTCTGTCTTGTAACTTTTGTAGTTTAGTTTGTAGATTTGTCTTCCCCCATGTGTCTGTGTTGGTGGACTGATCACCCACTATAAATGTTTCCCCTGTTTGTCATTTAGGTTTGGTTGTTGGTTTGTTAGGTTCTTTTTCAGTTGATGGGCCCAGTTTATGATTTTGGAAAAGTATTTGAAGGTTTTTACCTATTTTTGTAAAATAAATTTGATATTTTTGCTACTCAAGACTGTGTCTCTCTAGTCTGTCCGCTTGGTCCCTCACATATGGTTTCAGAAGTGGGATCAGCTGATAGAGAGCACAGTTTTTTTTTTTTTTTCTCTCTCTTCTTTTTTCTGTTTTTTCTCCTACCTGAGTTGAAATGCCTGGTGGAGGCCGTGGAGGAAAAGGAAATCGTGCAGAGGCGCAAAACGTACAGGATGAACCAGCAGATGATGCAGGAGCCTCCCCAGGAACCACTGAGGGTGACGAAAGCTATGAGCCAACACTAGGGGATTTAGTCGGCATTCTGCGAGCACACATGGGCCAACAGGAGGCCCGGGATGCACGTTGGAAGGAAGAAGCGATACGCCAGGATCAACGTTTTAAAGCGCTACAGCATCAATTCCAAATGTTACAGCTGGAAGTGCAGGCCCGCACTTCACCAACCCCAGGGTATACTTCTGTTGGACCAGGATCGGATACTGCCGTACCAGTTGACCCACTGGAAGGCCCTCCAGCAGCCCCGCTAGCGCCAGCTAGCTCCTCAGTAGGTGGATTGACATTGTTTCAAGAACCTAGGCTTGAAAAATTGTCAGAGAATGATGATATTGAACACTTTATGTTAACATTTGAGAAAATTGCAGCGGCATGTAGGTGGCCAAAGACTGACTGGGTTTTCCGCCTTGTTCCTTTGCTCACGGGTAAGGCTAGAAGTGCGTATGTCCATATTGGCTTGGATGAATTGCATGACTATGAAAGTGTTAAAGAAGCCATTCTAAAAAAATATGACATTAACCCAGAGACCTACAGGCAAAGATTTCGGTCAACTGATGTAGAACCTGGGGAAACACCAAAAGAGCTGTATGTAAGACTGAAGGAGTTGTATGAGAAGTGGATTCGACCTGAAGGTAAAACTGCAAGGGATGTTAGTGAAACCATAATTTTGGAACAATTTTTACGCATGCTGTCCCCTGAGCTCCAGGTATGGATCAAGGAGCATGATTCCTCTACAGCTGCAGAAGCTGCTAAGTTGGCAGAATTGTTTGTAGCGGCTCGAAGGAAAGGACAACCATGGACCTACACCAGCTGGAAGGCTACCAAGGACAGCCACAGGTCTAACCTCCAACACTCTTCAAAGGTAACATCAAGTGTGAGTAAGGCTCAAGAGCACTTGGCACCAGCATTGAGACAGTCAAATAAGTTGCCAGTTTGCTACCTATGCGGACAAGTGGGACATACAAAACCTAAGTGCCCGAAAAACCCTGCTAAATTTACTCAAATGTGTGTGGTGCCCTCTCTTGGTTATGCTAATGCTAAGATTGAACGCCCAGTGGAAGTGATAAGTGTGAAAGTTAATGGGAAATTTCTTAGAGCACTAATTGACACTGGGAGTGTTCAACTCTTGTACAAAGAGAACTTTTACCACCTAATGTTATCTGTTCAGTTGATAGAATCCCAATCCGCTGTGTACATGGAGATGAAAAGCTTTATCCGTCTGCAGATGTCTATGTGGAAGTGAAAGGACAGAAGTATCTTTTGAATGTTGGAGTAGCTGATAAACTTCCCTTTCCGGTGGTGTTAGGCAGTGACTTGCCAGTCTTATTTGAACTCTTGCAATCACCTCAGATGTGTAATCTGGCAATTACAAGATCTCAGGCTAAGCAAACTGAGGAACCATCAGTGACTCTGAGAGCCCTGCCATTTTATGATGCAGACTTGGATTACCAAGCTACAAAGTGTCGGAAATCGCGCAGGCAGAAAAGGCAAGAACGATTTAGAGGCACCGTTATAGACTCTTCAGATAAGGGAAGTCCCGATTTGCCTCTTGAATGTGGACTGCCCCTTGATATTGGTCAGTTACAAAAAAATGACCCTAATTTAGAGCCTTTGTTTCAAGCTGCAAAGGCTAACCAAAATGTACCTGGCAGTAGTACTAAAGAGGACTACGTCTTGCAGAATGGTATCCTTTATAGACATCATGAGTCATCTAGGCAAATGGTGGTCCCAAAGGAAGCAAGAGACTTGGTGCTCACACTGGGTCATGTTATTCCCTGGGCTGGTCACCTAGAGAAACATAAGACCTTAGCTCGTATTAAAAAACACTTTTACTGGCCTGGTTTGAGGGCAGCGGTTGCTCAGTTTTGTAAGACCTGCCCTCAGTGCCAGATAACATCCGGCAGAAAACCTTCCAAAGTGCCACTTCAACCACTTCCCATTATTGGTGTCCCATTTGAAAGGTTGGGTATGGACATTGTTGGTCCAGTTGAAAAGAGTAAAGCGGGAAACCGCTACATGTTGGTTATTGTTGACTATGCCACAAGATATCCTGAAGTGTTTCCCTTAAAATCTGTCAAAGCAAAGATGGTGGCATTCTCCCTAGTGCAGCTGTTTGCCAGAGTGGGTTTTCCTCGTGAGATTTTGACAGATCAAGGAACTAACTTCATGTCAAAGCTTTTGAAACAGGTCTATGAACTGCTTGGGATCAAGGGTGTGAGGACGACTCCATACCATCCTCAGACAGATGGGCTTACAGAGCGATTTAACCAAACCCTGAAGCAAATGCTCCGTAAGTTTGTTAATGACACTGGCTCTGATTGGGATCAATGGCTACCCTACCTCCTTTTCGCTTATCGAGAAGTACCCCAAGCCTCAACAGGCTTCTCTCCGTTCCAACTCTTGTATGGTTATGATGTGAGGGGCCCACTATCTTTGTTGAAGGAAACCTGGGGGGGAGATCAGGAGAGGGGTGAACCCGTCAATGCCATATCTTATGTCATACAGATGCGGGAGCGACTTCAGAAAATGACAGCACTTGCCCAGCAGCATGCTATTCAGGCCCAGCAGTACCAGAAAACTTTCTATGATAAGTCTGCTCGGGGGAGAACTTTTATCTTAGGTCAGAAGGTCCTGGTGTTACTGCCCTCTACTGAAAGTAAACTTCTCACCAAATGGCAAGGGCCTTATGAGGTGCAAAAACAGCTGGGGCCTACAACCTATCGAGTGGCACGGCCAGGAGAGCCTCGTTCTAGTAGGGTGCTACATGTGAATCTTCTTAAAGAGTGGTTGACAGGCCTGAAGAGAAAGTGGATGTCTTGCTTATCAGAGCAGTGGAGGAGGAGGACTCTATGGATGACCAGTACTTGCCAGTGCCAGCCTCCATTGAACCTGACCTCGCACATCTCTCTCCAATTCAGCAGGAACAGGTGAAAGCTTTGTTTAAGTTAGAATTGTTCCAAGAATTTCCAGGCCGTACAGAAATGATTGAGCATGAAATAGTGCTAAAGAACATGCACAAATAAAACGTATGAGTTACAGGATTCCAGAGCGACTTCTTGTGGCACTGAAAGAGGAGGTGGACCAGATGCTGTCGTTGGGAATCATTGAACATTCCAAGAGTGAGTGGTGCAACCCAGTTGTTTTAGTCCCAAAGAAGGATGGTGCAATTCGTTTTTGTATTGACTTCAGATATTTGAATTCTGTATCAAAATTTGATTCCTACCCAACTCCTCGTATTGATGACCTGCTACAACAATTGGGAAAAGCAAAATATCTAACAACTATTGACCTATGTAAAGGTTACTGGCAGGTGCCTCTTGCCAAGCAGTCCAAGGAGCTGACCGCCTTTCGTACACCTTGGGGCCTTTTCCAGTTTACAGTCCTGCCATTTGGACTGCATGGTGCACCAGCATCTTTCCAGAGGCTTATGGACCAGGTACTGAATGAAGGTGATTATGCTTGTGCATACCTGGATGACATTGTTATTCACAGTCAGACCTGGGAAGAACATCTTCAGCATCTGGGGGATGTGTTTGGACGTCTCCACTCTGCCGGGCTCACTATTAATCCAGCAAAGTGTGTTTTTGCAAAATCGGAGACAGAGTACCTTGGGTTTGTTATTGGAAATGGAAGTGTTAAACCTCAAGTGCATAAAGTTCATGCACTTGAATCTTGTCCTCTGCCACAGACCAGAAAGCAGCTGAGGTCCTTTCTGGGAATGGCTGGGTTTTTATCAGCGGTTCATTCCTAATTTTCAGCTAGGGCTGCTGCACTGTCCGATATGACTGGATCGAGACATCCCAACCGCATCCAGTGGACAGAGGAGGCGAAGGCAGCGTTCCAGGACATCCGGCAGTCGCTGAGTAAGAACCCAGTTCTATATAGCCCTGACTTTGAGAAACTATTTGTTTTACAAACTGATGCCTCTGAGAGAGGTATTGGAGCTGTCCTCCTACAGGGACCATCAGATGACCTGCATCCGGTGGCTTTTATAAGCCGGAAGCTGTTACCCAGGGAGGTTCATTATGCTACGGTGGAGAAGGAAGCTCTGGCCGTGAAGTGGGCCCTTGACTCTCTCAAATATTACCTCCTGGGGAGGGAATTTGTTCTTCAGACAGATCACAAAGCCCTTCAATGGCTGCAACGGATGAAGGACACTAATGGCCGCATCACGAGATGGTACCTGGCCATGCAACCTTTCCGGTTCGTGGTCCAACACATACCAGGCTGTCAGAATGTGACTGCAGATTACCTCTCTCGCTGTACCAGCGAGGGCTCTGAAGAGGGGAAGAGTGTGATGGACAGCCACACATACACAGGAACCCATCAGGGGCGTGAGGGAGTTGCAGTCTGGAGAGCCATCAGAACCACACCTGCATTGCATAAGGAATTGGAGGCCATGGACTGTACCATCTCCTGCTAGAGTTAAAGAGTGGAAGTTTTAGTTAATGGTATAGTTTGAGGGTTTTCATTACTTTGGTGGTATTTCTGATTTGCCTAATTAAGAGTACATTTATTTGAGTAATTAATTGATTTCTGTCTTGTAACTTTTGTAGTTAGTTTGTAGATTTGTCTTCCCCCATGTGTCTGTGTTGGTGGACTGATCACCCACTATAAATGTTTCCCCTGTTTGTCATTTAGGTTTGGTTGTTGGTTTGTTAGGTTCTTTTTCAGTTGATGGGCCCAGTTTATGATTTTGGAAAAGTATTTGAAGGTTTTTACCTATTTTTGTAAAATAAATTTGATATTTTTGCTACTCAAGACTGTGTCTCTCTAGTCTGTCCGCTTGGTCCCTCACACCTTCCCAGCCAAGGATCAGAAAGCCCTCACAGTCGCTAAAATTCTCTGGGAGAAATACTTCATTCACTACGGGCTACCTGCTCGAGTACATTCTGACCAGGGTCGGGACTTTGAGAGTCAGTTAGTGAAGGAAATGTTAT
Organism: Hirundichthys speculiger; assembly: GCA_018398805.1. Classification (NCBI taxonomy): domain Eukaryota; kingdom Metazoa; phylum Chordata; class Actinopteri; order Beloniformes; family Exocoetidae; genus Hirundichthys; species Hirundichthys speculiger. The sequence continues at coordinate 380,915 of JAGFBZ010002129.1, forward strand.
CTATGTTGGGTGTGAGGAAATCAAGAACTTCTCCATACCACCCACAAGGGGATCCTCAGCCAGAAAGATTTAACAGAACCCTGTTGAATATGTTAGGAACGCTTGAACCCGGTCAAAAGTCTAAATGGAGTCAACACATTGCACATCTGGTCCATGCATACAACTGTACCCTGAATGAAGCCACTGGGTATTCACCCTACTTTTTAATGTTTGGCAGGGAAGCCAGACTCCCTGTAGACATTTGCTTTGGAGTGTGAGTTTGGGTAAACGTTATGAGAATACATTGGTGTGATTCCTATTCGTGTGGTACATTATAAGAGTTTAATTACAGGGTTAAATACTGTTAACATGTAGTGTTTGTTTGATTGATGTAGAACCCAGCCAATGAAAACCATCTAGATGCTGGGAGGGGAGTTGGTTTTGGTGTGCAGAAAAGAAGAAGAAGGGGTGGGTTCTGGAATTGTTCACGACCGGTGAAAAACTTAGTCAAAAAAAAAAAAGGTAGACTCTTGGACTGTGAGCGGGAGACAGTTTGGGTGAAGCTGTCAGTGCTAACGTTCAACACTGAATGGCTAACATAGTTTGACGGAGAGGACGAAAGTTTGACGGAAGCTAACCGCCAACCAGCTACTGAGTACCACCGGTGAGGAGCCTGCAGTTGTTGGAACCGCGCCGCCCCACGGACATTACCCGCTGTTTCGGTTTTCCACCCAAGGAGTACGCGGGTTGGCCGTGGTTTTCCATTGGATTATTCTTTCCTTTTACGGATCTGTCTGGATGACCATGTCGGAGGGGCTGTGAGTAGTGGAGACCATGCATGTTGCCATCAGTTCATAATGGGTGTGTGTTACGCAGGACTTGATTTCACCATATGTGCACCAACATAAGGGCCCCAACTTTAGAAATCCAAGCGCTTGGTGGTGTTTGAACATTTTCAAGAGGTTCATGTATTTTGGTCGGTTGGGATTTCTGATCCACGGGACAGTCAACGGAAACGGTTTTTAGTGATAAACCATCACATTTGGGGAGATTATATTGCATTATATGGTGACATAGACACGCAACGAGCCACTTTATCCACTGACTGACGATGGGAGCTGAACTATGAGTGACTTTTGAGGACAAGAAAAGAGAGAACTTTGAACGAGGAAGCCTGGCTAGCTGTTAGTCAGGTGTGTGTTACGGAGGCATGATTTCACCATATGTGCACCAACATAAGGGCCCCAACTTTAGAAATCCAAGCGCTTGGTGGTGTTTGAACATTTTCGAGAGGTTCATGTATTTTGGTTGGTTGTATTTTACCTTCATAAGGGTGCCAAGGCTGGACTATAATTTGTTTTCTTACATTTTGGTACATTGGTTTCCAGTTTTTGTTCAGTTATTGTTATTTTTTTTGTGGCGAAAGAAAAGAACGTAGGTTTGTACGTTGACTAGAAACTTGTTTGTGTGAAGAGGTACCAGATAAGAGACAACACAACAGAAAAGAAAAACAAAAATTGGAAACAATTAAATCTATTGGTATTACTCATTCTATCCAGTTGTCCCGAACATTTTTTGTCCCATAAGATCTCTCCCCAGGTTTTTTTGGATAATAGGACACCTTAGCCAGCTCACCATCAACAGCTAATCACCCAGGATTTTGTAAATTGGTAACACAGTTTAGTGGCCCTCTATATTAGATCAGGTCCAGTCTATACAGAGGCTCAAAGAGGGTTACATAACTTTAGTTAATGATATTTGCTCAGGGGTCATGCTCTGGGTCTCTGTAAAGCGCCTAGAGACAATTGACATTGTAACAGACGCTATACAAATAAAATTGATTTGAATTGAATTGAGGTATTGTTGAGCTCAGCAGAACATCAGAATGTACCAAGCTGATGTTTGTGTGTTTTTTATTTAAATTTAGCCAAATTTTAGCCAAGAAAAAAAAAAACTTAAATGAAACAAAGTCAAGTTGTGCATTGTCTAAGTATACATCACAAGCAAGGATAATTATTTTATATTACAAGTCTATCATTGTGCGTGGAAAAAATTTGGCCCCTAAATTACATGCAAGTGTAGTCCCAAAATAGAAAATGAATGTGTCATTAGCTTCATTCAGATAAATCAGCAAATGTGGCTTGCAGAATTCATCAACTGCGACCTTTAAATGTTTATAGCAGATTTGTTTCAAAACAAAGGATACAAAGGCATTAAGTGGGCGTTTGATGGCTACGTGCTGGATACTGTACTAAAACTAAAGCCGGTTCTACAAAATGTCACCAGTTGTTGTCTCTTATTAGAGCACATGGGACTGAAGCTGCAGTTTATTTCTTAGACAGTGTGGAGCCAGTTAGTTCTACTTGATAAAAACAGCTCTCCTCAAAATGATCAGCGCTCCCAGTAGTTTCTGTCCATCTTGCTATGTGCCTCACTTTTTTGAGTTCCCTGCAGATGAGTCCTTTTTTGCAGTGAACCATTTCAGCTCTCTTCAAAAGTTGAGAGAAAAAAGATCATAAGCCTGATTCCTCCCCAGGTTCAAGCAGTCAATCTTTTTCCTTTTCAACCATTCCTGCACTGTTGAATGTGTGATTCAGGTTATTTTCCAGCTGAAAGACCCAAGACCTTCAACTCAAACTTGTGTTCTGTCATTGGGTTGCATACTGTGCTCCAAAAAGCCCTTTGATCTTCTGATTTCATCTTTCTTTGATAGATTCAATACCTCAGAGGCACCGAAGAAGCACAGAGAAAGCACACCATGATTCAATGCATTATTACTCTATTGCAAACAAAAATCGTTTTCTCTATAGAACTTTGCAAACATTAATTTAATACCTGATTTAATTTAATTTAATTTAAGTGTTTTGTTTGGGCCAAAATCGACACTACTACATGGCTGCTGGTCAACTTGAAATAATTTGTTTTTACACAATACACACCAACGGTCTCACTGATCTTCTGATGTTCTGAAAACATCCTAAAGTGACACAAAGGAACCTTTTGCGGTTTTTAGCTTCGAGGATTTCCTATCAGTGTTGAAGTTAGGTCACTTATTTGACACTGACCAAGATTTACTTCTTGTTTGGTCTCTTGATCACTCTCGTTTTCTCTTCCCCAGTTTTTCTGTCATTAGTTTCTTGGGTCTCTGAGTCGCCTTTGACCATGATGTCTACGGTAGCTCTGTGACCCAGTTTCATCCAGTCGACAAAGCATTGTAAAGAAGGATCCAGTTGATGTCGTGAGAGTCAACAGGAAGGGAGTCTAAAGTGACTTTGGGTGGTTTTTGCCTGCAGCAGGGACGTGAGACTGCAAGAGCTACACAAGGCTTCCTTAGATATAATGAAATATTCCCTCAATAGAAACTGAAAGTTTGACACTGATATTTCAATATGTAGAGAAAAAAATCACTGGTGTCACTTTAAACTTCTAATATTATCATGTAACAGAATACACACTGCTATATACTGAAAACCGCCTGTTCATGTCATGGAGTAATACAAAAATCCCTATCTGATATATGCATTTTTCCCATAAAGCATGGATCAAATGCTTTTTATGCATTTTATTCATTTTAAGAGGCATTTTACAGCTAAAACCTTGTTTTCCTCAGATATTTGGGTCTGTTTTGACCGCAAAAATTCCAAATATTGTTTTGACATCATTTACACACCCTTGCAGATTAAAATGTCGAGTGGTTTTATGGTATTATTTAGGTATAACAATTTTTTTTTTTGCTCCTTCTTACAATGCCAAAATCAGCACGTAAATAGGTAGGTTTATGTTATGTTTTTTAACGGTTGGCTTCAGCACGTGTGGTGACGCTACAATGATCACAACATTATCGTAGCGAGTCAACTAGATTTATAATAGTTGTCGTAGTTGTCCAAGAAGTGATCAAACACAGCTTTTTTTAAACTGGAAAAAAACCCTGAAATTTGTTGATATTTCTGAGAAAAAGGGCTATTAGCTTCATTTACATTTTATCAAAGTCCTGGAGGCGCTTTTGTTAGAGAGGAAGTGTTTATTCTAGAAAACACGGTCTGCCAGAAAATTACTGTGCAATACATTAAGCTTAATAATACATGAAATACCTTTTTGCTGGAAGTTGAGATAAGAATGTCGTCTAACTAAAGGCAATTAATGGAGCATCAGGTTATTAAAGAATAGTAAACAATTAAAAAAAAGAAACAGGTTGGGGGTATTTTAGAAAAAAAACTCATTACAAATTACTAAATTAAATATTCTCAAGTGGGAAAGAGCTCTTTTACCATTCACAAACTGAGCCCTGCAAAAGATCCCCACCAAACAAAGTAGGCAAACAAGCCGAGGACAGACAAAATCATTATCAGCCAAAAAAATCTAATTCATCTCCCCGAGCTTCACAGGCTGCACCCGATTAAGAGGCAAGGAATGTGCCGAGTCAGAATCCAATTATTTTTGGAAAGGCATACCCGTGGCATGGTCTCCTTCTGATTCGCACTTACCCGTCTGCCAGCTGAGGCACCTTGCTCACTGGAACAAAATGCTCCCAAAAACCTTTTATTTAGTGCCAGGACAGTCCTATTTTCATTCAGAGATGCGAAGAGGATGTCAAATAAAATATCCTTTTTGTTTTCCAAGAACCTGCAAAAGGTTTACATTGTTCAAATGTCAGTGATAAAATACTCTGAGGGGACCTCTGCAAACACAAATAAAAAACACTGCTCAGACTTCACACTCAAGAACGGTGCCATGAACATTCTTCATCCTCATTTTGCTCCTGAATAAAAAACTGTTCTAGGTTTCAGATAACAACAAGACTGTTTGATGGTCAGATTTTGTAAGTAAAAGGACTGACAGAAGTAAGTATTTCACTTTTTCTCCTCACAAATACCACCTCTATGGGCCTGAAGTAAAGCCTGACTAGAAACGTTTTTGGCATTTTCTCTTTTTAGGGGTCACCACGGTGAATCATAGTGTTCCACATATAGATTTGGAAAAGGTTTTACATCAGTGTCTTCCAGACACAACCCTCCACATTTATCTGGGCTTAGGAACGGTACTTTGAGTGGCTGGGCCGATGCGGGTTTGAGTACTGCTCAGGGACACGATGAAATGTGGCAGAAGATCGATTCCACCCTGAATATAACCTCCTCTACTCCACTACTCCACAGCCCCCCCAAAATAAAGCCTGATCAAAGAGTAAAAACAAACAAATTATCTTTAGTTTAGCTGTGACTACAAGAAAATTTAACTTATCTCAATAGCACTCTTGATAGAGTTATTTTTAACTTGGGTCCACTGCCTAAAAACCAAACGACCACTGCAGATTTACTTCACTGTCTCCAAACTTCATGTATCTGAAAACCGGCTAAACCTTTTAATATAATATTGGATTTTTTTTTTTACATATTCTCAGCAGCCACAGTGATGCAATCAATCAAAGTGGGATCACAGAATTTGTAATCAGCTTTTCAACATTGCTACTTGGTGCTCCTATAATTGCAGAAAGTTACTGGACCTGTATGTTTGTCTGCAGTGATGACACACAGGGCATTTAAATCTTATTTGGAAAGAATGTCAGTTTTACTGAAACAGTTAATAAGATCAGCTGAAGTAATTTTCCAAACACAGCATGGTGGAACAATATTTAAAAACTGATGAAATGTTCGTTGAAATAACCAAGAATCAGTGTTTTACACAAACGGCTTGTCACTGACATAAAAGCTCATTCCATAAACCGTCCGTTTTAAAATGAAACTCCAGCTAACATCCCTCTGAACCGCTCAGACGTGAACACATTTGATGGTAAAAACATCCGAACACATGAATAACTTTTTTAAACTTACGTTTCCTGACTGAAAACAAATAGAATATTATATCAATACACTGACAGTAAAATGAAAGTAAACCTAAATTCTTATTTTAAAAAAATATAGAGCAAATAAATAAGTGGCTTTGTAAACTCAATGATATTAGCATTCAAAATCCACAATAACAGAATTAAGATAATAAATAATACATATAAATAAATTAAATAAATAAATAAATAGACATTTGGGGAACGTGTATACTACTGGATTATTTTTACAGCTAGAAAATATAATCAGCAAATGTCGACAGGAAAAAGGTTTAACTTTGTCATCGACTGTTGAAAGAGTGCCCTGAAGCAAGGCAACGACTGCAGAATGTAATTTTATGGGCAACCCTCCACATAGAAATGTGAACAGCATTGAGAAGTAAGCAAACAGAACCATAACTGAGTCGAAGCTCAAGAAAATCCTGTCAATACATCAGGATATAATCCCTTAGTTATCAAAGATTACAAAACACAAACTCATTTTTCATGGCTGCACACATACACATGTACACACACACACACCACCTTGACCTCCATGTCCGGCGTTCATTTGTAAGGGTGTGAGCGATGAAGGTGTTTGGTCTTGGCTCTTTTTGAAAGTCCAACCCGGATTGGACGTGTGCATGTTTTCAGAGGCTCCAGTCTCCTGGACAGCTCTGGGGGTCCTGCGCACACAGCAGCACATAATTATACAGCAAATATGTGTGCAGTGGACCTGTAATCTACCAGAGCAATCAGGCCTCCGACTGAAAACAAAGGCCAAACAGAAATATTTATGTAAACAACCTTTGTTTCCTCCATTTTTAACTAGATCAACATAATGTTTCTCAAAGTGCAAATAAAACACTGCATCCTGTGATGGGTAGGTTGTTAAACTGATTGATGTGAAATATTTAGAGGCCAGCCCACTTTACTTTCATCGCAGACACTCTCTAGTTCATAAGACCAGCAGAGGAAGAGGAAAGAAAGGTGTGATTTCAGTAATGACTTCAGTAATTATGCCGTGTATGTTCTTTAAAAGTGAAACAGCGTGGCTGAGGAGATTGAAGTAATTTCTTTGACATTACAAAATCAAACTCACTGTAACACAGCTGTTCTGAGGGATGAAGATGCATGAAGGATTGAGACCACATTTTCTCTTGCTGCATCACCTCCTGGGACTCTGAAAGTAATTGAGATTCAGCACTGACTAATTATGTCACATTTGTTCTGTTTTGCCTTAAACATTGTTCTTCTAATTTTAATTATCTAGGTTTTATCCATGAATGCATCTTAGTGAGGAAGGGAAAAAAATACTAGAACACATGTGGGAGTAACCTTTGTCAATCTGACCACACAATAAATCAATGAAAACAACTGTATTTCCTCACTGAATTAAGAAACAAACCTGACCTTTACAATTCCATCAACTACCACTCTGCAAAAACAGTTTAAACAGCAGCACTGAAAACCATAGAATACATGTGCATGTGCATGTGATTTCTGTTTCATTAGAACAATTTAAATAATCCTGACTAATGAGACACTTTGTAGATGCATGTGATTTGCTCTTGTCTCTTATTTCTTTATTTTCTAATTTCCAACAAAATGGAGTAAGAAAATAAGTGGGAACCTCTGTGCTTCCCTGTAGTATCCATGGATGCTTCCTGGCGCTGGTGTCTGTTAATAGGCACTTCCTGTTCGCCATCACAACTGGCTGCAGGAAGAGGGAGCGCTGCATCTCCTCCACAAATTTCCATTATGTGGTCTTCATCACCTTCATCTAAAAATAGGCAGGAAATAATATTTTCTTTTACACATTACGGCAGACTTTTGGCCTTTGATTAATTGGCCCCTAACATACTGGCTTTTTCTTTGCATATTTCTACCTTTTCCTGGTCTCTGTGTTTAACCCCTTTTTTTCACCTCCTAGGGTCGACAAAAAGGAGTGGAAAAAAAGGGGGAGTAGGCCTGTGCCTCCCATTCCATTATCAGCTGTGACCTCAGAAAATTTCTAGCAATGATCTGGTCACATTTAACGCACACGACTCCGTCAGAGAAATGTGGAAGAAAACAGAGCAGAAACATTTACCTGCTCTAAATAACTTATTAAGGTCCAACTGGGGAGATACAGAAATTAGAGAAATTCTTTGTCTTTGAACAGAAGATGAAGTCAGGTGAAACGTCACGGTTTCAGATCAACTGAAACAGTTGAGTGATCGTGGATCTGCTCGAGCCGCATTCATTCAGGTCATGTTACGATCAAATTAAAACGGTTAAGGAAGAAGTTTCACCAAGTAAACTTATTTTTTGTTGTTGTTGTTGTTTTGTCCTGACTGGTGCACAGTTTATCACTGGTTAAGTCACATATCATTCAGACAACATCGGGTTGCACTTTAATTTCCTAAATGCTAGTTTTATGTATGTGAGGATATGTGTTTTCCAGCCTTTCCAACAGGATAAAACTAGGGGTGAATCTTTCCATAAATATTACAAAATGTCAGTATACAAGTGCCTGCTGACTCGTGTGTCTGCACTTGAATAAAAGTACCACTGATTAATAAGAATATTGTACCTTCAATATACAGTATTTGAGATTTAATCTTTGACCCTATTTAGTCAAAAATATGAAAGAAATTTTCATTTTCTAATTGTTCAGTAAAATCACTGTGTATGATTACCTGTGGATGCGCTTCTGTGGTTTCCCAGATCTTGACGACTGTGAGGCTCTGTGCATTTTGAGACATTGCCCTCCAAAGGTTCAGGTATAACACTACACTGATCAAGTGAAGATGGTCTTGCAAAATCACTTCTACTGATATCAAAAAATAAGTTCAGCTCTGTCAAAACTCTGTCAAACTGTTCTTTCATTTCAAACCCGCAGCAGTTGTTCAGGCCAGAGGATGGACTGTCAGCTTCAGTGACAGCAGCAGAAGACACTGACTCTGGGATTAATTCAGTGTGTGTGAGCTCAGAGAAATCACAGACTAATGCACAGTTGGGCTGCTGCTCTGGCTGTCTGAGCACGATGTCATCTGCTGGGTTTAAGTTTGGGCCTTCATTACAAGTGAATTCACTGTCGACAAATCCGCTGCTAAAGTTCTCCGTGTGGCTCTCAAACTTTTCCTCCTCCTCCTCCTCCTCCTTCCCTGGTATCTCCTTGTGACTGTGACTCTCTGCCAGTGGCATGCAGTGCTCAAGTTGTAGCTGGGGTGTTTTCAACAGCTGTCTGGGCAAGCTGGTGAGGACAGGCAGGGTGCCCAGGCCAGCGGCATCATTCTCATCATCTGGTGAGAGATGGATCTTTTCAAAAGTGTCAAACCCCCCCAGCACATCGCTGGAAAGAGTGAAGGCAGATGGGGTAAATCTGTTATGACACTTTAGTGCAGCTGAGTTGTGGTGAGTATTTTGTGAATGGAACAAATCCAGCTGACACGGCACAACTGCATCACTTGTTGAAGGAAAAGAAAAGGCCAGGAACAGATCTTTGTTTTCAGACATGGATGTGTCCGCGCTGTGCTGGGGATCAGAGGAGCAACTGAGCCTTTTTTCTTGGTCATATACATGACAAAAGCTGATTCTGCTCTGCTCTGTCCATCCACTACTCACATCTTCTTTGTCTTCATTTTGCTTCTGCACATCCTCCTGAGATTTCAGTTGTATCTCTGAATTTTCACATCGATCAGTTTTCATCTCTTCTCCAAAACATATCACTTCTTTTCCTTCCTTTTCCTCAGTTGCCATATCCATCGTATCAATGTCAGCATTGGATGGTTGATCGCACAAATGCTCAACCTTGATTTCAAGTTCACCATCAATATGTATTAATTGACTATCACAGTTTTGTGTTCCTCCCTCTCCCTGGTCACTGATGCAGTCACCAGCAGATGTGTCTTCTTTGTCTTCTTCATTTTGCAGCTGAGGTTTTTCCTCTGACTTCATTGCTATTTTTAAATTCTCTTGTTCATCCCTTTCTGTTTCTTTCAGAAAATACCCAACTTCCCCTCTTCCATTTATCTCCGCTGTCTCTTCCACTGATTCACTCTGTGAATTTTCAACCCCCCGTGTCTTTATGTGGTTAAAGCTGACAGGGAAGCAGCTGGATTCACTCTGCTCTTTCAGGTGATGCGTGTCAGCATCACGGGCTTTCTTGTGTTGCACCATCTCCATCACAAATAACCTTCACAGGACTGGATTTCCATTGACAGTTACCCTCATTTTCATTTTTCTCATACGTTTCATTTGTGGTGATGGAAGAAGCCTTTGGTTTTGTGGGTGACTGACAGAAGAGCTCATTTTTATCTTTGCTCTGCTGTGTTCTGCTCCATGGATTAGAGTGCTCTGTCTTGTCTGGACATGAAACCCTTTGTGACGTCCCGACCTCAGAACAAAGTAAAAAAGGTGTTTCGATCTTGCCGATCTTTTCTGATGGAGACAATCTCACACCCGCTGTGCTTTCTGAGTTACACTGCATCCCTTCAGTCTCTTTGTCAACTTCCATCCTGATTGCAGGGTCAATTACAATGAAAGCGTTTGCATCATGAACTCCTTCAGCAGGCTCTTCACTGATGCTAGCAGCAACTGGAGTTTTTTCTGTGCAATCAGCATCATTGCAGTTATTCATTTCAAGATTCACATTGTCAGCTGCAGGCTTTCTGTCTAACGCCACATCATCCGACAGAACTGATCCTTCAGCGCATTCAGCAACAGAGGGAATTAAGGTTTTGCTCATGCCGCTACCATTAATTTGGCCTCTTGTTTCTCCATTAGAGAACGGAAAGTTGTCACTCTGACAAATATGTACTTCAAAGTCCTCCTTTCCATTTTTTCTACCTTCTGTAAAATTCTCAGAAGGGTCCTCTTCAGGGCTTGTGTTTAGTGGCTTAGAGTCTGCAATATCCCCGGCGGAGGTGGGACTGTTAACCTCTGCCTTATTGAAAAGAATAGTCTCAGTGGAATCAAGCTCCTCTCCCTTCTGATTAGTGTCCACAACTGCAGCAAATTGGTTCAAACTATTACAAATACCTGTTTCTTGTACTGAACCGTCATAGATGCAATCAGGCTGGCTTGTACTGAGAGCACCTGCCTGGATTTGACTGGCATGACTTTGCACCTGTGTCCCATCCTTATTATTTCCAGTAGAAAGACTGCAGCTGCCAGGGGTCTCATCCTCAAGTGATTTCCCCAGCTGCCTGCAGTCAGGGAAACTGGGGGTGTAAGTGCTGGCTGAAGTGGGAGACCAACCTGTGTCATCTCTCAGACATAACTCTGACTTTCCTGCTTCAGTAACAAGGGTCGGCTCTTCTCTTCCCATGAGCACTGGGTGTCTCTCAGCACTGATAAAACACGCTTCAGATGATCCAGTGTGTGCATCGTTCATCTGTGATGTAGTTATGTATGTATCAGGGGTAACAGTTGATTTAGTGTCCTGTGGTTGGTCAAGAGGGTTTTTTTCTTGAAAATGTCCAGATTCTTCTGTGCAAGCCAGGCCGTCAGTCTTCTGCAGGTTACTTGATGACAGGCAGTTTACTATTTTTAAAGGCTCTGGAAATGTATCCTTGTTGTTTCCAGAGAAGTCTTTTGTCACAGCACACTCTATCCTGGGTCGTTTTGGGGAGAGTGGTGGAGTAAGCTCCCTCTCTCTTTGTGGATAGATAATGCCTTGTGAGGATTGATCCATTTTCTTTTTATCAACAATCCCTAAAACAGAAACAGATAAGAGTTGGAACACTTATCATAAAGACATTCAGCATATATCACTCAAACTGCTATGAAATTTATGAGGTCTGAGTTGTTTTATAAAGTGAAAAGCGGCTCCTCTGCAGCCTTCGCTCTGAGCCGAGATCAAGCCTAGCTCCCATCAAAATATCTCTGATTCTCCAGAGGGCCATGACCCGTCTGCTGAAGATAAAGTGTTAGCTGTTTCTCAATACTAAGAATGTCAAGTTTGAATGTAATATTTTATCATTTGAAAGCTTGAATTGAGAGAATTCAGGACAGAAGAACAGAGTTCAGTCTTTCTGCTATGAAAACACCTGCATACTTGGTAAACCCACACATCTCTGAAACTGTAAGTAAGTTCTGAAATGGGCTCTGTCCTGTCAAGTAACAAATCTGAAGTGAGAACTATTGTCACATGAAAACATCTCATAACTCTATTCTCATACACAACAATAGTGTTTGTTTATCTTTTTCTTTGTTCTTGAAGATGTTTCACCTTCCATCTAGAAGGCTTTTCTAATTGACAGTCTTCTTTCTCCTCCATCATTATGATGGTTCTTTGATGTGAAATGCATTCTAGGATATGCTGCCACCCCAAGTCTCTAAAAGTCTACACTAGATGCATCATCACATCCAGATATTTTGACCATATTTGGCTAGTAGTAGATTGGAAAAATACTTCAGCTGTGACTGATGATGTTTCTCACACACAGACACACAAAAAACAAACAATATCAATCAACTAAACCAGCACTGTCAGGAAACTAGCTAGCTGGGGCTTTTTTAAGCTTTTGCTGAAACTATCACATGTCATAGCCTTTTGGCTAGTAAGAAAAACACAAATAATCTGTTAATTTGTATGTACAAATGACAAGACCATTATGACTGTTCGAGTACTTAATTTTTTTTTTTTTAAACAGTGTTTTTTTTTGTTTACTCAGTAAATTACTGATCTAAAGCTACAATTAAGTATTCATCTATAATGATAGTAGAAGTCTATCTACCGAAACAAAGCATGCAAGGCACTCATGGGATTTTGAAACTTTATGTTCAACATAAAATGTAAATTTTACATGACTTTTCAAGATCTTAATGTTAAATAAACAGATACCTTGACCAGCAAATGAGTTTCAAACCAGGGACGCTCTGATCCACAGTCCACAGCCTTAAAGATGCAAACACACTTTAAAATGTTTGCTTATTCACCAATATGGCAGCACTGGGTGCCTGTTACATCACACGTATTCCCTCAAAAGAGCAGTTTCGTGCGATGCCACATGCACCTCACACTGCTATGTTGGTAGACAAACAACAGATTGCAGTCAAATGTTTTAAGGGATTTCTGATATTTGTCTTTGCTTGAGTGAATGGGTTCATAATTCCATCATTTTGTGCAGTATTTGGTTGCCCAAACAGACATGGCAGAGAGAGAGAGATCATATTACAGACTGTCTACAGCAGCCATTCCCAAACTTCACAAAACCAAGGCCGATTTGAAATGTGAAAAATCTCTGCAGCTCATGCAAATCTTTAATCACAACTGTCCCGCTCAAAGTTTCTTCCCTCTCAAAGGGGAGGTTTTTTTTCTTGCCATTTTTCGGCTTAATGTTTCTCTCCTGGTAGGGAAGTTTTTTTTTGTTTTTTTTTTTTTACATGGTATTGTTTTGTTTTTTCACTTAATATTTAATAATATTTGCTTGGGCATCATTCTCTGGGTCTCTGAAAAGCACCTAGAGACAATCTTTACATGCAATATAGATAAAGTTGAAGCGAACTGAAGTTTACACAGACCAGTGACTGGCTGTGGTTGTCAGGGTCTGGGGATGAAACTTATTTTAGCTATGCTAACAGCAGCAGTAATTACACAATTCTACTTGGAAGAGTCCTGGAAATAGACAGTCTATCTGGTACAATCTATTTTGTGGCTTTCCTTAAACTCAGTTAAAATAAAAATGGTGTGACTTAAGTTTTTATGCTTCTTTTTGAAGACAACAAAGAGGAGAAAGCCTGGTAAATTACTTAAAAGGACGAGCTAACAGCTTAAGCTATTAAAACTTGTGACATCATTGACCTGCTTATTTAGTAGTTATTAGTCGACGTTTCTCAACATTTACTTACCTTCTAAAGAAAGTGCTTTGGTTTGGTTGCCACCAACCTTCCTCTCAGATTAGCTTGCTTCCTCTCAGATTAGCTTGCTAGCCGACGGCGGGAAACCGTTAAAGACGCAGTGTAATTTATCTAGCAGTTTGCACTGGTAGTATGGATTTCCTTTCATATGAAAAATTAACTCGAATATTTAATTAATTTCGCTTCTGAACTAGGAGGCGCGGGAAGGTTAATAATCAAGACACATTGTAAAGTGAAATGATACCATGTTTTGTCGTTATTTATTTATTTTTATCTGGTGTCAACGGTGGACGGTGTGAAGTCACAGCGAGCAGCCGCTGAGCCACAGCAGCGAGAGAGGAGCTCACTGCTCTCAGCCCCCGTCTGTCTCCTCCTCTCACTACATCAGCAGCACTTTGTGTTCAGCAGCATCTTCCGACGGACCTCCGCCGCTTACTTTCTGACTTCTCCCCCTCAGACGATAAAACAAACATATAAGAACAAAAACATTAAAAACCAACAACAACAACAAAAAAACGAAGCTTCCCGTGGCTGGCTCTGTGTTTCCCCCCGCCGGGTTTTTCTTTTGCGGCCACTCCAGACATCAGATCTCCGGACTTCTCTCGTTGACTTCGCACTCTCTCAAGGTAAGATGGATGCTTTTGTGCAATATGTATAGACTGCTGCGATAAAAAAAAAAGAGGATAACAAACAAATCAACAACAAAGATTATGTATGTATTTTTTCACCTTGTTGTCTCAGTAGTACCGTCATGATGCAACACGGTGCGTCATGTTTTTAATTTCCTGAGGGTGTTTCATTCATTTATTGACGCAGGAACTCCACGGTGAGGGGACAGAAATTGTAAATAACGGAAGAGCAATTTGTCAACACGGCTGTTTGATCTAAACCCTGGCGGTATTTTTGCACACATTTAAACGGTTGTCTCACACCATGCTTGGATTCAGCATCAAAAGTGAAGAGGCAATAAGCATAAGTAACGGCTTATTTGTGTAACATCCATGCAGCTGTGTGAATTTCCTCGGTTATCACTGTCACCTGCGTGGGCTGTCTTGGTGTGACATGGCAACGGCGTGATGTGATGCATCCCTTTTGTCACAGGTACTGATGTTGCACCGTGGCTCCTCCATCTTCAATGGGATGCTACTTTTTTTTGCAAATCAGTGCAGACGTGAACACATCCACAGAGCCCCTCCATGACTGCTGTACCCCCACCTCTCCCACGCACATGCATGCACGCACACACACGTTTCGAGACAACGGGGGCTGCAGGATTAAGCAGAAATCTGCCAGATTTGCCTGAATTAATGCCTCAGATTGCTTTGTTTCCGTCTGATGTTGCCTCACTTCATCAGGACTCTGCCTCCCTCTCAAGGTCAGCCCCTGTTGGCAAATGATGGTAAAGGGATTGTGTTATGTAATAGCCCACGGCCTGGCTCTGGGGCAGCGCTGCTCACTGTTACACGACTGTAAAATCACTCTTTTTGCCAATGCATCCTTGTATCAGTCTGCACCTGTCAGATGATGTTTGATTTTATTTTATTTTCCCTTCTCTTAGTGTGACAGTCCTCCAGTAGACCATGACACAAAAGGAGTATGACTCAGGTTTAGAGGCACCATGGTGTTTTTCTTTCCCGCTGCACTGCAAAGTGACCCAGCGTGTCTTGTCCCAGAGTCGATCCCACTTATCTCTTTTGCTAAAAACAAATAACTGACACTGACCTATGATGCACCAGCTGGCCATGTGAGCAACCGGTGCAAAACATTATGGTGCATAAATCCAAGAGTGGAACGTACACACCGGGGCGTGTTCATCATTCCCAGCTAACAAACGTACCATGCTTCTGCATTTGTTTCAAATTCAACACAGATTCCAATTGCTTTACCCCTTTTTCCTCCCTACAAAATGTACCGGAGAAATAAAAGGATTCATCACAGTTTTACGCTGAGTGGAGAGATCGATCCGGTCTTCATTTGTTGGAGGTATGGCTCTCTCAGGCTTGTAGGCAGCTCTGAAGAATGACAGCTGGCGGAGGTGCCGAGTGGGAATGACAAGTCGCCTATGGAAGACAAAAATAATCAGTTATTTAAAGGAATGTGGGTTGATTTAATTACTCATTTTAAGTCGTACCAATCAAGACAAACAGTGAAAGTATTTTCTAAAAAAGTTCATCCCAGAATCTGTAGGAGGTTTTCACATTCCTCCACAACATTATGCATCTTACACCACTTTAAAAATGACACAAAAAATGTTTTGTGTCACCTTAATTTTGAGATCAGAGGGTCTCTCAATGGACATGGAGGTGAAGTCGGTTTTATGATACTTTTGGAGATTTAAGCTTGATTTATGCTTACATACAGAGCAGATGTTGCAGCTGGCGTTTTTACTGTACTTGTTTGCTTACTGCTTGTGTCGATCTGTAATTACATCACCAAACACTTTTCTGTTGCTTGCGGTACTGAGCATCTTTTTGTTGGCATGGCAACTGAGCAACTAAAGCACGTTCGAATGTGAGTTGGACCTAATCAATGTTAACAGTAACAGTAACTTTTAAGAATATTTTAGGGACTTATCTTCCTATCTGGCATGAAAACAATAAAGAAGTCATCGGGGGGAATATGTAGAAGGTAATGCAATGGTACCAAACAGACTGATAACATTTGTGGAGGTTTGCATCATCCCATAGTTACAGTTTCGGAGATCCACGTTAGGCTACGGTGCAGGTTATGGCTCAGGTCCTCAACTATGTCGCTTCATCATAAAACCATAAGTCACTTGTTCGGTCTTTTGCTTGGTCACGCTCTTGTTTTCTCCTTCCTTGCTTCTTCCCTCTTTACTTTCCATGGTGTCCAGTGTAGTAGCTCTGTTTGTTAGCTTCATCTCATGGCCATCGTTGACCATCTTTGTTCACATGAAACATGGTGTCATAAAGCGAAACACAGCCGCTGGGAGAGGGGACCGGTGTGAAAGTCCGAAGTTAGTTTGGGTGGTTTTTGCCAATTGAAAGGATGGGAGACCGCGACAGTTGGATGACACGTCCTTAAAATAATCAAATATTCCTTCAGATTAGGGATGCACATGGTTAACCGTTAACCGTTAACCGAAACAGTAACTCTAACCGATTAAAACTAACAGTCAATTTTGTTTTTAAGCTACGTAATTCAATCAACTCATGGGGGCGTGTTTACAGGTGCAACAGGCCTCTGATTGGTCAGTTCTACATTCGCTTAGAAAAGAGCGCGTCATTGAAAAAACGAGGAAGTACCCACATCTGTACGATTCTCTTTCTCCACACTACAAAGACAGCACATATTCTAGTAATTCATGGAGGGAGATTGCGATGAATGTGGGTCTGGATACGGCCGAGACGGTGAGGAAGTGGAAAAACGCAAGAGATAAGTTTAGTAAGTTTAGC
Organism: Hirundichthys speculiger; assembly: GCA_018398805.1. Taxonomy (NCBI): domain Eukaryota; kingdom Metazoa; phylum Chordata; class Actinopteri; order Beloniformes; family Exocoetidae; genus Hirundichthys; species Hirundichthys speculiger. The sequence goes on from JAGFBZ010002129.1 coordinate 397,976, forward strand.
TAGTTCGTGATTGTCGCTCTTGTGTTGTGGCGTGGAATAACATAGCAGAGACCGCGCTAGTATAAATCAAAAGTGACGGCGGCATCTCTGCGACAAGCTGACGGCAACACATTGCCGAGAGAGTATACGCGGGGAAGTGTCCGCATGCGTCCACGACAACGCGCGCAAGATCGCGGCAGCCAACCCTCATGGACTTATCGGTTAACGGTTATTAATCGTTAAAGGGCGTCGGTTAACGGACATAAAAAAGAATCCAAAATGTGCATCTCTACTTCAGATGCAATTGAAACTGGTGTTTTAACATGAACACTAATTGATGTCCATTTACAGGTTGTGCAGTTGGTCTTTTTTCTTAGATGTACACTATAAATTAGATTTTTTTACACCACGGCAACTGGCTTTTGGACCATTTTTATGTGGGCTTCTTTGAACGCGCATTGACACAAAACTGAATAAAAATGTATTTTAATTATACTTGTGATGAGTGAAAACAGATCCCACAATCCATACTGTTAACTTAACAACAGAGTGGTGTCTTTTATCTACCAGAGTAGATAGAGATGTTATAACCAACATGCTCACCATTGTACAACGTGACCCATGCTCTGATAACAAATTTTCCCCTTTGACGACTTTACCTGCACCAACATAAGGAGAGAAAAAGAAAAAGAAAATATTCTTTATTAATTCCCAAAGGGAAATTATATTATTACAGCAAAAATTAAAATATATAAGAAGCTAAAACCAAAAAAAAAGGTCAAATTAAATTGAACAAAAGGTCAGAAATTGTCAGATAAAAGCCATGGTTGAAACCCTCAGTGTTTATCATCTGTGGTGTGTTGTGTTAGTCGCCTGGCAACAACCGTAGTGATGACATCACATGCAGCATTGGCAGATAACACTGGTGAAGTCTTTCAGTAGACAGCATGGATGGAAACTTGCATCCGAGAGTTCAGCATCTCACTTTTATCAGTCTGTGTGAAGTCTTTTGTCCAGCTGTATTCAAACAGAGAGACGCTGGAGTCCAATATTACGCTCCTGCAGCCACGTATCACAAAATAAATAGCACTCTCGCTGTCTCCCATCAGAGCTGCAGGCTCATCCGTCGCGCCTCCCAGGGATCTCGCACTCCTGTAGAAATCCTCCGGATAGAAAACAGCGTCCAAACCAGCATGGAAAAATCATCGCTTAACAGGATAAAATGCTCAGTAAAACAATCTCAAGCAGGTACAAAGACAGACACAATTCAACATCAGGCTACAACTTGATCTGTGCCATTCTGAATAACCAAACTGTACCAGCTGTAGATGAAGCTTTTCCTCAAGAAAGAACTATATGTTTTCGAAACATTTCCTGACATTGATTAAAACTGCCCAGTTTAAACTGTGACTCCAGCTGCACGCCGACGAGGCCATGCAGAAGCAGCTCCGCTGCTTGTTCTTGGATAGATGACAGGAGACAGCGAGGTGAGGATCATTTACATCATTGGCACTGGAAGCTTCTGGTGTGAACACAATGGAGGAGAATGGTCATGGAGCGCCACATTAGGAGCTGCCGTTGTATCCGAAAAGTGCATTTATTCAGCAGGGGATTTTGTTTCTGTCGTAACCGTAGACTCGTGTTGTGCGGGGTTTCCATTAAAATCATGCACTTAAACTGAACTCGCCGTTGTCCTCGTATATAAAGTGCCCTCAAAGTCACCGACTCAATCCTGCGTTCAACATGCAGACTGAAATACTGAACACGATCAACTGTGGAGGATGGACTGATGCACTGATTCACATTCTGCACGCGCGTGCTAATTTAAAATCAAATTTATTTTCTGTCTGTTGTGCAAATGTTCACACTCGCCCGCACACACACTAACACAGAAAAATATTTGAGAGGCTGTAACACGTCTTCTGTTCACATCTCTCCCAGGACAACACGTGTCTCTTCCTACAGCTGTTGTCTTCACACTCGGCCCATCTCGCAGCAGAGAAGCGTTCGCAACTCGCTCTCAGAGTTCACCGCGTTGTCACTGTTCCTGCAGCACCGAGAGATTTGTTTGTAGGATGCTACAGACCGGAAACATATTTTTGTTCCTTGTTGTTGAACCGAGGGGCTACATCAAGCTTGCTAAACCGACGCTGTCCAGGAAAATACTTGCAGAAACGCGTGACCATAATTTGGGGCGTGGTGTTATGAGGGAAAGCTGCATAGCAGCTTGCTCTCATCACTTTGACTGCTACTTAACACTTAGCATTTTCAGTGAATTTGACATCTGAGCTGTGAATTGAAGAGCCAAGAAAACATAATCACTCTTATTTTGAAGACAATATTGCTTGTTGCAGTGTTAATTATAGTAGCAGACCACTACGGCGGGGTCTGGGTTGGCCTCCAGGAGTCCAGGGAGGAAGGCCGCTAAACGTCTCACGGCAGGCTGAATCAGCCTTTTTGCTTTGTGCAACTGCTGATAATTGGCTGGCCGATGGCCAAGGGGTGTCTCAGTTGTTGAAAACAGATTCAGTCAGGATGAATGTAAGCTAACGTTAGTTAGCATCATAGGTTACCACAAGCTAACATGCGTAGCTTGTGGTAACTTCGTTAAGGTGAGCATAATCTGTCTGACCGCCAGGGTTGTTGGTTCCACCCATTTGTACAAGAGTTCTCTTCAGACACCTGTGGGTGACCTCACAAAAGATTTGTCCAGTTCTTTCTATAGTCCTGCAACAAGACGTCAGTTTCATATATTCATGCCTGGGTGCGGTATTTACCTCAGGGCTCTGAAACATTGCACGATCCTGGGCTGTCAAGGATCACTGTTGTGAAAGAATCGTGGGACCTTACGTACTTACACTGGTCTTGAAACCAAATCTGCCTGATATAATTTTCTGACAGTGTCAGAAATCCTACGACCCGTCCACTTACTAGCCAATAAAAATGCAACTCGAAATTACGTATTAATTTATGCGACCCAGCACCGCTCCGAAGAACAATGAGGATCCCTGGTTGGCCTCTTCTCCCTAACCATGACAGGGACCACATTCTTCTCTTTCGCCGTTTCTTTTTGTAAAGCATTTTCAGCATACATAAACGCGACAACGGAACGGTTTATGTTTACTTGTTGTTTGTTGCACTTCTACACCCACCCACATCTCTGCATCAGTCACAGCCTGTTATTCAGGAGGGCTTATCATCGTACAGCGCAGACCATCCTTGACATCATAGTCAAGATTAAGAAAATGCAAATTCATAAAAAAAGAGAAAATTCTATTAAATTAAAAACTGCAATGTAGATACTCATTTTATGTAATTTAATCTCAGACAGTAAGGTTCCATCTAATTTTTCAAATAAATTATCAGCATTTAATTGTAAATATTTTTGGAAAATGAAAGACTATCAATTCATTGCGATATTTCTTTGTTTTTGTGATATCGTGATTATATATTGTGCAGCCCGACCAGAAATCTAAAGAAGTTGATTTCACGAATATAATGAACTATCTAAATGCAGAAAAAAATTAAAACAGTGAAATGATGAAAAGTATGTTTTGACTTTCAGAGCATAACAAAAGAAGAATTCAATATTTACTCCCTTGCAGAGTACCTAAATTGTTCATGTATAAAATAATGATATACGCTGCTTCTCAATGTTTTTGCTGAAAAATCCCCAAGTGGCAGTTTAGTTGTTTTCCACACTGAAACCACGGTGGATGGATCACAGGATGAGCTACGAATGAAGAGAGCTGTACTACATCCTCTGCTTTTCATAAACAACTGAACACACTTAAGGTGCCCTGCAGGTCACATTAACATAGAGGCAGATATTCTGTGCTGCTCAAAGCTCTTATTTCAGAGACGCGGGGTTGTTTTATCTGAATACCTCTGTGTTCTCATGTTGCATAATCTGCGTTATAAATGCCAGATAGTGTTCTGTGTGTGTTCAAAGATGCTCAAAGACACTCCAGCATTCTGCTGTGCATCTTTACGGCGCAAACCGGCCTTCAATTCATGAGAAAATATTGCATGGTATATATGAGTGAGTGTCGATTTGGTTTCCTAAGCAGAGAAAGCAACCTGACTCAGGTACGGTTTGTGTAAAAGCAGACGATCAAATAGCTTTTTTTAAACCGGCACAGCTCAGAAATACGCATTATTCCCTGTTACCTGTCAGAGATTTACCAGAAAGGACATTTTTCAGTGGGCATGTCCCAAGCCCCGCCCTCCCGAGGTGGAATTGTTTTTCTACGCATTATATTGTTACTGTATTTTACTGACTTAATTAGATTTGGTTTTTCAGTTACGTCAATTACCAGTTTTTTCTTTCATGTTGCACCTGCAGCAAATTGATTTGTAATAGGTTCATTTATTTTTTGCTTCCCCATTTAGATGATAGGCAGCAAGGAGGCCTGATTAATCGACGCGTAACTCAACTTTCACTTAATCCAAAGTTCCTCTGTGAACTTGGGTCACACTGAACGCAGCTGAAAAACTTTGAAATTGGTTTTCAGGGTAGCAGAAATGTATTTTCTGTAGCCGCACTGTGGTCCACAAATTATCTGTGGAAATTGAGGTCCTCGCCGGCAGGAATCCTTTAATGTTTTTTTCTTTTTTTTTCCCCCAGAATAACTATTCTGAGCTAATGTTGTCACCTCCTGGAGTGTTTTCAGTGCAAACAGCCAGATGTACACTCACACCTTCCTTTCCATTTAAAGCCGTGTTTCCATTTGCTGATGTGCGCTCATGTGACACGCTCGAAAGTTCATCCATTCTAATGGGAACCTCCTCAAATCTCTGACGTTGTGATGAAATCCCACCTTACAGTGTTTTTCAGGCCATCATATTCCCCGCGTACGTGGAAAATCGTCACCTCGTGGGGTGGATGTTGGAGGGAATGAAGCTTTTGGGAAAGCAAACATGTTTGGGTTGTGAAATTGCGGTGGCTACAAGTGTAGTCTGAGGAACTGTATCTCGTCCATGGCAGCAGTGAGTTGGCATTAGCAGCTTTAGGATTATTAGTGTTGCCATTGAACAAACCTGTGTAAGGTGCTACTTGCTTCCATTGAACACCAGGAGGCTTGTTACGAAAAACGGACTATGCTTCGTCAGTCTATATCACATGTGTCAAACACAAGGCCCGCGGGCCAAATGTGGCCCGCTACGTCATTGTATGTGGTCCTCGAGAGCTTGTGCATTATTGGCTTCAATTTTAAACCAATATTTTAAGACTTAAAATAAGCTTACACCACGTTAAAGCGCATATTGACAATAAACTGCATCTCCCATAATGCATTTCGTCATTACCCACAACGATAATAGTATATCACCATGCGCAAGACATCAATACAATTTTCAGAACTGATGGACTTGAGATAAACCTCTACAAACTAGCCCTAATATGTCCAAGAAAAGAAAAAATGATGCACAAGGAAGGCAGCTTCATGAACAATGGGAAACGAATACATATTTGTACCTCAAGATGGAAAAAACAGTATGTCTTTTGTGTTATGAGGCGGTGTCAGTCGTGAAAGAATAATAATCTATGCTGGCATTTTGACAGCAAACATGGAGCTGAGTTTGCTAAGTTTAGCCCACAAGAAAAACAAATAATCGTTTCCGCTTTTGAAACCAAGGTAGTGGATACTCTCAGTGATGTGAACATCACCTGTGCGAGAGCAGGGTTACAAGCACAAACCCTGAGTTTAATATAATGATTTAAATATTTGAAACTTGAATACATGATAAATACAGAAACACTTATTTAACAATATAATGAGGTGTAGTTTAATTTATTTTGAGTTACATTGCATTTTGTTAAGTTCATGCTGCCAATCTGGCCCTTCAAGGGCCACCATGATGCTGTTGTGGCCCTCAGTGAAAATGAGTCTGACAGCCTTGGTCTATATGAATTTCACCTTGTTGGTTTTGAGGCCTTTTAAACAACAGTCACTTAAATTCAGTTCAGTATTTCCTCATGAATCCCCAAAGGAAAATTAACTGTTACAGGAACTGTCATTATTTGAGTTTTTTTCTAAGTGTTCTAAGTTTCTTCTATGTACGTTAGACATCTGAAGCAGTTTGGAAATCTGAGAAGACGCCAATCAGGGATTAATGAAAAGACTGATGCCATATTTGTGTCTCTAAGGATTTTTGAAGAGCTTTTGGAGAGGTTGACCATTTCTGAGACAGAATACTAGACAGTATTAGGTAGGGGTGTGAAAAAAATCAATATGGCTATATATTGCGATTTTCAGTCGCCCGATATAATATCGATTTTTCAGCTCCTAATATCGATTTTTAGGAAAATGTATTCATTCGCTTAAATGTGCAAAAAATACTAATAATAAACAATAAATAGGTTGTTTTGAAGCAAATCGTTTTGACTCAATTTGTCCTCTGAATTATCAATATCATCTGATAAACATATACAGCAACTTGATTTTTCATCTCTATTTTTAATTTTGATATTAACTGGGTAGAATATCGCAATATATCGCGATATCGTATCATGACCCAAGTATCACGATACATATCATATTGCGAGGTCCTTGGCAAGACTCACCCCCTAGTATTAGGGCTGGACAATTAATCCAAAATTAATATAAACAGACCCTTAACCAACCTAATCTTACCCATGTCGGTTATTTTCAGTTATTTGAAATATTCATTAAGTGGCCATATATGGATCATTGATGTTTCCCAGAAATGAACTCTGGTTTAAAAAAATAACAATTTTAGTGGTTGAGAATATTTGCAGCAAAACCTTGTCAGTGATCTATGACAGCAGAAAAGTTGACCTAAAATGATCACTTATTATTCATAATTAATGAAAAATTAGTTAATTTATCATGAAAATGATTTGAGGTCATATCGCTCAACCCTGTGCATTATACATTATCTTCTCCATACTGTTCCTTTGATTGTCATTCATTCATTGTCAGCCACCCTAAAAGCCATTAAACTACGACATAACAGGAAACTGACCAGGTAGCCTGAAGCTGACCTGAAGCATTATGGGATACCCATTAGCTCACATACTCCAGACTGTGCAGTCGTTAGTCTGCTGCATACGGGGTTTGCAGTTCGGTCAAAATCAGTACACACTTGTATGATGTGTGTTTTGCAAAAATGGCCCTTCGGTGCACAAATTAGTGTTGCGGATAGAATATACACCTCTTTCTTCTGAGGCTCTGGGCTCCGTTTGCTAATTTACATTTAATCTGCCTTTCAGTTACGCTGCCCTGCAGCCTCGTCGGTTTATTTGCCTTTTTCTTTTAAAGTAGTTTATTTTTTCAGCCGTTAAGCTTTCAATCTGTGTTTGAGTCCTCCTTTGTAACACAGAAATATATAGCCATTAAAATTAGATTCTTTTCATTTATCATACAGGGTTTTTTGTTTTATTTTGCAGTAGTTGAACCAGTGATTTATATTCCTTGTTCAATATTGTGTATATATCATAAATTTCGAGAGACTTTCCCGACGTAACTTGACACAGAAGAGCAATTGACTCAATTTCTGTGACAGAGTTATGTTTCGATCTGTAATAAACTGCACAATGGGATCAAGGGCTATTTTGGAAAATTGCCTGGATGTTGTCACCAAGGTTTAAGATGACCTGACATCTGGGGAGAAATGTTTAGCCGAGGACCATTTCCCAGTTACAAAACAAAAAGCGAAACCAACAGAGGAACCAATAAGTAAACCTGGATAACTTGAAAGTGTCTGTAACGTGAAATATTTCACAGTTAACTTTTTTACGACAGCACCTGCCACGGGAACCGGCGCATGAATCATGTATAGCTCATTTGGAGTGAACCTCGGGTCGCACTGTGTCCATTTCAACCGCAAGGAAACCAGTCAGGGTGAGGAAATCTGCAAGATTTCAGCACTTCAGCATCATCAAATGAACATAAACCGAATCGCTGTAGCACCTGCTCGTGACTCTCCTACATGCTGAAGAGGTCCAGCAGAACGTTACAGGTTAGAAAGAGAGTAGAACTGTCTCAAAGTTCCGGGGTGTTTGGCAGATTTCAGATAAGTAGGGGCTGGTTGATGAACTCATCGACGCCGTGATGAGGCAGCGTTGGCAGCCGTGCAGACGAGAACAGAAGGAGCTGCAATGCAAATGGCTGCATTGGTGCCGCAAAAGGGGCGTCAAAGTAAAACATGCTTGAGTTTATTTTTCTTAAAAAGAAAAACCTGTTTCTAACAAGCGCTCCAGGGGGGTTGGGGGCGCAGATGAAAGGAGCCATTCAACTTGTCTTTCATGATTTAAAATGTGAAACAATATACACAAATGCAGGACAGCTGGTGCTTTTTTAACGCCTACTCTTTTTTTTTTTGTCAGTTTTCCCGTGGTGGAAATAATAAAGGTATTCTTATTCTTATTCCAAAACCAAGTGACTTGTGCGTTCCTCTTACTCTGGAGTTGGCCTCACTGTAGTTGTCTTGAGCTGAAACACAATCTTTTCTTTGTTCTGACTGGATAATCCCTGAAGTGATGTGGATTTGTGAACCTGCCTGCTGATTCCATTAACTGTGAAAGTTTTATTGAGGCGTCAGTCATCGAAATCCATCACGCCGTTGTTGATATGTTGCTTTTCCTCCTAGCGAATTGGCTCTATTCTTTAAAATATAATTCCTCCCCTCCCGATTTCGAAGACACATTTTCTCTCAAAGTGAGAAAAAATAAATATTTAAATACTTTCTTGATTAGCGTAATGCAAAACCCTCTCATTAGAATAACTTCTAAGGTTTAAAGAGCTCCTACAAACGAGGCAACAAACAAATTAGGACAAACAGATGCTTGTTCTAATTTGGGTAAAAGAAGCTGAAGTGTTTCAAAAAGCAAATCTTATCACAGTTAATTTGGAGGTTATTTTTAGTTTCCTAGAAATATACGTGGCGTCAGCCTCGATCAATCCAATCAATCTTTTCAGCGTGCACAGGCACTTCTTTTTGTTCTGCATCGTTTGTCACGCGCCTAAAACCGTTCCTGTGTCGTCCCTCTGTTTTGCAGCAAAAATGGGGAAACAGAACAGCAAGCTGACCCCCGAGGTGATGGAGGACCTGGTGAAGAACACAGAGTTTAACGAGCACGAGCTGAAGCAGTGGTACAAGGGATTCCTGAAGGACTGTCCCAGCGGCCGGCTCAACCTGGAGGAGTTCCAGCAGCTGTATGTGAAGGTGCGGCGCCGCTGACTCGCTACCTGCGCTAACATGGACAACAGTAACCTCACTGACATCCCTGTGCATGCCGGTTACAGGCTCTGAATGTCCATTTGGATTTTTTTACTATTAACAGGATCAGTCCTACTACAGCTTCTTCTTTTCAGTGATTTTATTTGTGTCTTTCACATGTCAACACTGTTGCATGTGGAATCCACCTGCTGCCAAAATGCATTGAAAACCCCAACGGGACATCAGTTTAGATTAAGGTGTTTACATGTCTTCATAATATGACTATTATCGCCATACTTACTCCAATTATTGCTTACCTTCATTTAGATTAAGGTTGCTGGTTAAATGGGAGTTTCTCCAGAGTGTTATATACTTCAGAGTTTCGCCTTAATCTGATTAACGTCAGACTAGTTTTGTTCATGTAAACATGAGGGGGGGCTAACTTTGAAAATCTGTTGCTTAAAAAGTGGCAGCTCGGCAGATACCTAATGGTTTATTCCAGTGATTCCCAAAGTGTGGGCCGCGGCCCCCTGGTGGGCTGTCATGGTACTGCAGGTGGGCCGTGAGAGGTCATTAAATATTAAACAAATATGTTTTAAATCCTCGATCTTTATAAAATATGTTTTTAATTACTGTAACATATTAATGACATGATTTAAAAACATTAAGAAGTAACAAAACAAACCAGTTAAGTGTTATACTACCGTCATCTTAACTAGCTTCGTAGTCCTGTATGTTGATCACAGTCGTGATTAAAGGTTTCGGTGGGCCGCGGAGATTTTTCACATTTCAAATTGGGCCTTGGTATTCTGAAGTTTGGGAATGGCTGGTTTACACGTCTCTAAGTGTTTCCCATAAAGACAGAAGCTATGGAGGCCACGCCTTCCCAGATAACCAGGCTGCTCTGATTGGTCAGCTCAAGCGGTCCGATCAGGCTCCACCCACCAGGATGTGTTCAGTTCTGCTGAAATTCAGAAATTGAAAATAGCATCCTACTGGAAGCAAAATGAATATTTCAACATTCATCAGCAAAGTCATTAAAATTTTATGATTCCAAACTCCAGAACACATAAAGCACACCTACTTATTTTCATTTACTTCATCGAGGGCCAGGTATGGCTTTTTATAGGACGTACATAGCAAGTAAAGATATTTAAACATCAATTCTGATTTCTTAGGTACTCGAATGATATCCAGCTGACACTTTTTAATCTTCTGGGCTTTCAAAGGCACAGATGGTTTAATGTGATAGAAAGCTGCCTTGAACTTGGCAAATTTAGCATATTTTCTAAAATAAAGAAAATAAATGCAGGACTTCAAAAGAAAAATAAATACAAGCAGGTGCAATAAAAAAGTAAAGAATGACTATGTTCTTAGCCACTTCTGAGGTAACAATAGGAGACAAGCAGGTTGCGTAACAGTAATTGTTGCATCATAAGAGGAGGTATCACTGTTAATTGGCGATGTGCTTGTTGTTAAAGACCAACAGAACACAGTTGGTGTTGCAAGTGTTGTTAAGGCTCGAATGAATACCCACTCATGACAGCTTTTAGCATGCACACCGCCGTGCTCCCATTCGCCTCTGTTGTATCTGGGCAGAAACCCAACAGAGGCTGATATCAGGGGCGGTCCGATGATTATCTTCTCATGCTAATATGAGTCCTGCTGGATCTTATTACCACTGATGGAGCAGTGTGAATGTTTTCCATTGTAAAGGAAAGGAGGAAGCACAGATTCACAGAAACAATTATGATCTCAGAATGAAGCACGTGTTGGGATGAGAGAGCAAGTGTTCAAATATGGACTTCACCAGGGACGCCTTTACTACTTTTACTGATGCTGCAGTCTGATCGATACAAAAATTTATTGATCTTTTTTTCTGCCTGGCTCAAAGAGATTTGACCAGGTGAACAGTATTTTAATCATATATATATAAAACATGTTTATAACAGACACACACCCCTCTTCGCTATGACATGTCGTGAGTGTTGATCCGTCCTTTGTGAGGTTCAGCACGTTGATATTAGGATGATCAGTTTTGTCCTCAGCCTAGATCTAAATCTGCGCCTTCCAAATCAGTGAGAGTTTTCATAGTTGCTTTCAAAAGTTTGCGTAATTCGCAAAAGCCCCAAACGCAGTGATGAGACCGTTTTTCGACCAGCGCTGCCAACCAGTGATGGTTCCTGGGTTTCCCGTGTTCCTGAATGATTCCTTGTTCAGTAATAATTAAATAATAAATATAAATAATAATCTAATGCATTACTTTTTAAGGTAGAAAACAGAAGATAAATAAACTGTACAGTGCATTTTATCTTTAGTTATGTCTAAGCCTCAATGGACATCAATTTCAGTTATTTACTTATTTACTTATACAGTTTTTAAATGCACACAACCTAAAATTAGGGATCTTGTAGTTACTGCTGTCAAATCTTTCTACCTGCTATTCCAGCGTGGGTTTTTACAAATTCAGTTCATGAAAAGTTCAGTTCAATCCAGAAAAGATGAATTCTCAAACATCCTGTGATTTTTACATCTGAGCTCAGTTAGCATTAGCGCGCTCTGTGACTTTGCCTGCTGTTGTTTTACGATATTAATGTGGTAACTTCTCACAGACCAGCCATATGTGACATTAAAACCCCCACAAAGCACATGGCAGCGCTCTGGTGAAGCATGACAGATGGAGAAATGCTGTATGTTTAAAAAAAAAAAAAAACTCATGATAGCAGAATAAGCAATGCGCTCACGGGAACAAAGTGAGCGATGGAAGTTCGAGAGACTGAACTGCTGCTGGCAGTGTTTCCAGAGGCTTGTTGGAAACTGGTGCTGCCTTGTCACGTCAGGACTGGACGACTGGAACGGCGTGACTGTGGTGCTCTGCTACACGTGAAATGGCGTCGCTGCAAGATATCAAAAACAGGTGCAGAATGACACCTGGTTTTCAGGACTCAGTCGTGTCAAAGCAGTCGATCGACACCAGAAGGGTATAAAGGTTCAGTATCCAGCTAACATCTGTGAAATAAACGTAATAATACAGTAATCCCTTATTTTTTGCGGTTTAATGGGGCCCTGCCCCCCCCCCCACCCCCCCCCCCCATGCGAAAATCAAAATCTGTGAACAGGAGCCGGAACCCCCCCGAGCCTAAATAATATGTTTAAATACCGCAGAAAAGTAGCGAGGCGCTGCAGCGAAACAAGACAAAGGCCTCAACTGTGGTCTTTCTGTTACCTTCACAGCCTCTGGTCTCTGAACCGTAGTAAAGAAATCGCTGGTATTGTGCTATTTTTGGCTCATAATTAGCGGCTAACACGCTAACAACAACAACAAAAAAAAGTCCGGTTTTCTCTGCATGGAACGAGCACTTTATTCTGGCACCGCAGGAACTTGTAAAATCACACAGGTTGTATTGTTGGGCTCCTGTCGGTTAACAGAGAATGTAAATCTATACACGCTGGACTGCTGTTTATGCTCACTCCACTTTTCATCTAACCCCGTTTTCGTTCTGCCGTCCCACGGCACACACACTCCATTACCCATAAGGCCACACCATTACCCATAAGGCTACTTTCTTAAAGGGGCCAGGCTGGCTCACAACATTTCTTCGCTGTGAGAGAACGCGCACAACATCCTGTGATGTTTCTGCAATTTATTCTTGATTTTTTTTATTATATTATATATTTCTGAAAAAATCTGTGAATAACTAAAACTGCGGAACTCAAAGCGCGAATTGGCGAGGGATCACTGTATACCCCCTTCAATTATTGGTTGAGTCGGTGCTAAAAAAAATACATGGTTTAATCTTAATATTTATAATAAACAGCCACATGTTGGCTGCCCTTTCATAAAACAACATTGCTGTGTAGTTTATTGTGACATATTTTGGCATTACTGCTCTGGAAACTGGTCTGCTCCAGGAGACTCTGACCTTAATTTCGTCATTTTATAATGGAGTTAGAAAAAGATTTAACCCCCCAAAAAAATCAATAGAATAGACATGCAGCATGATAACTGCAGTATAAGGAGATTAATAAACTGCAGTTTACTTCCTTCATGCTCTTATCATGTTATCATACTGTACATCAGGCTGATCTCTGCATCTCGTGTGGTACATTTCAACCTCCTGAATGGCAGCGTGGATCAAAGCACGATGAGTAAGGCAAGAATACTCCTTAATCTTTTATCAGCAATGCCAGGAAGTGCTTTATAACCAGAGAGGGCTGCCATTACATAATACGCGCCTGGGCATTAAGGCCACGGGTGCACTTCCTCTAAATGCCATCGGAGCTCATGCAACACCTCAGACCAGTTTAAGACGAAGAATAAAAAAATGATCTAGGAGACATCAGACGTAAACTGTTATTTTTCCCATAAAGGAAAAAAAAATAGATAAAAGAACATCTATCAACAAGAGAAATTTTGATCAGAAAAAAGACCAGAATCTTTTGAAAATTGAACTGGAACTATATCTGCACTTCTGGGAAATAAAAGGAAGTTGGCAGCTTCCTATCGAGCTTTACTTGAACATGAGGAACCGTGGCAGGAAAATAAATCTCCAAACGGACGAACACAGCCCACATCTTGAGGGGTCTTTCAGGCTTGGGGGGGGGGGGGGGGGGGACCTATTTTTGATGCATCCTTTTATGTTTCTAGGCAACAGTGTATCAGTGTTGGGACTTTAATTTACATCCAATCGGGCTGGTAGATGGAAAAATGGTCCGCTGCGACCTCACATTAGAAGGACAGGATGTTCCCGTGAAGAGCAACTGCTTGCGCGGCTCTGATAGCGAGCGTTTGTGAGGGGAGGGGTGATTGGGGGAGGGGGGGGGGCTCATATGTTTAGTAGGAGGGTGACGGAGAAGGAGTAGGGTGTTTGTGTCTGCAGCGAGAAACGGAAAGAGGAAGAGGTGAGAAAAGTAAGCAAGTGAATGAAAGTGCGCGTACATTATTTATTAGTCATTAGAGCCGTCACTGTCATGCATGCGTGGCTCCAGTGCATGCGTGAAGGTCGGGAGTGCTCAGAGGTCTTTAGTTTTCAATACTGTGCTTGGGCCCACACTTTTTTTTTTTTTTTTGCACACCCTCTTCCCCCTTTTGCACAGATCTGCACCTGTAACACTTGTCCAGATCTCCCTCCTGCGTAGGTGCTAAATGCAGTGTTACCTCTGACCACCTTCGGTAAGTCTTGCTGTTTTGGTCGGGCACAGACATGCTGTTTGTTCCTTTGCTTCTTTTTTTTTTTTTCTTTCTTTCCCACCCCATGTGTCTCACTCTTTTTTTGGAGGATACATGAAAAGAGAGGGGAAACAGGTGCAGCATGCTGGCTGGAATTAATAACACTGTGTCGGAGGGCATTTTTGATGCTGCGCAACAAAGCTGCATCACATACAGGCTCCAGTGTTTCTACATAGACTCTACACAGTACAATTCCTCCATTTCCACATTTGACTTATTTTCTGCTTCATTACAAAAAGACCCAGTAAGAATACAGTATCAAAGTACACTGAAATGAAACTGAATATGTATATATTATCAGGATTGTTCTTGATGACTCGCATTCAGACCGATTATTAAAATAAAAAGCACGTGAAGATTTTAGCAAAATTAAAGGGGAAATGAAACCATCTCAGAATGATGAGAGCACAATTTAAAAGCCATTAGTATGATAAGTTCAATTGGAATAGGTTATTTAAATGCTAATTTTGTGGTAAAGAATGAATGCTGACCTGTAACTTTCATGAGGAGAGCTTTTCAATACATCGACCAGGCAGTGATAATTGCCTCTTTGTGTGTGCTCGGCATTATGAAAAGTTGTTCACATCGCAGTTGAGCCAGACAGCAATGCAGAGTCAAGTGGTGTCCATCTTTGAAATGTGAAGCTGGAAAGTCACTAAAATCGGTGTCTGAAATCAATTTTAAAGGCTTTTTGGCTCAACTAGGTCCTTGATTCTTCTTCATGGGTCTTATGAAACTTGGAGTATGAAAAATCGTTGCACATTCGAGATGTGAAATTGTTTTTTTTTTGTTTGTCTTATCATTTATGTATGGTGCAGTCTTTAGAATGATTAAATAGTAAAATGCAGGGATGTTAAATTAATGATGCAGCACGGCTAAAGCTCAAGTCCCGCAGGATGCAGAATGGAAGTGGAAAGGAAGCAGTTCAAAGCCAGCTGCTTCGAATTACCACCATTCAAGTCAGTGAGAGTCGTCGCACCAGAAGCGCCCTGCAGCAGCCAGAAGCGCCCGTCCCCGCTTCTCTGCCAGAGATACTCGGCAAGTTTATGTTGGCGCTTGGCCGCCGGTCGACCGCATCAATTTACACACAGCACATTGAGTTGGCAGGACCTCAGACACGAAAATGGCAGAAAGAATCTGGCGAATTTTCAATATAAAGCGCCACCAGCAGGCTCCGACTCGTACGTCGACATTACGATTAACCTGCGGGGGCTGTGTGTAAACAGTTCAGGGGTTTTTAGAAGGGATTAGAAAGAGTCCATCTAGAAGTTAAAACACATTTTATGAAACAGCACTCAGCCTTGGTACTTAGACATGGCGCAGACTTCCTCACAATGGTCACGTGATCTCATAACCTTTGGGTGAGCTCGTTATCTCTCACAAGTCCGGCCGAGAGGGGGTGGTGCTCGATGTAGCGACGCTCCAAGTCGTTGCCTGTGGAACTTGAAGACACAGCAAAACTGCTTCAAAACCAGACCCCAGCGTTTTCCGTGTCCTGTGGGTCTCTGACTTAAGAGAGGAAGCTCCACTGATGTCTTCCAGCTCTCTGGAAGACATATGAATGCCAGAGTTTAAGAAAACAAACTCAAACAGAAGATTTTGCATAAATTTGTTTAGAAAAGAACCGTATGTAATTTGTATTTCCTAAAGCGGCACAAGGAAACATTCGAAATTTTTAGCTTAGCTTGTCCCCGTGTAAGCGTTGAGTTTAAGTAACTCTGTCTGAGATTTACGCAAGTAATTCAACATGAAAAAAAGCTCTATTTTGCTGCTTCAAAGGACTTACCTGTCGAAATCTGATCTTCTTTCTAAGAACTATAATCAACCACACACAGTAACATAATCAAATAGTGAAAGATAGCAGAGGCTGCAGCTGCATGCTCTACTAGCTTACATTTTTGCCTTATACTGTATGTTAGCTTCATAGCACCGAACATGCTCAGCAGATTAAGTTTGCTGTTGCAAATCTATTGGTAGTCGTTCCTCCAAAGCTTCTGTTTTTAAAGGCTTTACAAATTGCTATCTTTGGGTATTTTGTATTCAAAATGAGCACTGAAGTCAAAGACATGCTTCCTGATAGCATCAGCATGATGCAGCTCCATGGCCGGAAGGAAATGGGAATTTGTCAGTTCTCTGTTGGATTTCTCAGGGCTGTGCATATGACGCATTTAAAAGATCTACCAGACCAGAGCAGATGGGCCGGAGAAGAAAGTCAAATGCATCGGTGCCTGATTGGGAAATTGTCGGAAAATTGTCCAGTTCCAATCAGCAGCTGATCAAATGTTCTCTCTATAGGTTTATTAGACCCCGGTGAGAACCTGCTCAATGCTGAAACCTCTTTGATGTGAACCTGCTTCACCACAAAACGAATGCCTTAGACTGAATAGACCAAATTTTCTTTCAGTTTTTTTTTTCTTTAACAGGAGCAGCTGATTTAAAAATGTGAGTACAATTGCTCGACACATTCACTGACGATAATCCAACCTCGCCGGTTGGGTTTTCTTTTGTTTTTGTTTTTTTTCCAAGAACAGTGTCAGCGCTCACAAATCCTGAGCAAACTATCGGAGAAGAGTTGAGTGCCTGGCTGCAGCTTTTGTTTCCCCTGCGGATTCTCACTTTTAGTGGAATCGCTGATGCCAGACACTGATGTAAAAATGGCAGAGAGCCTTCAGTGCTCATTCACACTCAGACACTTGCATGGCATAGCGTCTGAAATTTCTCATCCTTAGCGCTCCATCCGCTCTGTAAGCCATTTGTAAAAGGATAAAAACGCTCCCTGAGACACTAAGGTGATTTTTCCACAAGATTTTTTTGTTGTTGTTTTTATTGTCCTGCTCAGTGCAGAAATAATCACAGTAAGTCAAACACTCACACACATTTATAACAGCTGTCAGTATTAGTTGACTGCGACATGAAATAAATGTTGTTTTTGTTGTGGTGATTGTATCATTGGGATCAAGAAGCATGTTAGAAACTGCCTTTCATTATGGTTTCCATTTTGAAAAACACAATCCAGCCATCCATCCATCATTATGTTTATCAGGGTTTGGCTCATGGGGGCAGTAGCAGCCGCCTCTTCCAGCTCTTTCAGGTGATGGAAAAAGCCATTCCCAGGCCAACTGATAGATATAATCACTCTAGCATATTCCTGGTTCTGCCTCAGACGCTTATCCCAGTTGGACATGTCTGAAACACCTCCCCAGTAAGGCGTCCAGGAGGCATCCTTACCAGATGCTCAGATCACTTCTTGCCTCTTTTTGATGTTCAGTGGCAACGACTCTACTTCGAGATCTTTGGGGATGACTGAGTTTCTCGCTCTATCTCTGTGGGAGATTTTGGCCACCTTGCCCTCCTTGAATCTCCATTTTATTGCGGTGGAGGGGTTTGTGTGCCTGAATTATCCCTCGGGGTTATGTTGTTAAGGGCAATTGCCCCTGGTAGGGTCTCTCGAGGCAAATTGGTTCTGGGGAAAGGGCTAAGCAAATGGAAATTTAGTAAATATGGTGAGGAAACACTGTAGAACTTGATGTTCCCCACCTGTAAATGGGTTAAGCCTGGTTTATGCTTCTAAATCAAATTGATGGTGTACCTGTGTCATAAGCAGTGCTGGATCCTGACTTGCACCTCTCTCCAAATGCAACTCCACGTCGACGCAGACTGCAACAAATTTGATTAAACTGCTTGATAGAATTGCTCTTCTACGTCTTTGTATTTCCCTCTGCTACTTCTTCATCATTTTCAAGTGACAACGATAGTCTGTTGCAATCTCTGTAAGAATTACTGATACTGATTGTTGATACCTCAGCTCATATAAGATATACTTCATTTGGTACACTGCAATGTCTGAGCTATATAAAGAAAGTAAACAAAAGGAAGCTCACCACTGCAAGCTACAGCGCTGCAGAAATGGAACCACGCTGCCACCATGCATTTGGTGGTGTAATTACAATGGACAACCATAAACGCCAACAGCACCATCAGCTATGTGCTATGTGCATAGCTCTTGTGCAGAAGCACAAATCAGGCTTTACCAGGACCCCACTTCTATAGCCAAGTCAGAAAGAGGCTCTTATTGTTGACCACGTGGTGGCCAGGTCTTTACCCATTGGGGTTTGGCCAGGATCAGCCTGATTGGGCCACATGGGTTCACACTCCTGTGGCTTCACCATCTACTGGAGGAGCTACATGTCTGGTACCGTGTGATTTGGGTACCAGTTGAAGGCGTAGCCCTTGACATGCTTACCTTAGTAAGTTAGTTCTTTTAAGACTAAGTCCATTTTAAGGATCCATTGTTAAGGTTGTGGATTTTGAAGTATCACTGTACATATGGGGGGAATACATTTGTACAGTTCTCTGGGGAAATGATAGTAGAAGTCCTTACTGTGGACCGAACGCATTGTTTTGACCCGCACTAATACACAGGCGCACGCACAAACACAGGCGCTGACCTGAATATAGATGCATGGATGGATTCCGCTCTGTTGCGCCTCGCTTGCGTGGCCTCAAGGCTTCTGCTGTTGACGGCAGTGGTGTTGGTGTATGCGGCTCGATCTCTATGCGTCCACCACTGTTTGGGAGACTCCCTGAGGCCTCTCCACACAGAAAGACAGAAAGAAAGACAGACAGATCACAGGGCAGAGTGATAGGATGGTAAAATGGAGCAGCAGAGGGACACTGACATCATCTGGCCGACGCCTGTTTCTGTGAGGAAACATATGGTGCCTAATCACAGGAGACAAAAGACAGACTGAAAAGATAGAGATGCAACATCAGATTGACATGGGACATTGACTATGAAAGCCTGCCGTTTTCCAGGAGGACTTATTTGGGGACTGTTTCAGTATCATTAAACAATCATGACAAATGGTGCTGCTGGCCTTCAGGTGACGGTTTTATCATACATATAGAAACCTTGAGTATACTTTCATTTTATACCTTCATGTCACACATCGAAAGCTGTACGTGTCAGAGCTGAGTGATATGACTATACTTACAGCAATTCTCTTTCAATCCAGCTTGACAACAACAAAAAAGTAGTAATAGTGGGAAATATGTAATTGGAAATACAATGCTAAGAAGCGGACCCATCACATTTGTGGTAGTATGCAGCCCTTTGACACGTAGATAAATTTCTAGGGAGGTTTATGTCGGGTTACGGCAGAGGATACGGTGCAGGTTCTCCAGCTAAGGTGGATACATATCAATCAGTTGGACGTAGAAGCAGAAGTCACCCATGACCAGAGCGCCCAGGGCGTCTCGGTGTCTACAAGAGATCATCTGTGTTACTTACACCATCAGCTGTTGTTGCAAGGCTAAAAACGCAGCATCCCAGTCCATTCTGGAGATTTAAAATGAATAAAGGGATTAAGCAATTGGAGCTTGAGAGATCGTCTTTTACAGCTGCACGCTACATTTTCAAGGTTTTTAGATTTTTGCTACCGGTTCATCTTGATCATCTTGATTTTCCCCAGCAACAACCGTGGTAGTTTTGTCTAAAATAATGGTTGCTTGGCAGTGTTTCCGCTAGAAAAAATTGGCACCAGACAATGTGACTAGCAGGTTTTCAATTTACCGAACAAATGTTTGAAATTCCGGTCACATTGGCTATATGAATTTATTGAGGTTAAAAATAAATCATATGCAGTAGTACAATATCAATGCAAGTTATTTAATAGTATTTTTATTGTAAAACAGGCTATTTCAAATAAAATAAGTCCCGTCAATTGACTCACGAGAATAACTTCAAAAAATAAATAAATATTGCAGAAGCTTGCGCTCTTCTGACACATGAATGAACATAAAAAGATGAAGGCCTATATACTCTAAGATAAAACAATTTGCAAACAAATAAAAAACACATCTGGAGTGGCAAATAACATTTTAATAATGTGCCCATGCTGCCAACTTGAACCATTGCCCATTTTATTACAACTGAAATTGTGCTTGGGAGGAGAATTTTCACCGGATATTTTGACCGAAGAGATTATAAAATACCGGACTTTGGCATATTTTACCGGACAAAGTCTGGCAATTACCGGACAACGGAAACCCTGATGCTTGGCTTTAGGTTTTTGGACAGGTTGCCCCTGACTTCTGCCAGTAATGTACAATTGTAGATTTCCCCTTACAGCATAAAAGAAAATTCAAAGAGAAGCAACTTGGTGTTGAGTGCAACAGAATGTTTCTTCATAAAACGATGCACGGAAATTGAAGGATACAAGAATACATGACAATTACTGAATTAATCCATACATTTAAGGTTTTAATACAACATATATGTCTGATCCAGAACTGAATACAGCACTGAATAATATTCAGTGAGGAATATTCTACTATTTGTTCCACTCCCTTTTTTCAGGCTCTCCCTGTAACTGTCTTACATCCTCTGTCTTCTTTTCCACGTATTTCACTTTTTTCTCCATCTCTCTCTTTGCCCACTCCCTCCCTCTCCTCCCTTCTGCTCCGTCCAAGAAGGCTTGTGGCTGCCATTCTCTAAAAATAGCTTTTTGTCATCTTGGTAGCGCTGATGCCATTCTCCATCACTGCCACAACACAGTCGCACACAAAAGCATGCACACATACACAACGGCTCCAGAAAGACACAAGACTCTGTTGACAACATTAAACACTTTGTGATGACTTTGTAGAAAAGGTCCGTTTGTGAGATGCGCTTTGCACAAATATAGAAGCAACCCTGACTTGATTCTTGTTTGAAGATTTAAAAAAAGAAAGAAAGAAAAATGATCTCAGAAAATGTAGGCAAGTGATAGTTATAAAACTTATTTTAAAAAAAAACTGTTCGCTCATTTGAGTTCGCAAAACAGACAAGGAGGCAAATCTGGTACTGAGTAAGCAGACTGTAATTTTCACAGACATTAAGTCATTCAGAACAGTTAAAAATGTGTTGAGAGTGCACGTGTCAGTGTTTGCATATTAGATGCATCCAATATAGGCTATAAAGAGCAGTATGCACATACTGTTTCGTGTATGTGTGTAAAAGCATAAAATTAATCTGATCGTACTGGGTCTTAGCAAATATAACTTTAGATCAGTGCTTCTCAGTTATTCTCTGCTGCACCCCCCCCCCCCCCCACACACACACACACACACACACATACCCTCCACAGCGACTATAAATAGTATCACTTGTCTATAAAATAGTACATCTCTGCATAACACTGTATCCTTATTAACATTAAGGGAAACAAAAAAGAGAGAAATATATCAACTCATAACAAAGAATAACTTTATTAAAATTTGTTTTTTAGTCTGTAAAGATATAAAGTGCATCAATCCCAGCATAGTCACAGTGAAGTCAAGCGCTACACTTAACTTCCTGGTGACATTCATTTGTCTCATTATCTCCGTCTCTCTCCGTCTTTCTTTTAATCCCTGTTAAATATTTTTCCCTGGTGTCTCTTGAAGGTTTATTCACTTCATATCTCCTGCTCTGTGCTGTGTTCGTGCACGTCCGTGCAAAAAAACTCAACACAATATAGGTAATACTCCCTGTGCACACCGTGACAA
This sequence comes from Hirundichthys speculiger, assembly GCA_018398805.1. Lineage (NCBI taxonomy): Eukaryota > Metazoa > Chordata > Actinopteri > Beloniformes > Exocoetidae > Hirundichthys > Hirundichthys speculiger. Next base: position 419,895 of record JAGFBZ010002129.1, read on the forward strand.
TGAGAGCGCCACCGCCCCCTACTGTAGTATATGTGCAATTACAGCTTACTCTAGTACGGCAAAAAAGGCACGTTCCCCGGGGTCACACGCGCCCCCCCCCCAGGGGTCACAGCCCACTATTTGAGAGGGACTGAGGGACTTAAATGAACGACTGCATATCACGTTTTGCAAAAATTAATAACAGAAATTAAGTCAAAAAGAAAAATTAAATCATGTGGACAGTAATAAGTAACCTCTTATTGCTTCATAAGGATTTAGGGGTTAATGTGGAAGCCAGGTGCTACTCATTTTCAGCCCTTGATAAACTGATCATCAGCAGATGTACAGACTTCTATAAAAGCAGACGTTTTGACAGTTTGCTGGTCTGGAACATTCCAGGTCTGTAACTAACACAGTGCCTAGAGGGAAAGACATAACCAGTGGAACTAGAAAAGCAATGGTTTCTACACATCAGTCACGGTGAGAATAACTATTCACAAGTGTAACGTGTTCAAGACAGCTGCCAATCCTTCCAGCCGTGGATGTCCCAGCAAATCTACCTCAAGCTCGGATCCTACGGGACCCGCAATGCATGATATATATTGACAGTACAATTTGAAGAAGACTCAAGCAAGGGTTGCCAAAAGAAAGCCCCTCCTGTCTGAAAGCATAGAAGCATGACTGAAGTTTGCAAAACTGCATCTGAATGAACAGCAAGACTTCTGGAACGATCTGAGACCAGAGTGCCTCATTGCTCAGCACTATGTTTGACAAAAAGCAGAAACAGCAATTCAGCAGAAACACCTCATACTCACTGTCAAGCACGGCGGTGAAGGGGTGATGATTTTGGGTTGTTTTGCCACCACAAGGACCTCCGCATGTTGAGTTGCCATCTGTCCAACAGCTAAAGATCCTGTGACAGGACGATGGTCTGAATAATGGAGGCACTTAAGATCGCCTTTGTGGATGGAATAAGGTTATAAATGGTTTGCATGAGGTTATAGATGCCTGAATGACTAAAATAATTTTTAGTCATAATAGTCAATCATTTTTGTTATGTTTTAACACACACACACACCCAAACATAGGACTGAAAGAGGGTGGTACTGACTGACGGACAACTGTAACCAATATGATCACAGAAGCTGAAAATCAGCCAGAAAAACAGCGACACAGAAACAGCAGGATACTAATGGACTTATTTATAAAAATGAGTTGCTTTTAACCTCCCATCAGCTCTTTTACCTTTTGCAATGTCTCCCTCTGGACTCGGAAGATGTAATCGAATTATTCAGCATATTCTGGTGGTTCTCGCCTCCTATGCGGAGGGTGTGAGAGGAAAAGAAAGGCAGTTAGAAAGTGTTGCACAAAGTAAGATGATGGGGTCTGATCTTGGGGGAAATCATATTCAGGCTGACCTGTTGTGTATCACCATCAGCACATCCTCTCTCTTAGCTGAGCAGTGAATAAGGCTGTCAGTCTCATTTTTTAAACCCCCATGGCACTGTGAGGTGGCAGTGACAATGACTTTCAACTGGTTAACAAGAGTTCAAGCCACTGTTTCAGTGAGCATCCACCCTTGAAGGAGGCACTGAAGGCTCATTTACGGTAGCACGAAAGCATCCGCCTGTCTTGATCTCACCCCATGCAAAGTGAGGGATTTGGGTTTTTCCAACCAACCCTGACGTTCTTGTGAGCAGTCCTCCAAAAGGCTGACAGTGTGTTGCTCTCAGAGCTGACACCACATAAGGTTTACCTGAAACAATAAAGAAGCACGGGTAAAAGGCACTGACAGTTGCTGCTAAGGGCAACAATTAGCTTCACTCTGCCACAAAATAAACATTTGTCTTCTGAGACTTTGGTCTTTTCTTCAGCAGAGTAAAGCTAAAGCACCAAAGCAGCACAACAACACAACCAAAAGCTTAGACCATCCCGCATACTCCTGAGGCTGAGACTGTGGTAGCGACATGCTATTACATGTAGACATCTGGAAGAATCGTCTGTGTTTTTGCCTGTTGCGTTGCGTTTGCGATCCCCTTCAGCAAACCAACCAATAGGAATCCACCACCGTGTGTCCTCACAGCACTGGAGCCAATCAACAACAGCACCATATGCAATGGAAAATCTGGGACTCAAAGAATAAATACACTTTGTTATCTGCTTGTTGGGCGCTCACCAATAAGGCTGCGTGTAGAGCCTGAGACTTGTCTTAGCCACAATTCAATGTATGATCAATCGCACAGTGTAACTTGCAAAGAATGTAAAGCCAAAGAAAATAACTTTATCAATATCAGTTCTAACTGTCCAACACAACAGTTGATTATTTTTAGGACCTGTTATCGAGGTCTCAGACCCGTCCGGGCCACGACGGCTGCATATCATTTTCACACCGCTTCATCACATATTGACAATAAATTGAGGCTAACTCACAGAGCCAGTTCAGTTTTGTATGAAGTAAGTAAGTAACATCAGAGGACGGCGGAAATACAAAGCGAGAGAGAGATCAAGCTCATGACTGAACAAGAGTAAATCTCAGGTAGACTTTCACTTGGTAGCGATAGCTAAAAGAGAAGAAGGGATGAAGCTGGATGTCATTCTTTCCTTCTTGTTGTTGGGCAAATAAGTTTGCATACAAACTTGCAAACTGATCTTTGATTTTGTATTTTATCATTTCTTTAGGCATGGTTGAGAAATCAAAGTTGGTGACTATTTGTTTTCATCAGACGTCTATTCACTACAAACGTACAGTGTTTTGTCTTGTGTATATAACAAACGCTAACGTTAGTTATTTGGTTATGAGCTGCTGGAACCAGCAACAAATTCTCATGAAAAATGGTCACTAGCATAAAAACTACTGCGCCGAGCACACCAGTAGGGGGTGCTAAGTCTCAAAATTGGAAACTTGCTTTAATGATCTATTTCACACAAAAATTTAAACCCACCCTTAGTCACCTCTTTATTCCATATTTCTTTCTCATATTTAGTTTTATTAACAAGCAGAGAATTACTTCAGACGAGCCATGCTGTAAAGTTCGAACTGCATGCATCAGTGAATAAATCCTCTGTTTCCCCTTCACACATTTATTTGTCAGATCTCATGCATCACACTATGAAAGCTGCTTCAACCAGCCCACAGTATCTTTGCTGCTTCCTCTGCAAGCCACTTCTTCCCCCGGTTCCTTCTTTTAAAATGTGTCTGACTCCATCAGTAAAAGGAATGTCAGTCACTCCATGTTTGCACATGGCAGGGGGTCCCAGAACAAAGCCATGCCAGCAAACATGCTACGACTGCACATCTGTAAAAAGGAAATTAGTCGTAAATTAACTTTTTTAATGCATTTTCCCTCGTCTTGGGCGGTAAGGACATGCTTGACGTGGGTGCCAAACAGCTATCTAGGTGACGAAGCTGCAGCCGCGAATTAACTGGTGTGTGTCTATGTTTATTCAGAAGCATGAATTAGAAGTGCTAAGTAGTAATGCTAACTGTGTCCTTGGTTAATAAGTGCAGAGTTATTTTTACAACGGGTGTTACCATGAAGTGACAAGGTTGAGACAGTTGTGTTCATAGCTCCCATTAGCCATTAAATCACATCAGCATCAGAGCCGGGAGTCCTCACTGACCCAGCTGTCCAGTCAGAACAACTTAGCATGATTACTAGTCTGAGTAAAAGTATTTTCAAAACCGAAGGACATGATAATGAGCTCCTCTTTCATTGCCATGAAAGAGGAGCCATTATCGTGATGAGAGCCAAAAAGCTTTGTTCTGCTACAACATGATACTAAGAGCATGACCGCTCATGTCATGCTTCAGACCGAGGCATGATTGCTTCTGTAAGATTTTAAAGAGTTGAGTAAAACATTAGTTAAGTTGTGGAAATCCATTTATGGCTATGTGGAGTGGCACTTAATCTACAATCTCTCTATTTCATTTCCCAATGGGGACGTGGTCATAACCACCAGGTTCTCTGAATGAAGTTGCACTCGGAGCTTGTTTTTCTGGCTGCGGTTTATCAAAATCATTTAATTATGGAGCTTAATCTTAACGCAGATTGAAATAGCTGTGAGTGCTTTTCCAAATGGGGCAGACGTTAATGTATATCCTAAATACCCAGAGCAATACACAGCACGCAGCCAGAGCTTTGTGATGATCAAAGATAAGTCATCCACTCCATTACATCCAGGAAAAGAATGTTGCTAATTTTAGTGCAGTAAAGTACAGAAATAACTGATTTGCTATGTTCTGATTGCTAAATTTGTCATTAATCAATCTTTAGAATATATAGCAAAAAAGGGACTTCATTTGCTTCAAGCAGAGTCCTTCCTACAATCGAAAGGATGCACATTCTACTAATAGAATATTAGAGATCATACTGGATGCACATGTTGTCACGGGGGAGACTACCGTCCAAAAGTAGAGTCAAAAACAGATGGATGATTCAGGTGAAAATTAATTAAGTAATGTTGTTTGAGTCCAGGGCTTGATGAGGCTTCTCTTAGGTTTCGGGTCTGGTAGCCTTGTGACTGCACGGCTCGATCCAGAACCTCTCAGGATAAAGAAGAAAGCTACGGTGAAGTTGGACGTCTATGAGTTGGGGAAACATGTTAAACAAGGTACATAAACTTGGAACAACTATATCGGTTAACTTGACAAGGCTTGGCTGAGACCGTCAGGTGCTTTGCAGTTTTATACGGCCAGGCACCGTCTGGATGCAGCAGGCAGGTGTCCGTGGAGGCGGAGAGTGATGAACCACAGCTGTGAGCCAACCCTCACACACCAGGTGCTGCTTCTGAAACTAAGGAGATATTTATGGAGGAAGGCGCCTGTCAAAAACAATGTACTAGTTAGTATTCATGCATATTCATCATAAGTTGTGCATAAATTAAAAAAAAATTGTAAATGGAAAAAAAAGTTCTCATATGAGTAAAGTCATATATAAAATGTTTTATTTGTATTTTGTGTGTGAGAATATGATTTAAACAGTTGCAACCTTTAAAGATTATGAATAGGAAGACATTTTTTTATTGGTTGTGGTTTCTTCATTTCGAATATGACAGACACAACTGAGAAATCACCGTCACAAATTCGTCTCGGGGTCACAGGTATCGTCGATGGATCAGAGGGTACATCCATCCTGCAAACTGCGCGTGCTGTCAAAATCATTTGGTTGCAGCCGCCGGTTGCACAGATGGTAGCAGGAAGCAGCAAAAATTGTCTGGTACAAAAAAATGTTTTTTTCATCAATGCGTACATCATACTTCCATGACAGCTGTACGGGTGGTGAATTTTTTTGTACTACATCAGATAAATTTATCGTAAGTGATCAATAAAGCTGACCAATCAAATGCTCATGTGTCATTTGACTTTGTTTGGTCGATAGCTAGCTATTTGCTCTGCTGTTGGGCTTGCTCGGCTTTTTGTTAGCGCTTAACATTATACGGTGGTACCTCTACTTACAAAAGTCTCTACATACGAAATTTTCAGGTTACGAAACGCCTCAACGGCAAAATATTGCCTCTTGTTACGAAAGAAATTTCAGGATACAAAAGGCAAAAATACAGTACGCACTGCTACTCGCAGCTCCCAAAGTTTACCGAACGTAAACATACTTGTCAGCTCTGCATCTCAGTTTGAAAGCGGTGCGTCCGAGCTGCTCTGCCATTGGCTATCGCTTAGCATCTTCCTGGCATCCTAGGAGGGCCCCTTGTCTGTATGAGCGTAACCCAGAAACCCAGATAAACAAACAATTTTTACCTCCGCCAAGGAGGTTATGTTTTCGCCGGCGTTTATCTGTCTGTCTGTCTGTCTATCTGTCTGCGCTCTCCGAGTTCTTTTCTAGTTCTAACATGTATTTCGTACAGATTTTTATGTACTTTCATGTATTATTCAGAATTTATAAAAAAAAAAATATATGTTTGAATTTTGGGGGGCATGGAACGGATTAGGGCATTTACATGGAAAATGCACCTACTTACGAAATTTTTTAGGATACGAAACTACTTCCGAAACAATTAATTTCGTAAGTAGAGGTACCACTGTATTGACTTCTGAGCTGTGATGGTGTGATCATAGTCATATACAAAGAGAATATGTCTTCTTGTGCTCGTGTAGATTGTACTAAAAGACCACCGTGACTGGTCGTGACTGGTCTAGAAAGATCTGAGCACGAAGGAGGGTGCGTAGCTTAGCCATGTTAACCATGGCAGTCATTTCGTGTCGCCGATGAAACAACATCAGAGCCTGGAGATCCTGCTACCGGATGATTTACCGCAGGTTCCAGCACACTTCCAGCTGGAAAAGTCCTGAAATGATTACCAGCTGTGTACGGGTTGACACCCTGAGCTGTTGACCGGGAGCTCGCTTGGCTCCGAGCTGAGAGTGCCTTCAGCCAAGTCAGGCAACAGCTCCACATAAGACCGACAGCGTTGCTTTGATAATGGAGGTGAACTGCTCACGGTGTGTCCTTCCAGGACACTTGGAAGCGTAGTAACTTAGGGTCCTGGCACCATCGTGGACATCCACAGTTAAACAGACAATGCGTTCAATTTATTTTGAACGCATGCACAGTTTTAGAAATCTATGTACCCTCTGTTTCATAGATGATGCCTGTGACCCTATGACATGTTTTTTTAAAGTGATTTCTCACTTGTCTCTTCGTATTCATAATGAAGAAACCGCAATCATAAAACTATTCAGAATCTTTTTAAGATTGCAACTATTTGAATCATATTCTCATAAATAAAACACAAATTAAACATTATACATATGACTTTAACTCATATGAGAATAGACATATTTTTTAAATTTACAATATATTTTATTTATGGACAACTTAAGATGAATATGCACAAATGCTAACTTGTACATGCGCATTGTTTTTGACAGCTGTCTCACTCCATCAGGAGAAATAGAGAGAAAAAAAGAAGAGGAGCAGAGGCTCATCTTTCTCCATGATACGTTACGAAACAAATACGGACAACTGAAAACGTGTATTTGTCTTTCTCTGAGTAACATATTACTTCACTACACGATTAATAAAACAGAATGGAGGTGACATTCTTTCATATGGATTATTAGTGCGCAGTAGTGATGGGTATCATTAGGACTTCACTGGTAACAGTAGTGGTACCAAATAAATCTTTTTCTCCCCTTTTCTCCGTATCGTCATAAATTGGGACAAAAGCAGCATTTTTATTCTCATTATGCTTTTTATGCTCTCATTTAATACTAAAAAGATTTTTTAAAAATCGTGTGGGCGATACTCTTTACTCCACCTTGAGCAGCAATAACCTCAGTTTCTCTGAGATTTGGAGGAATTTTAGTCTTCTGTCAAACATTGCTTCATTTCATTGAGGTGTTTGGACCATCATCCTCTGCTGAGGATCCACCACAGCACCTCAGCTGTGTTGAGGTCCAGACTTTCAGCAGTTCTGATGTAGGAGTTCATGGTCTACCCAGGAGATGTGACTGCAGAGCAATCAAAATCATCACCGCTCCACTATCCTGTTTCACAGTGGGTTCTTCTGCTGAGACGTTTGATTTTTTTGTCAGATTTCATGCTTGGTTTTAAGCCCAAACACCTCCACTCTGATCTAATATGCTCCAGAACTTTTGTCCTTTGTTCACATGCAGTTTTGCAAACCCCACTTGTGCTTCCGTGTTCTTTTTACACAGAAGAGCTTTTCTCCTGGCAACCCTTCCAAGCAAACCTCGCTTGTTCAGTCCTCTCGGAGTTGTGCTGCCATGAGCATTTATCATCAGTGATGCCGCTCAGTTTTGTTTGTTTCCTCCTTTGTTCTCTTGAGCATTTCATGGCCTGTCCTTGGGGTAAATTTGCATGTTTCTACAACTCTTTCCAGATTAGCGTGTAGCAACAATTCCTTTTCTAAGCTTATGTTTTTTCATTAGTATTGTGTTAACCCCAAACCTGAATTCTCCAGACCAGCAAACAGCTAAAATATTGTTTGTACAAATGTGTTTATAGACGTCTCTACACCTGCTGACGATCAAATCCATGTAGGGCTGCCCTCTTAAATCCTATGGAAGTAGGAAGAGGGTACTTAGTGTTGACCACATGACTTTTTTTTTTCGTCTTTTTGATTTTCTTTTTAGTGGATGAATAATGGCAAATGATAAAAATTACATGGAGTTGTTTTTTTCAGAGGTTGTCTTTGCCTCATACCGAGACCCGATGCGATCAGATGATTTATATTGTGTTTATACACGATAAACCAAATCAAAGGTATGGGTATTAACGTTTGAACATGATTTAAATAGTCTCAGGGTTTCAAGTTGCTGATTAGCACTATTACATCATTACTCAAAGGTTCCCGGATCAAATCCCATCTGGGGCCTTTCAGTTTGCCTCGTTGCTTCCTTCCAAAAACACGCAGGGTTGTTTGGCCATTCTGGATCAAATAAATAAGGAACTATTTGATATTCATGTATCATTTGTCCTCAGAAAATGAATGCTGCACAGAGAAACGATAGACAGAAGCGAGGTGAGCTCTTTGTGCCAGGCAGACTTGTCATCCCTCAGGCAAAACTCAGTCACAAGAGAGCAGACAAGCTGCCTGCAAGAATCAGAGAAAAAGGGAGCGATAAAGGCTCTTCTGATCATCTGAACGCATTATATTTTAACACACAGGAAAAAAAAAGGCTTTTATAAACGGATTTGCATATGGGGGAGTGGATATGTGGCATTTAGACATCTTGTTGGCGTTTTAGCTCTCACTCCTTCCCTCTCTCGCTCTCTCTCTCAGTGAGATGGAAACAAAATAAGCATCAGCAGGGAATACTTGTACACAAATATCTGCATGCATATTGAGCGAAGGGACCTTTCTCATGGATGCACGGTCGCAAACATGATTGAGCAGTCATAAATAATGGATTTATTCTCAGTGAGCATAAGTCAAAGGGGCTTGATGAGTCATGTGAAATGGAGGCGCAATGTGAGTAACGAACCGTACTTCGTAGACATCCAGAGAAGAGCTGAAGGGAGGATGTCATGTGGTATTTCCTCTCCGTCTCCCTTCCTCACGCTCCGACATCTCACTCTTCCCTCCCCAGCATCACCTCCTGTTTCATTCTTCTGTCTTCTGTCTTTTGGCCCCGTCTGAACCGGAGATTCTCACAGGACGAAGATTTTTAAAAGGTGGCTTCAAACTGTGAATTTAGTTTTCAAACACATGATGTGGCCACACGTTAGCTAATTTCCCAGTTTGATTACAGGGTATATGCTGTTCTCTTCTCTCTGCGTCCAATAACCCAATGTGACAAAGCCCCTGCTAGCGTAGCTTAGCACAGACACTGGTAGTGGATTGCTACACCTAGTATAAGTGACAAAAAAAAAAAAAAGAGACACTTATCTACATTTTGATTTCTGCTGGAGAGCTGGCAGAAGAAGCAATCGTTAGTTGAAGGTGAAGGCCACCAACCGGCTGCAGTCTGACCGCTGCTGAAGCCCTTGTTACAACGCACCTTGCCTCAGTCGTGCTGCTAGTGATGGATCGCCACGGTAACCCCAGTGGAGCTCAAATGGTGCTCTGGCAGTCCTTGTTTCCACCTCCTTTCAGATGCAGTTTTGGTTGTAACATCTGAAATGAGGATGGGATGGCAGATTCAGTCAGAATTAATCTGAGATAACGTTAGTATGAGCTAACATATGCTGAAATAGCTAGTTTACGGTAGCTCAGGTAAGCTGAGCACCGTTCCAGCTGACTGCCAGGCTTATTTGTTCTGCACATTTACTTGTTTGTTTAAATAAGAAAAGGTGGCGACCCCGTTGGTCCAAAAAAAATCCACTCTTCAGAAACCTGTGAGTGACATCACTAAGGGTTTGTCCAGTTCTTTTGATACAGTCTGTGGTCAGATCAGGTTATTGGATGCAGAGAGTAAAAGAGCGTATTCACCATCTGGCAAATAAGCTTCCCAGATATTCCTGAAATGTTGGTGTATCCCTTTAAGAGACAAGCAGTCCTGGACACACCACTGGCAAGAAAAGATAAGCAGGTTCTCTCTTTTTTTTTTTTTTTTTTTTTTTTTTTTTTTGTTGTTATGACTCATTTTGGACTGAGTCACATGGAGCGGAGGGCAGCCCTCAGGTCCACCTGCCAAACCCGACAGCCAGCAGTGAATCACTCTGCTTCCTGACATCATCGGCTGCTATTCTGTTTCTGATTTAGATCAGCAGGAAATAAAGGCACGCCAGTTTATATACTAAGATGTTAATAAATACCCTTCTTTGGCCCGTTTCAGTGTCAGTGACAGCCTGTCTGATTTTATCTGTAATTAATACATTAATACAATACGTGTCTTTCAAAGAAGCCCCCTCCTTCCATTTTTTTTTTCTTAGCAACAAAGCTACTCTCGTCACCGTTCCCTGACAGGCCACATCCCTTTTAGATCACAAGCTGAATGATGGGAGCATCTCATCAGCCAGGTTAGACAGCCTTTTGGTCCTACTGTGGTTTGCACATCAAGTCCAGAGCAGTACCATTTAGACTTTAGACTTTAGTGATTTATTTTTCTATGGAGTAGCCTCTCTCTCCTGAAATCTGCAGACCATATATGCCACCCTGCGTGGCATATATGGCCAGCGATAAATATCTATGACGTCTCAAAAAAGAAAAAGCATCTTTGACATTTCATCAGTTCATTGGTTAAAAATGAACTTGTTCACCCTCCTCAATATTACAAATCCTCATGATTTGGTCCCGCTTGATTTGGCAGCTCTCATGATTACCATGGTAACAGCAAGTGCGCTTTAATAATACATCAAACGCTATTTGAGCAGCTTTGTCAAACATGTAGCAGAAGCGCAGCTCATGTACGCGTTTTGCGGCGGGGCCGCGCTCCCGTTGTTTCACAGAGAAAAGCAGGTACCGCTCACGCTTTGACGGCACCTCAGGGTGAAGAGCAAACAGATGAGACGAGAGGAAAATGATGCCCCTGTGGTATTGCGCTCATCAATCTTCTCTTACGCATTAGCGAGAAACTCATATCCATCTTGGGAACGGCAGGCTCTTCCACTACTTGATACAACCAACCGTTTGTTTTTTTTCGAGAATATATCAGTTGACGTGACGTGAGGATTCTCGTCGAGGTGCTTATTTATAATGTTTAACAAAGGAACTCGCGAACAGAGAACTGCTAACTTGTGCAACTTTGGTGATATTAATGGCACACCAGACGCCCATCTGAGAATAGCAGGGGGATGATTAAAAACAAGCTTCACAGAGCAAAGGGGATTGTGTGTGTGTGGTGTGTGTGTGTGTGTGTGTGCGTGTGTGTGTGTGTGTGTGTGTGTGCGGATGCTGTATCCGTTCAGGGCCCCGGAGGCTTGGAAGCTCCAGAGATCTGTGCTGGCTCACTCTCTGCAGCCCCTTGGCGTCTCATTGCAGCTTTATGTAAGAGCGCACGCACACACAGATGTGCAGAATCAGACATGCACGCCGGATTATACGTGTTTTCCCTCTCCTCCTCCCTCTCGAGCCCCTTCCTTGCCTTCTGCTCGATGATGCTTCGACAAAGCAACGTAAACAGCCATACGCAGGGACAGCCAGTCCTGCGAATCTGTCTCTCTAAATAGGCCGGACTGCATCTGACGATGTTAGCAAAGGGATGCGTGAAACATAAGGTGTTCAGAGCTCCGCGTGGCACAAGGGATTATGAAGATCATACGAAACAAGTCACATCTGAAGTCCAACTCATATGCTGGGGAGATGAATAAATAACAGCTCTTCTACCATGTGTTGTTACAAACTATAAAACTATTTGTTGCTAAGCTGTCCTGCAGGTGATGACAACATTTATTAATGGAGCAAAATTGCATTAATCATCCATTTTGTTTAGAGCCAAGCACAGGAAGTTTGTCTTATGTGTTCTACACATCTGCGTGTGATGCGGGACGATATGGACACAGATGGATTTGGACTCAGTCGGTGTACAAAGTACAAATGTCAGAGCATGGCACCAGCATGGCACCGGTCCAGAACAAGCATTATGGGACAGTCAGCGCATGGGTGATGGAGCATAAAGTCGTCATTTGGGAGTGTGTGGGTTTGTGGAGGTCAGCACTTTGTTACACTTCTATTTCCACTGGGGTGATCAAACCTATACACTGAATAAATACAGTATACATGCTGATTCTGATCACTTTCACGTTTCAGATTAAGAATGACTTTTTTTGTTCAGGTTTTAATTTAAAATGTATCTCAGAAAATCTGATTACAATGCAAGTTTCCAAGAAGATTTGATCACTGAGGCATTCAGAGATGATCTGAGACACTTGTGTCCACATTTGCTTTGTTGACTGAATACAAAAGCATCTTTGGACAGATAAGGGAGCTGCCTAATAACTAACATCATCAGCTTGGGCTTTTTAGAATTTCCATGTGAACGATTGCAATAAAGCTCTTTGTCGTTTGGCTTCTTCGTGTTTGTGACAGATCCTTCTTTGCCTTCTAAGCTTACACACTCTCAGTTGTATTATAGATATCCTCTGCTGAATAAAAGTTTGGAGAAAAAAAATCTTACTCAGCTTGCATTTCCTGCTTCTTTTTCTTTGATTTTTTTTTTTTCTTATTTTGTTTCATCAACTTATGCTTGGTTATTTCCAGTTGTTTAAACATAATAATGCATTTGGTGTTTTCACATGCATGTTGATTTGTCATATTTTATCACTAAAGACACATTTGGACACACATTTTAATCCCAGGTGTGAACACACGAGCTACACGGTGGCCACTTCTGATCACATTTCCTTCAGTGCTTTCTAATGCCAGGTCCAAAGGGGGTCTTAAGTTCAAATGCATCTTCTTTGGGTTCAAATCACAACCCACGTGCTTATCATTTGACACTTTGTGACCTTCATAGCTATTACCTGAAGACCTGGCAGCGCAGCTAGGGAGATGTGTAAGAAAACGTGGCCTTAAACTGAAGTTATTTCCTTTGCTGTCTGTTACTGATGAGCTCAGAGGAAGCTAGTTGTTGAATCTCCTCTTTGTGCTGCTTCACGGTGTTTTAAACTGTAACATTGGTCCGGTTTATGAAGGCGCAGTCAGTCTCTCTGCTGTTTCAAAGTGTGAAATCGCCTTCAGTTACATGTGACCAGTGAAGCATTTTTTTTGTTTTGTTTTGCATTGCCACATTCTCTCTCTCACGTCTTTCTGTCTTTTTGGAGGTTTTGGAGCAGCATCAGTGCCAGCATGCAGGCTGATTATGAGGCTTTAATGTTCCACTTTGCTGTTTCAGATGGCGTGTATATGTATGTGATGATGGGGCAACACACACATGAACTCCCAGCACAAAAACAATGTGACATCAGCCATCATCAGACCTCCCGTGCTGGTCCGTCTCCCTCTCCCTGAGTGGACGGGAGCAGTCTGGCGTTCAGGCTGTCCTCCAATGAAAACAAATAGGGGCCAGATCAAGAGATGAATAAGATACAGCCGAACATCTGTGCCTGCGAAGTTGATAAAATGGTTGCTTCAAGTCCTGACTGGGTCATTCTGGTTGTTAAATGGTAACTGTGTGCCACCTAGTGATTGTTTTTGTTTTTTTGTTGCTGTTTCTTATGTTCCATCGCTCTCTCATCCCCTCCTTCAAGTCTTTCCACGGTTGTCCCTTTAGTCCCCGTCCCTCCCGCTGCTCCTCAGATGAAACAAGGCGGGGCCAAACAGCAGCGGGAGACGGCGCTCACGGGAAGAAAGCCACATCGCATTTATGCACAGAGCGTCCCGTGTCTCTTGGCAGCTTCACGCCGGCCCTCCTGGTCCCGAGGGGGGCTCGCTTGCTCAAATTAGCTCGGTCTCTGTGGAGTAGAGGGGTTAGAATGAAACCTTGATAAGAGATATTCTGTATCTCTGTCATGCGCCCTCGCATACTTTTTCTGTCACACCAATTTTCATCTGTTCCTCCATCTCTTTTTCACTGCTTTCAGTCCTCTGTCTCTCCTCGTCTCCTTTTATCACTGGTAGCCCCCTCTTCCACGCCTCTTTCTCTTCTGTCTGCCTTAATTCTCTTAACTTTTCACTGCAGTCGATCAGTTTGCTACTGCAGCAGAATTCACCCGGATGATCTGCAATGGGTGGGACCTCAATGCAGAAGGGCCAGTTTTATAACACGAACAGACTCGAGCTGTCTCAACTGTCTCAACCTTTCATTCTCCGTCTGCCTCGTTTTCTTGTTTTTCCTCTCCTTTCCTTTTAGGTGTGGCCTCCTCCCTCATCTTCTGCTGTTTTTTTTTTTTTTAACAGTGTGGTGTACTGGCTTCGATTTCTTTTAGAGGACAGCAGGTCCACATTTATGATAGCTACAGGGCAGGTAAATGTGAATTTTTACACACCTCATTATGCAAAACTATATGCATAATTATTGGGAAGGGGGTTGAGTGACAGCTGCATATATCTCCTATCTATACAATATAGAAACAGCAAAGACGATCGCCAACAACCAACTGAGCTCCTCCAATGTTTATCTCATTATTTCAGTTTGTTTTCCTTCTTTTATTTCTTTGTCTTTGGCATTTTCTTCCTTTTTTATTTAAAGTGATGCACTACTGCTAACAGGTGGTCCAGAAGGCTGGTTTACATGCAGTCGGCTCTGTGGAGACACGGCGGCTGAAAGAGCTGAGGAAGTCATGGAAATATGGCCGCATGGTGTCAAACAGCTAGTTAGTCGCTGTAGCTACTTAGCACTGTTGGTGAATAAAGACCTGGCAGAGCTCTATCATTGTTATTTTAAGGGTATTATGGATGTTGTGTTGTTGCTGTACTAACAGACCCCTGCGACCAGCTCTGGCTTAGCCTGGAGGATGCTGTCTTTGCCCTTAAATATAAGGCTAGCTAGGGCTAATGAGCCTTCGCCTTTAGCATGTGGGCTGCTACCTCTCTTAGCAGCAGGTTACTTGAGCCCCCTGAACCTTCTGACCTGATTTGATCTAAGTGAATAGTAAGGTAATATTAGTTAGCATCATAGGTTAGCATGAGTTATGCTAAGCCTGTTGGTCCCTTTTTACCCATTTTTGTTGTAATTAGGATCGTGCTCATCGACATAATGTTGCAGGAGGCCGTTTATCCCAATTCGGTCTGTCTTTAATTTGGACCTAAAGAGCTTCAAGGAGAGTTAAATATTGACGTTAGAATCAACAGGTGGACAAAAAAAATTAAAATCGAGATGCGTCTCCATGTGGAAATGCCATTGTAAATGATTTGACTCTCGAAACAGTTTTCTTTAAACTCATTCGACCTATAATTCAGTTCAGCAACTTACCACTTAGTCCTGCAAATGTCAGGTCAAGGAGAATGTTTTGTCTTGACATTTGCAGAAAGATGCATTTTTTTTTAAAAAAAAGTCAAAAGGACTTTTAAGTTTGCTGAACAGCTTGTGCTTAGATTGAATCTCTGAAGTTGAGCAATCAAAAGTCACAGAATATGAAAGGTCAGTAATATCTGATGATCCGTGCACGGATGCTGAATAGAGATGCACCAACACACAACTTTCCAGTACTGGATTTTTGTAACGCTCTGGTTATCTAATTTTCATTTTTCTTTTTAGGTTTTTAACTGTCACATGACTTATTTAGTGTATTTTCTATGCATCTTAGAAAGGCTCAGCTTCTCTGTAAATAAGGACACATTTCAGCTGACTTTTTTTTTTTTTTTACAATGCAGTCCATTTATGTTTCCAGTAGAATCCATCTCTTGAGCATCTGCTCTCTGTGCAAATGGTGCCGTTCTTTCTGTGTCTTACATTTACACACAAGGTTTCATGCACACTCATGTGGATGTGACTGGAGGAACCGCTGGTATTAACTGTATGACTGGTGAGTTGTAACTTGATATTTACAACTTTGACACTAAGGAATTCATTAAAGCTAAACAGCTTGGCTTTAATGTTTAAGCAGCAGCTGGTCTTATGGAAACTTCACTGAGCAGTAAACTAAACAGTGTTCATTACTGAACACCTTTTGAAGAGCCTTTTCTTGCGACATGTAGGCTTCTGCAGAGGCCTCTGGCACCGGCCCTTCAGTCACTCCCACTGTTCGTACAGAAACCCACGGCGAGGCAGCGTTCTAACTTTACGGTCATCGATTATGGAACGGCCTGCCGGAGAAGCTGAAGGGCCGCAGAGAATGGAAATATTTCTAAAATCATACACTTCAGTCCAGTTTCACTACGTTTCTGTTGTTATTTACTGCCTGTCTTATTTGATTTACTTATTTATAAATTTCTATTACATTTTATTGACTTATTTATCTCATATCTTAACATTTGATACTACTACTTTGATTTTATTTCAGTGAGTTTTAATGCCAGTATTCTTATGTTGGTCATTTTAGTTTTTTAACTCCAGTGTTTTCTCAGCGAGGGTCCTCTTCATGGGTGGTGCTTGTTGGCTCCGGGCAATTCTGTTTTTACTTTGTTTTTCCCTTGTAAAGCTGCATTTTTCTTGTACAAAAAGTGCCATTGATTAATTGATTGATTGATAGAAAACCACCAAACTACAGGCTCTGCCTCAGTATAAAGTGCTGGTGGAAGAATAAAATGATCTCATAGTCAAGGAACTTAACCAAATATACACTTTCTGTGTTGGGAGCAAAATACTGTTTTCTTTCAGATCTGTGAGTTTAAAATTAAAATTAAAGCAGTTGTTGTTGTTTTTGCTTCAAATTTGTAATTTTGTAAAGTCAGAAATTTAGAGTTTACTCTTGAAAATTTGCTTATAGTTTATAAAATCACAATTAAATATTTGTAAGTCATTAAAGAATTTTTTATTGTAAATTTGCAATTAGATTCAAGTCTAATTCTTTTTTTTTTTCCTACAAGCATACGAATAGTTCAAGTCCATATTTCTCAGGGTTTTTGTTTTAACTTGTGAGTTTTGTCTCACAACTTTATGATTTTACAAAGTCTGAAATCTTTTTTTTCATCCAATACACCCATCATTCGAGCTCAGAAAGCCTCGGCAAAATTCACGCCAGTGTAATTTCCTTCTGGGGATTAATTAATATTCAATTCAAACCAGTTTACTGTCTGTATCTTAACTTGACTTTGAACCTTATATTCACAATTATAACTTGTATTCTTCTTTAAGTCAGCAGATAACCATTGAGGCCTTGAATTTCACTAAATACATGCATTTTTTTTTTTTTTAAAAAAGGGCCCCCAGCCAGAATCTTCCATAGTGTCTTCACGAAAAGGTAGAAATCTCCATCATCCAGTCATCAGCTGAGCAATCAGCATCCATCCATATTCTGAATATCTAGTTTATGTATACCTAACCTTTTCTTTATTGTTTTTGTGGACTCAGTAGCTAAACTGTACAAAACATTGAAAAAAAAAATTAAATCAACAAGGAATTTGTCTTCCAACTTGTTTCATTTCGACAAAAGGTTGAAACACCCTGCCCCGCGTTTGTTTACACCGGCCCTCAGAGAACAGCCTCGCTCAGCTCAGATTACCCATGAGCTCCGAGAGATTTTTCTCAGGAGGTCAAGTGGAAGGTTATGTCTAATGAATCACTCGGCTTCTAGTGGCCACCCACATCATTCACGGTTTACAGCAGATAATGTGCCTGGGCTCAGAGGCCTTTCACAGACTTTCTGCATTTATAACTGACCTCATATTCCCGTTGCGCTGGCAGGCAGTGATGACATGGAGTGTCAACACTTTAAGTCTTAGTCAATACTGATCCATCACATTTACTAAATGGTTCACTGTAGACCCGGGTGGTGGATTTAGGCGTCATTGGGCCAAAAAAAGATATAGGCTGTCAATCAACTTATGTAAGAAGCACCCAGCATCCACATGATGTTCGCATGGAAACATCTCTGAGGATTATTATTTTAATCATTTCAGTAATTCTGTTGGTGTGGATATTGAAGGAAGAATAAGTGATATGTGATTTGTATATTTGTAAAGGATCTTGTCATCTAAATGCTGCCAGCTCTGTCACAAAGGTGCCTTCAGTTAGCATGTGGACAAAAGCAACAGTCATTTCACTTTGATCACAACCAGGAGGCAACACCATCCCACCTCCAGATTCAAGCTCAACCAGGAAGTAGGTTTCTGTTGCAGTTCCTCAACTGACCACTAGATGCTGGCTGCAAAACAAAGCAAATCCCAATGGATGCCCCAGTAGTGAAAAATGTTATTCAGGAGAATGAAACATATATACAGTTTGGGACAAAAAATTGGTTTTGTCCTTGAAAGTTAGATTTTGCCTCCATGACAACTGTACGGAGGATGATTTTTTTTTTGTACAACATCAAATAAACTCATATTAAGCGATATAAGCTGACCAATCAGATGGCTGGACTTCATTTGATGTTTTTTGATTGATAGCTAGCCATTGGCTCTGCTGTTGGCTATGACCGCTGCCCACTGCTGTTATGGGTTTAGCTACTTAGTGCTTAGCATTATATTGACTTCTGAGCTGTAAATAAAAACCGAAAAGATCATGATAGACTACACGTGGCCCCCACTCTGTCTCTGGCAGTGTGGGTTCGTTTCTGTTCGCCGCGTTAGTTCGCAGTGCTGAGTTTTACTTTCTGTACTTCCTGTATGTAGCTTTAGACAAAGCAACAGAGAAAATAAAGTTGTATTTTACATCAGTTGGCACTGATAAATATTGAGCATTTTTACAGACATTGCAGCAAACTATCATTCTACTCCCACTTGAAAATGACGTAGAAGTGCTGCCGGGACATCAGAAGATGAAGAACTAATCTACCAATCACATTTCTTGCTGTCTGCGCAGTTACTTTGACACGGAAGTATAAAGGAAGGAACAATAGGCTTCAAATTCTCTCTGTTCAAACCTATGGGTTATGTTGCCGGACTCTGTGTCCAGCATTATACAGTCAGTGATCACGACTCAAAACTCTCTGGATCTGTTAGATTGTGCGCTCTAAATCTTATTTTTTCTGTGTGCTGTGTGAGCACCCTGTTTCGCCTTGGCCTCCTTCTGCTTCCCACTCACGCTGCTGTTATTGATTATCTTCTAAAACCAACTGGACACAATAATGGAAGTCACTTGTTATGGTCACAGTTTAGAGGCTCTGCAGATGCTCTCCAAAACTCTTATTTATTGCCTAATCGGTCATTTAAGACGACGACAGTTTAAGACCATTTTGGACCACTGAAAGTCAGGAAAAACATAATATGTGGCGTTAGAGGGTTATATACATTCATAGGATGTCCGTGTACAAGCAGAGCAGGGAATTTCTGTGGAGGGAAGCCTCGAGGAAAAAGGTCATGTAACTGGGGGACTCGTATCATAGTCGGATATGTCGTGATGTATTCAGTGTGTGAGCAGAAGAAAAGCTCCACCAGCTACTATCCACTACATGGTGGAAACCCTGACCTTTCAGTGTAGGGGCTCACGGTAAAAGACAGCTTCACCCTCAAGGGTTTAATAAATGCTAGAATGTAAGCTTTGTTGCCTATTTCAAAACCAATACACAAGTAAGACTAGAAATGTTCTTTATTCTGACACTTATGTGTAAAAAAAAACCTTTCCTGTTTCCTCTCAGTTCTTCCCTTACGGAGATGCGTCCAAGTTTGCCCAACACGCCTTCAGGACCTTCGACAAGAATGGCGACGGCACCATCGACTTCAGAGAGTTCATTTGTGCTCTGTCCATCACATCAAGAGGCAGCTTCGAGCAGAAACTCAACTGGGCCTTCAACATGTACGACCTGGACGGTGATGGCAAGATCACACGTGTGGAGATGCTGGAGATCATCGAGGTATCGTGGCAAAAACTAATGTTACCTGTAGAACTGTCTCTCTGACAGATGAAGGGATTTGATTATATATTTTTGCTAGTTACAACACTGAACACACTTTCTTTACCTGCTGAGAGTTAGCTGAGAACTAATATTTGTACAATGCAGATGAAGGTTAGAGTCGAGTCGATTTGATCTTGCAACAATGGATTAACCAGTGTTGCGTTGTTGTTCTAGGGATCAGTCCTCTTAATTAACACTAAGCCAGAAAGCAAAGAAGTTTTTTTTTCCCTCTTTGAGTAGCTACAGTGTGAAAGGATGAAATTGAAACAAAGCAAGATCATTCATGCTTGGTTCAAATTATTGAGAAATTCAGATAAAATGCAAAGAGAGATAAGCTTGTGTATGTGGAGGACCCTAATTTTAAAGAAATCAGAAAGCAGTGGATCGTCTCTCAGCATGTATTAGTACATTACAGTTCTTTTATTTGAACATTTCTCATTCCTCTTTTGTCATTAGTTCTGTCATGACGACAAAAATGAAGTCAAAGAACAGAAAAACTGTCTCCAATACTAACTACGTCCATGATTCAGTCGCTTATAGATTCACCTTTGTCAGCAATAGCTTGAAGTTGCTGTTTCCTTTGTGACATTTAATGAAATTTAGCTGCCATTTTTGAAGAATCTTGCAAACGAACAGCTTTCCTCTTGATACACAGTCGCCCTGACGTTAGCACTCCCTCTTTTAATCCAATGTTGTTTTGCCACACCATTTTTATTATGGTCTAGACTTACTTTGACCAGGCTAAAACCTTGATTCTTTTTCTGATGTGCTTCAGATCATTCTCCTGTTCCCTGACTAAATTTCAACCAAGCTTTAGCTGCCAGACAGGTGGCCTCACAATTGCCCCCAGAATATTCTGGTATACACACAAATTTATGTTTTACTCAGTAACAGCAAGATACCTAAGTTCTGTAGCTGCTCAACAACCCCAAATCATCACCACTCCACTGCCGTGCTTAACAGTGAGTATGAGGGGTTTCTGCTAAGTTGCTGTTTGGTTTTCACAAAAAAATTAAACAGGAGCTACCCGAGTACCATGAAATATGACATCACACTCATCTGGGGCTTTGCAGACCTGTGCCTTTCCGGTCTTCCTCAGCAGCTCCCTGCAGTCACAATCACCCCTCTCGTCATCAATGCTGATCTTTTCCTTGCTGAAACGACAGTGAACACAGCCTAGAATTTCTTATTAGGTTCAGCATATCGTCGTTCTTCCCCATTTTGCCCTTACCCTTGCGCTGAATCAGTGCCTTCTGAATCAGCAGGAGTTTTTTATTGGACTGGAATTTTTCCTGTCTTCTAAAAGCCCCAAATGCAGCGGTAATGATTGGTTTCGACTGGTGCTGCCTCCTCGTAGATACCATTTTCACAGTAGTCGGCTAACCCCTGATGTTGAATTGTTTTATAAAACTTTCCAGAATTTCTTCATGGCATTGTCATCATGACTAATAAATTGCTAAAACATCTGATTTTATAGAGGTCAGCACTAGAGGTCTTCATGGGTCCACTTTCATGGACCCGAACCCGAATGGACCCGTGAAAATTTGACCTGAAACCGACCCGACCCGAACTATTATCATAAGTCCAGGGGCCCGAACCGGAATGGACCCGCAATATTTGGACCCGGAACCGACCCGACCCAAGTCTTTAGTTTCCGACCACGAACCGAACCGAGTTACTCAAATAGAACCGAGTCAATACAGCCTATAGTTGCTAATTTTAAAAGTTGTCTAGCGATGAATACAATTTGATTTTCTTTATCTAAAGTACCCAGTTCAGTTGCTACATAGGCTACGTGATGTAAACAACAATAAATCCACGTCGTTATTTTCTTTGTGAATACAGATGCTATTGGTAGCAACTGCTAACAGCCTACACCGGTCAGGATTTGTCGTGAATATGTTCTCTCATCCAACGTTGTCATGTTGGCGATCCGTTGTGCTTTACAGCTGCCGGGCAAACCGCTAATAACACGCTACGGCAACACGATTGTTTCATGACAAACATGCCACGTTAATTAATAATCATTTAAATGCCCCGAGTCCTGACATTGGCTGCCACCGGCAATATCTTTACTTCTCTCGAGTAAACACGGACCCAACCTGTCAGAGAGCACCGACCGGACCCGAGACTAACTGTACCGATTCCGGCCCGAACCTGGCGTTGCGTCTTTTGAATGGACCCGAGACCCGATTCTGGGTCGGGTCGGAACCTCAGGTTTTCGAGTTGTTCGGAAGACCTCTAGTCAGCACACATGTTGATGGTCAGTTCATCGTGGGCTGGAACTTACCCTCCGTAGATCCTATAAATCCTGGAGAAGCAGTAAAGAGGTTCTTATTGTTCACATTTTTTTTCTTTTTGGCTGTTTTTTAGCAAAAGAAATAATAGTATGGTGAAGAAAAGTTATGTTCTTGTTCATCCTGAGGCTTAAATTCACTTAAAATTCACTCAAAAAGCGAGGCTCAAACTGTTTGTTCATGACTGTAGGTATGAAGCACCTTAAAGTCCAACCTTCTCCTCCGGCAGGCAATCTACAAGATGGTCGGCACGGTGATCATGATGAAAATGAACGAGGACGGCCTGACGCCAGAGCAGAGGGTGGACAAGATCTTCTCCAAGATGGATAAGAACAACGACGACCAGATCTCGCTGGAGGAGTTCAAAGAGGCAGCCAAGAGCGACCCGTCCATCGTATTACTGCTGCAGTGTGACCTCCAGAAATAGGCCCGAGTGTGAGCAGAGCGCTCCACCAGCTGCCACGGACTGCACCGAAAGAATTTCATGTTCCATTCAGTTTGCAGCTATTTCCACTGAAAAAAATAATGCTTGGACTACCTTTCAATGGATCTGCTTCTTGTGTTTGAAACACTCGTGTGCATGAGAATGTTATTTGCTATAAAAAGATCTACACACAACATCCAACCGTGTGCGGGTGCAACAGTGCGGGTGCACCCTCACACCACAAATACACACAAACATACACACACACACGCATTTCTCACTACATATGAACAACTCGCACAAATAATATAGATCTGAATATAAATATATATTTAAATTATTTAAAGATCAACTGCCAAAATGTGAAGTGAGCAAAGTATTTTCCACACAGTTTCATTCTACTGGAGCTTGCGCATCAGTGATGTGCTGCGTTAAATTCGTCGCTACTCTATTTATTGTTCCGAGTTTACTGACGCTAGCTGTATGTATTTCATAATACCGTCGACCGAACCAAATTCCGATAATAATCTACCTGCCTCCAATAAGACACTCCATCCATCTTCTCAAGTATTAGCTTTAGAAAAGATGGATTAGCGATTGTCAAAGTTTTCCCTCCTAAAAACACGCTTGTACCGTCAGTAAATACTGTAAATGTAGTTAATTTGCATGCCTTTAGGTTCTGCCTTAAAAGTCTTATTTTCATCCGGCGATTGAAGACAGAAAGCCTTATCAACGCAACATGGTGACGGTTCTGGGGGGGAAAACCATGAGAAAAGATCTAACTGACTAGGGAATGGGAAAAAAATCACACTGCAGTGGGTTCTCCTTCAAGTATTGTCGTATGGGGTGTAAATTTTGTGATCTGTTGAGAAATTTACTTTTGACTGCTTTAACTGTGGGAGCATGTTTCTTGTAGATTAGCTGTGCTATATGTTGCAAAGAGCTAAATCCCTGCCCCGCGTCCATTTCAACACACTTTCTCATTGCAAATTATCACATTCTGAATATGGAGGGCTGCATCATTTTGAAACAAGGATAAAAAAAAAAAAAAAATTTGGTACATTTTTGAAGTTAACTCTCTGAGGGCCAGTGAGATCAAATATTTAAATCAGGATTCCTTGGAGAATGAAAAAGCTGGAGTTAGATTAGGTTCCAAAGAAGAAAAACGGCATTCTTCAATAGTTAGGAAAGCCTTGTTTTATGTTATCACATTCTACTTGTTTTTCAATTAGCCCACAGTTTGCATATCGTTACAATGAATTCAAAGAGCTTTCTCAGTGTTGGAGCATTGAAAAAGACCAGAAATAAGGCCTGGGCATCGTCATAACTTTCTTGTTTATCTTCAGTGGAGTAAATGAGCGCATAAGTAATGAGAGGAGCAGTGGATGGCATTTAATCACACATTATAAGTTGATAGAGGACAGTTATTGCTGTATGTGAAGCCCTTTCTTTAGTAAGCCAGAACATTCACCCTTCTAAATCCTTCAAAGTACTTCTCTTTTGCTTTTTGGTAATTTTTTTAAAAGCCTTTCTGACACATTGTACACATACTAATTGTAGAGAAATTCAGTGAAGTGTGATACTGTTGGGTTTCAAAATCCAGGTCAGGGCCAGGGTCTCTGTATCTCTACCAATATTAGGCAATTATCTTCTTTACACTCTTGACTGGAGTCTGACTAACTGTCCAATGATTTAAGAGTTTAAGGCATCAGGGTTGATACAGAAGAGTTTATGCATCAGAGAAGGTTTAAACCTGGTTTGTGTTTTACTAACATGGCTCTCACAGGCTGAGGTCCAGCATAAGATTACATGAAGTAGTTATCGAATATAATTCTTCTCATTTGGCTGATACAAGGTAAGCCTGCATCCATACTGTAACCTGGGCCAGGACTGTAACCTATTAAGAAGAACCTGAAAATAGCTACTTGTATCTTTAAACAACTTTGCTTGGCCCTCACGTATTGCAGACTGAATTAACCCGTGTTTTATGAGCTAATAGAGGGTGAAAGGGATTTGACGTGTCATAATATACTGTACTGCAATAAATATATATATATATATATATATATATATATATATATATATATATATATATAATCAATCATACTAGTCCATTGTCACTCCTCAGCAGTGTGGATTGTCCCTGTCAAGTTTCTAATCTGAACTTCTTTACGTGAGCATCTTTGGCCAGATGACGTTTCCAATTACAACTCTGTATTTACTATTGTTGCTATCAAGATACCAAATGTAAGCAATGGCAACCGTGTACCAGGATTTTTTTGTAGCATGTATTGTGTCCCTGACGACATGGCTGCACTACTCCCTGTGTTGTGATTTAATCTAATAAAAGGAACTCTATGGGCTTTTGTCTGGTCTGATAACTCAACCAACCATCTTCTTATGGAATATATCACATGCACCCTGACATCCTTGTCAGATTAGTTCAAGCACCTCTTCATTATCCTTCTATATTCCTCTGAGCTTAAGGCTCATGTCAGCTAACACTAAGTAAATATGTAGATATTAGTCTATTTCACTTATACTATTTTGCCTGTCATACTTAATATCCAACTACTTTCAAATAAGGTCTTACAAATGTATTTTGATCTAACGTTAACTCTCATGCAATGTATTCTTAATGCCCACTATAACATATTTGTTTATTAAACCATTTAAAGTAATTACACAAACATCTAACTATTTAAATGGTTTGCCTTACTTTATGCTTTAACAGTCTATTATCAATTTAAACTATCCTTTTTGTCCAGTTGCAGCTAACATCCTTTCCTGTTAGCTAGCCTTCTAGGGCATTCTTCAGTTACAGTTCATGCTACTTATTTTATTTATACAGTAATTTCAAACGGTTCCACAAGCATTTAACATTTAAACTGTTTAATCATAGGTTTTTATTTATTTTTTTAAACTATTTTTCCAGTCCACTGTCTATTTTGCCAATATAAACTGAAACTTTTATCTATTTTTCTCCCTCCTGTTAGCTAGCTAGCCAATTATTTGGTTTAGTTAGAATTCAGTCACTCAATAACTACTGAATGCTTATCAATGCTTTATTTAATGCATTTTAAATGTTTGCTTAAGTATTTAAGTCAATAAACTGTTTAATCATTATCTATTTTACCAATTTAAAATGAAATGTTATCTTTTTGACAGCTGTTGTACTTGTCTTTCCCTGTTAGCTACTTGCCCATTCCTGGTTACAATTTAGCTACTATGCAGAATTAATCTTTTTTTTCTTGGTTATCTATACTTTAATTAAGTATTTTAAGTGTTATACAACCATTTAACTAATTAAGCTCTTTGCCCAAACTTTTTAGAAATGTTATGTTGCCTGTTTGGAATTAATTTTAACTATTTAAATTGAAACATCATCCTTAATACTTTTTGTCTAGTTGCCTCAATAAGTAATTTAATCTTAAGGTATTATTATACATTAGTGAGAATTCATCTTATTTATACCAGTGTCCTGCAAATCTTCCTGTTGAAGATGCTCACAGGTTTTATGAACATATACAGTACGAAAGATCTGTAAAGTATTTGTTCAGAATATCATATCATGCATTTAGTTTGTCTATAACAAATGCATGAAAATACATTGATCAAGCATCACATTATGACTCCTGACAGGTAACGTCAGTAAACAGTACTCATCTTGTTTTAGTGCAACGTCTAACTGAAAACCTTTTTGCGGACCAATTACACCCTGAACATGGTAACATCTTTCCCCTACAGAAGCCACCTCTCCAAACAGGTCAGCATTGGGCCCCTCAACAAATGTTTTTTATTGAATGTTCAGAGAATACAGCAAAGAATCTAAGGTGCTCATTTGGTCTTCAAAGTCCATAGACAGCAATCTGATGGCATCTGTGAGAAGTAAAGATCTGCTGGTAGCTTCCCGGCACCAGACACTCCAGGACAACCTCAGATGTTCTGCTGACTGGTCAGAGCTCTTCTGAGAGCAGAAAGAGGATTTTCTTATTATTCAGTGGTCAGTCATCATGTTATGCTTGTTTGGTCTACATTCTAACGATGCAATTCAAAATTAATTCAGCTACTCTACAATCTTGTTAGGAAATGGCAAACCTGCAGATTTACTACAATTTATTGACTTCCATGAGTTGTGACTAAACTTACTTCCCTAATGGTGCAAAATTATTACAAAATGCCTCCCGCAGTCCATGCTACTTTAGGGGTGCTTATGGTTTATTTTCTTGTTTCTATTTTCAGCTGTAATTTAACAAATAAACACACTCAGTTTAAGAAAACACTGTGCAATAACATTCCAAACAATACAAATTTCGTAAAACACATTTACTGCAGATCTAAAATATGTATTGAACTGTTAAAAAATAAATATATCAGTTGTAATCCAGTGATGATACAATTATTCAGTGATTACTTAATGCCCAACATGACACTTTTACATGCATTTCATTTTGCTCATTAAGCCAGAACTCAGATTATACTGTTTTTTACATACATATTGCAGTTTTATAAAATGAGCAATTAGTCCTCAGTAAAACTGCTTTTTGGTCCAAGTATCAAACCATAGCACCTTTGTTTAATTTTAAAAGATTTTTTTTCTTAAAGAAAAAAGAAAGTGTTTCTGTATTGAAACATTCACTTTTCTTTGATTAGTCAGTAAAAACATCACTTCCCAACTTTACTGGAAGCATGACTAACACTTGAGGTTTTGTCTGACATGCAGTACAAGTGTCTTACTACAGCCAGCAGATGTCCCCATTGAGTTAATTTTCTTTTGCATGTTCAAATTGTGTAGAGATGGCTTTTTTTTTTACTGTGCAATGTTATCTTTTTCTCCTCCACATGACTTTCCAGTAACAGGGATATAAACATATGTGATCATCCCTGAAACAACCTGCAGAACAGCCTGTATAAGGTTCCTGGGATCTCTTAGACTTCTAACAGTGGAAAATACAAAGTTTATTTAGTTAATAGACTCCATTGTATGTGAGGTTTGTAAAATAACGACAGACTTTTATAAAAAGCAACATTTATTTTACAGAAGATTATTTGCTTTACACAGGCAGTGTACATCAAAATCATGTTTATCACTTTGGAGACCATGGGTAACTTTAAATTAAAGCTGTAAACATGCTGACCAAAGTGAAGACTTGTGTTGCTTTTCTAAATCTGATTTTCTGCTTAAGACATGACAAAAATGAAGAAATCAAAAATGTGAAGTCCTAATCTGAAAATCAAAAGAAAATTTTGTGGCATAACATACCAGTGACTGCACACAGAACAGCTCTCTTGAATTTGCCTGATCTCAAAACTAACCAGAGGATTTGTATGGATTCTATAGCAAGAATCAGAGCAAACCAAAAACAAACAACAAAATAGAATATAATCATTAAAAAAGGAAAATATCAGCAAGTGTGTTGGTAGATCATAAACATAAAATAAACAACATGAGAAGTTCTTTCAGATAAAGAAAATCTAAGGTCATGTAGGTGATAGTGGACAGGTGGGAGTTTCAGGAAGACTATTTGGGAGGGTCTGTGTTGATGCCATATTTCTCTTTCAAAAGCTTCAGCTGCTTCCTCCTTCTTCTTTGTGTCCATTTTCTGGAAAGCCTGTAAAAGAGGAGTTAATAGAAATTAGTTTTGGGGATTTTATTTTTCAGAAATTGTGATTCAAATTATCTTGTCTGTCTTTCGACCACGACAGCTTGAATGTCCTGGAACATCTCATACGTACTCTGTTTGCATTGTAATAGAGAACCACCAGGTAACGATTGCAGACGTTGAAACCTGACAGATGGTCACAGGCGTTCTTGGCATCGAAGATGTCTTCATACACAACATAAGCTGTTCCTCTTGTTTCAGGCGTGTTCCCACTGAGAAGAGAAAACAGTCATCGATCGCTGCAGTATGACATGGTCTTACGCATCCATGGAAAACACTGACTTTTGAGCAGTAAATCAGGAATCTAAAATTCAATCCATCCTCTTAGTCTACGTTCACACTACCTGGCTGAAGTGATTTATATTTGATTTTGGAAAGATAATGTGTTTCAATTTTGATTTCTGAAAACGCAAGTAATCTTTACGTTTTGTTGATAGTAATTTGGTTTGGAGCTTATTTTCCATTCTTGACAGCCACAGGAGTTGTGCATATATAATGAGAACACACTTCAGACAACATCATGGTGTTTACAAAAGCTGGATTACTTGTGATATTTATCTTTAAAAAGTCATAAACTGTTTGGAAATATAATGGGTGCAAAGCTAATGCAGAAGAACCCTTCGTGAGACTGTGGCTGGAAATAGCTGTCGACATCAACATTCAAATTTGCATTGACTTTGAGAAACACTTTCCCCCGTGACACTGAGTATGCTACATAAATAGATGCCGTTCTTTACAATAGCTCAACTAGTTATGGGAACCATTCCTGAATTTAAGAAGCAATTTAATATGAGCTGTACGTTCCCTGACAATGAGTGGGTTAACATATTATGATTGTTTGGGCTTATATTCCCTATACATTCACAAAATGTTTTCTAAAATAGTTATTCCAAATGTTAAAGTGGCCTTTTCCAAGTGCAGATATGAAGCTTTTAGAAATCAACTCACGTTCTGATTTGACGTATTGGTCCATATTTGCCGAAGATATCATACATCTCCTCGGCTGTGATTTTATAAGGGAGGTTCCTCACGTACAGGATTCTGTTCACCTCAGGAGGTAACCGGATCTGAAACACACAGCAAGGGAAACAGAATTTAAAGACTTAACCCGGTCATGGAGGACACAGCATCACCTACGATCGCTGCTGAGGCAGATCAGCAGAGGTGTAAATCACAAGTTTCACCCCAATACAATATTAGATTGATTCAACTAGGGTGACTTCCAAGTGACAACGTCTGAAAACAGTAGTTAATAAAAGACTGTATAATATTCTAATGTTTGCAGCCAGGAAAAACATAGTATTGCAGTGGGTCAGTGACAAGAGTCCCTCTGTTTGTAGTTGGTGTAAAATAATATTTGAACCGATCCTTCTAGAGTATTTTACCAGTGTCACACATTACAGCACAGACAAGTTCTAACAGTGTGCCAACCTTTTTTGGACTATATCGGACCGGACCTTTCCTCCACTCTATCAAATTGGACTATTGTACACTTGAATGACATTTGGGTACCTTAAGGCCGACCCGCCACTTCTTGTATCATGCATGTCCATTTTTCATGTAAGAGCTGTTGTGTATGTCTTGTTGTTGTCATCTAGTTTTGTAGACACTGTTCGTTGAATGTTAAACTAAACTAAAACTGCAATTAAAAACAATGAAGAAAAAAAAAATGGATGACGATTTGATGTTTTGTCAATATCAAAGTCTGCCATGATACGTTTTTGATTCAGTTTGATTCAGGCGCTCGCAATCGATATGTTTGAATACAATTACTTCCATTCCACTGATGTCAAATTTCAGTAAGAAACTAAAATATTGTTTCATAATTTTCATTTTTTTGGTTCTACTAGAGAGTTTTAATATGTCATTTTAATAACAAGAGAAAACAAAAAGGCCAGATGTATTAATGAGAATTACATGCATTCATGTCTGATCGATATTTTCGTTTTGTATCAGTGCTGTAAGATTGATATCAGATTGAATCATTACACCCCTAGTAAACTGTTTAAAATTAAAGTTGCAAAAACAGAAATAGTCTGTGTCATGGTCGAGACACAGTTGGATGCCTCCACAATCACCTGGATTACTGCCAACCTGACGAACAGACCACAGTCTGGAAGATTAAATGGCTGTGTGTCTGAGCAGATGGTCAGCAGCACAGGGGACTGAACTCTCACCGTTCCTCCTCTGTACACCTCACACTTCCAAGTTAAGAGTCCTGCCTGCACATGTGGGGTGTTTCAGTCATGGACAAGAGACTACAGAGAACTGGTGGACCACTACGTGACACAGTGTGGGAAGAATATTCCCATCTACAACAGACTGGGCAACACTGATGCTGTCTACAAGAAGGAATAGAGCAGACTTTACTCCTCGAGGAAGCTTTGGAGCATGATGTTGCATATCTTCTGTGGGAGCATCATCAGAGCATGTGACTTTAAAAAAAAAAAAAAAAAACTTAAACTAAGAAAAAGGGGGCTGGCTTCTTGTAGGGACTGCTCTGGAGCTTCTGGAAGCCACTTGTGCAAAGGAGGATGTTTCCTTTTAGGCTGCTCCTTGTTTGGGGTTGACACAACAGAGCAATTCACATGATTAGTTTGGCACAAGTTTTACGCTGGATGCAGTTCCTGGTGCAACTGGGATTTGAACCCAGGATGTCATACATGACAGGATATCGCCACTGGGGAAGGTCCCAAAGGAAGATACTTCATAAAATGACAACATCATTGACAACCCTGAGCATCCTCTTAACATCACAGTGATTCAACAACATTGTCTTCAGTCAGAGACTTCTTCAGATCCGCTGCAAGACAGCCAAGAGATCCTTCCTGCCCACACAAAAACCACCTACAACAAATAACTGAAGAGACTCAAATTAATGACAACAACTGTGACAATTAATTTCTCTTCCGGGATTAATACAGTATTTTTCATTCTATTCTATTTTTTTTTTTACACCCGATAAAAGGAATTTGCTTCCGTAAAATAACATAACATTACAGGTGAAGCACTACTGACTCTAGTGACCCAGACGTCTGTAAAACCTATTTCTAGATTTAACACATGAACTTTGTAGAAGCTACGAATAAACGCAGCTTAGCATACACGTGCACATTTGAACATAAATTCAGTCCCGTAAGTGACAGTAAATACACTCCCTGTTGTACAAAGGTTTTATTGTCTAAACTGACAACAAATCCATTTACAAAAACAAGAATATGGGGAATTCCAATAAAAGAAGAGTAGTTGTTTACTATCGTATATCGTGCTAACAATTAGCCGTATGCTAACAAATAGTGACGTCACCTCCGAGCCAATATTTTACATAAACCTTCACACCAGTCAACTCGTTTGAACTTACATTAGCGCGTTTCGCTGCTTGCATCGCCATGGTGAGAGCTTGTTGGTGAAAAAATACGGCCGCTGGAGCGAGAAACAGTTTCCCCAGTCCCCCTTCTTTAGCTCCGACGTTATCCGCAGATCGGTAGCCAACCTCTGGAGAACTTCCTGTGTCAAGGCACCGAGGGGACAAATACAGAGCGGTGCTGCCCCCTGTGGTCGATAATGATACCAACTTCACTAAAACTTGGGTTAACAATGGTTGAGCACACAACAAACACCTGGATAGTTGTAAAAAAAATCATTTTTAAGGATGCAATGTGGATGAAATTTTGTAATTTTGTCTAATGTGCAATCTCATTGGGGCTGTATTATGATCTGGGATTGCTCCAGTTGGTTAGATTTAAGTAAGAAGAAGAAAGAACCTGTATTTGTCCCACAATGGGGAAATTGCATTGCATTGTTGCAACAGCAAAGTACAGAAGAGCACCAGGGGAGTAAGAGTGACAGAAATGAGCAAAATATCTCAGATAAGTAAGAAGTAAAATAAATACAAAGAATAAATATCTTTATCTAGATATATAAAATGTACTTAAAGACTGAAATCAAATAAAATGAACATAATTATGACCACATTTATATACAACCCAAATTCTAAAAAAAGTTGGCATACTGTGTAAAATGTTAATTTAAAAAAAAAAAAGTGATTTACAGATCTAATAAATGCATATATTTTACCCAACAGAACATAAAGAACATAGATGCTGAAAGTGAGACATTTTACCATTTAATGGAAAATATGAGCCGATTTTGTCTTTGATGGCAGCAACAAATTTCAAAGTTGGAACAGGGCGATGTTTGTCATTGTGTAGCATCACCTCTTCTTTTTAACAACTGTCTGCAAACACCTGGGAAGTGAGGAGACCCAAGACTTTACCCAGTGGTTTGACTCTTCCATTATCAATACAGGGACCTGGTGAAAAGGCAATGTAACTCATGGTGGAAGTAAATGTTGCAACATTGCACAAGCTTTTGTGGTACGTGAAAGTTGAACCACATTTGAAATAAACCAGTATCACCAAACCTCACGAAAGCAAAATTTTATGCAGATAAATACCACCTTTCTCCTCTTCAGACAAAGGAAGAGACAACCGAAATGTTCTAAGTGGACACTTTCTGCAATGTGTCTTTCTATGTCTTCTGTAGTGGCAGAGATAACAGCTAAAACTGAGGAGGAAAAAAACAACTGTGGTGTTTTACAGATCAGCTTCTTGGGCGTTATTAAGCACACAGTGATATAATCAGTATTCACTTTTATCTTGGTGGTTTCACAAGACTAAAGACAAGTTGTGTAAACTTTAATGGTCCAAAGTGCTCTCCTATGACACAACATTACATTGCTGTTTACAAAAGTGTAGTCTATGTCTCAGGATATAACAATTCATGCTGCATGAGTCTGAACCAAAGACAACATTTTAAATGAGCAGGCAATAGGCTTACCTGAAAAAGGTGCAAAGCTAAAAATTAACAATATTTTATGGTGAAAAGAGGAAGTAAAAATGATGCAAAGGTTTTAGGATTTAGATGTTAGATACTTTTACCCAGAGAGCAAACAATGCTTTCCCAAAACATGGGCCATATTTGCATGAGATAGATGGGTTTCAGTTGGGCAAGCCCATCACCATCAGCTCACAAGTCACCAGATGATTGACTGTGGGTTCCAGCATACTCCTGCTTGGAGGGTCCTGAAATGATCTGACTCCTCTCTCAACTCCCTCAGCCAAACCACGCTGGAGGGGCTGTGGATCTGTCGACAGACATCTGTAGTGTGACCTTCCATTTGCATTTACTTTTGGTGGCGACATCAGACATGATAGTGCGAGCTGTCTGCTGCTTACCTAAGCTTAGCCTTCGTATCTTTTCAGACCCAAAGCCAGTCGCAGCAGTCTGTTAGTACAATTAATACAACACAGAAGCACAACACAACATATTATCTTTACAATATGAATGCATATGCTCTGCCGGGTTTTTATTCTCAGCTCAGAAGCTATGCTTAGAAGTCAATATAATGCTAAAGACTTAGTAATTAAAGTGACGAGAGCTCCCAGACAATCAAAAGACCACACCCCTAATTATAAATATATTTGTAGCTTTATATCATTTTGCTTGATGTGGTGCAAAAAAATAAATTAACCTCCCGTACAGTTGTCATGTATCTAAAATCTAAGTATTGAGACTAAAACCAATTTTTTTTATCAGGCTGTAAATAAACTATATTGCCAAAAGTCTCATCTGCCTTGACTCACATATGAGCTTTAGTTCATCCCATTCCTAATCTATATGACGTGGGTCCACCCTTTGCAGCTAGAACAGCTTCAACTCTTCTGGGAAGGCTGTCTACAAGGTTTAGGAGTGTGTTTATGGGATTTTTGACCATTCTTCCAGTCAGTCTCCCCTCTAACTCATCCGAAAGGTGTTCTATCGGGTTGAGGTCAGGACTCTGTACAGGCCAGTCAAGTTCATCCACACCAGACTCCTCCATCCATGTCTTTATGGACCTTGTTTTGTGCACTGGTGCACAGTCATGTTGGAAGAGGAAGGGACCAGCTCCAAACTGTTCCCACAAAGTTGGGATCATGGAATTGTCCAAAATGTCTTGTTCTGCTGAAGCATTCAGAGTTCCTTTCACTGGAACTAAGGGGCCAAGCCCAGCTCCTGAAAAACAACCCCACACCATAATCCCCCCTCCACCAAACTTTACACTTGGTCAGTCAGACCAGTACCGTTCTCCTGGAAACCACCAAACCCAGACTCTTCCATCAGATTACCAGATGGAGAAGTGTGATTCTTCACTCCAACCCAAAGTGGTGACATTTTGGTGTTTTCTCAAAACCCCTCTTCAAAGCAGGTGTGCCTCTTTTGAAAATTATGTTACAGCTTTGCATTATCCACTTTAGAAGCTGAATATTCAGAAATGCAGGTCATTTTCACACTGAAACTATTTAGCTCGCCTCAAAGGAGCTTTGGTCACGAGTGTGTTTCACTTGGGTCAGTGTGTACACAACAACCGCACTTTACTGCACACCAAAATAGCCAGACCAAGAGGTGGTCTTGGTATGGCTATCGGCAAACTGGTGCAGTTCATTTGAGGTGTGAAAGCTCCATGACCTTGTGGCGACCAAACTATGGGATGTACAGCACATGTGTGAACTATAGAGGCTTCCATAGTCTGCTGGACAGTGCACTGTAGGTTGTGATGGAGCACGTAAACATGACAAAAGAAAGTAACGCTAGCAGTCAATGACAAACGGCAAGCTGTGTAGTTTCTGTACTACCATGCTTTCCAGCTCTTTGCTTGAGTTGTCATGAAACATGACCCCTTTATTTACCAATGACAGCAGGGACCACTGTAACATGGCTTGTGGTGCAGTGTTTGGGTAGAGTGAATTCATTATGTGAACACAAACTGAACTAAATTAATTAATTTAAATAATTTCCCTTTGGAGATGAATAAAGTATTTTTGAATTTAATTGAATTGAAAGAAAAAAAATGATGCAATGTACTTTGGTGCACACCACCATGTGAAAAGCTAAAATTCGATTTGGGGCCGTGATGTCACAGCACCTTGCAATATTTAACAGTCCCCTTTAATGTTAGGCCTTTAGCAAAACAAAATTAATATTTGAGATGTTTTGGGGTTTGTGTATAAATTAAATCTATAGTTATTTTTAAAATTCTACATATTTTTTTCTTAATATATTAAGTATTTTTGAATTCAAATTGATTTTATGCCATTTTTGTTCACAAGCAAGGACACTAACAACAACATAATAATTTCCGTGGTCTTCAGGGTTAAATAAATAAAATAAATATAAGTAATATAGAAGTCCTCGTGTAAGAGTTTGGTCGTTTTAAGCTACCTACTGTTAACTAGCGCGAGCCAACCTACTGTTAACTAGCGCGAGCCAACGGTCACTAACGTCTGTTTGCGTGGAGCGTACGTGCATCAAACTGTTTTGTGGAGCAGTTAAACGATTCATCTGCAGCAACCAAGTACGCGGCAGCGGAAAACCCCGTAAGTGAGCTGATACTGATCGCTCAGTAACGTCTGAACAAATTAGTCGGTTGGAGGTCGGAACCAATGACGTTAGCACCGTCGTGGTCCCACGGTGGTAAAGTCAAGTTGGGCCGTTTTTCCCCCGCAGGTGTTACAAGACGCGGCAGGATTGACAGAAGGAAAAACGGTGAGTTATCAAGGAGATTTTTTTTTTTAAAGATGATTTACTTCCAGTAATGATATTAGCCCTCACTTGGCGTAAATGACGTTAACTTTTTAATTCGGCCGCCTCGAACCGCGCTGTGCTGCCGCCGTTGGAACATTTAAATTTGCTAGCTGAGCTAACATCAATCTTAAACAAAGCTGTTCTTGATAAAAATGCATGTAGTTAGTACTTGATACCGATGTTTTGATGGTAGGTTGAATAATAATTAAAAAAAAAAAGTCAACAGTTTTCTTTGTAATATTAGTCAAGCAGATTCCCGGGACTGACGTTGTTGTTATACTGTACATCTAAATTCAAAGTCACTGAGGTCCGGTTACTAAATTTAGCCTAAGTAGAAGGTCCGAGCCAAAGTACGTATTTTGAAAAAGTAACTAATTTTTATTTTAACTTTAAATGCAGGAAATATTCCAACATATTCCATATCTTTTATCATAAGTAAAAGCAGTCCCAGGCATTTAAATAAGTTTAAGGCTTTTATTTCAAATCAACCAAAAGTGAAAAATCAATAATCGTGCAAGTCCATGCCTGAAGTATTGAAGGCCTCTTTAAGTAAAAAATTAAAACCTGAAAAAACTAAAAAGTGCAAGAAAGGGTGTTGACTTTTTCGTAAAACATTTTTCTTTGGACTGTCCTTTCTTCTTGAATTAAAGGCCGCGTTAAGTAAAAAAGTTAAACTCATGTACACTCAGGAAACATTAACTAAAAAGTGCAAAAAAAAAAAAGTGCTATTTTGTCTTCCCACTACCGTATTAACTGTTGTAGCAGCGCCCGCTGTAAATATCCACTGTCAACTAGATTACTGTATTAACTGTAGTAGCAGCGCCCGCTGTAAATATCCACCGTCGTTCAGAACCGCTCTGTGAAAATGACACTACAGTACTTATTTTTTGCATTAGTCATGGGTCCGGACAGAACCATCTCCCGGACCAGAGCCCGCTGTTGCGTGACCCCCGCTGTACATGAATCGAAGTCATGCCTCAGTTTAAGACTTCCCGGTGAAACCATTTCCCGAAACCAGGTTTTAAAGAAATCCAAAATCTCAGAGTTTGAAATCTTAAAAAATAAAATAAAATAACGATAACAATAATAAAAAACAGCCTTCTACAGACTCTTTAGTCTTTTCAGACTCTAACCACGGTGAAGTTAGCTTCATATTCGTATTTTCCAATTTGACGGTGGGTTACAGAGCCTTTCCACTGATAGATCATTCTACTATATTTTAGCTCAAACTCTGATAAATTATTTTGTAGTTTGGGAACATACTGTTTGAAAGACTATATAAAAACATAACTATTGACATACAGAGTATTTTTGTAATCTTTCCACAGACTCCTTAATTTGTATGTTTACAAAGGTGGAATTTCTGACTGGTGAAGCCAGCTTCACATTTGTAATTTCCAAATTAGCAGTGGGTTAAAGGACCATTGCACTGCTCTTTAAAAAAATATTTTCCTTATTAAGACTGATGCCACTTTAAACCAGTTTCCAATCAAAAAACAACACAACTAAGACTGCTCAAACCCATAGTACATAATTTCTTAGATAGTACAAACTATGCAAAATATAATTATTGAACTGTGAACCCTGACCTTTTATGCATTTATGAAAATTAGTAAAAGGTTCAATCTTTTGTGTTTTTTAAAGACCACATTTGACCAGGTGTCTGTCAAAAACCCCAATATCCATGCTGCTCAGACCTGGATTGCTTTAAATTCTAGGCAATAAAGACCATTACACAGTTTGTGATTTGTAAAACCTTTATTTTGTTTTTGCAAAATGTGACAAAAAGGAAATTTTTCATGCATTTTTAACAAAAGACCACTTTAGACCAGATCCCTGTCAAAAACCACAATACTTGGATGGCTCAAACCTGGGTAGCATAATTTCCTAGATAATAAAAACTCAAAAGCCATTTTAACACACACAGTTGTTAATCTGTGAAACCTTTAATCTGTTCATGAAAATGCAAAAAGGGTGATTTAGTTAGAGCATGATAGAACAAAAGAACCCAATACATACATGGCTTAATTTCAATTGTAAGGACTATATAAAACATAACTCTTGACTTACAAAGTCTTGTTTCTGTTTGTGAAAATGCTAAAAAGGGACAATTTCTTGGTTTTATTTAATTTAAGTTACAACTTTCTATTGGCTCTTAAACTTGGAGAAAATGTAGGTATTTGATCCAAAGAGATCCTTATTTAAATTCTTGATGTTTTTCTGTGTGCTTTTGTGCTTTCCAGCATTCTGATTCTTGTTGAGAGGCGACACGGCATGGCCATCTGGAATTCCTGAAATTGCCAGAATGTGTTCAATTCTAGGTCTCCCTACTAAAGGATCAGATGTAATAGTTCTTATAACCAGAGTCAACTTGCATCCCCTTTGTGTGCTGGTAGAGTTCTGGGGAAAATTTAGCCAGGAGAGGTTGGAAAATTATGAGCACCTGTCCAAAAACATTCAGTCTCCTGGAGTCTCATTTAAAGACTTGGAAGGAAATCCTGGTGACCAGTGCTTGGTTCAGATAGACGATACTTGGTACAGAGCTCGCATAGTGTCCAGAAATGGCTCGAAATATAGCGTGTTTCTCTTTGATAAAGGGATGAAATGCACCACTACCACAAGCAAGCTGGCATGGGGTAAGAAGGAGCATTTCCAGCTGCCCCCTGAAGTGGAGTTTTGTGTGATGGCTAATGTGTTATCACGCATACCTGAAAGTGGATGGTCACCAATGGCTCTTGAATTTTTGAGATCTCTCACTGGGAAGTCTGTCACAGCACACGTGGAAGATGTCTTGATGCCCCAAA
The DNA here is from genome assembly GCA_018398805.1 of Hirundichthys speculiger. Taxonomy (NCBI): domain Eukaryota; kingdom Metazoa; phylum Chordata; class Actinopteri; order Beloniformes; family Exocoetidae; genus Hirundichthys; species Hirundichthys speculiger. The sequence continues at coordinate 458,478 of JAGFBZ010002129.1, forward strand.
GAATGTTACTCCTGCACATTCCTTCCATATCCACACAAATGTATGAGATGGGACTAGCAAAGAAGGTGTCTCCACCTGAGTTTCGGGACTTTGTCTTCATGTCACTGAAGTCTCATTGTGGGGATGGCACATCTCCAGAGATCACGCAGCTGCCCGTGGAAACAGGTGAACGACTGCACAAGAAAGAAATGTTCCTGCACCCAGAGCTGCCAGAAGAAACTGCAGAGGCTGTCATTGTGACAGAAGTCACAAATCCACAGAGGATTTTTTGCCAGTTGAAAGTCTTCTCGTGCGAAATACAAGAAACTCACAGAGCAGATTGCACAGAGTTGTGAGAACAGAGCATTGAGTTGCATAGTAAGCCCTGATATGATTGGATCTCCATGTGCAGTGAGAGGAAGCAATGGCAAGTGGTATCGCTCCGTTCTTCAACAGGTGTTCCCAACCAGTAAAGTGGTTGAAGTATTGAATGTTGACTATGGAACAAAGCAGCTGGTTCCTCTGGAGAATGTAAGACCGCTGGCTTCAGAGTTCTTCAGGTTGCCAGTTGTCACGTACATCTGCTCCCTCCATGGAATCATCGACAAAGGGTTGGGATGGACAACCAGCCAAATTGACTTCCTCAGGTCCCTTTTGCTCTTCAAGACACTGATTGCCAAATTTGAATATCGAAGCATCTCTGAGGGTGTTTATTATATCACACTGTATGGTGATGACAACATAAATATAAACAACTTATTTGGTTCCAAGGAACGCTGCTTGCTCAAGCACGAGAGCACATACGTAGATTATGCAATCCGAAACACCGCAAACAGCTGCCAGCATCCATCCCAGGAAGAAAGAAATGTGCTAATGTCCAGACAGTCTTTGGAAGAAAAAGAAGTGAAAGGACCAACAGAGCCGTTTCCCTCTGTGGAGCTCTCTGTGAACTCCTCACACTTGGCAGTTATTCAGCACATATCCAACCCATCAGAGTTTTGGATTCAAACTGAGAACCACAGAAAGGAGTTGGATGAACTTCAGGATAGTATTTACCATCTGTACCAAGATTCAGTGAGTACGCATGTGGTGAGAAATCTAAGTCTTGACTTTTTCTGTGCTGCAAAGGCAGATGATGGTGATTTCTACAGAGCAACTGTGACTGAGGTCAGAGATTCACAAGTTAAGGTGTTTTTTGTTGATTGTGGAGACACCAAAGTGGTTGAGAGGAGTGACATCAGGACCCTCCCCCCAGAATTCAAAAAGCTGCCGAAATTGGCACTGAAATGCTCTCTGGCTAACGTCAAACCAAAAGATGGGAGGTGGAGTCAAAGCGCCTCTGACTTTTTCATCAAAGCAGTCGCAGAAAGAGTTCTAAATGTACTCGTGACAGCAAAACACAATGACAGCTATGTTGTGAAACTTATTGATCTCAAAGCTCAAGGTGAACAAGATGTCAGTACGTTGATGTGTAGTTCTGGCCATGCTGAAAAGGCTGAGATGGAGAAAGAATCCAAAGTCCAAAGTGCCACACAGTTTGCTATTACGTCTACAGCACCACATGTTGCTGGAAGACTAGGAGGTCTGAACAGGAATATTGGAATATCTTTTCAAACCCAAAGCCAAGTTGGTCTCGCCAGCAATGAAGGAGGAGGTGCTACCTTTAAGGAGCAAATGTTTCCTACTGGAAGTGTCCTGGATGTCAGCGTGTCCTACATTGAAAGTCCAAATGATTTCTGGTGTCAGCTGGCACAGAATGCCTGGCACCTGAGATTGCTCATGAATGACATGCAGACTTATTATGCAGGCACCGAGTTTCATCCTGATGTGAAAACCGCCTGTGTCGCCCGACACCCTGACAACGGAATGTGGTACAGAGCCCTTGTTTTTCGCCAACATGAAACCCCTCATGTGGACGTGTTGTTTGTCGACTACGGGCAGACAGAAACGGTCTCCCTCTATGATTGAGGAGGATCTCCCCAGAATTCTTGAATCTGCACGGCCAAGCTTTCAGATGCAGTCTATTAAACCTTATCAACTCTACATCTGCCGTAAACGACTGGAACGAAGAAGCACAGACAAAGTTCCAAGACTTTGTGGAAACTGCTGCTTCCAACTTTGTGATTTTGAAGTGCACCATATATGCCGTCATGTACAGTGAGAATAAGATCCTCTACAACATTGTCGATCTAGAGACGCCCTTTGAGAGCATTGGTACTAGTTTGGCCCGTCTTGTCACAAATTTACCTCCCATGAAATCTGGGTCATCTTTCCAACTGAAGTCGTACTACTACTCAGCCCACAATGTCAAAACGGGGACAGAGGAAGGAGTCACAGTGACGTTTGTGAACAGTGTTGGTCAGTTCTACTGCCATCTTAACAGGAACGCTGATGTGATGAAAGATCTCAACATGAAAGTGAACAGTGTTTGCCATCAGCTTGAGAAGATGAAGGTTCCAACAGTCTTTGGAACTTTGTGCTTTGCAAGATATACCGATGGGCAGTGGTACAGGGCTCAGATAAAGAACACAAGGCCAGGATTACTGGTTCAGTTTGTAGATTATGGCGACACTATTGAGGTGGACAAAGCTGACGTACTCCCAGTTCCCAAAGAAGCAAATGAAATCATGTCGGTGCCTGTGCAAGCAGTTGTGTGTGGTCTCTCGGACATCCCCGCTAATGTTCCCAGTAAGGTGAACAGCTGGTTTGAGATGGCAGTGAAAGAGTGCGAGTTCCGAGCACTTATCGTGTCCAGAGAATCTGATGGGAAATTGCTGGTCGAGCTTTATCATGGAAAGACTCAGATCAATGCAGAGATCAAGAAAATGTTCCAGATCGAGATGCAAAGAGAAAAGCAAGTTGTCCGCCCGAGTTGGAAAGCTTTTGATGATTCAAGAAATAATGTGCAAAAAACACCAAAAGATTTACCAAAGCAAGAAACAACTGACGTTAAAAACCATAAACAAGCCCCAAAGAATAATTTGTCAGCCTCAGAACACTCATGTCAAATAAAAGCAGAGAAGAGGTCTACCACTTGTGAAAATGGTGAGAAGATCAAACGTCCTCCTTTGGAGCCGTACATACCCCCACATCAAAGGCTGACTTGTGGAACAGCACCAAATATTGGTTCTGTTTCAGTTAATGCTCAAAAGCCAAGAAAAGACAACCTCCTCCCTGAAACCAAACAGCTAAATTCAAAATCACCAAGTAAAGAATTCCAAAAGGAAAACAAAGCTGAAAAGCTCCCTAAACTCACAAACCTGCCTGCAAAGACCATCGCTCCTGGTACGGCAGTAGACGTTTACATCTCACACTGCTGCAGCCCATTGAGTTTCTATGTGCAACGTGTTGACGAAGAAGATGAAATGTTTTCTCTGGCTGAAAAGCTCAATGTTCCCGAATCAGCCCTGAAAGCCATTGATATCAAAGACGTGCATCCCGGCGACCTCGTTAAAGCAGAGTTTTCAGATGATTTCTCATGGTACCGAGCAGTCGTAAAAGAAATCCACGGAAAGGCAACGGCTCTCATTGAATTTGTCGATTTTGGAAATACAGCAATCACACCAATTTCCAAAATGGGGCGACTGCAGAAGTCTCTCTTGCAGTTACCCGTTTACAGCACACACTGTATGCTCAGCGACGCCGCAGTCCTCGGAGAAGGAAGCGCGTGTGATCCAGCGGTGGTGTCGGCTTTCAAAAAAGACATTGGTCACAGTGGAGAAAAGGTGTTCAAATGCCAGTTCATCAGGCAGGTGGGATCCGTGTGGGAGGTCAAGCTTGAAGACAGTGGTGTCGGTGTGGTTTGTAAAGTGCATCCCGGAGGTGCTGAAGTCATCACAGGGAAACAAGTGGAGGAGGAGCAAGCCCAAATATGTGGCATCCAGCAGGAAGCAGTAAAATCTGAGAAACCACTGAGTCCTTGCTCTGTACGATATCACCAGCAACAGGAATTGTTAGATGGACAGCAGTTAGAGGTCTACATCACAGCCATAAATGATGCACAGACCTTCTGGTGTCAATCTGCTAACTCAGAGGAACTTGTTAAGATAGCTCTGAGTGTTTCAGAAGCTGGAGTAGAAGCAGATGACAAGCACATCGACCCAGATGATCTCCTCCCTGGTAGGCCTTGCATCGCTCTCTTCTCTGATGATCAGCTTTGGTATCGTGCAGAAGTCATCAGCAAAGATGGAAACGACCTGTCTGTTCTATTTGTGGACTACGGAAACACATCCCAAGTCAGAGTTACGGATGTGAGAGAAATTCCTCCTCTCGTGGCGGACATTGCACCGCAGGCATTTTTGTGCAAGCTCGAAGGCTTTGATTCTTCATGTGGATCTTGGGACGGCGGCGCCGCAGATCAGTTGTCCTTACTCACAGCTGACAAGCTGCTGCAGCTGACTGTCACGAGAGCAACGAGAGGCGGACGGAAAAGTAGTGTGTTTCGTGCAGATGGCGTGTGAAGGTCATGTGATTAACGAGGCGATGAAAGCCTGGTGGAAGTGCTTCACAGTAGAGAATGAGCCAGACTCTGCCGGACCGACCCTTTCGCTTGAACCGGCACTGCAGGGTGGCTCAACTGTAGTAGAAGAACATCAGCAGGAGCATCCTGATAAACAAGATGAACACAGAACCGATACTTGCTTTCATCCTGAGAGCGACAGCGTTGAGAAGCTCGTAGATCCGCTTGCAGCAGGTGATGCCTCACAAATAGCAAACGCTCTAAAGAGAGAAAGCTCTGAGGATTTTGTTCCCATTGAATCTTGTGAGGAGTCTCTAAAGGAGGAGCACGTTTCCATTGATGAAACGAATATTAATGTGACAACTCCTGAAGATGTCTTGCCACATGATGGTGGCACAGATCAAACCATCTTACCTCCTCTTGATAACAAAGATGACCAAGACATTTTGTGCTTGACCTGTAATGTGACGGAGGACACTGATAAAGCTGCTGAGGACATTCCTGGGCCAGAAGGCTTAGATTCTCCACTGGAAGAGATTATTGTAAAAGTAATGGACGAGCCAGATACTGAAGCTGCTGAGGACATTCCTGGGCCAGAAGGCTTAGATTCTCCGCTGGAAGAGATCATTGTAAAAGTAATGGACGAGCCAGATACTGAAGCAGCTGAGGACGTTCCTGGGCCAGAAGGCTTAGATTCTCCACTGGAAGAGATTATTGTAAAAGTAATGGACGAGCCAGATACTGAAGCAGCTGACGAAGAAGCAGCAAAGGCCTCTATCTGTAACATCAAAGAATTTTCTGGTAAGCAGCGAATTAATTTCTCACTTCTTTTCTTTTTTTAAACTAAGCAGACAGTATAAGACTTTACCTGCTGGTGTTAGTTAAGCTACAAGTTTACTGAAAAATTTTTGACTTAAAATTCACATCAGTTATCATCAATAATTTTATGTTTGTTTTGTTTTTCCCCATTTGTTCACCAGATCTGACTAGAGAAAAAGCTGACATAGAAGCTACTGTTGAAAGGCAATCCTCTCAAACCCGCGCAACTGCAGTGAAAATGGTGAATTTGAACTCACATTTCAGCTATATTTTACTAAACTTAATGATTGATAATGAACGAAGTTGATGTCATGCTGAGATTTCAAAGAAATATAAATATGAGCGGGTGAACTAAATGAAAGCATATTGGTATCATTTTCTTAAGGTTCCTCGAAATCCTGATCTACAAGAGACGACACACACAAAACAGGTACAGTAGAAGAAAAATAAAACATTGCCCTTTTAATTTCTGTCGTCCAGTAAAACAGTGGGATTGTGAAGTGATCTTCATTTCATCCTTATTAAAAGTAGCAACTGGAATTTGTTGTTTTGGTGCTCTGATTTTGTCTCGGATCATTGAAACATAGTTTTAACAGGAAAGATGAAAATACACAGAGAAAGCAGCCTATCTGATGCTGTGTCATGATATAGTCACATCTTGTTTGGGGGGGAATGTTTTTAAGTTGAAACCTAACATAATTACCAATCATAGAGCTCTGTACTGTCTGCTTTAAATCTTATGCCCACCATGGCCTCTATTCTGAGATTTGCTCTTGATTTGTTCTTTAAAAATTATTTCCTAAGTAAGAATGTCTGAGATGTAGATGTTTTTGATTGTTATTCAGGACAGTGAGGTTGAAGAGCTGGCCTGCTGTGTTGCAGAGACCCTTTCAGCAGATGTCTCGACAGGTATTTCTAATACTTGGATAAAGCACTGTGTTGACTATGAAACCTTTGGGCCCAGTCCCATTTGGCTTCTTGCTCCCACTGCTTAGATCTGATCCCATGTTTTACTCAATCACAGCAAGGACTGCTGTGTCCTGATTCATTCTGCCATGGATGTGTGGTGACAGTTATCCATGGCTTTTCAAGATGAGGTTTTTCAGAGGTAAACTTTAAACTGATGGCCTTCTTGAAAAGGTACCCATTCTATAGGAGCGAGAGGACTCTTGAAATTAACACAAAAATGGGACTGGGTCTTAAATGTTCTTTTCACAGTACTGTATATTTAACTTTATGCTTACTGTTTTATCAATTCTTTCTTCTTTTCTCCCCAGAAGAGCCGAGTGTAAATGGAAAAGTGACAGGAGCAACAGCAGACAGTCTGAGCAGTGTGAATGCAGAGATGATGATAACTTGCATCCCAGTGAGTTTCCACATGTGTTTGCATCTAGTGTTGTTGCAGCTTAATGTGAATGGGACAGGATTGATGAGTTGTCAAATAGGTGAATCAATCTAACTGGTGTCCTCTTTTAAGTCTGCCCAGGCAGATGCTGGTCCAGAGGTAAATGAAGATCTTTTTGAGGCGTCAACTGAAGAACCAGATGAGGTCAGATACCGTTGTTGTTCACTCTACCCCCACTTACATTTACACAGCATCATCAGCCCTGCTGTCCTTTGATTGTGAATTTGCTGTTGGGTGCTCAGAGGTAAATCGATCTAACTGGTGTCCTGTTTTCTTTTTGCTCAGGGAGATGCTGGTCCAGAGGTAAATGAAGATCTTTTTGAGGCGTCAACTGAAGAACCAGATGAGGTCAGATACCGTTGTTGTTCACTCTACCCCCACTTACATTTACACAGCATCATCAGCCCTGCTGTCCTTTGATTGTGAATTTGCTGTTCGGTGCTCAGAGGTAAATCGATCTAACTGGTGTCCTCTTTTCTTTTTGCTCAGGGAGATGCTGGTCCAGAGGGAAATGCTGGTCCAGAGGGAAATGAAGATCCATGTGAGTCATGTGAGGAATCAGATGAGGTCTGTAATGTCGTACATACTATGGAAACCTTTTGTTTGTTTATTTTGGAACATTTATTGCATGGTTGTTATGGTTGACTGACTGAATGGGAAATAAGAAAACTTTTTTTTTTTTTTTCTTCACAGAATCAGTCAGTTGGTAAGTCATTTTTTCCCAACATCAATGACCTAACTAATAAGATGAAGCATGAGTACAGAAAGCTCAGGTTCACTCCAGCAATATAAATAAAGTCTTTTTGCATATTTCTTTGTTTATGTTGCATTTTTTTTTTTTTTTCACATTACATGCTCTGAGGAATGCTTACAGATTCAGTGTGTAATTATTTTTCCAGAAACTCTTTCAGGAATTGCAGTGGAAATTGGAGACATTTCCCAGCAAGATGATGCATCGAGTACCTCCGTTCATGAAGAGGTACTTGGACTGTTGTTTCCTTGAAGGTTTAATTCATCTGTTCTGGTCAGAGGAGGCTCTGGAGCGTTAATGTGGTCCTCTGTTTCAGGACAACTTGACAACTGATGATGACACCTCATCTCTTCCTGCGGAGGAGCTCTCTGGTCCGTCACGTTGATGCGTTGCATGTCAGCTGGACTGTTGAACAGATTTTTTTCACCTAACCTGTTTGCATCTTTACAAATATATTATCTTTTGCCCCTGTGCAGTTTCATCAGTCGATACTGAGGCGCAAACTGGCACAGATTTGGTAATGAATATCTGAGTACATCCAAAATTAACCTATGAAAGTGTCTAATCTGTGACTGAATCCTGTTTTTTTTTTTTTTTTTTGCTGTTTAGGGTACTCTGTATGAAAGATTGGCGTGTCTTGTTGCTGAGACCTCTTCAACAGAGATCAGCCAAGGTATCACACGTGAACAACTGCATTTTTGAGTTATTATTGATGATCCAGCAGTGACTCCACAAGCAGGCGTTAAGTAATGGATATGTGATATTAATGTTTACAGTTCTTCAGCTGTCAGCTACAAACCATGCCCTTGGTGGCCCAGGTCTCCTTGGTAAAAGAGATCTTGATCTCAGTGGGATCATCCTGGTTAGATAAAAGCAAATGTTTGTCCAGTTAATGGCTCAGTTTTTAGATCAATGCCAGTCTCATTAGTTTCACTTCTTTTCTCTGAGCAGTCAAAATAAATGGTGCTAGAATTGACTATTTACATGGTAAAAAATGGTGAAGAGGAGTTTGAGATCAGCTATTGTTTTTAGCAACCTAGTAATGCGCGAGAGCACTGTTGTGAAAATGAGAAACCACGTGCTTCTCCTTTAATTGTAGTCATACTGACATCTCCCTGTTCTCTCAGATTCACAGCAAGAAACGGTGACGGACGACAGTGAAGACCAGGACCTTACCCCGCAACAAAATCAGGAAAATGAAGAAAAGGTTAGAAAAAATGGGGGGGGGAGCCCCAAATCATGTGATGATTGACCTGTAAATTTATTTAAAAATGTTGATTTTGTGCTCATAATTGTTACAAAAAGGCTTGTTTGATACCTGTTATTGTATATGCAGCGCACATCACATAGAAACAGAGTTCACGTGTTGTATGTGGTGCCTTTATGGTATATCAACCAAAATCATCCAGCACAAAGCTTGTTTTGAAATGGATCCATCAGAACTGCATGTCACTGCACCAGTGGAGCATCTGGAGTAGATTCATGGAATTCATGTCGGAATAACTGATATCAAATGTATTACATTTGTACTCACCTACTTATTTTAAATGAATGTTGAGGCATCTCACCTCTTGACTGGTACTTTGCCTCAAAATTCTTGAATGTTCATTAGCCTCTGATACTCTGCAGAGATGTTAAAAGTCAAGGTTTCTTGGAGAGATTCCCTTCACTGTCTTTAAGGTTTAAATGTGGTTTTCCAGGACCTTGTGGACGCTGAGCTGTCAGAAGAGATGTTGTCGACTGCTGAGGACACTTCAGGCAAGTAGTGTTTTTATATACTTTGTGTTTACTTTTCATTAGGAAAAGTAAAGAAAATGCATATGAGCATCTTGATCCTTGATCCGAACTTCTCAGTCAGACTAAAATAACCCAGATAATCCGGTTGGTAGTTTAGACAACACCTGCATGTATATGTCTAACCAAACTGAAACTGCTATACATGTTCTGAACATCCTCCACAGTTCCCACCAAGGGCTTTGATAACAGAAATAACAGAAGTAGCTGATAAAAAGAAGAGGGAAATGCTAAAGCATACAGGATTATAAAATGTACAGAACTGTCAGACTGACCACCATTTCCTGTTGTTCCAATCAGCTGCCACCAGCTGAAAATGTATCTGTTGTTATGGTGATAATGGGTCAGCTGGAAAAGTCCAATTCTAACAAGCTGAGAGCAGACAAACCTCCACCCAGCATGGCGGCGGCTTCGGTCAGTAACGTGTTTATAGGTTGGGACACTGAAACAGCCTGGTGGAATCACAGCTGTAGCTCGACTTAAAACTGCGCTTGGGTCTCATGATTTTCAAGTGAAGTGACTAAAGAAAATATTCACCTTAAATGTAACCTTTAGGTACTAATGGTAATGCAAACAAAAACTGAAATATAATTTTATATTCAAAGAATTTTTAACTGCAACAGAATCCATTAATTTTTTTAAAGTTGGGCATAAGAATATTTTTACTCCTGATTTGTATCAACTCGTCTTTTAACAACACCGTTGCTGTATTTTTTTGAGGGTGAAATATTTCTCATTCTTGGTTGATGTAATATATGAGATGCTCAGTAGTTCAGGAATGTAATGTTTTTACATTTCATAATGCCTTAAACACAATATTTACATGACAAGTCTTGGTGCTCAGCTCTGATATTTTTTTTTTCCTGGTGGTAGTTTACATTACTTTTAAAATGTGAGCAACTCGAGTGCAACATTGATTTACGCAGCAGGCTGTGGACGAAAGTAAACAGGAAAAGATGTCTATGGTGGCAAAAATAGAAATAACAGATGTTTCCACACATTTCTGCTGTAGTTACTGAGCAGGGGAGGTCGTCACGACTGAAAACATGATGATGATGATGGTGAGCAGGGAAATGGAAAGGAGAGTGTTAAAATAATGGTACAGGTACCCTCTGTGTTTCCTGTGGTTGATAATGATGAATATCCAGCAAAAGTGTCAGTAAAGTTGCACTAATTCCTGTACAGGTCACATACGTAGCTGTTAGAACTGGATCTGTATCTGATTTAGAGCTGCATGTTGAAGTGGCTGAAATCAGGTCTGAGAAGGTCAGATTCCATCTGTTTTTCACTGTTCACACGGTGGAAGAAAAAAAAAATCAGAACTGGGTCCCACAGGGGAGAAAAAAAAAAAAAATCTAATTTAGGTGGCTTTGGCCTGCAGCGTGAATGTAGTGATAGTGTGTTCTGCCTGGGCTGCAGGCCCACCTACCTCATCTGCTGGCTCTTAAGCATTTTTAAACAATTCTGTCCAGTTGAAGGTTTGAATCACCTCAGTCAGGACCAAACATCTCACTACTTCTTCTTCTTCCTTCTACAGGCCCAGCTGTCAGAGAGATTCATCTGATTGACAAGGACATCGCCGGTCATGTTCTGCCTGTTGAGCAGCAGCCAGAGTAACGTCTTTTGTTTGATTGTTTTTTCTTCATGCAACACATTTGTTCATTTGAAGTTTGAAACCAACAACTTAGTTTTAAGTGTTTCTGTTCAGTAATAGTTGTTGAAACGTTGAATCTGTCACAGTCTCTGTGGGTCCTGTGTTCATTGAAGCACTGCGTTTACAGGTGTCCCCGCTGCCACGTTTTTCTTTGAAGCATTGAATCTTTTGTTTGTTATAGAAGTGTAAATTCTGTGACTGTCTGGAATGCAACAGATTTCTCTATTTGGTATAAGTGCATGTTTGGAAAACACTTTTATGTTGGTACAATAAATATTTCAGATCTGTAGAGAGTTGTCTCACATCTGCTGGTATATTCTCAGTCGTCCGGTCATGGTGCTCCATGAAGGCCTGAATCAAAGACAACTGGACTCCTTCCTGGTTCTTGGAGTCACATTTCACTTTCCATGCAAAGAGTTTAAGATAAAACAGCAAAGCTTTCTGCATGGAAAATGAAACATCTTCAAGAACCAAGAAAAAAGAAGTCCAGTTGTCTTTGATTCGAGCCTTTGAGGGTAACCTCACATCATCGATGCTGTTTAATTTTGGTGTTTCTTTCATAATTGTGGAGGATTTCTTCACCGCCACAAGAACCAACAATAAATTATTTATTCTAGCATAGCAAATACTCATTGGGATGAAATAAAACCTCAAAACATTTCAAGGCTTTACTTGTAGGAAAAAAATGTCAGAAGCAGGAAGACAAAGCCTTAAACATTTAAATCCAATCAAGATTTATTGGATATCTCTTGTGTAAAAATGCATTATGTATAAAAGTGCTACGTGTCATTCAGAGGATGAACTGGACTGTGAAATATGGCGCATAATACCTTAATGTGGCCTTTTAGTGTTTCGGAAAACTTACAGTAGCTGATGTGTGTTCAATCAGAATGGATGCCTTTTATCTGTTCTAGCTAGGCTAATAATTAAAACCAATCTGCAATCATACCCTTACCTCGCTTACTGTTTAGAAATAATTCTCTAAGGCCTCACCACATCAATCAGACTGGCTCACCTCTTTGAAAGATGATTGTCTAAGATAACAGTAGCTCTCAGTTAGCTTTCTATACAAAGATGAAACTGATTACAAGAACCGTTAAAAGGGAACCCAAACTAATAGAACTTGCATGGCTTGATAGATTAAAACTGACATTGGCTGTATGTGATGTTAGAAACTCAAGATGTCACTTTTTTTTTTTTCTTTCTAATATTAAACTTGTAGTCCACCATTGTTTATATTGGAATGTATCATGGGTAGTGTTGATTCGAGACCTCTGCAAAGGAAAAAAGAAAAAAGAAAAGTCCTGTTTATTGGTGGTTTGCCAACCAGCTCAGTGATGGATCATCACAGACTGAACAGGGAAAAAGATTCTTTTGTGTTTGTTTGGCTGCTGATTCTTCAGGTCTGATCTCTACTTCTAGGTCTCACACTTTTTTTTTTTTTTGCAAACCTTGATAACAAGCATTTATTTGAATCCAGTGTGTTGGAGCAGGGAAACATCTAAAACATGCAGGGCAGCGGCTCTTGAGGAACTCGGTTGGGCAACACAGCCTGTTGGGAATTTTAAAAGGTCAAGATATTTCTTAGTTGTTGAAAAAGGTACATTTTATCTACCGGTATATTGTTTTTCCAACAACTAAGAACATAATTAACTGATTCTTGTTGGTTCCTATGAGAGGATGTACCAATCTGTTCCACAGACGTACAATTATATCAGTTTGACTTCTAGTTGGATCTTGAATGCAGCGTAAGATCCTCTTCAAGATGAGAATCAGAGGTGGGTCAGAGTCTGGAGTTGATGAAAGAAAATGATACTTTCCAATAACTGTTAAGTTTCTTTAGTCATTTTAGTTTAACAATGAGCAACTGCTGTTGAGAGTTCTGCTGGAAACAGTGAGATTCTGTTGGTGCATAATGCAACATGCATCATCATAGTGATGATGATGTCACTGCTGCTGAGATGCAATCAGAGCTGCTCATCTGATAATGATCCACAGCAGGAAAGCTGTGAAGAACTCCTTTACTTCCCCAGTCACCGTTTCTGGAAACTACATCCAAAAGCAGCACCGAATTAATATTAATTTTCACTCTGCGTTGCCATACTGGCAGAACACATCAACAAGAGAAGACAACAGAGAGAGAGAGAGAGAGAGAGAGACATATTTGTTTGATTTTATGGCGCAGAGCAGTTCCTTGGGAAGAAATGGATGAGGAGGAAACAAGGGAAGGAGGTCTACTGGGAGAAGCTAAATACCAGTTCTTAGAGAAACTTCTTGAGATCAATAACATCGGGCTGTACGATACAGCAAAGTGGTTACGAAAAAAAAAAAGCTGTGAATGAAACAGCATCTGAACCATTTTAAAGACAGAACTGGTTATGTGATGTCAACTTCTTGTTCTCTGTTGAAACCATGATTGTCGTTTTCTGTCATCTACCCAGACTGCTTTGCGCACATAAAGCAATGGTGGATACTAGTTTAAAATATATGAAAGATTCTGAAAAAGTAAAAGATTTCATGCATTGTCTTGATTATGTTTAAAAAGGAGAGGGAACTTGAGGTGAACTAGGTCCAGTAAGTCTGATTAGTTGGGGTTCCTTTATCCCAAGAAAAGAAAAAAAAAAAAAAACTTGATTTCACCAACAGTGAAAGGAAGTCTTGAGCTGCTTGTACGCAACATTCAGGCATCCTGAAACAAACACTACACTGTGTGCTTCTGCTGTAAAATACAAATCCTTTCTGTTGATGAGGTAGACAGGCTTTCCTCTCTTATTACTCCAAAATCTTGTTATATATACCGTGAAACACATGCAAAATGCCACTTAGGCCTGGCTTGACATTTCTGAGGCTGTTGCTGTGATTAACGAGAGCCGACCACCGTCAGCTCGTCCCAGGTTCTGCTGTAGATGAGGCACAGTAGCGGTTCAGATAGAAGACTGGAGTACAGTGATATTAGTTCCTGGAATAAGGTTTTCATCTTTCCCGTCGATCAAAGGGTCCCACTGATTAAAGTTCTTCTCCAAACCTGCAAAAACCAACATGAATGTAAACTTTACAGACTTAACTGTGAGGAATGACGATGAGGAGGTCTTCCTTACCAAGGTGGCGCTTGCAGAAAAGCCAAGGATGCTTTGTTGCAGAGGTCAATGGCAATTTCTGGGTCGATCTCCCCCTTCAACTTCATCAGCTTCCCGATCCAGTTTCCAGTCAGGAAGGTGAAGTCTGGAAAGCTCTGGTGGACCGTTCCTCTGAAGGAATGATCAAAAGCAGTCGGTAGAAATGACGCGTTTTATTGAACCGTATTAAATCTTTCACCAAAGCCGTCCCGCTTGTTGTACCTGATGGTGATCATTTTCCTCGGTATGACGGCCGAGTCCAGCTTCTTCATCCGACTGATGTTTCCTGCCCACTGAAACTTCTCCGAGTTGATGAAGAAGATCGGCTGCTTCACTTGAGGAAAGACCTCGTCACCTAAAGGAAACATCCAGGCGTCCAGTGCGATCCCACACCTGAATGGAGAACATGACTTTGGAGTGTTGTAGGGCAGATCATTGATCCACAGAACTCTTGGGTCATGGCATCGGTCAGTACTGACTGTGGCAGGTTCTGGACATGTTACTGGTACAAATGCACATTACATAGACTAGGATGTAGATTGAGAGAAACTTTATAAAAATCTAAATCTGAAATATTTAGAGCAGTGGTTCTTAACCTGGGTTTGATCAAACCCTAGGGGCTTAATGAGTCAGTCTCAGGGGTTCGGCGGATATGATTGATGATGACACGCCCCGCTTGGCCGTCACTGGCTACAGGTGATCACGTTACATTGCTTGGCCAATCTGTACTGCAGGGAATTTGGTGCGCTCAGTAGTCGATTTATGACTGTCATGATGGTACATCGTGTGATTTCTTTAATATTTTAATCCATACTAACTATGTCGAGTAAAAAAAGAAAGTGGTTGAATGACTATGTACAATATGGAGTAGCTAGTGGTCTCGAATGTCACCTTGAAAGGGTGCTCAAATAATCTGAGGCCAAGGTCACATGACCACAGGACCCAGCTGCTACAAGTGGTAGAAGTCAGTGAGCTAGATGGTGGTGTCCACTATTTAACCTAAAACAAGGGGTGAAGATGGCTGCTTTGCTAAGCTTCATCCCCGCAAACCCTTCCAGGCTAACCCAAAACCAGTCTCATTGGTCTATTAGGACAGTTAATAGTGCAAGAGATATTGTCTTTAAAATAGATGATAATGTTCTGTTCAGTCTTTATTCAAAGCTGAGAAGACAAGCTCACTGAAGGTACAAGTGACAACTAACCGCTTAACAGCACAAACTTGGACTGTCACTCAAAAGACACGCGACTAATACATCCATTTGTGGCTTTGTATGAAACTTATTCCACTTCACAAAAAACTAAGGTCACTGTGCTTTTCTGGATGACAGTAGTTCCAACTATTTGTTCCAGGAAAGGAAGGGAAAAAAATGGATGCTGATTACATTTTAAAACACCAAACCAAAGGGTTCTTGTAAAGTGTTTAAATTATGTCATTCATTGAAGATTTACTAGGATGACTGGGGAGATTAGGGTTCATTTAAATCAAAATTCACAGTGCAAAATGGACTTTCTGAAGCAACTGAATGCAGCCTTGATTTTTTTTTCTCCTGCATCGCTTCATTACTTTAGATTAAATTAAAACCTAATTAGAGGTTCTGCCGTTACTCTCAGTAACCAGAACGGAGGAACAGTATAATTTCACAGACACGTACTTGAACTGAACCTCTTTGCACAGAGTCTCAACAACCGTCGCTCCGCCGAAGGAATGACCCATCACTGCTGTCCGACACAGATCCATGGAGTTCTGGTGGCCGGAGGAGAGAGGACAGGTGAGTGGGGGTGTAAATATCTGAGAGGACAGCTGAAATCATGGACTTCTGGTTTTGGAGGAGGACCACAGCGTGACACTGCTCAGTTACCTCCAGCGCCGTCCAGTCAAACTGGGTCTGCAGAACATTTTGCACGGCTGCTCCTGAGTTGACCTGAGTGAGTTTATTCAAGGCAAGGATGCATTCATCGGCCCGCTGCTTCACCTGAGAAAACAAAAACAAGAAGAAGACTTATACAAACAGGATTTGATAACACATTTGCTGTATACTGTAAACACTTTCCTGAGGTTTTAATGAAATGTTTGTTGGTTGAAAAACCACAGACCTCTTCTAAACCATGTCTTGACATCTATGTTCATAGCAACCAGTTTAAGGGGGTGGAGTCAGCCTCTCCACTAGAATCCACCCTCTGTTCTTGTTGCATCTTTGCACCAACCACTGACATACAGAAAATGCGGCAAGAAACGTGGTGAAAGTAAAGAAGGAAGGCTACATAAATCTGCTCTGATCTGGGTTTGTGATATCACACCATCACAGATTCATAGTTGGGTCTTGCTCTTCTTCAGAAGGGGCTTCACCACCGCCGTTTTAAAGGCGGTAGGGAAGACACCCGTCTGAAGAGTGCAATTCATGATAATTAAAAACTGCTCCTCGAAGAATCCATAAAATGATTTTTAGAGTGATGTGGGAATTGGATCATTCAAGCTTGTTCTATCTCTATTATAGATCTATATTTGTTATATTCCAAAGTCTTTTGAGATGCTAGTCCCTCCGGACACACAAACATTTGCTTTCAAGCACACATAGCTTTCTTTTCTCTTTTAAAAACGCTCATTACACTAATGCTGAGCTGCTGAGGGAACAAGAAGAAGAAGATGTGTGTGACTGAAGGCGGATGTGGTTTGTGAAGCCGGTTCTTACATACTGAGTGTGAAGAGTGTTGTGAAATCAGGCTCCCACAGTGCATGACCAGGCGATGTTTTCTAACTTCTTTAACACAATGACTTTAGAAAACCGCTGGCTTCGACCTCATCGAGAAGATTAAACTGAATGAGACCTTTTTACCTGCTTGTTTCTGAGGGGGAATTCAGTCTCTCCACGCTGCAGGACTCTGTAGTACATCCACTCCTTCATCCAGTCGCTCTGAGCTGAAGCTGGGGATTTTGATAAATTCTCTTTTTCTCTTTCTTCTTCTGTCTTATCCCGAAAATAATACGTAGCCGAGGCTGACTGGTCTCTGTAGAAAAAGAAGAAGAGAAATGGACCAGGTTGCAGGATAAGAGCTGTTCACTGATTGAGAGAAAAGCACTGAGACCAATACATTTTTGATTTTTGAAATGTGAAAAATGGAGACGCTTGAAAGGGAAAACAAGGTTGCGGTGTTAGAACAATAACTCCCTTCATGCAACTCGGAAACTTTTGTTACAGCACGGTCTAATGAAACATCCTGTTTCAGCTGAGAAAAAAAGAAAGTAATCAGACCTATAAACAGCTCATTTGTCATCATCATTACTTGTCTGTCAGGTTCAGCACATGCAGGTGAAATGTGGAGGGTTGGACTGTCATGTTTAAACTCGCTGCCAAAATTAAAGGCTTATTTTTGTTTGTTTTTAGAACTCATGTTTTGGTTTCTTTCTAAGTCTGATGCCAAGCTAAACACTTTAACTCCGACTAAACTGATGTCTGACGGCCACGGCTGGCTTGTGGAACAAAGTCCGTCTGATGACACAGCGGTGACACGATTCCCACGTGCCCCGTCTGTGGCTTCGGCCTTTAACCTGCTGCTGAATGTCACTGACAAACTACCTCAGTCCACACTGGTGCAACTCCCACCATTATGTTCATCTCCATACGGTCCCCTTGTCTCTATACTGAATGGATGTGATGAGCTGGTTTGTACCATTGTCTGCACACCCTTTCCACTCCGACTCCGCGGATAAACAGACGGGCTGCTCTCTACTGCTGTTCGCTTGGCTCATGTTCAAACTGAATTTCCTCCAAATGACACATGACCTTGGTTTCACTTTTTTTTGAGGCCACGTAGTTATTTTAAATATGTTTCACATGCGTGTTCCTGTTTGGTGTTAGGTCTGCCCTCTCGTACAGATATGAAAAAGTTCAGCTTTCATTAAAATAACAAAGGTTACCTGTGTTCCACAGACGCGACAATGAAGCCCTGAGAAGCCAGTTCTGCACATATAGCTGAATACAAAGTCCTAGGAAACACCATTTACAGAAATAGTAGAAAGTCAGTTGACGGTGGCTGAATACTGCGTCAGTGTTAGAAACAGGAAGCTGAGTGTCATACCTGAAGGCTCCGAGGCCGTGGGAGAAGATGACCACGGGACATTTCTCATTTGATTTGAATGGAGCATCCAAGTAGGCTGGAATCTTAAAGGACCCTGGAGTAAACAGAGAACACGCACATTCATTAAATGTACTTGTTCTTGTACATTTTAACCACTTCACTAAGATTTGTCCACTTTACTGTCCTGGTGACGTCTGGCTAAAGCACTCTGCCATGTCATTGGTATTCAAACATTTCAGGCAGCCGCTGATTCCCAGAAGTTCCTCAAGAGTGAGCACGAAACAAAATTGCTCAATATTTCTGCTTTTACTGAGGTTGAGGGTTTGCTGCTTAGTAATACTTCCAGAATTACTTGGAAAACCTCAACTGAGTTACTCTCCATTAATATCACAATTCTGACTAAACTGTCAGCCACTTTAAAATGTAACTGTGGCAGAAACAAACTTCTTTTTAGCTCAGTGGCTGGAGGTTAAAGTACCGTGGGCTTCTGGATTTATCTAAAGTGATTAATTCTTTCCTTAGTTGTCACTGTAAGCTTAAAAAAAAAAGGATGTTCAAGGTTTTGTATTTTTGTTCCAAAACAATAAAAATAAAGATCACAGCATCTGTGTGTCTTTGCCAGCACTATCCTGAGAGAACTGACTGAAGACTGAAGGGGTTATAGATCATGATGTCACCCGTCCAGTCAATGGGAAACTGGGATACAGCCGGTATAGCGGTAAAATAAATATGGACGCCGCGTTCATTTTAAAAGTGAAAGTTCTCTAAGGTGCACCCTTAGAGGGAGTGATCAGGAAAAGATCTCTCCAAGTTTTGTGTGCTGTAGCTCAGTTTAGAACTATGTTTCATCCCTGACTGGCAACGGCAGTTGTGTGCATTTGTGGTGCACCCCCACCCCTTCTGAAAACCTCCTAGAAATTCAGCCAATTAGAAAACACTTAAAGGCACGGTAAGACATTTCTGGAGGACGTGACATTTAGAGATATTTTAAGCAAGACAAGAAACACAGAGAGTGTTAACCCCTCACTTCCCACTGTTTCCCGAGAAAACATGCCTCATCATAAACTTAGCTGTCATTCCACCACTTCCTGTGCACAAACATGTCTGATTGGCTGGACCAATATTTCTTTTGGTTTCTAGGGGCAACCTGCTCTGTTTGTTTCTAGTTTACGGCATGTATGAAGAGAAGACAAAAATGGCTGTCGCTTTTATGACCCTGTCCAAGATTTTGTCTTAATATCTCATCTGCCATTACTTTCTTGAGTTTCGTAGTCTCTTCTGCCGTGATGTCCACTTTAATGTGATGACGTTGATGTGTGACACTGAGCCTTAAAGTGATATGCAGTTCTATCAACAACCAGGACAGGAATCCAAAATGAATTTGGGCTGGTTTTTGCTGATAGCAGAGACACAAGACCATCAAAGTCAGACAACACTTCCTAGTAATCAAATATTCTATCCATCATACCCACTTAATCCTGTTCAAGACCACTGGGGTCTGTTAGAGTCCCTCTCAGCTCTCTCTGGGTGAAAGGCTGGTATACACCCCTGACAGGTTTCCAGTCCATCACAAGACCACATATTAATAGTATCCACTGACATCACTCATCCGGGTATTTTGACTCATTGTCGCCATGGTACAGAGACAGTTCTTCATTCATTCTAATGCAGTCGTTTGTTTGCTAGTTACAAGTATTAGTCGTCAGAAATGGATGAAAATCATCAGATGACGACACCCAAACTGCAGAAGAAGGCAAAAGGGAAAAGCAGAGATGCTCAATGTCCAACTGAAACCTCTGCATGTGAGGAAATAGCAGCAGTTTTTTTGTGTATTTTCTTGGACGGATGTACTGGAATGTTCATGTTCATAGTGCTGGGATGTTGGCTCAATGACAATAAAGTTATCTTATCAGTTGGTGGATTCAACCAGTACAGATGACTAATATGGATTATACAAACAAGACAAGGGACTTTCATAATGCGTTGCACCCTGACACCTACATTTATATTTTTCATGATTAAACTGCCTGAACTTTGGAGGAAGTGAAGATCTAAAGTCTCTGGAGGTTTATGATCAGTTTGTGTTCAGCTCGGTGGAGGATGTGATCAGCGAGACACTTCCTGGCTGCGGGAAAGTTTTGTTGAAATTAATTTCACGTTCTGAGCATGCTGATTGTTTCAGAATTCCCCCTAAAATGTTGTCTCCTCAATACATTTAACCAAGACCTACATATTCCATAGATTCTAGAGTCACTATCCGTAATGTCAGTAAAATGAGTGATGTCTGTCCATGGTAGTCAGAATAATCTTACTAACCTCTATCTTCAGGTTTTAGAATGGGATCCTTTCACATAACGGTCACCTCACTTAATTTAGAAGTGACTCTGATCAGTTCTGAATGTTTACTGAATGAAATAAATACTGTGATAAGTAGATTAAGTAGGCTAGGCTAGGCTAGGCTAGGCAGTGATGTCTGTCTATGGTAAACTTTCCTGATTTGATTTGAGAAACATTAAATCAAGAACCAAACCATGAACAACTCATGCATTTTAGTGACTTTAATGATGATTTCAGCCTCAAAAGGCTGGATTTAGTGCAGAATGTAAGTAACACTACACACTGCTGCTTACAGCGTTTCTAAATTAGCCGCCAGACTCACATCATGACAGAAGGTTTGTTGTGACGTCTGTGAATACCATCAATGGACAAACAACCATCTACACCCACTCCTTTACAATCATAAATCAACCTAAATGCATGTTTTTGGACTGTTGGAGGAAGCCGGAGTATCAAATATTCCTTCAAATGAAATTGAAAGTTATATTTATAATGTGAACAAAAAAGATTGTGATTTGATTTTCTCACTAGAGAGATACAGGGAAACCAATTGTCTGCTTAAAATGATGGAAAAATACTCATTAAAGAAGGATAAAAGGATAAATACATAGTAAATGACTTACTTTTTCTCTTTTCATTATACGCCACTGTGCGTTCCAGATTAGTGCTTTTACTACCACTGCTGAGCGGCTTGTTAAAACTAATTGCATAAATCCACAGCTCCAAGTTGCTACTTTCTCTCCTTCTTAACTGGTTCAAAACAGAAATATGCTCACAACCGGGCTTTGAATTTGGATTTTCAGATAAAACCACAACCCTGACATCAACACACGCTGGTCGTTATGAAGTCAGTTAAAAAGGAGAAGTCTGAAAACAGTTAGTGACATTAACAGTAGCCTAGGAAACGTTAAGAAAACAAAGTTTTCTGTTACTGTCATCCTCTTGACTGTATAACTGAAGGGGGGAGTATAACACTTATGAAAAATTATAGTAATCACACAATTACACAGTAACTGGATCAGTCCTATAACTTAATATTAACAAGGAAACTTTTTTTATCCTTAAAAAAATGGTTTAAATCCAGCTGTTTAAGAAATGCATCAATACCA
Source organism: Hirundichthys speculiger (assembly GCA_018398805.1). Classification (NCBI taxonomy): domain Eukaryota; kingdom Metazoa; phylum Chordata; class Actinopteri; order Beloniformes; family Exocoetidae; genus Hirundichthys; species Hirundichthys speculiger. The sequence goes on from JAGFBZ010002129.1 coordinate 479,978, forward strand.
CTTCTGACCACACGGGGCAGCAAGACACAGGAAAAGTCATGCCAGCCCCTGATGTAAGACACAAAAAAGTGTACTTCTGGTGGGACAAAGGTGTCTTACAAGACATGACAGAACAGCTCCAGACATCAGCACAGTAATGTCAGCGGCTCTTCTGACATCACATCAGACCTACCGTATTTCTCCTAATAAACGTCCCCGGTAACGAAGCAAAATACGACCAGGGGCCGTCTATTTGGACCCCCAAAATTCCAAATATTGTTCTAATGCTGTTTAGATTAAAATCTCAAGTGGTTTTACATTCTTATTTAGCTATAATTATTTTTTTGTTGCTTCTTACAACATCAAAATTGATGCATTAATAAGTACGTCTATGCTGTTTTCAGCGTGTGGGTAATGTCACGCTACAATGTAATCATAAGTTAATCAGAGACGTGTTATACTTGTAAAAATGTCATCCAAGAAGCAGTCATATACAACATCTTTTTAACTGAAAGACGCCGAGAATTGCCGTGAGAAAAATGGCAAGCAGTTGCTGCAAAACCTTTAAAGTTGACAGGAAGAGGATGCAGGAGCTTCATTTACATACATTTAAGGAAATGCCTCGTGCTCAGAAACGGCATTGCTACATTGAGTGGCTCTAAATGGCTAAATTTACAGAGGACACATCTAATTTGTGTTATTTACCAAAGAGGTAGTTGAAAATCCTTTCACTGAGACTCCTGTTGATCTTCAAGAAGTCTGCCAGGCCGTTAAAATACTCCCTGCTCGGGATCCAGTCGGGTTTTTCTCCTTCCTCCCTCTCTTGACAAGGATAGTAAAGCCTGAAGAAACTTCCCTGTTGGCGAGACAGAAACAAAAGGTTCACACAGTTCATAAAACAAAAGCGACCACTGTGTCTTGTGATGCTGGTAATGACATGTCTCCTCTATTTGGCTCATGTTATGTTGTTGTTTTGTTTTTTTTGCACACAGTCACTATTCTAGCTGAATTAATATGGATTTCTTCCTCAAGATCTACTCAAACACTACTTTGCACACAAAGGTCACAGTGGACCCTTCCCCCCTAGACTACATCTGTTTTCACCTGTGTAGTGTGGTCCATCATGAAGTCGGTGCAGCCCACAGCGTTGGGGCCCTTGGCCCGAGGGATCCCAAGATTATTGCTACATGAGTTCCCCATGACAAGCGAGCCGAGCGTGTACCTCCTCTGCTCTGTCAAAACAAGACACACATATCTGAGGAACTGACACACAAGCAGACTCTTAATGGGACCGCGTACGTCTGTCCGGCTTCACTGCTGCACATAACCAGTGGATTTTATCATGTCAGTCGTTTATACAGTCAAACAGTCAAACTGATCTTTAATCATTTACTTTGTTGCAGCTACGCTGCCTGTCTCTGACAGATGAGGAGCTACTCCGCTGTACTCACCAGTAACTAGAGCTGGGTGATACTGGGAATATTGGTATCGATCCAATACCAAGTAAATACAGGGCCAGTATCCCCGATACCAATACCGATACTTTTTCATATTAAGCTTAATCTGTTGTGAACTTTTGTGATTTTTGTCTTTGGACTATTTTGTTAAAGCCAAGAATAGAATTTCGTCAAACTTTATGTCTTCAACATTTTTTGTGTAAATATTCCTTGGACTTGAATTTCTGTTCATAATGTTTTTTTTTCTAGTCCACCTTTTATATTATACCTGGATACTCTCTGTTGGAAAGAAAAAAAAGAAAAGAAAAAAAGCTTGAGTATTGATCTTTTTACATGAGTATCATTCGATATCAATACCAGCGTTGGTATCTATATTATCGATATTTGGTTCGATCCGCCCACCTCTACCAGTAACTTACAGTGGCTCTATCTAAAGCAGGTTACTTACGCTGTTATGTCTACATAATTAAACTGGTTCAAGAATTAACAGTGTGTTGGACTTCTGGATAAAAACAACAATAAAAAAAACTATAGTTTCAGCTCATACCTGTCTTTGCCCACTCGTAAATTCTCTTGAAAGCTAACTGTACAAATCCTCCATGAGAAAACATCGACCTCCGTTGTTTCGAAAACGAGCTGACCCCAACGTGAAGCTGTCAAGTTACAGATACAGTAAATATTAACACGAATTTTTAAAGAGAAAAGTGGCCTACCGGAGACTCGGATATGTGTTGTCTGTCGGCGTTGGTTAATCAGTGTTGTAACATTACCAAATCGCGTTACATATTTGTTCAGACTAATGTATCAGCATGAATCACTGGGGAACGGTCGCTTTGGTTTGTCACCTAGCCGCTGCTAGCGTAGGAAGTGGCTAAACCAGAGCGGTGGGCAGGCTGCGTTCAGTCACGGTACCGTCGATTAAAAGTCACCCTGCCTCTTTGGCTGCTGACAAAAATGTCCCAAAGAGAAACATAACACAGAATAACATAGAACACCCCTCCTGTAAATCGGGGACAGACTGTCAAATTCGCGTTGTCTGCGTTCTTATATGTGCCCTTTAAAGTTGTGGCAACTTTTGTTTACACGGCTCTGGTTTTAGCTAGTAATTGATTCCGAATGACAGCCTGCAGTCAACAGGCACGTGCATTTGTTGACATCGATTATCTACGCTTTTGCTCGTATTTCTCTTTTCGTCCATTTTCAGCCATTGAAAATGTGTAAAATTATATATATGTGATTTCTTTTTCCCGGAGAAATGGCATGTCTAGTGTATCTATTGTAAATATCACTTAAGGTGAAGTTGCACCCCCAGGCCTGTAGGGGGCCATCGAGGTCAAGCTAAAGGAAAGCTAAGTGGAGTCGGACAGTATGAGCGTGTGGAGCAAAACTGACCGTAATAGACTACTTTATCAGCTGTTTCTGGCATTAAAATGAAACTGGTGAGTGAAGAACACATATGGTGCAAAAGATTCCGTTTATAATAGCGGATTTGGTAAAGCAGTAGTTGAAACAGTGGTGTCATTCGCTGTGGTGACCAAAGCAGCTAACAGCTAAGCTACAGTTTGTAAACAGAAGTGTTACGTCCAGAAGTATAAACTCATTTATTTAACTTGACGTGTTCGATATTTTGTTCCTCTTATAATGATCCAGCAGCTCATTTTGAGCTTACCCTAAGCGCGTGAGCTACTTTGAAGTTGTGTCTGTCTTGTTTCTGCTGCATTGTGCTGCTGTTTGCACAGATTTCCTTCTTGACTCGTGATCTGTCTTCACAGTACTGCTTATCTGGTCATCCTACATTGCCTTGCAATGTCCTCAAATTCAAGTCCACAACCATTATGTTGGACTGTGGACTGGACACCACGTCTGTCCTCAACTTCCTGCCCCTTCCTCTAGTTCACAGGTGAGGCATCTTCATTCACCCTTTCAGATGTGACTGGAGGTTTGTTCATGTGTGGATTATGGTGTTTTTATTCTTTGCTGTCAGCCCAAGGCTCTCCAAGCTCGCTGGCTGGATCTCCAAGGATGGAAATATAAACTTGGAAAAGGTATGTTTTTTTATTTTTTTATCTATTATCACATCACCAACACTTTTGTTATTGTTTTGTTAGAAATATTGTGATAAGAATATATTCTTTATATTTTTTAATTTCTCAGTAGCTGTCTCTTGGAGAGACTTGAGACTTTCCTATATGTTTATAAAGTTTTAATTCCTTTGCATGAAAGAGGTCAGACAGCGCTCTGTGAATCGCACAAAATAGGCATATCAGGATTACTATTGCAACAACACATCATCAGTTAGAGTAAAACTAACCTGTCTCATGATAGTCTAAACCCAGCTCACGTTTCCTAATAGTGGATTTAGGTGAGAGAGAAAGAGATGGAGAAATGGGAGAATACCCAAAAAGGAAAAAAAAAGGTGTCGAGGGTTGTTGTTGGTTTACATATTAAAAGTCCTTGCAGTTCTTAATAAAGTAGGTGTTTTGTCTCCCAAACTATATGTGCAGTTCTGTCTACTTGTGAAGATCCATAAGTGATTGTTAAAACCTCATATTACGATATATAAAAAAATATTTCGATCTTAAGACTATCATGCTACATTGCTTTGCAATCTCCTGGGTTTTTTTTTAATGCATATGATAAAATATAAAAACACGGCGTGGTAGAAAAAAAAAAAAAAAGCCAGCAAAAATGCTGGGGCCCATTTGAGAAAGCGAAGGTCTTTTATACTTAAAGAAAACTATGTTGAACTGAGTTTTCCATTTCACAAAGGGAGGCTACTTAACCCTAAGCGAGAGGGTTCAGTTAAGCCAGGTTTCAGAAACTAAAGGTAACTCATACTCAGAGACTGTTACCACGGTAACTAACTCTGTGGACCAAACCTCGTTGGGAGGAGGTTTACCTCCACAAACCTTGAATTTCTCTCCGTCTCCTCCTCTTCATAAAGCTGAAAAAGGTTCAGTTTAATCAGACAATCATTTAACGCAACTTTTTTTGAGCCGTCTGAACGATGACACGTCACAGAATATTGAGAAACCGAGTAGATAGTTTTCCTGGAGTCAAAGCCAGCTGTCACTTGTGTTTGGGATAACCAGATGAATTTAGTAAGAGGGTTCAGTCTACTGGTTGGCTGAACAGTTACATAATTTGTAACACATGATTTTGTCCTTCTGTGCATCATAACTATGACTCATCGTATGCCCACAACTTCCCTTAGAATACCTTGGGTTATTTATTATATTAGATATTATGTTTTTGTAAATCAGTATTATTTAATAACGACAGGGATGCTGGTCTTACTCTTTTAGAAAGTGGACGATATGCAGAGCTGTTAGAAATTTTCTTTTTTTCTGCAGTAGCAGACAATCATCAAAGAAAGATTTTGGGTAACCTACATGATTTAGAAGTTCATATCATTTATTATTTAATATACATTTTTAGTATTAGGCTATTCTGCTTCCACTTCTGTGAGTAAAGAATATTTCCTGTCGGATTTCTCGAATGTCATTGAATGAATTGATTGAATCCATATTCCCATTGAAGCTCTGTCTCAGGAATGTTTATCGTCTCTGTTTTAGCCACGTAAAGACGAAGGATTCTGAGTGAGACCAAGGAATAAACTTTAAATGACAAGACTTGGCTATTGACTGGAATACAGTGAATTTATTCCCCGTTTTCATGCTAAAAGGGGGTCAGACCTTGCGCCTCAGCAGTCAGTGCAGGAAAGACAATCTGACAGTGAAAGGCAGGAGGATTTAACAGTGTCCGAGACCAAAGATTAGAGATGCCAACTCAGGAGAAACCCAGTTAGACAGAAGGATCATGGTCAGAGCGTATCAGAAATGACGCTTGTTCTTTACATTCCTGAGCATAATATCATAGACCCACTTTCACATGAACTCTGGACAACATGTCCAGATGACCTCTAGACCTCAAAGCGCCAATCAGCCGTTACAAGCTCCTTGAAGGATTTCTTCTTTACTTGGTTAAAATCTTTTAAAAGTGAGTACGACTGAGCCTGTTACGTTAGAGTTACCTGTCTGAATTATGTTTTTACGCTTCATTTTCAGCTGCCTCAAAGTTTTTTGTTTTTTTTTCCAGGCAGGATTTGACCTGCCATTAAATATTTAAATTGCACGTTCACTCGCTCTGAAATTTCTCCCACACCAACTGTCTTTCCTTTACTGCAGCAGCCGTCTTATGTTTCTGCAGAAAGCACTGCGACTGCAACAAAAGCTCAACAAAGAAGAGTAGGAGGAGCTTTTCCGTTGACTAGGCGTTGCCATGGTGACTCCTTGTTACGGAGCTTGGTGATGTCTTTGCAGAGTCCCAGTAACTAAGAGTCAACATGCTCAGAGTTAACAGAACTAACCCTAAACCCCCGTTTTGAAACCAAAAACTCAGGATTTGTTAAACCTCCTTCCAGAAACGAGCTCCTACTGTGTTAAATAAGTTTCAGCTGTCAACAGTTTCTTTACCCTTTAGTGATGCAGTGAGAAGTATCATTTTCATTTTTGATTTCTTTAACCCCACAGAGAATCTATGGAATGTGTTGCAGGAAACTTAATGCAGCCACTCTCCCATCATAAATACAAGATGTTGGTGAAAAATTAATGTACCTGTTGACAGTGAGAAATGTCGACTTCACATAAGCTTATTTAAAATGATGAAACAGCAAATGTCTGCTAATCAAAGCTAAAGGAGCTCTAACAAGATGTTAGTGTGTGACTATTTAATTTCTCTTATAACGGCCAGTCAGTGTGTATTCACTACTGTCTGCTATCAGCCTCACACATGCAGACTTTACAAATTTCTCTCCATCTTCCCAGGAGCTAAAAGAATGCGCTGGAAGGGTTTTTGTGGACTCGCAGCCGGAGTTCTGTCTCCCAGAGGTAATTCAAACAGTTGGCTTTTTTTTCTCCTTTAATTTTCTTTAATATTTTTCTAAATCCAGCTTCAGGCCCTTTAAACTGGCCTGAAGTTAGATGCTTTGATCTTCTGTACGAAGCGGTGTTCAGATAACTCACTCTCCTAATCACTGTGATCAATCACCTCTGGAGCCAGCGGTCCATGTGAGGAGATTAACGACTGTTCTGTGCAGACTAATCACACATACTGGTTCTTGATCATCAGTTTTGTCCAACTGTGTCAAAACGCAGAGAGAACTGCTGGATCTGTCTACCATCGACGTCATCCTCATCTCCAACTACCACTGTATGATGGCGCTGCCGTACATCACCGAGCACACGGGCTTCACGGGGACGGTGTACGCCACAGAGCCCACGCTGCAGATCGGGAGGTAAGAAGACACAGATGATATATTTTAACACATTTAAAATTCATTTTGCATGGGATCTGACTCTTCTTTGGTTTTGAGACTCAGCCTGGAGACCACGCCCCTTTACTTTAGCGACCTCTAACAAGAATATATATATAGATAGATAGATGGTGGTTGATAAAGTACTTAAGAAATGTTGCTCTGTTGCACCTCCTTCCTCTCAGGCTGCTGATGGAGGAGCTTGTGAACTTCATGGAGAGGGTTCCTAAAGCTCAATCTGCCACCTGCTGGAAGAACAAGGAAATTCAAAGGTTGGTGAGCAGTTCATTTCAAACCAAGTTTGCCAAAGTCACTTGCTTTGTAAAATAATTAACTCCATATTTCCCTGCAAATTTTGCAGAAAGTTTTTGCTGAATAATTTGATTCAATTAAAGTTTTTTTTGTGTCGCATCAATTCGCACCAGAGGTCACGTTTGAAGGTACTTTAAAGAGAAAGCAAACCAGTTCAGTATATATATTCATGTCTGGCTTAACGCAAACATATTCCAACTACATCTAATTTATTACAATTCAGTTAATTATTTTCCAGTGCCATTACATATTATTGTATTCACATATTGCCAAAGCTTGAAAGGAAGCCTAGAAAAGGAAATAGATTACATAGAGTCTTCAGTTTGAGTCACTCCCCGACCCTAGAGCACGCACAAGGAGACATGAAGAGGAGCAGCTCTTAACAGGAAGAGACGTCCACTCAGCGGCGGGGGTGGACATCTGCCTTGACTGGTTGGGGGGTTGAGAAGATGGGACATAGACACCAGCAAACCTTAAAGACATCAGTCCAGGACACCTGCTAGAGGAAAGAAACACAAAGTTACTGAAATAACAGCATTCACATACATGCAGAGTAAGAAAAGGTTCCTAGTGCATCATGGGAGATCACTCAGCAGATGCCTGAAGTATAGATCTGCTGTTGAAGTTGCTCTGTTGGGATGATAAGGATACTTGAGGAAAATACAGTAAGATATAAATGAGTGACGTGTCTTCGTCAGGATGCTTCCTGGGCCGCTGAAGGATGCAGTGGATGTGTGGACGTGGAAGCGATGCTACAGCATGCAGGAGGTCAACTCAGCCCTCAGTAAAGTGCAACTTGTGGGTTATTCCCAGAAAGTGGTGAGAACCTGTGAAATCTTTTTTTTCTGCTCTGACCCAGATACTGAAGCTCATATCAGGCTTATATGCGTCACTTTGTCAGACTCCATAGATTCTACTGTATGAAACAAATAAAAAAATACAGATAAATCAGGGAATTAAATTGTCCAGTTGTTCTCAATCAAGGAGTTTTTTCTTCTTCTACACTGTGACCACAGGATTTATAACATTACCTGTATAAACACAGCTGCATACCTTCCTCTCTTTTAAGCCTTTCTGTTGTCAACAAACTCTTGTCTTCTGCAGGAGTTGTTCGGAGCTGTACAGGTCTCCCCTCTGAGCTCTGGCTACTCGTTGGGCAGCTCCAACTGGATCATCCAGTCGCATCACGAGAAAGTGTCGTATGTGTCGGGTTCATCACCTCCTCACCACGCACCCACAGGTAATACACAGGACCCACACAGGTTAAAGAACACACCTGGACTGAGAAACTGTTGTGATCCAGGCACCTCAGTTTCACCGGATATTAGTTTTAGCCAAACTCTAACAGAATATTCGCTGTAGGGAAAAATGCTGTCAAATGTTAGCTCTTTAATGCAAAGTTTTGTTGCTCATTACGCCTCTGCTCAGTAGAAGTTTAGAGGCGTCCTTTAAAAAAGGAAGTTTAGAAAAGTGATCTATGGGGAGGTTTATGTCTGCGATCCTGAAGTTGGGAACATTTTTTTTTTCAAGTTTGAATGAAATGAAAACTAAAAGACTTTGAAATTACATGAGCCAGTATTTTGTTTACAACAGAACATGGATAAAAAAAATGTTCAAACTCGGGAAATTTTACACTTTTACCCACTAAATAAGCTCATTTCAAATTTGATGCCTGCTACAGGTCTTAAAAAAGTTGGCTTGCGGGGAAAACAAGTGGATGAAAAAGCAAGAACTTTTATAAAGATTCAGTTTAGTGAACATATCTGGCAACTAATGAGGTTAAATAATAATAATAATAATAATAAATAATAATAATAATAATAAATAATAATAGGTGTTTAAATGAAATATCCTGATGAAAAATGACTCCAAGGTTTTTCACAGCTTTACTGGAGGCCAACATAAAATCAGTTAATCCATTCCTCAGGTGTTTTGGGACCAAAGACAATAACCTCTGTTTTATCTGAATTTAAAAGCAAAAAGTGAATTTAAAAGCTAATTTAGGTTGTCCTGTTGTGGATAAAATATTGGCTCATGTGATTTTGAAAACCTTTTAGTTTTCACTTTATTCAAATTTTAAAAAAAAAAAAACTTCCCTACCTTTCCAGGAACTTGGGTTGTAAATCAAAGCAGAAGATTATAAGGACACAGATGTATATTTTGCCCTGCTATAATCTCCACTGGGTAGTTTGGCTTCCAGTCTGACCTTCGTCACAGGTCTGGTGATCACTCATACCTGTGTTTGAGGATGGGAAAATGAAGCCTTGAGGCCTTCTTTCATTTTGTACAGAAAATTATTCAAAGCCTCTCGGGCCTCACTCTGAGGTGGAACAGTGACATCTAGTGGCAGACTGGAATTACAGCAGCTGCTTCCTAATTTGACCAAAGCACTTGCGCAAGACATTGTTTTAATCCCAAATGTGTGCAGTAAAACTCGTTTAATGCTGCACTTTCATAAACAGATTTGATATTACTCACAAACTTTTGTTATGTGGCCTCTGTTTCTTATTTTATAACAATAGAAGTAAATATTAGACAAAAATATAAAGCCATGTGCTCATGGCTGGATTTGATTCTTCACCCAAAGTGCCCCTGACATGACCAGTTCTTGCATCTTGCCCGGCAGAGATGTGGGACCAGATGAACTATTGCTTCCTTTGTGGTTTGGTTATTGAAAAATTAGGTTACCTTGTTTTTGGCTAGGCTCTGTCTCTGAACCACCTCTGGAACCTCACTGGTGGAAAGGTGCCCATGAATATATCTATTTTTCCTTTTCTGCCAGCCGATGGACCAGAGTTCCCTGAAGAATAGCGATGTTCTCATCCTGACAGGCCTCACACAGATGCCCACTGCCAACCCAGATGGCATGCTGGGAGAATTCTGCAGTAACCTGGGTATGAGACAATAGTAGAAATAATAGATTCACATCTGCTAAGTATGTGTCGATCATCTGAAGAGTGGTATTGTCCATGTGTCGTGTGTGGACCTGTAGCCATGACGATCCGGGCAGGAGGCAATGTCCTGGTGCCGTGCTACTCTTCAGGGGTGATATACGACCTGCTGGAGTGCCTGTACCAGTTCATCGAGAGCGCCAACCTGGGGACCACTCCCTTCTACTTCATCTCACCTGTAGCCAACAGTTCGCTGGAGTTCTCCCAGATCTTTGCTGAGTGGTGAGCGTTTTGGTTCAATCAATCCATCAGTACCCTTAAGAGAGGTTTCTTCTCAAATGTATGTTCTGGCTCACTGGAGCTGTTTTAGTTTACTGCAATCATGCGTTGGATTTCAGCTCCCTGTTTTCTGATTCACAGCCCTGTTTAGTAATATTCTGACTAGATTTATGATTTCCTCCGTTATTTCAGGCTTTGCCATAACAAACAAACGAAGGTGTATCTTCCCGAGCCCCCATTTCCACATGCAGAGGTAAGTCCCGCTGCAGAGTTAGAAACAATGTTTCTTTACAGAGAAAGTGAATAGTTGCTGGCAGATGTGCTCTGACACCAACTGACAGGATGCCACGGGTTTAAAATTATGCAGTTTTGTGACATCAAAGCTAATGATGCAACATTTCCCCCACATGAACTCTGACTTTATTTAAAACGCCTGTACAGTCATCTAAACCAGTTCTGCTTTCATTTTTTTTTTTTTCTCTTAGTAGCCATTTTAAAAGTCAGATTTTCCTTCAACAGTCCTTGGAGGACTCTGATGTGGTTTATGGTTCAGTCAGGAAAAAATTTGGGACATTTCGGGTCACTATTTACCCGACTACAAACAACAAACAACAAACGACTCTGCTGTTGGTTGTCGACTATTTATTTTTTAATGGAACAGTAAAAATTTTAATGAGACGAGTACAGCTGTTCTGATACTGGTGCCAGTATCAGTAATACTGGCTGATGATGCTGATGGGGTATCGGAAAGAAACGATGGCAATCGATCATCTCTAGACACAAGACTGAAAGATTTGCTTTCATCTCAAACATGTTTGATTTTAGTGATAAATCCAGAAAGTATAAGACTTGGCCTCTCAAATTTTTTTAATTTTAATTTCTGTAGTTTATTCAGATACTGACAGGATGGTTTTAGTGAACAACTGTATGTTCTCCAGATTTTTATCATCTTTAAATAAGGCCTGACGTCTGAGTGGGTTAATTTCATGATCCAGTAATATATACCAGTCAGTGCGTGGGACATTTAAATGTCACGTTGATCTACCTTTGCACAGAGAATGGCATTTTATACCCAAAAACCTTTTTGAATCATTTAAATATGACATAACATGACAACAAGATCAGAGCAGAAATTAAACTAAAAGGCTTTGAGACTTTGATGGTCAGATGTTCTCATCTAGCCAGCACTTCCTTGGATCCCCTGAGAAGTAAATTTCCTGTTTTGTGTTTCCCGAATGTGTTTCAGCTGATCCAAACCAACAAACTGAAACACTACCCCAGCATTCACGGAGACTTCAGCAGCGAGTTTCGCCAGCCCTGCGTGGTTTTCACCGGTCACCCTTCTCTGCGCTTCGGGGACGTGGTTCACTTCATGGAGCTCTGGGGGAAATCCAGTCTCAACACCATCATCTTTACTGGTAATCACAATTATCGGTGCTGCCGAGTCATCAGACATCACGGGAAAATGTGTAATCCAGGAACAAGGAAGCAAATTCCTCTGACCTCTCTTTCCTCCTCAGAGCCAGACTTCTCTTACCTGGACGCCCTGGCTCCGTACCAGCCGTTAGCCATGAAGTGCGTTTACTGTCCTATTGACACGAGACTCAACTTCCATCCAGGTGTCAAAACTACTCAAGGAAGTCCAGGTATGGTGTTAATATCTGTTGAGGATCCATTCATGGATGTACACCAGTCAGCCTTAACATTATGGTCACCCACCCAGCGTTGAGCTGGTCCTCCTCATAGCACCTGAAGATTTCTGACCAGCCAGAGTTCAGACTGAAGAAAAGTCCAGTTGTGTGAATGCGTAGAGACTTAGGGTTGTAGAGCAGGATCAGTGGTTTCCGTGGAACCCAACCCACTGGTACCTGGGGAGGTTGAAGAGCCTATTAATGGACACCCTCTTTTAATCCTATGCTTTTCTTTTCTTTTCTTCACAAGTTAAGAATAAATACTCTGATTGTATTGGATCTTAATATTTAGCAAATAGAGGTGTTGGTCATTCATGTATACACATCTCTCTATTAGGCCAAGGTCTGAACTTTGATCAGGTCATTTCCAAACTTTGATTCTTTAATTTTTTAGCCATTCATTAAATTGTCATGTTGCGTGGCCTACAAAACAACCCCAAATCATCCACCCCCCCCCCCCATGTCATTAAGACTACACAAGTCCACTTTTGTCTCATCTGTCCCAAGGACATTGTTCCAGGAGTCTTGTGTGCCTCAACATACTTTTAGACAGAAGAGGTTTTCTCCTGGCAATCCTTCCAAATACCGTATTTTCCGGACTATAAGTCGCTACTTTTGTCCCACGCTTTAAACCATGAGGCTTATACAGAGATGCGGCTTTTCTATGAATTTTTCTTCAGCCCTCAGGGGGCGCTCTAACAGGAAGTGAAAAACCAAAAAACAAACTGAGTAGTTAAAAACTATTCTGTTTTGTTAAGTAGCCTATGTTGGCTATGCTACTCTATATTCATTTTATGAGCATCAATATCTATTATTATTGGACAAACTGATTAATTCAGGTGTGTCTAACCATTGTAGCTACTCGGACACACCTGGATTTATCAGTTTGTCCAATCAGTTTGTTGGTTCCGCAGCGGATTTCAGGGTTCTGAGTGGACCCGCCGTGGAGGTAAGGTTTTAATCGCAGATGCGGACCGGACGCAGCGCGGAGCCAGCAGGTCTGCGATATGGCTCCAAAGCGGATCCGGCACAAGTGGACCCCGATACGGGGTCCGTTCTAGATGTCTTTGCTGTGTAGGGTGGTTTCAGTACACAGGAGGAGGAAAAATAAAGCAACTTTGTTTTAGTGTGCAGGAGGAAAATTAATAAAACCATCAATGACTTTTCTGTTTTGTTTGATCAGCACTTTTACTGCCGTGTTACAGGTTCTGTTCAGAAACAATCAGTTCAGGTATGTGAATAAACATTTATGGTACAAAATCTTAAGATGTAAATATTTTATTTCTCAGCCTGGATACCGGCAGGCTTATAGTCCGGTGCGGTTTATATGTGACAAAATATACATTTTGTTTATATTTTAATGGGTGCGGCTTATATTCTTGTAGATTGGGAAATTTCTAGAGAAAATCCACGTTTATTCTGGTGAAACGCCCTCATTGTCTTCTGCAGAATAGGCTGCCAAACAGGTTTCTGGGGAAAAAAAACAAGCATGTAACGACCTGGTCTGTCCTGTGGATTAAATAGAAGAATGAAGAAAATCTCAAACTACTAAGAGGCACAAACATAATAATAATGCTACTCAAACATTGTTCAGTTATGAGGCGACCAGGAGGAAACGGTAGCTCTGTTTGAGACGTAAGTGGAGTAACTCGCCCTGTTATTGCATCATATTGGAATCATTTCTTTCATCTTGGGGGATTAGCAGCACATCTAACCAGTTGTGGACAATACAGTCTGGTTGGGTGTTTGTAAAACCAGAGAATAGCTACTGGGCCTGCGTGATATTGGCTGATACTTTGCAACAAATACCGATATAATCCACCTTTGCCAGTACTTAGTACCGACATAAAATCGACTTTCAATTATGATGGGACTAATGCAAACACGTTCCTATAACAAAATAACTATCCATCCTTTAGCCCCTCCCCCTTCTAGTACCGGCACCAAATGCAGCCTTAATTTAAACCCTTTGGTCCTATTTTTAAAAGGTCCCACATTATACAATTCTGATCCCTATTCACATGGATCAAGCACTGCAAGAGTCATTATATTCTGATCATGACTCAAAGTCCTTCAGGGTCGGTTAGATTGTTCAGCCTGAATCTTCTCTTTCTCTGTGTGCTTCATCAGCACCATGTTTGGGTTCCCTGTCCCTCTGCTGTTACCGGTTTACCGACCTAAACCAATCAGAGACGTCCCTGCTACAGACAATCGGAGGATGTTTTTGAACTGAATCACAACCTAACAGGGGCGGGGCTTGCACCACGCGTGGACAGACGCAAGGGCTGTTCTTTTAAAATGTATCTACTGCTTAATCGTGCTCCTCGTTACGACCCGGCTCAGTAGGGCCACAACATAAAGTAGACACGGAACATGCAAAAAAGATTTTATTAAGATCAAAAGTCCAAAACCACGACCGCCACCTAACCAAGGAGTAGCAAGAATGGCGAGCTACACCAGGAAACCTCTATCTCCAGCCTCACAGGTGGAGTCCCACCCATGTTCTACCAGCAAACATGCAGAGGGGCGTAACACACCTTTTAAAATAACATCTTAGATAGCCTGTAAGCTCTGTATATTAACAGCTTGTCAATTTTGAACCTTTGAACGTCAGGAAAAGTACAATATGGGACCTTTTATTTTTCTCCATGTATAGTAAATGTTTGTCGTCTGTCTCTCGCCCCTGCAGCCCCTCCACGTCGTGTGTCCAGAGCAGTACACCCAGCCCCCCGTGACCCAGTCCCACCGCTCTGATCTCATGCTGGAGCTGCAGCCCCCCCCCATGCCCTACCGGCGCTACTCTGTGCTCAACCTGCCCTTCAAACGGCGCTACGAGCGGGTCTACATCATGCCTGAGGTAACTCGCACAGCTGTCTTTCCTCTGGATGGGACTACATTTATCAAGAACTATTAACAGTCGGTTCCCAGTGTTCAATAAAAGATTTTAAATCAGTACCTGGTGGAGACAGATGGTGAGCACATATGTTAAAATCTCCTGTGTGTTTCGCAGGAAACAATGACATGTGGTGCTTAAGTAGCAGTTGGAGACGAATGTTGCAATTAATTCTGAATACATTCAGAAAAGCCTGACAACAGGTGGCCAGTTTTAATTTCTGGCAGTCTGCTTCTTTCTTCCCTAGCTGGCGAACTCACTGGTGCCCAGTGAGGTTAAACCTGGCATCTCCGTGGCAACCGTGTCCGCAGTGCTGCACTCCAAGGACAATAAGCACACGTTACAGGTGAGTTTGTTAAATGTATGGAAAGATCTGACGGAAGATCTCTCTGTAGTCAGCTCACTTTTTAAAAAAAAAAAAATTACCTTTCAATGTGCCACCAGTCCGTGCCCAAACCCCCTCCTGTGCCCCCCACCAAGAAGAGAAAGCGGGTAATGGAGGAGCCCCCGGTGGTGTTGGCCCCCAAACCCCTGCTGAGTGGAGCTGTGCCCCTGGAAGCTTTCCTGGCAACATTACAGAAGGTGGAAAAATCAGCATGTTATTGTACTCGTTAATTAATTTAATTAATTTACTTTTGGTTTCCCCAGACTTGAAGATGTTCTGGTAGCACAGCGTTGATGGGCGTCTGGCGTTTCTAAGCCGCTGGCGTGTTTCCTCTCATCCGCAGCACGGGATCACAGAGGTTAAAGTGGAGGAGACGGCAGACGGTCACATTCTGCACCTGCAGGCCGAGGACACGCTGATCCAGCTGGAGGAGGACGGGACGCACATCGTCTGCGACAACAACGAGCCTCTGCGGACGACGCTCAGAGACCTGGTGCTCCGATTCCTGCAGAAACTTTGACCGGACCGGAGCTGCTCATCCACTCCTGCGGTCCTGTTTACCGGTTCAGAAACAGCAGACGTTGAGGCTGATAACTGTCATATTTATGTCTCTAACCTTCGAAGTAGGTTTTTTTTTTTGCTATTTTTAAATAAAACACAGATGTATTATTTTGTAAAAAAAGTTGTTAAAACAAAAATAACAAGCCCATTGAGTCTTTGATCCCTGCAGCCAATCATCACTCTTGAAGTACAGATATATACCACAGCAGATTTCCAAAAAGAGGGAAGTTTAAAAAAAGAAATTCAATAGAAAAATGTCAATTGTATACTGCTGATTCACTTATTACAGCTCTAAAAAAAAAAAGTGAAGTTGAAAAGAGACGTGACAAAAATAAAAGTCTATGCATTAGAGTGCAAGTAGAAGCATGTCTGGAGGGACTGTAAGCTCTTTAAAAACAAAAAAAATAACTTGAAACAATTTCATCACTCTGGGGTCAAACAAACTGTTGGTGCACAGTCCTGTGACATCACAGACCCAGATTGATGCATTTGCTCTGCCTCAGAAGTAGATGGTAAAAAGCTGCAACATCAGGCTGCAGATGCTTTAGGCTCATATACAGCCGCTGCAGCGCTCCTGCAGAGGTTGCTGGTTCGACTCCCAGCCTGCAGAATCGCTCATCTGGTTCAGGGGGCCTCTCCTCATGCAGCCGGTCCAGACTTGAGTTGTGGCCCTTTGCTGTGTGTCCTCACTCTCTCTCCCCTCATTTCCTGTCATTAAAGACAACTAGAGCCACAAAAAAATATCCAAATAAAACTGTTAAGCACAAGAAACTTGTGCTCAAAAGAAGGATAATCACTTAGATTGTGCCAGAGCCTTTTACTCTCTATGAGCCTGCTGTGATAACTGACATATCTTCATGGTCTTCAGCTGGGAACCTCTTTCACCAGCGCTTTGTTAAGTTGGTCCCACAACACCTCCAGAAGGCTAAATGGTGATCTGTGGCGTCCCAGAGTCACTCCCCTAACGCCAGCTTTCACTGCGCCCTACTAACAACTAAACCTATAAAGTGACTTCAACCGCCACCAGAGAGACCAAGGAAAAGGAAGCAGAGACAGAGAAATTTGTCCTGAGCACTCTCCTGTCAGCTCTACACCCTGCCCTCACTCCCAGTTCAACCATATCCTGGCTACATCAACCTCATTACTTTGCCTACAAAATAGCTCCCACAGTCTAAACAGCACTGCCATCTTCAACAAACCCAGGCTCCATCCAGGCTCCAGTACTTTCTCAAGCACCAAGCAGAATCAACTAAACTTATTAGTCTGGTCCCAGACAAAGATTCAAACAGGCCACTTGTTTGAATAAACTTCCTCTTCCTGGATTTCCTCCTCAGAGGCCTGACTGGTGAACCTCATCTCACCCCGCCTTCACTCCCTCGTCTTCAACAACAGATTACTGAGACTGAATGACTCAGCTGACATTATTTCTCCTGATCCAAATCCACTCACTGCATCTGGTGGCCTCATCTGACATTTCTTTTATCGTCTTCCTCTCTGTCCCAGCACTCCCAGTTCCCCCAGTAATGAGGCTGGTGATCAAGCTATGAAACCCCTACATCCCACTTCCACTGGATGAACCCTCACCAGTCTGCGTATCCAAGCTTCTTCCTGTCTTCCACTGAGTCTTCCCAATGAACCGTCAGCTGATTACGAAGTCAACTATCTGCTGACTTAACTGACCACAAAACTTTATCAGCGTTAACCTGGTACAAACTATTTCCTGAGGAACAACCAGCTCTCCACCTAAATTTCTACCTGCATTTTCCAAATCATCCAGCAGCTTTTATGCATCTAAACTCTCGCTTACTTGACTCATCACCCCTGTATCTCTCTCTCAAAACATAAAGCAAAGGTGGACAGTGTGAAGACATGATTTTAACTAAGATCTCTCTTAATGAAGGAATCTAGGTTATTTTTTCCCCTCGTTCATGTTTCATTGACTGTTGTGCAGCTGGTGTATAAAAGATGGATGTAGTCATCCTGGGTCAGTTAAAAAGGAATATAGAGTGCCAATCAAAAAATGTCAGGTTCCTCAATTAAATAAAAGTCAAACAATTTTTCCTACCAGCCATCAGTGTCATAGGACTCCCTGGTTCTGATCAGTGAGCTGGTGCTGATATTAAAAATAATTAAAAAGATGTCCCATCTCAACAATGCTCTGCAGCTCCACCCTCTATTTCTAAATGTGCTTAAATCTGGATCAAAAAAGACCAACTGGGTTTCAAAACCACTGTTCACAAACCAGTGGGTCACATCACCGTGGCTTTGTCTACTTCTGTGAGTAAGAAGTTCACTGGAAAAATAATCACTGACTGATCAACAGTGAAAAGCGTTTTTTTTTTTTTTTTTTTTTTAAAGTCATACATTCTTCTCTGGAAAGATGTGATCGACACAAAACCGAGCAGTTTTCTGCTTTGAATGTTGCTTCTTCCCACATCAAAAAACGATCACAGCACACGTTAAGGGATACAAACAGAGGCAGCTGGGTGCAATCCGTCTCAAAATATTTAATTGGTGCAGGATTTTACATACCTCTAAAATACATTTAATAATAAGCTTTAAATGTACAATATCTTACAGTGTACTACATGTTCATTTGATAATACAACTGTCTGCAGCAGGTGGAACATACGACATTGATGAAAGGAGGAAAACCCCCGACATCAGCGACACAGCAAGAACGTTCAAAAGAAAAAAATATAAAACACTCTCTTCCTTCAGCGACGAATAAAAATCAAATGCCAGACTTTAACTGTCTCCTTTTGTCCGGATGGGCAGCAAATCAGTCAAGGAAAAGAGACGAGGTGTACAGGTACGTTTGTTGCGTCTCAGCGGACGTGGACGTGAAAACACAGTTGACACATTTTTCTGTGGTTCCTGGCGGGAAGAGCAACCGGAGTCTCATCTGGTTGCTCCCCCTGCTGGAGATGTGAGGCTACAGGCAGTGCATTTTAAAGGTTTCAAGTGTGTTGATCCAGGTAGAGTTGTGACTTTTAACTCGGTTTGAGCCTCTTTTTTTTGTAGGAGTCGATGTGAACTTGAAATAAAAAAACAAACAAACAGCTGGACAGCGAGGATTTCAGATGACGTGATTCTAGATACTGGCAGTGGGAACACGGGGAAGGAACCTGAGAACCTCCAGCTGACGCGGGATGCTGGAAGGTTTACATCAAACAGGACTGAATAAACATTTTAGTGTAGTCCAAACATGGTTTTGAGAAACATTAAAGCTGTTCTGATTACTTTTTATTGTTGCAGTGCATCAAATTAAATGGCATCACCGTCTCTGAAGTTTTACAGCATCACTACCTCTACTGTTTTGGTTCCATTTCGCAGCTCACGTGGCGACAAAACCGATTTTACTGTCCTTGGGAAAAATGCTGTCCACCCTTCTGGTTTAAAATCCTCAGCTGCCAGATACTCATTCTTTACTCCACCTGACATCCACATGTGTTACTTCACCTCGTTGGCCAACCAGGTGAGTCAATTTAGCCAACCAACTACCTTGAAAACCTAACTGATCTGCGATCTTTTGAGCTCGGGGGTGGGGGGTGGGGGTTTGACCTGACGAATGTGTCCTCT
The DNA here is from genome assembly GCA_018398805.1 of Hirundichthys speculiger. Lineage (NCBI taxonomy): Eukaryota > Metazoa > Chordata > Actinopteri > Beloniformes > Exocoetidae > Hirundichthys > Hirundichthys speculiger. Next base: position 499,322 of record JAGFBZ010002129.1, read on the forward strand.
GTATACTCAGCCGTTCAGCCGTTCAGCTCTTGAATGTGGACCTTTACTTGGATTCCTTCTCTGCGTCCAGCAGCGCAGAGTGGATGTCGAGCTTCTTCAGCTCCTCCACCAGATCTCCGTTCTGGTGCATCTGGAGCAAGATGTCGCAGCCTCCCACGAACTCGCCGTTGAAGTAGACCTGAGGAATCGTGGGCCAGTTGGAGAAGACTTTGACTCCTGGCAACAGACAAGAAACACAAGATGTCAGACAAAATTGTTTATTCGTATTCATAATCTTTTAAGGTTGTAACTACAGTGATCCTTTATTTTTCACAGTTAATGGGGACTGGCACCCCCCCGCGAAAATCAAAATCCGCAAAATGGAGCTGGAGCCCCCCAAGCCTCAATAATGTGTTTAAAATATGTTTAAAACCCCCAAAAAGTAGCGAGACACTGCAGCGAAACAAGAAAAAGGCTCAACTGTGGTCTTTCTGTTACCTTCACAGCCTCTGGTCTCTGAACCGTAGTAAACAAACCGCTGGTATTGTGCTATTTTTGGCTCGTAATTAGCAGCTAACACGCTAACAACAACAAAACAAAAAGCTGGGGTGCTGTTTATGCTCACTCCACTTTTCATCTAACCTCATTTTCTTCTGCCGTCCCACGACACTCACACTCCATTACCCATAAGGCCACATCATTACCCATAAGGCCTACCTTCTTAAAGGGGCCAGGCTGGCTCACAGCATTTCTTCACTGTGAGAGAACGCGCACAACATCCTGTGATTTAAATTTTTTTTTTAATTATTATATATTTCTGAAAAATACATGAATGACTAAAACCGCAGAACTTAAACCGTTAATTGGCAAGGGATCATTGTATTTCATATCGTATTCTCACAGACAAAATACAAATTAAAAGTTTTAAATTTGATTTTATACTACGTGCTACATTTTAGCAAAATAAGTACGCACCAGTAACAGTCTGCTGTTCGCAAAATGGCAATAAAATGAGTTTATTCTACCCTTCCATGGTGCATTAAGGGAAATTTATGAGTGTTTCTGGTCTTCTTATTACTGCTGTGAGCCAAAACAAACGTTTGAAGTGAATATGTTTAAGTATTTATCTGCTATCCTCATTTAAACTAATGGACAGCCAGGCTGTGTTATTAGCAACAGCTAGCCAAACACTATACGTGAGTACTTCCATAAATAAGGAGTCTAAAACAGTGGTGTCCAAACCCAGTCCTGGAGGGCAGACTAAAATAAATTTTAAAATTAATCTGTCACACAAATGGACCCCTCATTTACAGAAGTACCCATAAGTTAAGTTGGAACATCCATGTCAGTGGTGGTGTATCTTCGGCTTGAAGCACCCCACCCTTCGGTCCTGCTGCCTGACACTGATAAACACTTGGAAATACCGAAAAGAGGGGGTCGTTGATGGAAAGATGTGATAAGTGGGAATGACACAACAACTGGCCTGATGCACATGACAGCCGGGAGTTGATAAAAACGTATTTTCCGGTTATTCAAGAGACGTTTTGCTGGATAAAAGTTACACTGTTTGTGTGGGAGACTGTCAAAAAGAGTTTATCTAGATGTACTGACCTTCTCTGAGGTCCTGGTCCTCTAACACGTTGTATGAGGCGTAGTCGTCCACCCCGTGCATCCGCAGGATCTGAACCACGGCGTTACTGAAGCCGCACATGGGCTGTGCCGGCGTCCCTTTCATAAACACCACCACCTTGTCCTTCTTCACCATTTCACCAAGGTCTTTCTGGAGATCCGCCGCCGCGCACAGAAACCGGGCCGAGGCCGACCACACGCGTCCGTCGGCTTGCCTTGGCAAATAGACCGCCGCCCCCGACCGGAGACACCTGGCAGTAGATCTTAATAAATTGTTCATGGTCTTTTTCGAGTATTATTTTTTCTCAGAGGGAAGGAAATGGCGTACAATTAAGCTCTCGCACAAACCGGAGTGAAAGTCGCCCGTCAATAACACTACTCTCTTTACGCACAGGGGGCGGGATCTGGATGTTGATTGGTCAGTTCTCCTCACACAGAGTTTAATCTGCGTTTTCCATTGGTAAATTCATACATCAATTTGTCTGCTGTACGTCAACTACATCTATTACACAAGGTACGCTCCTCAAAATTTAAATTGACCATAAATTAATTGTACTACAACCTTAAAGAGATTTACCTCAATTTGTGTTTACAAAAAAAAAAAAAAAAAAAAAAGAAGAAGAAAATCCTAGAAATACGTCCCATAAGAACTTCCGGTGTGACTTGCACAAAACGGAAGAAGAAGAAAACGCTTGAAAGATGGCGGCGCATCAACAGCAGAATAACAAACCGAGGAAACCCGGAGGAAAAGAGGCTCAGCCACTTATCATTCCCAAGACTCCGGCCGAGGAACAGCGTCTGAAATTGGAGCGGTTGATGCGGAACCCCGACAAGCTTGCTCCCATCCCGGACCGGCCAAAGGAATGGACCCCACGGGCTCCGCCGGAGTTCGTCCGGGATGTTATGGGATCCAGTGCTGGCGCAGGCAGCGGTGAGTTCCACGTTTACCGGCATTTACGCCGCAAAGAGTACCAGAGGCAAGACTTCCTCGACAAGATGGCAGAGAAGGACCACAGAGATATGGAATATATCAAGAAGTTGGATCAAAACCAACAGGAAGCCGATGAACGGACGGCGAAACGCAGGAAGAAGCGGGAAAAGCTGAAGCAAAAGAAACTGATGGCGAAAAAGGCCAAAATGGAGGACAAAAACAAAAAGGACAAAGCAGAGAAGAGCTCTGACAGCAGCGAAGACGAGGACGACAAAGAGGAGGAGGAGGACAAAGAGGCCGAGGACGATGCTGAGGTTCCTAGCTTCATCATGGGAAGAAAATGAAACTGTTCAACCAGGACTTGGTTCTGTTTTCATTTTCCTTGTGGACAAAGTGGATCATTCATGACAGGCTATGGATGCAAAATTGAACATTTTACACTTGTTTGACAGTGGAACTAATTAAATCCTCTGTTTGACAAAATGACCTAAACAACTGTCCAGCAGTAAAAGCAGAAAACCACCCTTGAATGCATGGTTTTAGTCAGACTGTTGCGTTCAGAGGAAATTTGTCTTTGATTGTTTAATCATTTGCTATGTTGTTTCTCGCATTTCAAATAAAAAAAATGTTGGATACATGTATGAAATGTGTTCAACATTGCATTTATATTCTTGTTTTGGCTCTTCTGTCAATGCTGCAAAGAGACTTAATCCTGTTAATCAACATGATTGATCATCCAGTAAACTGTTTGTATGAATGTGCTTCTTTGCAGCGTTGTGATGTTGCCCCTGGTGAAACCTGTCACTTGTGGGTGAAACAAAGCTGCAGAAAACAAAGTCGAGGAGTGAAAAGGCGTGACTTCTCGAGACTCGGGAGCTTCACGTGCGATGTTCCTCGGACAAACCCCTGCTTCCCACGGAGGTGACGGTCCGGCTCGGTGGCCGCCACCTTTCTTGAGGCAGGTAGAGTAAAACCTGGCAGCCAGATATTGTTTGAAGCAGGAGAAGTTTTTCCTCTTGGACACTGTTGGCTGCTACAGTAATATTACTGGTTTTTCTACTGATTTAATTCACTGGATAAAACTTCACCAGTTTGTGCTTTTACATCGTAAGAGTTTCAGTTTTCTCCTCTACTGCTGTTTGGTTCAGACAGACAGTGGGTGAAGAATGCAGTTTTATTTCTGACAGTTCTCTTGTACAAAATTAGCAAATTAAAACAATTAAAAAAGAGGATGGAAACTGATCAGAATGTAAAGAAAAAATCTTTGAACACTGCAGCATGAAGTGCCACTGAACAACCACTTTAAAGGTAGGGTAAGCAATTCTTGGCCTGAAGACTTTGTTACATTTGGTGAACATAAAACATCACCATCTGATAACTCCCTGTTTTATGAGAGTGATGTTTATAAAATGGTACTGTCTTTGGTAATTTAGGAGGAAAAATTTGAATACGGGGTAGGCTCACCCCTGAAGCCATGCAAACATTGTTCTAGCCAATCAGGTGGCCAATCAGGTGGTGGTTGTGCTCATGCATGTAAAATGAGAACATCTTGTTGATGTTCTGTTTAAAATGAGCAAATGTGACAGCATCCAGAAATTCTTTACCCTTCCTCTGAGAAAAAGGAAAAACTATTGACGTACACTGAGGATCCCACTGCAGCGTTCCCATGAGGTCTGCTGGTCTATTTGTGTAGCCTCCTGATACACAAATATCAGGAGTTTATTACTTTTGGTGATAAACTCTTAAGATTTCTTAATTTATTTTTTAATTTTATATATAAAACAAAGATTAAAACGATATATTTGTGAAGACAGTTTCAAAGAAGTATTGGGCCTTAATATGTATGCTATTGTAAAATCTTTAATCCATTTGTAAAGCGCCTAGAGACAATTGACATTGTAACAGATGTTATACAAATAAAATTGAATTGAATTTGGATGGTTTGTTTGAAGTTGCAGATTCTCATACTTAAAAGGGAAAAGTATCAAAAAAAAGTATTAACAGCTGGGTTCAGTCTTGTCAGCCTCATTTACAGTACTGGCAAGTGTTATGTGGGCCAGATGAGCCAAAAGGTCACGAGCCAGCTCTTAACTCTGTTACTGCCATAGCTGTATGGGCCAAATGCAGTCTTAACCCCATAAACTGGCTTTGGCATGAGTTAGGGCAAGGCTTGCAAGGGCCCAGAAAAGTCAGATTTGGATGTGGATCCAAGGCTGAAGTTGGGCAGTCGAACTCACCCTGAGTGAATGTTGCCATGTGTGGCCTGATTAACGAATGCCATGAGAAGACTGCAGAATTTTGCCATTTTGGGGCCAAACATTCTTTGCCATCTGGATGATGACTTTACTTGGAAAATGGAAGTTGGAAAAAATAAACAATATTCACTTAACTGAGTGAGTTTACTGGAGTGGATCCATTTATGTGCTTCTTGGTGGATTAGCATGCCAAACTATTTTGCCACTTCAGAAATGAACAGAAACTGAATGATGATTCCCTGCTCTTAATATCAAATGAAGTCCAGAAATGATAATATTGTTACATGAGAATACTGTAAATAAATTTGACAGCCATCAGCATCTGCAAAGCAGTTGCAGATAAGAAATTCAGCTGAAGCTTTAATTCAAAGCATACACTATTATGTTCACATAAATTCTTGGGAGTGTAGATGAACCTATCAGCACCTGAAGGAAGGGGTTTAACCTCCATTTTGCACTGTGGTTCAAATTTTCTTTTTACTTGTCCCTGTTCAACATTGCACCTAAAACCCCCTAAACCACTCCTAAGCACTGGCTCCCTATTTAAAAAAAAGTATTACCAGGCATATGTGTGACTGAGGCTACTGATCAAGTCAGATTCTTGTGCAACTGTTTTATGTCTTTAAAGTGATTGCACATGACACATTAAAACATTTTTGTAGTAACTCATAAAAGTGAAGCAGATTTAAGTTGTCTGATAAAGTTTAATTTTACACAGTATATTAGCAGTTCATCATGGGTTTTATATGTAAAATGTTTATATGCTCCAGTAATGAGGTGCCTAAGCTGTTATAAAGTGAAGAATGAAGCAGAATGTTTACATCTGGCACATTGAGTGAAATAAAGTAAAAATGCCAAAAATGTAGTTCAAATATCTTAATTCTGAATTTAAATGCAGTTATCAAAATGCATCATAAATGATCATGAAATAAACTTGACAGAAGAAGAATTTTGACACTTTCTTGTCCATCAAATCCATCCTACCAGTGATGTAAATGCTGATTACAGCTGGTGACGACTGGGTGCAGATGGGTAGTGAGTGTAACAACAGTAAATCCATTTTCACACGTGGTCTGAAATTTTCCAGCAGCATTGCAGAGGGGTGGCATGTGAAAATGCACTTATCTGCCACATTTGCTCCATATGTCTTGCAGACATCTTCCCGACATCTCAGTGAAATGTGCACACCTGGAGACTTTTCACACCTGGTGGAAAATCAGCAGGTGTTGAGGTGTAGGTGCGTAAGCGTAGCATCCTCAGCAAGACGTTCTGGAGAGTGTACCATCAATTTATCAGCCGACTTTTGCTGTAGTTGCTCTTTACACAAGGAACTTTACAGCAAGAGATTTTCTGAAGGTGTCATCAGTATCAGTCAAATGGAAACCAACATACAGGTCGATAGACAGGAGTACGAAGCAGTAATTCCTACCAGAATTTTTGGATAATTTCCCATTTGTGTGCCACTCCCATAGTCTATAAATAAAGAACTGGACAAATCCTCTGTGGTGTCCCCTGCATGTTTTCTGAAGAGTCAGTTTGAAATCTGTTTGTTGTCAGTCTGTATGATCCCATATTTGCTGGAGCAGACTCCCCTGAACTGTAGTCAACCCGAAAATGGGCAAATAGGTTTAAAAAACAAGCCCAGGAACTGGATGGAACATGCCCATCTAACCTCAGACACTACAAGCTAGCTATTTTAGCTTGGCTAGCTCATGCTAAGCTATGATGCTAACGAGCAGTTCACTGTCTATCCATCCTTGTTTCTGATGTCTCTGGAGCTCTTACTGGGCTACACTGTGACCCTTGACCTGAGGTTCCCCAGACCTCTGTTCAAACTTAGTCCTGACAGAGGTCCAGGCAAAGGTAGCTTTGGAAATGGTCCAGTCAGTCAAGCTGTTGGTTCAGTTCAAGGAAGGTGTTGTCTGGCTGCTGCTAGAGTTAGTGGCCATGCTAGAGACCGTCTGTCTGGTTACCTTCAGGTGTGGTCGATGCTGGATGGAGTCTGCTGGTTAGCTAAGCGTTGTACTTAGATCAGCCATTCCCAAAAATTCAGAATACCAAGGCCCAATTTGAAATGTGAAAAATCTCCGCAGCCCACCCAAACCTTTAATCACAACTGTGGTCAACATGCAGGACTACAAGCTATGTTCCGACATTAATGTGAGGGGTCAACACATAAGGTGACACTTATCATATAAGGTTAAGATGACAGTAGAATAACACTTAACTGGTTTGTTTTATTACTTACTGATGTTTTTTTTTTTAAAATCATGTCATGAATATTTTACAGTAATTAAAAACATATTTAAAAAGATCGAGGATTTAAAACATTTAATTCTAATGACCTCTCACGGCCCACCTGCAGTACCACGACGTCCCACCAGGGGGCTGCGACCCACACTTTGGAATTACCTCCTTAGAGCCTTCTAGGTCAACCTATAGCCGGTTGTGACTGTGTCAGTACAGAGTTCAACAAGCTACATTAGCTTTAAAAAAATAATAATTATGTTTTGTCATTCTAAGTAGTTAAAGTTATACAGCGTTCTCTCAAAAAATACACCCCTTGTTATGTATATATTTTTGATTTCATATAATTTCACCTGTTGAGGAACATAAAAATTCACCCCTCCGCACAATTGTCATTGATGTCAAATCTAGCTATGGACACCAACACCTTTTTTCTGCAAACATGTTTATTTCTGCTGTAAAGTTGGACATTTTGCCATGGGGGTTAATGGAAATTGAGAAAGTGGCAATCATCTCTCTTTTGTGTTGAAGCTGTCCTCATTTTATCTACTTAGCACTTAGCATTATATTGACATCTGGGCTGTGAATAAAAACTTAACAGATCATATTTAGGTTTTAATGAGAATATGTTTTACTGTGCTTATGCAGGCCTCCACTGTGGTTGGTCTGGAATGGTCTGTGGGCAAAGATTAGCTTAGTTGTCCTAACTGAGCGTCAGCTAAACTTATGTTCCCACCAAAACCCACACCTGAGTTGTCAGGAAGCTCTGTGAGCAGAAGGTGACATGACTGGACAGTTTGTCCACTTTGAATGAGACTGATTTCCTTTTGGAACCAGCCTCTAGTAACTGCATTTATTTTCCCCTTCACATAAAACAAACAAGTCAGATGTAACCCCTCGACTCCCCCGATCCCCTCCTTTCTAATTTCATCTGTGAGAGCGCATGTCTAGCAAAAAAAAAAAGTCACTGCTATCAGCTATATGTGTAAGGACCCCTGAAGTGCCATTGGTGTGTACCCTCCGGTGAGTCCATACATGTCTAAACAGCTGCTGTGGAAAAAGTCTGTCATGCTGTCCACATATTCTTCTAGAAGCCTCCAGTGTTTGAGAATTAAAGTGGCTTAAATCCCTGAGCAAACCAATCTCACGCATTACATCTAAAGATCAAATGTGGCTTTTTTTTTTCAATAATCAAATACATTACAGTAACCTCTTTCAAAACTTTGGCTCCCTCTGCTAATTCCTTTGGTCTGTTCTGGACAAGCTCAGACAGAATTTCATAAGTTGTGGTGAAGAATCTGTTGTTTGAGAAGTCGGACAGTTGAGTTCTGGGGCTGAGGGATATTTCCCAGCCAGTAAGCAAACACTGATCCCATTTATTTTGTCATTTTAGCAATTCAGGATTCCTGCACATTATGTGACCTCATTCACATGTGGGATTTTTGCCAGTGGGAATGAAACTGAGCCGTCTTGGGGGGGAGTGGTGCTCGAGGACCTCAGAGGGAGGTTTCAGCGTGTTGGGGCAGGACAGGCTGCCTCACTTTGTCTTTCTCATGTTCTCATACAAACTCAGAGCTGCTCTGATTGCTGACATTTTGGACTGTTCTCATTTTTTTTTATAAATCCTTTTTTTTTAGATCATGAACGGAGTGATTGAGGATGCAGGACGATTGGGATTCACAGAGAAAAGCTGCGGGAGCGATCACTGATCAATGTGGGGAGCCTCAAGGTACAGTCTTATACCGGTGTGTCACACCAGTCCACAACATCGACTGAATAACTTTCTATATGGTTTACGTTTGAATAGCAGTGCACCTTTGAATAGAAAAAAACTTATCAGACCACATCTTCTTGGCTAACTTATCATCATCCTTCAGTGATATTACTGAACCACAATCTATCTGGTCAGCATTTATCATCTTTTTAACATAATTCTCTGACTTCTGAGTAATAATAGCTACAAATATCAATGATAAAGTTACTCTGATTTCCCTTTTCATCTTGTCTGTGCGCCAATTATCCATATTAACATTAATATTCACATTGGTACACATACAAATACATGTCTGTGTTGTAAATAACGCTGATATTCTTTGTACTATTGCTAACCCTGTATTAACTAATTCTCCTTTTTTCTAACTGTGCAGTATATTTACTCCCCAAGCTAGCTACCACGAGGAAACCCCAGCCACTAGTGGATCCCTAGAACCACCTTTCCACAGCATGCTACTTCTATGTCTACTCACTTCCTTTTAACTTAGCGGTGAGCTCTGTGGCTGCCCGCCCTCTCATAGCTGGGGTCTGTCAGGGCAGGACCCCCCCTCCGTGTTCTGGGGACAATGGATCTCTGGGGGCCTATTTTCTGGTGGTGGTGCTAGTGGGCGCTCCCGTGCATGCTGACTGGCGTCAGCAGGCATGTGGTGGGCCTGGGTCCTCTGCTGTTCCCCTTCCGGCCCGCCGCCTCGCTGGGGACTGGGGTGGGTGCCCCGGCCCTGGGGGGTTGCCTGGCCTGTAGGGTGGCCCTGGGACCGTGCCGTATGCGCCTTCTTATGGTGGGGGTCGTCATGCTCTCATCTCCTTTGGAGGTGGCCCTATCTCTTTGGAGACACCCAGTCTCTTTGGAGGTGGGGCTACCTCTGTGGGAGTCAACTCTGTCCAGTGCTAGGTGTGGCTGGTACTGGGCAGTGTTGGACTGTATGGGTGATCCCCCATGTCGGTGTGGGTGGAGTTGCACCGGCTGTCCGTGGTTGGGTCCTGCTGCAGCTTTCCGCTTCCCGGCAGCTGCTGCCGGCTCTTATGGGGCACCCTCCCTGCCCGGACCACTTTGGGGGTTCGCCTCCACTTGCGTCTGGGAGGCCGTGGGGTTGAGGGACCAGGTCACTGCCCTGTCCCACCCTCTCCAGTATGTGTTCATACCATGTCTCTTTTAATGCACATCACTAGATCAGGGCACAAGACACATGAGTCACACTCTAGGGCAGTGGTTCTCAAACTTTTAATGCTGCGTACCACCTGAGAAACTATTGAGCTCTTCGAGTACCACCATGATGACCAATTTTTAAATATAGCCATATACGCCTTCTCAATTAGCTTTAAACACACAGGAGAGATGTTTATTCCTTATTGTGGTTATGTATCGTTACCTGAATTTCATTTGAAACGTTGTATTTATAATGCATTGTCATGCATTGACAAGTCATGATGTTCCCCTGCGTACCACCAGAGAGCTCTCGCGTACCTCTAGTGGTACACGTACCACAGTTTGCGCACCACTGCACTAGGGTATATGGTAGGGTTGGAGGTGCACCTTGTGGTGGGGATCCAAGTGGCGGGTGGGTTGCGGCCCAGCAGTGGGTCACTGTCCTCCTTGCCACCCCCTAACCACGCTTGCACTCCAGTTTTAATGCAATCACCTACCATTATTCACTTTGTTCAGGGTCACACAGCACTGTTGGTAGCACTACTGTTTTCTAATCGAGAAGTTAGAGAACAGCCTAAACTTCACTACACTAGGGTTTTGGACAGGGTCTCGAGGCTCCACGGTGTGGACCTGCTGAGGGAGGATCTGCCCTCTGCGGGGCAGTAGGTACGGTTGGGGGGCGGGCGGGGTCACCCTTCCCCTGCCCTCGTACCGTACCCGCGGCGTCGGTGGTATGTTCTGGTGGTGCAGGCTGGTGCCTTCCTGGACTGTGGGCCACTCCACCTTTCTGTTGCCTCTGGTGTGTGTGTGTGTGTATTACACACACACACACCATCACAATCTGCTTTATGTTTTCTTGTTTAGTGTCTTATCTGTTCTTTTGTACTCCACTGTCGGTGTTTTAAGTCCTCCCTGACAGAACCAAGGTTTTAGGAGTTAATAAAGCACTAACTCACTATCACTCATACCTGTGAGTGTGAGAAGCACAAAAAAAAAAAAAAAAAGAAATTCTGCTACATACATTAGTTGGTTATGCCAGATGATGGCACTGACCATGAATGTAAGTGCAGACAAAAAAAAATGAATAGAAAAAAAAATTGCTTATGGCTGTTTGCCTCCAGGCATGTCTTTGGATTCATGACATCCAAATGCTTAATAATTTACTATTTTCTGCATTGGTTCTACACTTTATATGTAAGATACACAACAAAAAGAGTACAATGATTGATTTTCTAATGCTAAACATCAATATTTCTTCACTTCCTCGGGTCGGCCAGTATACTCCATTTCTCCCAGCACATAAATCAAATCAATCTTTATTTGTATAGCGCTTTTCATGCAAAACATGCAACACAAAGTGCTTTACAGAATTAAAAACAAATAATCACAATAAAACCCCTTCCCTCCCACCCTCCATACTAAACACATACACACGCACAATCACAACCAATAGGGCGACATGGCATGGCACTGAGGATTAAGGAAACGCCACCTTTTGGGCCATCCACACTGGGAGGAGCCGCAGGCCTTATCAGGGTGACCGGCACCTGGGCCCCCCGACTCCAACTGACAGGCGGACCCCCAGATCAGTAGGAGGAACCCCCAGCCAGCCAGGCCAGAGGGACCCAAGGACAGCACCCCCAGTCACCTGACACAGCTCCCAGTGTGGAGGACCCCCCTGAGGAAACACTGGAGTTAAAAGATAACGACTAAAAGCATAAAATAGCAAGATAAAAGCAGCTAAAAGCAGGTAAAAGCATCATCCTAAAAAGCAAGTTAAAAGGAGCAACATAAAACAGGATAGCACCAGATAAAAACGTAAGAAGAGTTTAAAAAATATTAATTAAAAGCCTGATTAAAAAGGTGTGTCTTTAGTCTTCCTTTAAAAATATCAACAGTCTCTGCAGTCCTGAGGCCCTCCGGCAGGCTGTTCCACAGGTGGGGGCCATAGTGGCTAAATGCTGCCTCACCGTGGGTTTGTGTTCTAGGTTTTGGTATGGTTAAAAGGCCAGTGCCGGAGGACCGCAGGGTCCGCGAGGGTTGATATGGTAAAAGCAGGTCAGATAAATAAGAGGGCGCAAGGCCATTAAGACATTTAAATACCAGTAAGAGAATCTTAAAATCGATCCTGAAGCAGACAGGGAGCCAATGCAGCGACTTTAAAACTGGCGTAATGTGTTCCCGCCCTCTGGTCTTCGTCAGCACGCGAGCGGCTGAGTTCTGTAATAACTGGAGATTTGAGATACTCTTTTTGGGAAGACCAGAGAGCAGGGCATTACAGTAATCCAAGCGACATGAAATAAAAGCATGCATTAGCACCTCCGTATTGGCCTGAGAGAGAAACGGGCGGACTCTGGCTATGTTCTTAAGGTGATAAAAACCTATTTTTGTTATATTTTAATATGTGGTATAAAATTTAGCTCAGAGTCAAAAATCACGCCCAAATTCTTTACTGATTGCGTCGGTTTAAGATCCTTTAGTTTTGGTAAAAGTTTCTCTCTCTGGCCTTCAGGACCTATAACTAAAACCTCAGTTTTGTCCTGGTTGAGCTGTAGGAAATTCTCTGCCATCCATGACTTGATGTCTACAATGCAGTTAAAAAGGACATCAATTGGTCCTGTGTCATCAGGAGACACGGCGATGTACAGCTGTGTATCATCAGCATAACTATGGAAGCTGATGGAAGCTGACACATAAGTGCTGCTTACAGTTAAGAGCGTGTTTTTGTTGTGACAAAATCAAGGTCCCGGTTTCTTTTCCCCAGATGAGAAGAAAGCAGTGCAGAAGAGGACCTTTACCAGGTGGATGAACGTGTTTCTGAAGAGGGTAAGGCACAAACAAAGTCCGCTTTTACTGCAATATTTTCTTCCAGGTTAAATTTCCCAGGAGGGTAATTTTCCATTATTCCCAGCACGATCCTTCACTTGAAGTGCTGGACCTGTTCACTGACATTCAAGATGGCAGGATACTCATGGCCCTGCTGGAGGAGCTGTCCGGGTGCAAACTGGTGAGAATAAAAGTCCGTTCACACGTAGATCAATAGTGATAACTGAGTAAGCATCTGCAATACTGAACGCTCTCAATGTTTTGTGATGCAAACTGTGCAGCTGCAGCAGAAACCAGGCTGCAGGATGAACTTTGATGAGCTGCGTCTGCTGCTGTGTTTTACAGAGAAAGAAAAAACCAAGGCCACAATTTCAGAGGGTCATGAAATCCTTCAAAGATAACCGTTCTCATCTGAGAACATTTTTTTATTAATTGAGTTAGTACTTTCGGTATTGGTTTGATGGGTCGCTGGGTAGATTTACAGCCAATCACAGACACACGTGACATCAACAGAGCAACAACCAGACAAATGTCAACCAAAGACGGTCCAAAATGACTCACAGTAGAGTTGGAACGCCGGTGAATCGCTGCTGTTGCTTTTGCAGTAAAAAAACCCCCCACTTTGATCCAAGGTGGAATCAGCAACTTTGCAGCCAGCCATGGTTGTTTTGAATTGTGCCTATTGAATGCTCCTCTATGATTTATTAGTACATTTATTTGGTACATTTTGCACCAATGAAAATAGCTGGAGGGGTACCAGACCCATTTAACGAGAGAGAGTTTTTGCAAAGTGACTGGGTTTGGAGGGCAGCACGGTGGCTTGGTGGTTAGCACTGTTGCCTCACAGCAAGAGGAGTTTGTGTGGAGTTTTCATGTTCTCCCTGTGCTTGTGTGGGTTTCCTTCCAGCGTACTCCGGCTTCCCCCCACAGTCCAAACACATGCATGTCAGGTTAGTTGGTGGTTCTAAATTGCCTGTTGGAGTGATTGTGAGTGTGCGTGGTTGTTTGTCCACATGTGGTCCTGCGATGGACTGGTGACCTGTCCAGGGTGAACCCCTGCCTTTTGCCCAAGGGAGCCGCGTGATTAAACAGGCATAGATGATTGATGATGGACTGGGTTTGGCTGTCCAAGCTAAGGTGCCTGTATCTGCCTTTGGACCTGTTATCGGTGTCATCTACTCCTGTTAACCTGTAATGTCTTGTGTTAGCTTTACAGGTTTAGGCCGTCCTCTCATCGTATTTTCAGACTCAACAACATTTCCAAGGCCCTGGCTTTCCTGGATGACAGACATGTAAGTCTTTGCTTTTCCATAAAGTTGATTTATATTCACATTTTTTTCTTTCCTGTAACTGTGATCTTACTTAAACTACTGACGTCTCTCAGGTGAAGCTGCTTGACATCGACTCCTCCGGTATTGCTGATGGCACGCCCTCTGTTGTCCTCAACCTCATCTGGAACATTATCCTGCATTTCCAAGTGGGGGTTTTCTCTCATTTTCTATCACTAATATCTTATCGTATTATCCTGCTTATCTTTCTCGCTGACCTGATATGCTCCATTATACTCGACTCCAGGTGAAGGAGGTGACTGGAGGCCTCCAGAGGCATTTGTCCCGCAGCCTGTCTGCCCTGTCGCTGAGCAGTTACCCGTCCACCGGGGACCTCTCATCCCTGCCAAATGACGGTGACAGCTATTCCTGCAACACACTGCCAAGGAAATGTGGGAAGATTGCCAGAGAGCCAAAGTACCATAGCAAAGCAATCAAGACGCTGCTGCAGTGGGTCCAAAGATGCACGTCGAAGTGAGTCTGGAAATAATTAAATTCCTTACAAAATCATTTATGTCACCCTGAACCGAAGCGCAAGAACTCGACAACTTCTGTGAGTGAAACAACGTAACAGCTGGCTGCGCTGAGGATAATTTTATGGATGCAGGTCTGTAATGTGATGATTAATGTGCAGATATGGGGTGGATGTCCACGACTTTGGGAAGAGCTGGAGGAGTGGGCTCGCTTTCCTCGCTATGATCAAATCAGTGAACCCAGACTTGGTGAACCTGAGGGAGAGCTTGTCTAAAGAGCCCAGAGTAAACGTCCGACAGGCCTTCATGATAGCCCACCGCAGCTTGGATGTCCCCCCTCTGCTGGAGCCTGAAGGTAAGAGCTTCTGGAAACTAACTCAGTGCCTTAAAGCAGTGGTCCCCAACCAAAAAAATTACCTATTTAAATTTATTTTTATTATATGAGTCTGAACGAGCTTTTATTTTGAAAAAATCTTTTATTTTGAAAAAATGACCAGGATTCTCTCGGTTACATCTCGGTCACGTGACCGCCAAAATTTAATAAGTTACAAAAAGGTTGGGGACCACTGCCTTAAAGTACATCCAACGGGAACAAATATCTTTCTAAAAGCCATGAACAGATAAAAGCCTGGTGCACCTATTTAACGATGATTTGTAGAATTAAATCAGAAACACTGATGTCACTGCATGACAATCTACAAACTGACCGTAGAAGAAATAAACAAAAGTTAAACTCAACAACAGCATGTTTATATAACGCCTTTTTTCTAGTCCAGGGACCAATCACGGCGCTCTTACAACGCAAGCAGCTTTCTCTCACTGCCACACACATATTCATTAGATCCATTTATTTAATAGAACCAAATTATTCCTAGAATTACTCCTGTTATATCTAGAATTATTCCTATAATCAAATTACACTGTGGTTAATGTATAGAAAACCGAAGCTGGGATTTATCGGTACCGACCTAAACAACAAACCGGTCCTTCAAATGCAGGATGGTCTCCATAGCAACAGAACAAAACTGTTGATCCATCTTCCCACAGATGTGACATGCACCTCACCGGATGAACAATCCATCATCACCTACGTGTCAATGTTCCTGGGATGTCGCTCGAGCACGGACGAGGTTAGTGCACGGTTGCATTTACTGTCAGTCTGGCTGAGAGTTTGATGGGAAAATTGATACCATTGATATATTTGTCTGTGAGAGGTGGGGTGAGGGGTTTTTCCACATTTTTTTATCCCAGAACACTTTTTGTCACATTCAGCGAGAGTTTCTCTTCTCCATCTGCTCGTTGGCCATCTCACAAGAACACTGAAAAAAAAGATTTAGAAAAGGAACAAAGCATTTATCCCTGCGTTCAAATAAGAAACTAACAGCAGCTGCTTAGTGCTGCATAAAACCTGGAGAAATGGGGAGTCAGTAAACCTGGATCTGTCTAAACAGTAACAGCCTCCTGTCTAAGTTCAAATATCATGTTATTTTTTTTAATTTTGAATAAGTATCATTCAATAGGCATTTTTTTTGCCTGGAACAGATCTAATTTGAAAATTATATGCTATAACAGTGATTCCCAAAGTGTGAGCCGCGGCCCCCTGGTGGGCTGTTGCAGTACTGCAGGTGGGCCGTGAGAGGTCATTAAAATTAAACAAATATGTTTTAAATCCTCAGTCTTTTTAAAATATGTTTTGAATTACTGTAAAATATTAACAACATGATTTAAAAACATTAAGACGTAACAAAACAAACCAGTTAAGTGTTATTCTACTGTCACCTTAACTTAATATGACGAGCGTCACCTTATTTGTTGACCCCTATACATTAATGTCAGAACATAGCTTCTAGTCCTGTATGTTGATCACAGTTGTGATTAAAGGTTTTCGGTGGGCCGCGGAGATTTTTCACATTTCAAATTGGGCCTTGGTATTCTGAAGTTTTGGAATAAAATGCGTTGCTAACAAAAAATCTTTTCAAACAAAAGCAGTAAAATCACACACGGAAAATTAAGATATTTCAAATTTCAGCGTCAGTGAGGGCAAATGCATGACTTTCTCTCATGTAAACCGGGTCCTTGGAGGTGTCGCATACCTCCGTCCAGGGATGAGATATCAGGCTCGATATCTGTGATTCTTTATGGCCACAGTGGCGCTGAAGAGTCTGACAGGTATGTGAATCAAAATGGGAACAGGCTGAAAGTGTGTGTTTGGCCAGTGTAACTTGCATACGCTCCCCTGGAAGTATGTCTGTGAAACTGAATCAGCACATCCTCAGTGCATCTTCATCATAGGAGATTCAAGACTGAAAACGTAAAGGTCCAACCCTCATGATTCCCTTGATTAGTGTTCATCAGCAAAACACGACTTCATTCCCTCCTGAAGCACATCCATATGCTGAAAATTAGTTTACAAATGAAATAAATCAGTGCGTAAAGACCTCCAGCAGATGGCCTTATTTGTAGCTCCTTGTGTTTTAATTTAATTCTTTATCAAGTTTGCGCATGCAGAGTGTCTTTACGTCACTGCATCATATTAGATTAAAGTCTACGTGTTGTGTTTTGTGATGACGTGTTTATCAGAGACTGAGTGTGTCAGAAAGTTAAATTGCGCCAATCTGCCTTTTGCTCAGTTGAAGATTGGATTATTTCAAGATTTTTTTCTCTCGCAGTTTCACTTAAACCCACAAGCACGTCAACACTAAACATACGTCTGTATTTGACAGCAGGACTCCACCCACACACAGATCTCTGATGATGCAGCACATCTGTTCAGATGTTATATATGTGCAAATTGAATTTTGACAGCCTCTATGCAGTGAAAACACCACACATCCCACATGATCTTTGCCAACCGCTGCCTTAAAGGAGACATATTATTCAAAAAAAACAACGTTTTATTTTTTCTGTGAACAGATGTTATTTATGTGAGTGTCTGAAATGAGTAGCAGATCTAAAAGCCCTAACATTTCATAATCTTGTCATTTACTGAGGACTTTTCCAACCTAACCTCACCCGACACGTTAAAGTAACTTCACTGTGACCCGAACTGTAAGTCTTCCAAAGGAAAAATTGTCCACGACTTGCTACTGGATCTGTTTTTTTTTTTTTTTTCTTATTTTCTTATTTTCTGGCTGCATCCTTTAAACAAAGTTAAAAAAAAATATGTAAAACTGAGAGAAAAAAAAATACAAACTCAAGCATTCACATCCATTGGTCAAACAAATTCAGGGCAGGGTTAGACACAGCTGATAGGATCTGATAACTGATCCCACCAGTAGAAATAATCCCACCAGTATTGTTTTCAGTTTTCAGCTTCTCTTGAATGATTTGCAGTGGAAATCAGGCTCATTGCAGTGACTAGAAACGGAGTATTAACAAGTAAAGATATTTGTTCGTGTTTTTTTGTTTAATTTGCCAGACAGCTGCACTTTTTTTTTTCATTTGCACCGGTTGAACTCCACTTAAGTGGCAGGAAAAGTTTGAGAATCACTGCTGTAACCAATTTCAAAAGATTGCACACCCAACAGAGGAGTCTCTACCCTTTAAAACCGGCCAGCTGCCATGAACAAAGCAGTAAAGACTGTTTCTTGTTGGCATTTCGACTAAAACATGACATGTTTTTAATTAGGACTTCATGAAGTTCCTTTTACTTCTGAAAAAAAAAGAACATAATGAAACAAAACAGCCCTGAAAAGCTTTTTTTCCAGCACACAGCTCTACCATCGTGAAGTGGATGTGCAGTAGTTTTTAATCCATAAAACCAACCGCTTTTTTGGCGAATCCGAAAAAAAGAGTTCAATATGTCAGAATGTGATCGATCTGTCTTTATTTAACTAACGCTAACATGGCTGCTGTTACAGGATCATACAACAAACGCCGAAGTTGCCAGAGATTCCCAACTTTGGATCAGTCGACTCCGTCACCCTTGGAGAAACTCTTGCTGATGACCCAGAAGCTCAAGCTCTGCTAAAAAGCTTCGAGAAGAGCAGCGAACAGCTTCTGTGGAGACGGTGGTCCAGGAGATCTTCGGGGACTTCCTGTTTCACCTTCTGCAACTTAAACGGAGCCGCTGGCCTCTGCTGCTCCCGCTTCCCCACGGAGGGTGTTACAGCCGCCCAGTCCGCTGGACGCCAACGTAGCCAGCCTGGAGATCCAAGCCTGGATGGGGAAAGGGTTGGATCGGAGATCCGGTGAGCACAGGCTGGATGAAAGTCACGTTTCCTTGAGCTCTGAGGAGGGAGTCTACAGCTTGTCAGCGTTGGATTCGGATGAGGAGGACGCATACAGCTACATCCTGGATCTAAATACAGAAGGCTTTCAGTCGTACAATCAGCAGAAAAGACAAGTGCCAAGAGTGGAAGAGGAAACGGCCGAGGAAATGAAAGAAGAATCCAAACACCTGGAGGCACATGAAACCTTCAACGGCTGCGGATTTAAACATCAGGAAGGCTCTGTTGATCAGGATGCAGATTTGAATCTAGAATCTGAGGTCAGGGCTCAGTCAGCGGCTTGTAGGAAGTTTCATTTGGACAAGAATAAAAGTAACCTGAGAGGGATGACAAACCACAGAGATGTTTTTGACACAGAGCCAGAGGCTGAAAGAAAAAGCAAAGAAGCATGCGAAGAGGAGAGGGTTGAGAGTAATGATGATGGTGATTGTCATGAGGGAGAGTGGGAGGAGGAGAGGAAAACTGCTAGACAGGTGAAGGATGGATGTGACAAAACAGCAGCCGACGTGAAGGAGGCAAACGTCTTTGAAGTGGCTAGTTGGCAAAGAAATGTTGAGGATGGAGGGGGAAAAAAGCTCTCTGAAAAATGGGGACGTGTGAATGAGAGGAAAAGAGTGCTAGAAGCTTTCATGAGATTGGAGGAAGGACAGGATTTAAGGGAACGGAACGAAAAAGAGAAGATTCGTGTAAAGGAAGAGGAGTGGGGTAGTCAGACAAGTGCGAATTCAGAAAGTTTCAAGGTCAAAGTAAAGGAAGGAATATTCCCTGGAGATGGTGCTGATGAAGTAAGAAATACAGACACAGCTAGAACTAAGACGGAAGAAAGTGACAAGATGGATAATACTGTTGGAAAAGATGTAGCTGTGATCTGTAAAAATGGAACAAAGGAGGAGGAAACTGATCATGTGATGAACCCAACTCAGCCGGGGCCTCTTAGAACAGCAGGTGGAAACATGAAATCCAAAGATCTGACAGCGACAACAGCCCATCCTGGTGAAACTGCTAAAAGAAATCACACCGACGACGTCCATGAGGGTGACAGTTATCTGGCTCCTGCGTGCACTGCACCCTCTCAGGCATTCAGGTATTGATTCTTCAACACAAATACAAATGATTGTTTGCGATGCTCCACTTCCCATCAGCTCGTGTTTCTCTTTCCATTTGCTCAATTAGAGTCAGGTTGATGGACATTTCGCCATCAGAGGCTGTTTGAGAGGTTCTGTGCAGACCGCCGCGTCCTCTTCAATTTGCTTTAACCATGTCGACCAGGGCACTGGCTGCCCAAAAATAGAAAAAAAAAAGGGTCAGCAATATGGCCAAAAGATCAGACGTTTCAGGATAGACGAGCAATCCAAAGTCTAGGAGCTGGAACAAAACAGAATCTCTGAGCTCAACATCACAAACAACTGACAACCAAATGGTAGTAATTGACTCCAAAAGGCAACCCCAGGAAGAATAAGAGCATAGAACGCACCATCAAGTCAACATGGCTCTCAACATTAGCAACATAAACGTTCAAACCAAAACAGAACAGTGTTAACAAGTCAATAAACAAATGATGAGCTCACCATGTTGTATCTGGTGCACAATGAGTCAACAGCTCAACATGCGACGGTCCTAAATGAGCGTTGCAGCCTGCTCTTCAGGAGTTGACTCTGCTCAACTACCGTAAGACAAAAATGAGCGAGGGTGCCGAACGAACAAGCGCAACATGCCGACGTCACCTCACTTACCGAAACCTAGGTATTTTAGCTCATCTTAGCTCATGTTAACCTATGATGCTATCTAGTGTTATGCTCGTTCTGTAACACCGGAGAGCATTGAATCTGTTCATTCATCCTCATCTCACATGTCTCTTGGCTAGAGACAGATAGCCAGAGTCGCTGAGACTATCCAAAGTCTGGCTGGATCCACAGTCAGCCTGAACTGGGGCGCATAGTTGTTCCCTCAACTGACAGTGGCTACTTTTCCAACGTAACTGCACAGTGAAATTGCATTATTGAAATGAATGACGTCTTCCGTGTCCATGCAGGCATAGACGCTCAGTCAGGTCATGCTAACCCTCAAAAGGTCCGTCAATTCCAGTTTGACAAAGCCTTCTGGGTGGAAAGTAAAACATCTTCAAGAGGAAATAGACAGAAGTCCAGTTGCCTTGATTCAAACCTTTGAGAGGATCCTCTATACTTCTTTGAAGTCAAATTGCAAGACTCTAGCCAGCCAGCCAGGCACAGTTTCAAGAATGTCTGCATGTATGTCTGAAACTGGGTAATTGCTAATTGAGGTAAATACAGGCTTGATGTGCTATACGTTAATGTACAGAAGCTACACTCAGTTCTGTGTGTTTTGTTTTGATGTGTTAATGTACCTTTTTAAGCCTTTTTCAAAATGAAGAGTTTAATGCTCCTGTGTTTATCTGCTTTTAGGGACGAGGGAAGACTCTTTCTACATGCTTTAGCAGCCTCTTGTGACATAACCCCATTAGAGCTGGAAATGCTGTTGGTGCTCTGGATCCTTCTGTACTGCTACTTCATCCTGCCTCAGATGAGCCTCTGAGTCCCCTTGCAGTGCACCCTCCTATTAAGATATGCTTATTAGCCCAGTTTCCACTAATGAGCCAAACAGGGACACCTAGGGCCGGGCTGAATCTTTATCTGTGCCACTAAATTTCCCTCAAGGCAGCATTTAACGATTATGTTTGCTTCTTGCTACCAGCAGATGTAATTTGTAATAACTTGGGCTATTGTTTCAGATAAACCCATAATGCCGTAATCCCCCGTAATTACATAGATTTTCAGCATTATCAGACGTGGTTTGTGAGCTGTTGTTGCTGAATAAATGTCCAAAACACTCTATTTATGTGATTGATTTCCCTGGCAGAGTTGCTCCTTTCAGTTTCACTTAACCAGCCACATGGTGGCGTTGCAGCATTGCGGCAGCAGACTGGCGAACACGCCAGACGTTCTGCTGCCTGTCGACAATCCCACACGACCTGCTGTTTAATTAGAGGCTGTATTAACATGCCGAGATTAAGCTGATAATATTTAATAAGCACTTTGACATTTCGCAGACTCTCACTGTGTCACTCGTGGCTTGGCGTGTACACTGTCTCCCAGTTTTCATATCAGATACCACTTGAAAGTGAAAGCCTATTATAAGTGAAGGCTTTTTACATGACAACTTTGTGATTCTGTGATATAAACTGTAAACCAATTGTATGATCTGCATGTGCAGGCTCCATCCCGCAGGCCTGCAAATGTTGTCAATCCAGTCAAGCATTCATGTTAAGCTCACGTATGGTGATTGTTGGAAAATTACAACGCGTGCGCAGCGAAAGTAAAGCAAAAATAAAAAGCATACATCAGTTGCATAAGTGTTCAAAATCCATGTTGACCAGAACGTGTATTAAAGGGGGGAATGAGTATGCCCTGTCCTCGGCGTCCACCATGTACACATTAATTGCTGCTCAAATTCTAAGAAACTAAAAACAGGCTGCGTTTGTTTGCTTAGAGCTCAACCCGGGGGTCAAAAGCTCAGCCCCGGTGATCAATAGGTTTTCCACACAAACACCACCCCCGCATCGAGCCAGGAGAACAACACCTCCCCAAAGCAGGAGTTCGGTCAGTTCTCTGCACAAAACAGGACGGCGAGAGGAGAGGCGATGATGTCTGTTGTGTACAGTTCAGCGTGTCTCACAGTGCTGGCATTGCTAACGTGCTCCTCGGCATACAGGCCGGCTGTACCAAAGCCCGAGAAGCTCCTCGGCAGGCTTGTGCGAAAGGAGAGAGAGGCCAGTCAGCGGAATCAGCTGAACACGTCAGCCCTAAATACAGCTTTGGCCTTTGAACCTTATCGAGATTTGACCACCAGAAGCAGCGCTGAGCCCAGCGTCCACCACCAGCAGAACCAGCAGCAGCAGCAGCAACCGAGCAACATTCTGTTCTCGCCTTCGGGACTGGCGTCGGCTCTGGCTCTGCTGTGCCGGGTCTCTGGGCCTGAGGGCCGAGGCCGGGCCCTGCGGGCCCTGGGGATGGCGGCCAACTCGACGCAGCAGAGCGTGGAGGCCGCCGTATCTGCCCTCACGAATCTGCAGCGCAGTCACGCTCCCCGGGAGGGAGGGGACGGAGGTGGGGTTCAGGAAGGAGGGTCTGCGGCTGGGACGCTGTCAGATGCTGGGATTGGTGGAGCCTCAGCAGGGGCGGGAAACAGAGGGATGCCCGGCGCCGGAAACGGAACAGTGACTGAGGATGTTCGGGCCCAGTTAAAAGTGTGGAGCGGCCTGGACGTTGATGGAAAACCCTCATTAGACTATGAAGGCTTCCTGTCCGGGCCTCAGCATACTGGACCTCCTGCCTCCAACACCAGCTTTGACTTGAAAGGATCTGACAAACTTATTCTCAAAAACTTTGTGTATTTCAAAGGTAGCTCTTTGTTGCGAGAGTGATGACGATTGGTGTTTTATTCATGCTCATAAATAGTTCAGACCCTGACACTGTCTGCAAAGGTGCATCCTTTGCAGAAAAGAAACACATCCAGAAACGTCAAAATTGAATCAAAGTGTATTTCACATAGAACAGGAAATGTTTTATAACACCGAGCATCTGCTTTCTCATTAGTCCCCGTTTTTCATACGAAGCAAATATTCACCTGAGGCTGTTAGTGAAAATAAATCTGCACAGCAGGATGTTTTTTATAGGTGTTCAACTTCTGTCTGAGGAATCTATTGTAATATTTCATCCATAACTTGTTCCCTCTATTAATGACACATAAATCAGGTCTCCAGTCCTGCAACCGGCGCCACACAGTGCTCCGCAGCTTCCACCTGAATGCCACATCCTCTGTGGAGGTTTCCATGATGTTCAGGAGTGACTCATCGGAGGTGATGATGCTCTACGACACCAACTGCTCGGCCACAGTGGTGCGTCTGGCCTTTTCCAGGAGGCTGGCCTCACTTCTCCTGCTTCCCAAAGGCGAGCTCCAGCACCTGGAGGACTGCCTCTCCGACAGCCGCATGAGCTTTTGGCTCAGCAACCTCAAGCCGGGGTAGGTGGGCAATCGAATAGTTGATGGCGAATGAAACGCTACCTCCTCGATGTCATTTTGTCTCGATCACTTGTGTGGAGACTTGGGTCGCTGTGCTTGAATCTGAATTCAGTGACTTCACTTGTGCCATTTTGCAGCTTTGTTTGAACTTCCAGAAGTAAAGCAACAAAAGCATGTTGCTTTACATCATTACATCACATTAACACCAATAAGAATAGCTTGCAGAGCGACAGTGGACGTCATGTCAGAGGCGACAAAGGCTGCATTTGAATTACAGGGTTCAAGTAACCCAGTTCTGATTTTCGTTCCCCCTATATGGCACAGATCAGATACGACCAGTGGATGTGTAGGAAGTAAAAAAGCTCATGTATTTAGATGTTCTCATCCCCATAACTGTGACTCAAAAATCCTTGAAAGCACGACAGTGAAGAATGATGTTAACACAGGTGGGCAGGCTCTCCATTTTCTTATTTACTTTAAAATGTGCCCAATCCTTCGCGGATCTCCAGAAATGATTCAGAAAGCAACGGCTTGGATAATACGCTCTGTCGCGTGGTGGACTCGGAGCTGCCGTTGCACCAATTCACTTTTACTGAGCCAATTAACACCAGTGCAGTACAAATGAACCTCAGAACAGTTCGGGCTGTAGCTCGGTTGGTTGGAGCGGGTCGTCCAGTCACTGAAAGGTTGCTGGTTCGATCCAACTCCAACTGTCCACATGCCAAAGTGTCCTTGGGCAAGACACTGAACCCTAACTTGCCCCCAGTGGGCTTGGGAGCAGCTTGCAGCCACCCACTGGAGTGTGAATGGGTGAATGAGAGGACAGTGTAAAGCACTTTGGGGGCTCCATGATGGCGACTAGAAAGCAGCATATAAGTGCAGTCTATAGAACAGAGAGGTCTTAATGTGCGAAGGCATCTTCCATTTTGCTTGCATTCATCGGACATCATGCTGGTTTTTCCCTGCTTTTGCGTCCTAATTCTTTCCATATCAGTAGCTAAGCCCATTCTGCCTTGCACTTGTTTCCCGCTGCAAACCAGTACAAATGCAAATATTGCATATGTGTCCATCAACACCTGCAAGTGTAAATGCAGCTTTAGAGACTCCAGAAAGTAATGATGGACCGAAGGAAGACCAAACAAGAGTAAATTATGGTCCTGGAGGGCCGGTGTCCTGCAGGTTTTGCATGTTTCCCTGCTTTAACACACCTGATCCTAATTAATCCTAATTTGTCATCAAGGTCAGCACATGCCTGTTAATGACACAGTCACTTGTATCAGGGTGTGAAGATGGAGGGAAACATCTAAAACCTTGCAGGACACCGGCCCTCGAGGACCGACAGTGTTATAAAAGCAACTTAACCTCCAGACCTATAGGGGGACCAACTGAGCTACAGATAGCAAAAACTGAATGTTGGTGTGGTTCAAGTGTGACATTAGTGCTGTAAAGGCTTTACATGCAGTTGCTGCGGGTAATGACGGTGACGGGAGTCCAAAGTTAGTCTGGCCTGTCTGACCACAAGAGCTACAACCTCGTAAAAGTAATCACATAATTCGTATGAATGAAATCGAAACTGTTGCCTTAACAACGAAAAAAAGTCATGTGCTGCTTGAATCCCAGATTGAACGTTTTAGTAGATTACATGTAGAAATTAAACTGGATGAATCAGATTTGTTTTGATCACGATTTCATAACAATATTTTCCATTCTTTTTGGATAGTTTTAAAAAAAACCAAACAAACTGAGATATGGTTTTCATGAAAACTCCGATGACTGATGCTGTCAGTATAAATGTAAGTTTCAATTGTTTCTGTTTTTGTGAATGTAGCTGGTATAATGGTGACGCATTCTTGTTGTGTTGAACATTTGCATCGTGGGTATGTTGCTTAATGATGTGAGAACTCTTACATACTACAAGCATTGTTTGATTATTTATTGGAGCTATGTCACAGGCTGACGTTGGTCTCCTGCAGTCCCTTGCTTCTTTTGTTCCGCGGCATGATGAATGATGCTGGGAAGATACTAAATCAGCCATAATTACCTGTCACTCTGCAACAGCGAACGGAGGCCTGCAGTGCAGGTCCCAAAAGTTGTAACAAGACATTTTAGAGCAAATCCATTAAGTCATTGATTGTTGTTTTCACAGGCGGGCAGAAATCCTTTTGCCCAAGTTTCAGCTGAGGAAATCCTACAGTTTAGAAAAGCTGCTGAAGAACGTCGGGGTGTCATCAATTTTCTCCGGAACGTCACAGACGAAGACGTTGAAAATCACTGAGGTTAAGAAAGAAGCAAACATCCTTTTGTTCTTAGTTGAACTGATACGTCAGGAAGCTTTCAGGCAGATGTCTTTGTTTGAGGAGACTCTCCTTTACTTCATTCAAACGTCTTGTTTCTGTGTCCTTCCTCTAAGGCTCCTCATGAGGTCATGCTGGAGATGGAAGAGTCCAAATCAGAAGGAAACGGGGGACCCGACACCCTCCTGGACTTCTCTGTACCCCAGAGAATAACCTTCGACAGGCCGTTCATGTTCATCATTTACGACAGTTTCTCAGGAATCGTGCTGCTCATCGGGAGAATTACTGATCCCACGCAAGAGTAAAGATTTTTACGATTCATTGAAATCACTTAGAGAGCGTGACAGCTTTGGTCCGACTTTACTCCAACGATATAACATATGCTAGAAAAATAATAACACGACAGTTCACAGACGTTGGTGCATTTTGTTTTCCAAACATTAAAAGATGATTCATGGTCTATTATTCCTTCTTCACAAAACGAGAAGACACTTAAATGGCAGCAATTTATCCTTGTGATTGAACCATTGCTTTTCTTTCAAAAACATAAAACATTTTTCTTCCATTACAAAAGCATTTTCTCTGTAGTCTTTTTTTTTTCTCTCCTCAGTGAAACCCATTTCCTCCTCTAACATCTCTTCATCGTCTTATGCAATTATTGGAAAATTGCCTTCGAGAGAATCTCGGCTTCTCCTCAGACACAAAAGAAACGGCTCGTGAATTAGTGTCACATTTTAACTCTGGGAGATCAGTTCATTTTTACCTCAGTCGGCCAGCAGTGAGGAGATACTGAACTGATATCTACCTCGCTAAGAACATGATGAATAGAGGATAGTTTGATGAAAAGGACAGCAGATCTATCACACGTAAGAGAAATGTCAGCCTATTAATCAGAAAGGCTCCCGCTGATTCATGGACACCCCAGGTTTATGAGTCATGTGCAAGAGGGTGAGATACCTGGAGGTGGAAGAATGACAGCCGAATGCAGCAACAGCCCACGAGTGCAGAGGTGAGAAAACAGGCAAGGTTTCAACTTCACTCTTGAGCTTGTTTAATTATTCATATGAACAACTGAATACGGCTGCATTGAGACTGGCTTCCTGGGAACATTATGCACCACTGAGTGCTTATCACCCATACACCGTATAAAAGAACTGGACAAACCCCCTGTGACATCACCCATAGCCTTTCTGAACA
Source organism: Hirundichthys speculiger (assembly GCA_018398805.1). NCBI lineage: Eukaryota > Metazoa > Chordata > Actinopteri > Beloniformes > Exocoetidae > Hirundichthys > Hirundichthys speculiger. Next base: position 526,670 of record JAGFBZ010002129.1, read on the forward strand.
GTGCTCTCGACATCTGTGAGTGAACTGAGCAATGAGCAGCTGGAAGCGGTGGACTGCAGCCTGCTACGTGTTGGCTAGTGGGCCTGTTTTTTAACTTGGAAGGGTCTTGAAACGGTCTGAGGCGAAGGTCGGACCCGACTTCTCTGGTCGTTGCAGGAGGGAGCATGTGTCCTCATGTTTGGTTTTATTGGATTTGAAGACAGCAGCTCCAGGCTGTTTTGCGAAGCTTTGATTCTGAAGCCTTCCAGGCCACCAACCTTAAAACTGGTTGTAGTGGTTTCTTTGTACAGCTAAAAGCACAACAAGACGTATTATCTTTAAAATACGACTGTATACGTTAGGTCTTTATTCACAACTCAGATGTAAAGTTGACTGAAGGTGCGATTCAGCCATAGACTGTCAATCAAAAGACCATGCCCCTTATTAAGTATAGTTTTGTGGCTTTATATAATTGTACCTGATGGGCACACAAAATTCACCTACTGTACCGTTTTAATGGACAAAAAAATCTAGCTATAGAGACCAAAACCATTTTTTATTCGTAAACCAGGCTGTACTTATGTTTAATCCTGCTGTAAAACTGCACTGTCTAACATGGTGACAAATGAAGATAGACTCACTTTAGGAGCCAGCCCCTAGTGGTCAATTTAGGAACTGCAGTTTTCTTCCCTTCATGTATGGTGTCACACCACCAAACCGGATGTAGCCTCTTGTTTTTACCTCTCACACTTATGTGGTTCCTGGTGACTACGCTTCAACGTCATTGTGTGACTTGCCAAATGTTAAATTGTGGCTTGTGTGACAGCTAATGATTATTGATTAATGGCTATAAAAATTAAGCCAATATAATTAATATAAATATGTACAAAAGCTACTTTTCCTTGATCCCAAACTTCGGATATGCCATATCCACTCAGACCAACTAAAATGTTACATTTGCAAGTTTTAGCAGTTTTTAGGAACAACTTGCAGTTTGGTTTTTGACAGGTGAGTGAAAAGCAGGTTGGTTGTGGGCCTAATATGCATAAACATTGCAGAGTCCTCTATAGTTGAGACACACACACCAGTTTCACATACTCAAGTATAAAGTCTGGAAATTGGTCACATTTTAAGCAGTAATAATTTGTTGTTTCCTGCATGACTTTATCGAATCTCTTGCATTGTTGTGGAGGAATTTGGCCAATTATTCTTCAAACATTGCTTCAGTTTATTTAGGTTTCCGAGTATTCACTTATGCACAGCTCTCTGAAGTCCCGCCAGAGCATTTTAATTGGATTGAGGTCCGGACTTTGACTGGGTCAATCCAAACCTTCATTTTGGTGTACTTTGGATCACTGTCCTATTGATTGACCCTATTTGCAACGATGCTTCAGCTGTTGAGCAGGTCACCTCACATTTGCTGCTACATTAATCCAGTGTAAAGAGAAGTTCATGGTCTACTCAGGAACTGCAAGGTAGCCCAGGTGCTGTGGCTGCAAGACAAACCCAAATCATCTCCCTCCCACCTCCGTGCTTGACAGGGAATACAGGGTGTTTTCCGCTGAAATGTTGTATTTGGTTTTTGCTAAACATGAAACTGAGCATGAAAGGCATTCAACTCCAGTTTGGACTCATCTGCCCACAGAACATTGTTCCAGAAGTTTTGCTTGATGCAGTTTTGCAAACTTCAGTCATACCTCCATGTTCTTTTTAGACAGAAAAGTCTTTCTCCTGGCAACCATTCCAAATAAACGGTACTTGTTCAGTCTTCTTCTGACTGTGGACTTTGCAATTCAATTTTTAATTTTAACATTTAACATAAGGGCTAGTAGAGTATTTAGCTCTTCTTTAGGACCGACTTTGGGGTAAGTTTTCTGGGATGTCTTGCAAAGTCTGGCAACTGTCTTGAACGTCTTGAATCTTTCCCACAGTAAAAACTCTGAAAACTGGTTTGAAATGGTTTTATATCTCCTTCCACATTGATGTGCAACAACTGCTTCTTTAAAACCATTGTTTATGTTGTTCCTGCTTGGCGTTGTGTTAACACATACCTGAAAACTCCAAACCAGCAAACTGCTAAAATATCTGCTTTTACAGAGCTATGCACATGATATTTGTTTTTCTTTTTAGCTTAATCTATGTTAAATAAATAATGGCAGGGTGAAAAAAGTTAAATGTTGGGGTTGATCTGAGGTTGTATTTTCAGAATATTAAGACCTGGTACAATCGGATGATTTTTCTTATAATACTTACAATTAGATTAAAAGAGGGGGTGCTAACTTTTGCACATGATCGCATATGGTGGAAAAAATCCATTGTCTCTGTTTTAGCCTCTAAAAGACGAAGGATTCTGAGTAAGACAAGTTAAATCAACAATTAACCACAATTAACCTTAAATAAGACTTAGCGATGGCTGGATTTTCACTGAATTTAGTCTTCATTTGCATGCAAAAGGAGTCAGATCTGCACCTCAGCATGCGATGCAGGAAATGACAACTTGATAGCAGAAGACAGAACATCCAAGACCAAACATTGAGATAGGAGTCCTGCCCCGGCGCCCTTCAGGAGAAACCCAGTTAGATAGGAGGACTATATCATAATATATCATAATATATCAGAACTGATATCCATACTTGCTCTGGACAAACAGGTCCCTTGTGACCTCTAGACCTCAAAGCGCCAAGTTTTCGATAACATCACACTTTTATAATATGTAGAGTTATAGAACGCTGAGGACGAGGATTTGACTAATGATCTGAGGTGGTGTTTTGATGTAAAAGTTGTTCTTTTGTTGTCTTTGTCACATCAGTGGGGCTCTCATGTAAAAACCTGTGAATATTGCTACTAACTGAAAACCTGAACAAACGTAAGTCTCAGTTTCTATTAAAATCAGCCTCTAACATCAATCTCATGGCTCCATTAATAGAACATTTCACAGAGGCCTTTTGGTTGGAGATTGAGTGAAAACACAGGTGCTAGTTATCACATTAATCAAGGCTCTGTGCCTAAACAGAAGAGAACCTTCATTCATGTCATCGCCAACACCTGTTTCATGCTGAAAGGGCTGCTGTGAAAAGGTTGATGATAACTGTGTAAATAGAAGCTCCAGCTCATATTTTTTTTGTTGACCGCAAATGAGGTGAAAGATTTGATGTCACCCACTTCCTGGGCTCCAATCAGACCTAATTAAACATTTATGAAGGACGCTGGTGTGTTTTGGCTGCCGGATCTCCTATCTGATCAAACCTCAGCTGCGCTGCACAGACAGAGATAATGTGCGAAAAGCATTAAAGTCAAATGTAATATTTCTTACTTTTTAGAGTTTTTATTTTTTTGGGGAACATCACAGACCTGATGCAAACATTTAGCAACTTTAACATCATAACTAATACTGAAAGTGCTACGGCATACGACTGAGAGAAGTTGGACGTGCGATTCGCCACCGTCTGGTTCGTGCCAGTTTCTCTGCACGCCGAGGGGCCGCTGGCTGATTCTTTTTAGCATTTCAGAAATGCTGTGACGACGGACATGTATGATGCAATACAAACACCATAAACACACGGCTGTGGAGCAGGCCTTTATCTCACCACTGTTTGTCACTCATTTTGTGCTGAGCGAGTTGTCTTGCATCAGTGCAGGCAGACGCATGTCTGTCCAGATATCTCCCAGAGAAGAGGGACTGGCCTTGGTTAATTTGTCACCAGACCGTCAGATGTTTCTTTGAGCTCCCTGTATATAAACGGGAACTCTCTGATGAACATTCTGCAGCAAAGGGGACAGTAAAGGTAAGCACATAATTGTACCAATTCTTATTTTTTTTAACAGCACATGTTGAAAAAGTTGATTTTAAAGTTTTGGACATGAGACTCTTGACAAAGTCATACTATTAGCACATCCTGATTGGATTTGTCTCGTCTCTGATAAACTAATACGATGACCCATTCTGGTTTAACCCAGCAGACCTGTGTTTTCTCTGGACAGGCTCTGAAGATGCGCGGCGTATTTGTGAGTTGTGCTCTGGCAGCCCTGCTGCTGACTGTGGTCTGGGCAGATCACCACGGTGACCACCACCACCACCACCACCACGGCGATGAGGACGAAGCAAGCTGCCACAAACTGTCCGCCCCCAATGCCGACTTTGCCTTTTCCCTTTACAAAAACCTGAATGCCAAGGCGGCGCCTGGAAAGAACATATTCTACTCACCGCTTGGCATTGCCACCGCTCTGTCCATGCTGTCGACGGGGGCCCGTGGTGACACCCACAGCCAGCTGTTCTCCACCCTGGGCTACAGCTCCTTTACCCAGGAACACGTCAATGAAGCCTACCATCATCTTTTCCAAATGCTTGGCCAAAGTCAGCAGAGCCAGCAGCTGGATGTTGGCAGCTCTGTTGCTGTGCGCACTAGTTTCAGTCCTCAGGAGGAGTTCCTGAGAGGCATCAAGCTCCACTACTCTGGCGACGTCTTCAAAGTTGACTTTTCCAAACCCGATGAGGCCGCAGCTGAAATCAACACACAAATTGCGAGTAAAACGCAGGACAGGATCAAGGACCTGGTGAAGGACTTGGACCCTTCCATGGCGATGGTGCTGATCAACTACGTTTTCTTCAGAGGTAGGACAGAGACGATATTTACGAGAGCAAAGCATGTTCTCTCACCGCTGCTAGGACTGAAACATTTCAATGTCTCACTGAAGATGTTCAAAGTTCAATGTTCAAATCAGTATTAATATGTCTTAAAACAAAGACCTTATAAAACAGCGCTCTGTCTCTGATTTCAGATTCAACTCTTAATTTTCCTTCATTTATGACGTATAGGACAGTGGGAGAAACCCTTCGATGAGAAGCTGACAACCAAGGGTGAGTTCCATGTGGATGAAAGCACTCATGTTCAGGTGGACATGATGAAGAAGATGGGACGCTTCGACTACTATGAGGACCACGACAACCACACCACTGTCATCATGATGCCGTACAAGGGCAACACCTCCATGATGATCGTCCTGCCCGATGAGGGCAAGATGAGCGAGGTGGAAGGCTACATCAACAAGGACTACATCAGGCACTGGCATGACTCGCTCTTCATGAAGTAAGAGGACGTACTACTGCTTCAGTTTAACGTTTTGGACCTTTTCTTAAGCATATATTACAGGTTTTCTTACGCAATTGATGTTTTTCTTTCACAGTAATGTGAATCTTGTCATGCCGAAGTTCTCCATCTCTGCTGACGCCTCTCTGGACGACACTCTGAAAGAGCTGGGAACAACCGATGCTTTTGGTGATGCTGCTGACTTTCTCTGGCATGTCGGAGGAGATTAAGCTCAAAGTTTCAAAGGTAGGATCAAAAAAACACGAGTTTATTAATGCTGCGGGGGCTGCATGGCCTGCAGCGTGCCATGTTTTCAAAGCTTTTCAAAAGGCTCTGACAGCTGTCTCCTGGTTTTCCTTACAGGTTTCCCACAAGGCTGTGCTGAGCGTGGATGAAACTGGGACGGAGGCGGCAGCCGCTACCACCATCGAGATCATGCCCATGAGCATGCCTGACACCGTGACGCTCGACAGGCCCTTCCTGGTCTTCATCATGGAGCACTCCACCAGGAGCTTCCTCTTCATGGGCAAGATCAACAACCCCGTAGCCATGTAAAAACTGCCCAGGGAGTTTTCACACTGCAGTTGGTTTGAGCAGCTTCAGGACATCCACCTCAACCTCTGAAATTAACTGACACTGAGAGCATCAAATAAATGAGTGGAAGATCAGTAGGAAACGAGACCTCAAGTGTCTTTCTGTCAGCATGACACGTCTTGCCTTTCAACATCAAGCAAGGTTTATAAATGTTCCTATGCATTATTAAAGATTTTACTCCTGTGACTGTTTTAAGTGATAGAATCAGCTAATATTCCATTTGTAGCCTTGAACAAGACATTAAACCACTTATTATTGTACTATTCCTGTTTCAACAGTGCTTAAGTGAAATAAAGGCTTGTCACAAACTTGTGTACTCTGTTTCACAGTATTTTGCTTTGTTTATATCATCCGATTTGTTATTTAATATGTGATACAAATATAATACAGCCACAAGCTGCTTTTGTCCAAAGGGAAGAAACAGATCTATAGAGTGCACCACCTACCATGTTCGACGTCCTATATTTAAATTTGGGAGTGATCTGAATGAGCACTAAAATAAACTGGGTTATTCCTTTTCTACCACTGAATCTCTCCATTAAGTATCAACTAATTCTACTTCAAATTCTGAGTAGCTTTTGCTTACTCACAATCAAAATTTAATTGTGTCTACCAAAGCTGACATTAAACCTATTTGTTTAATCTTGGGCAGCTCAAGCTACAGTCAACAGTATGTAACATCAAATTAAAACTCACCTTGCAATGGCTTATTATACAAAATTTAGAAATATTATAAATTTGTTTAATGTCCAAATGTAATTAGATATTGACATGCAAAATGTGAAAAGTGAGAATTGATTCATGGAGCAATGAAGGCTTTGTAATTTTAAACTTTTTCACCTTTAAAATATAGTTTCAAAATCCGATTCCATTGATTTTAATAGGGTGAATGGGACCCCCACCTCTGACACAGCGTACCTGCTTGTCCTGGAATTACACTTCGTAACACATCCACAGACTGTAGAAAAAAAAAGTCACTCTCTGTGACGTCACCCACAGCTTTTCTGAAGACAAATCTTCAGGGCTGTGAATGTTACCATACTGGCAGGAGCTGATTTCACCACAACCCTTGTTATTTCAAGGGTTGAAATTTGGAAAAACAAAGAAGCCTTGGAGCAGGTTAGAAATCCCAGTTATACACAAATGAGCTAAAAACTAAAAACTTGGCTCATGCTAAGATGCTAATTATTGTTCCCTTACTTATGTCAGATGTTGCTGCTGAAATGAAACCAGTGCTGGCAGAACTAAAATGAGGGAACCTTGCCACCAAATGACCAGACTATGACTCCAAATGCTGACAATTTGAACAGGAGATGTCAATGACATAGAGGAGAACAAAAGGTTTGAAGCAATTTTCCCTCAGTCCCTATGAAGAGTGTGAGATATCTGGGAAGTTGAAACTAAACAGATTTATCATAAATTTAGCATAAATAAATAGAGAAAATAATTAAAGTGAGTTAACCAACTATTGGAGTAATTGAATATGAATGAATTAGAGTGTGGTGTTTCCAGCATAGCAATAACTGATATGATGACATCACAATGCAATGTCAGCAGGTAGCTTTTTAAGTAGAGAATATGGACTGAAACTTAAATCGAACAGCTCAACAACTGGGGTGCAGAGATGCTCCTTAACAGTAACTGTTGTTAGCAAACACTGCAGTGCCTCCTCGATTGAAATCCTTGAGGATTCTGGCAATAGGGGGAGACAAAAGAGCTTACGCCTTCTTTCCACTTGCCTCTGTGCACTCTATTGACATTGTAAATTCTAGACACAGTATTCAATCATGTTAGCCATGGATTTGTACAAGGAGCATTTGAAGCTAATTTTTTCTTTAACTCTGTGGCATAATGTTGCAAAGAGGTGGGACCAGCCATGCTATAAAGCCAGCTGGAACACACCCACCAGTTGGCTGGCTTAGCTTCTGCTAACCCAGGATGATCATTAATGTTATTTTATATTCATTTCTATTCATTTTGCCAAAACATCCTTATTTCAAGTGTCACTACTGGACGAAACAAGTGCTGCTGGGGCAAGGCTCGGCAAGACACGAGGTTTTACGGCAGAGCCCCCGTGGCTGAGCTTGGTGCGACAAGATCCTCAGCAGAAGCTGAGGCTGCCATGGAGCTTACCATAGGGGGACAAACCAGGACGACTGACAGCAGATCCCTGCATAATTCCACTTGGAAGAGTCCTGAGAGGATTTTTCATGAGCAGCTTGGCTCTTCAGCCAAGCCATGCCAGTCACACACGTGGAGCTGTTACCTGGTTAGCTCTGTAGTAGCTCTGGGTTTCGGCTTGGAAAGCTAATGGCTGGGTTGGCTGAAGGAACTCTCAGCCAACAGCTCGATTTAGCTGAAACAGACCAAGCTTCTCATGGAAAATCAGGATTCTTCCAATTAGGAATTATGGTGGGACCTGCAGTCAATCATCCCAGCAGCAGGACCTCCAGTCCCAAAGTCAGTCTCGACCTGAAATGACTGCCACTGTTAGCATAGCTAAGGTAATCTAAGTTTTGTCCTCAGAACCTTCCAGACCAACCACTGCCAGTCATGGTGGTCTGTTAGTACAATCCACACAAGCACGAGAAAACATATTCTCTTTAAAAATATGACCATGATCTGGTAGGATTTGAATTCAGCTCAGAAGTAAATATAATGCTAAATTGCTAAACTGATGACATGAATTGATAGCTGTCATAGCCAATGGCAGAGCTAGCTGTCAAGCACAAATGATGAACAGCCATCTGATTGATCAGATTTATAGCTGAATATAAATGTATCTGATGTGGTACAAATAAAAACAACCCTGTACAGTTGTTATGAATGTAAAATCTAACTATAGAAAACAAAACAGATTTTTGGATCGAAGCTGGCCATTTTAATATGGATGTCAATTGGAATTTGCTCTGTTTTGGAGCCTAGTGGTCAGTAGAGGTACTGCAACAAAACATACCTTCCTAGTTGAGCTTCGATCTGGAAGTGGTTGCCACGTGGTGCACTCATGATATATCCATGAGTCTTTTCATTTCAGTGGAAACCTCCATAATCTCTGACAAATTCATTTACACGTTTTTTTTTTTTTTGTATTTTTTTTTAAGCATTCAGAGTTAGCTAGCACAGCAGGAATAACAAACAGACTTGATGTTTGGTTTATTGTATAGGCTACCTAAATAGGCTAGAAAAAAGTTTCTCCCGTGGCAGCAGTGAGATGGCTTTAGCACCGTTAGCATTAACATTGAGCCAACCCATCCAAGAAGAACCATACTTCCTTTATGTTAAACACCCAGTGGGCACGATCCATATTTATTAGGAACTGATAGAGGGCAAGTGGAAATGAGGCAATATATAGACCAGCAGAGGTGGGGCAGTACTTTTAACAACAGATGGTGTAATTTTGGACGTGCTACTGTGAAGGAGTAGCTCTGCATCCAAGGTTTGAGCTGTTGGGTGTCATCAGAGTCTGATGTCATCAAAGCAGTCGCCTTCGCACAAGAAACACAACACTTCAACATGTTCATGATCACGTCAGTAAACTGAAGTATATCATTTACAGTGCCAAATGATTCTGTCTGTTGAAAAGACGTGGCTGTGTCATTTTGCAGATAAGGTTTCAAAATGGAAATAATGTGAATGTGTGACTGGAATGATTTGCAACAGACTGTCATCAAAGGTTCCTGATTTCTGCCATTGCTTGTTGTAAGCAACTTTTTCGGCAGGAAAAGACAGGCTCGTCTGTTGATATTTAATTTTCCCGAGTCGGTCCAGGGGGCTGCAAGACTCTTTCACAATCAAGAGTTAGCACAGGATGCAAACAGCTGTTTTTTCAACTTTTGTTAATGTTTGATGGAACTGTCAGCGTGAGTGTCTTTGACCTGCTGAGCTTCCAGCAAACTGCATTAAAGGGGACATTAAAGGTAAGCATCAGTCTCCATTGATATATGATGAATGCTGATTTAAATGTTTAAGGATTTACAGTTAAGAAGTAAATTTTAGAAAAGGAACTATGGTGGCAAAAAGTGTTTTTAATTGATATGCAATATGATTATTACATTGTGAAGGGTAAAAGCAGCTTGTTGAGATGTTTCCTTTCATCACCCAATAACTTTTTACAGTGTTCCTGCACATAAGATCACTTGCCAAAATTATTTAATTTGACTTTTTTTTTTATATTGTGGTTGTTGTTTTTAACACTTTTAATATAGTTGCTCATCATCAAATATTCTATGTAGACGTAGAATATCAGTCATCCAGGTTATGCTATCCCTGAATACCTTCTTTGGCTCTTGAAGACATTACACATCTTATCTGAGAGACTTCTTTAGTTTTCAGTAACTTGTGGGTAGTTTCAGGCTTATAAACTGTTGAGATATTCTGTGTATATCATTGATGTCACATGTGAATTACTGACCCATCTGTCCCTCCTGTGATCATTAAGGGTCTCTTGTCAGCGTTTTTCACTCGGTCAGCGTGTAAGATGTATTGTTGACATAAATCGAGCAGTGAATGTTTGTGAACCATCTGGCGAGGAGATTCAAGGCTGCATTTTAAGTGCCGGAAAGGCGAAAGCTGAGGCTGCTTCCACTGATTTTGATTTTTCCTGTTTCCTTCTTTCACTATTCTCTCAAAACATCTCAGATAGCAGAGGATGTTTGGCCCAAACTTGGCAAATAAATCAACTTATTTGGAGTTTACTTTGGCTTCCTTTTGATTTTGACTGACAGCATTCATTCAAGATGAGTGTGGTTCCCTAAAGGTGGTCAGATATCCCACCAGACATAGCCCAATTCTTCATTTTCTTTCACCCTCATAACACTTGCAAGTATCCCATATCAAAACAAGCCTATAAAGCCTGCTTGTTATGCTTAGTAAATTTGGCTCATGCGGCACATGTCAGAAAGTTTTTCCCAGTTCACGAACTTTGTGACACATTTGGCTCACTTAGCACTTGCCACTACTGTCGACTGAGCCAGAAGTGACAAAAGTAGCCCACATGGGCAGTTTGTTGGCATAAAAAAAAGCAAGGATAAAAACTCCAGCAACATACTGAAGCACCTTTCTATACAACATGGGATTCACTTCCAGGACTGCCAAGTGCATGACTTATATAACAATGCACGTAGCCTTTGTACATCTGTCGGTGGTGGGTATACACTGCTGTGAGTTGTATTGGCCTGTAATTACATCACCCAACACTAGATGGTGGTGTGGGATATTTTCTGCGTTACGGCAGCTTGCAGTACTGCAGCTTCCTTTTGTTAACTTCCTTTACAGACCTCAGACATGGCAGTGGGGCAAATGAAGCTTATCTTATGTGAGTTGGAGCTGATAATTGCATGGCCAGAGTATTGCAGTGACCGATCTTTTGTATCTAGCTTGAAAACAAGGAAAATGTAACCGGAAATATATAGAAGGGAATAAAATGCTACCAAGTAGACCAGTCACATTGGTTGTGGTCTGTATCCATCTATCTTATCTATCTATCTGCCACATTGTTCGGACGGAGGTTACGGTGTAAGGGTTCCCCTAATATGGTGGACATATAGTCACTAGTTTGATTGGGAAGGAAAAACCTCACTTAAGAACATGCGGCACATGTTGCTGTTTCCCAGACTAGCACCTTTTTTGGCGCAGATGGTAAACATCCTGTATTTTAATGTTAGTATCATACCAAGAACAATTTTTCTTTTACTAATAAATCCTAAATGAAAACTTCATTTTATATGAGCTTTAGCATTAGCTCTCAGGTTACTGAAAGTTTAACAAAGCATCTGACAATTGCATTTCGTCATACGATGTTGGGCTAACAAACAGTCAGGGAAAGGGTAAAGAAAAGGATCGATAAGATGCCTGATACCTTATCACTTTCTGTACTTTGCCACATTACAACTCATCTCTTCATCTTCTTTTCTTTTCTTTTCTTTTTTTTTTTAAGGACAGTCTCTAAAGATGCGTGCTATCCTTGGTAGCAGCACGCTGGCCGCCCTGATGCTGGCTGTAGCCTTGGCCGACCACCACCACCACCACCACCATGGTCATGAGGGTGACATAAACTGCCACAGGTTGTCTTCTCCTAATGCTGAATTTGCCTTTGCCCTCTACAAAACTTTAAACAAAGAGACTTCTGCAGGAAAGAACATCTTCTTCTCACCGCTGGGGATCTCCACCATCCTGTCCATGTTGTCAACAGGGGCCCGCGGCGACACCCACAGCCAGCTGTTCTCCAGTTTGGGCTACAGTTCGCTAAATCAGTCACAAGTCAACGATGCCTATGAGCATCTTTTCCGCATGCATGGGAACAGCCAGGAGGAGCAGCAGCTGGATGTTGGGAACGCTGTAGCCCTGCACTCTGAGTTTAATCCCCTGAACGCTTTCCTGAATGATGTCAAGCACTACTACTCTGGTGACATCTTCAATGTTGACTTTACCAAGGACGAGGCTGTCGTTGAGATCAACACGTACATTGCTAATAAAACACGGAACAAGATTAAAGATATGGTCACCCATTTGGACCCTGCCACAAAAATGGCATTGATCAACTATGTTTACTTTAAAGGTAAGAAATTGTAAAGCCTTATTTATTCTTCTGTGTTGAAGCAAGGCCTTACCTTCGCTGTAGGGGCGCCTTGCTTCAACGCCCTGCGCCGTGAACGATGTCAGCGCTTGAGTTACACCTCTCTTCAAATGTCTCAAACTGTCATCCCATGCGCGCTCAGGCCGACACCAAAGTAAATATTTTGATGGAATCTGTTGGCTACTTTTTATCAAGTTCAAGTTCAAGTTTAGTTTATTAATACCCGTAGGTAGATTCGTTTTGCAGTTTGGAGAAGGCATCCCACACACAACCCCCACCATCATCAATTAAACACAGGACAAAAAACATCGAACAAGTTTTAAAACAGCACAAGACAGACATGGCAGGTACTCACAACGCTCACTGAACAGGATAAAAGTAGAAAGTAAGTTTGCCCACAAGGCCAAGAACAATAAATAGAAGTTAAAAAAAAAAACAAAAAAAAACGAATGAATTGAGATTCTGCAAATTTTGAATTTTAGAGTCGGTTGTAGTAAATTGGATTATGAATTGGAAATTGACTTAATCATGATTTGAATTTTAATTGGATTATAAATAATGAATTGGATTATGGATTAATTACAGTGAATTGGACTAGATTGCAACACAATTTGGACTTAATTGCATTATATACAATTGAAATCAGACATTTATATACCATCCATCCATTATCGATGCCCGTTTAAACCAGACTCGTTGGCGATCCAAAATTCTTTTTCTGATATCTTGGCCGATTTCTTTTATTTTTCCCATGATGTCACACAAGGAAGTAGTGTGTTTGAGGTGTGCCTTAAAATAAATCCACAGATGTGCCTCCAATTAACTCAAATGTGTTGTGATTTTTGGGTGAATCCCAAAAATCTGCAAAATTATTGATGCAGTTTTAAAAGGCCTATATATGATAATATACACGCTACAATATGTTTCCCAAACACAGTCTAAAGACATTCTTACTCATTAATACAGTAATAATGTAGTAATGATAAATTAAAGACATTTTAAATATGTAGTGTGATAATATTTATTATTAATAATAATATGAAATATAAATACGATAATACTAGTTAGAGTGATTGTTAGTATTTTTCTGCTAAAAAATGGCCTAAGAAATTCACAGAATTGCCGAGTGATACCACAAATTCAGATACATTATGAAAAAAAACTTTGGGAGCAAAATCCGCGAGTATGAGGGTGAACTGTATTCCTCTGACTTTTTAAGAAAGTATATAACATAATATAATATAAAAATAATATATAATATAATTGAAAAAAATCTCAAAAAAAGATCTCTTCTCATTACTCTGGCATTTAGCAAAGACAAGGAATGTTGTTAATCCTAAATGACCTAAAACTATAATAGTTAGTTGACTTAATGTCAGATAGTGAGAAAAAATGGTTATGTGTCATTTTATACAGTGTATGTAAACTTAAATTTTGCAAACTCAGAATGGTTTATTTGCAAAGATCCTTGTGATGATTTGGTGTGAATTGCGCATTAAAAGTGAACTGAAGTGACTTCGTATTTCCCACTGCGACTCCTTCTTTGTCATTTTCCAGTAAGTTAGAACCGTAGTTTGGTGCAATGTCTGTAAAAATTACTGATGCTCAGCATTTATCAGCACCAACTTGTGTGAGGTATACTTTAGGGTTAGGGTTAGGGGTTAGGGTTAGGGACGTACACGAAAGGAAAGCTCAGCACTGCAAGCTACAGTGTTGCAGAGGAGAACCCACACTGCCATCTAGTGGTTGGTGGTGTAATTACAGAGTGACACAAATGAGACTACACTAAAATATATGAATTAATTGTACACCTTAATCAGAGGTGATGGTGCAAATGTGATGTGTGAGAATTAAAAAATGTGCTACAACAGTTCAAAAAGACATTTGTTTCATACAGGGCAATGGTACCACCCCTTTAGAAGCTGGATGACGCAGACGAGTGACTTCCACGTGAACGACACCAGCAAAGTTCAAGTAGAAATGATGGGTAGAACGGAGTTATACAAGACCTACCTGGACACAGACATGCAGGTCACAGTTATCTTCCTGCCCTATGAGGGAGACACCTCCATGATGGTTGTTCTGCCTGATAACGGCAAGATGGAGGACGTGGAGCGCAACATCAACAAGAAGCACATGAAGCACTGGAGAGACTCAGCTGCTGTTAAGTAATATGACTCTTCCTAAATGAATGTAGATAAACTGGGTGATGGGGATATTTTTCTCTCCTGTTGGTTAAGCAGTGGCTGAGTAACCACGCTGCAGTGTTTCTAGACTTATTTGAAATATTCATTGATGTGCATGGAGTAACCATGTCACGCTGATGATGTTCTATGTTTTGCAGACTCGTGGCTCTGCGTTTTCCAAAATTTTCAATCTCATTTGATGCCTCTTTGGAAGAGACATTGAAAGAACTGGGCATAACCAACGCTTTTCAAGACAGCGCAGATTTCTCAGGCATTTCTGACACGGTTAGATTAAAAGTCTCAAAGGTAGGCAAATAGCTCTTCCTGGAAATTCTCCCATGTTGTTATATGTTGGAAAAGAGTCTTAAAGAGTCATTAACTCAGGATGCTGAAAAAAGACACTTTATTTAAACTCTGTTTCTTTCCGCAATTCCCGTTTCTCCCGCAGGCATACCACAAGGCTACGCTGGACGTCACTGAGAAAGGAACAGAGGCTTCAGCCGGCACCCACTTTGAGATGGTCGAATTATCTGGTTTTATTGATGAACCGTATCCGGTCAATATTGACAGGCCCTTTTTGGTTTTTATCCTGGAGAACCCCACTGAGAGCATCCTCTTCATGGGCAAAGTCAACAATCCCACAGCTACATGAAAGCGCAACTGCTCTGAAGGAGAGAAGAGATTTCAGCATAAATACTCAGTCATGATCACAACTGTCGTGCCTCTTTGTACACGTGTGTCACGTCAGAAGAGTTTACAAAATAACATTAAAGATCAACTTGTTGAAGAAACATTTGAATGTTTGAATTCATCTTTTGATGACGATCTTTCTTTTCAAAGTCTTTGTGGCTCTAGTGGCCTTTATTAATGGCGGGACAGACAGGAAGTCAGAGCAGACATGCAGCAAATGATCACAGGCTGGGAGTTTAACCTGCAACCAGCCGCAGGAGGACTGCAGCCTCCGTACACGGATCACTGCCTGATGACGATCTTTCTGAGGGAAAAATGCATCAGTGTTGTCCGGGTGAACACCGAGGTATTTGTCGTCCTCCACCACCTCCACTTCTCCTGCCACGGTGGAAATGCTGTTTGACTTCATTCTGGCTCTTCTAAAAATTCATCTCTTTATTTGAAAAACATGATGCAGAAATCAAAAATCGCTCCATTATTAATCCTGGCAGGACCGTGATGAGGAAAGCCCAATGGCTGCTCCAGCAGCAGGTAACAATCCATACAATTAGAACTCACATTCTTATTAAATGCTCAAGAAAGCTTTGGGATAGGGGAAGGCCGTGCCGTCATGGTAAATATTAACCTTGCAAATTACCAGTGTGATATAAGAAAATTTAGGAATTCATTTCAAATTATCTTAGAAAAACAAAGCAAAGGTGCAATTTTAGTTACGATACGTCCATTTTAGTTACGAGACGTTTAGCATGAGCTGCACACCAGATGGCTTCCTGACGCAACTGGGATTCGAACCTGGGACTTCCTGTACGGACAGCAGGGAGGTCTATGATGTCAGTTAAACCTAAACTAATGAAAAGGAGATGGCAAAAAATGAATATGAATTAAACAATCTCAGCACCACAACCCTAATCATTTAATAAACTTGAGGCTTGACATCATTTGAGCTGAATAAAAATTCAACCCCTGTGCAGGTGACATGGATGTCAAATATTTTTTATTTCTATTTCCGAATTTGGACATTTGAACACGGGGCTAAATAAGTTGCCTTGGATAACTTATTTCCAGGATGCTAACATCACACCGAATGAATGAATCTCTCCCTCCGTGATCCTGTCATCGTCCAGTCAGAAGCAGCTGTCGATATTTTGGATCTTAATAAACAATTTGAAACGATTGATTGCAATATCCTTATTTCACGTCTTATTGAGTGTTTTGTGATGAAAATGAAACAGCACCTGTAATTTAAGAGTTTGGTATATCTTACTTTAGAAGAACATATACAGTCATGGAAAAAATGATTAGACCACCCTTGTTTTCTTCAGTTTCTTGTTCATTTTAATGCCTGGTACAACTAAAGGTACATTTGTTTGGACGAACATAACGATAACCACAAAGATTGCTCATAAGAGTTTTATTTAAGAGCTGATATCTTACAATTTTCCATGGTTTTCTTGATTATAACCAAAAATCACTTGAGTTTTTACATCAATAGCTATGGCGTTGTACTGCCAAAAACACTGCTTTTATGCATTCATTTATGCTTTTATGTCTGTTTTAGTCACATGATGACGTTTAGTGGTACCAGGTATTAAAATGAACAAGAAAGTGAAGAAAAAATGGTGGTCTAATAATTTTTTCCATGACTGTATATACAGTGTTCTAGTGAGACAATCAATCGGCAGTTAAACGATTACACTGACCACGACAGAAGTGCAAAGTGGGTTTATTCTCCAAGTTGAAAAAAAAAGATCAGGTCATTCACTCACATCACAGAATGAAGGATGCTCGGAAATGACAATTTGTCAGTAAGAAACAGCCGTTTTTAAACCATCACATGAACAACAGGAGGACCTTGAGATAATTCTTCAAACGCCTACGTGTCAAAACTTAGCGACTTGATGGAGCCAGAATGATAATCAGAAGCGATGGCCCTCAACGGGCCAGAATCTAGAGGAAAAGTCACAGACTTATGAATCAGCATTTTACAGTTAGGCCCCAAAATGCAGTTTTCATACAACACACCATAAATATTCTGGCTGGAGCTGCATGGGCAACCCACATGTTTCCAACTGTAATCATCTCCTTTAAATGACAAAACGCTGGTCTCATGTTGGAAAGTCATAGCAAAGATGGACTTGTAATCTGAGGTAAACTAAACTTTCAAGTCTAAAAGTCACCATCCAATATAGGACTCGTGATCTTCAAAAGATGCTCCATCATTTTAAATGCTATCATATACAGTCATGGAAAAAATTATTAGACCACCATTTTTTCTTCACTTTCTTGTTCATTTTAATACCTGGTACCACTAAACGTCATCATGTGACTAAAACAGACAGAAAAGAAAACACTGAATGCATAAAAGCAGTGTTTTTGGCAGTACAACGCCATAACTATTGATGTAAAAACTTAAGTGATTTAGGTTATAATCAAGAAAACCATGGAAAATGGTAAGATATCAGCTCTTAAATAAAACTCTTATGAGCAATCTTTGTGGTTATCGTTATGTTTGTCCAAACAAATGTACCTTTAGTTGTACCAGGCATTAAAATGAACAAGAAACTGAAGAAAACAAGGGTGGTCTAATAATTTTTTCCATGACTGTATGTTGGACATGATCGCATCTGCTCCTAAAGCATAACGGTCAAAACGTCTATGACATCTTGGATGTAAACGCTCTTGACTTAATAAAGATAAGAAAAAGACAAAAAACAAACAAAAAAATAAATAAACAGCAGAGTGGAACAGATGCGTCATGAAGAATAAATGTCCAGGATGCGGCTGCCAAGTGAGCAGAAGTTACACACAAAGGCAGGGAAGGAGGAGGAGGAGGAAGAGGAGGTATGAGGTGAAGGAGGAGGAGGAGAAGGAGGAGAAGGAGGAGGTGTGAGGAGGAGGAGGAGGAGGAGGTGTGAGAAGGAGCTGAGAGAACAGGAAGAGAGTTTCTAGGAGTCAGACAGGATCATGAAGGTAAAAAGAGACTTACAAAGTCACAATAGACTGCATGAGTGTCCAGATGTTACTGATGATGCTGAGTAACATTTAATCCATTAGAACAGATGTTTATATGTGATAAGGAGGCGCTCGAAGTCAAATAGCTTCATATGAGATCAGGAAACTTAAATGATGAATCTGGAGCGTTTCCTCGATAAATATGCACAAAAGACGATAATATATCTTAGATCTAAGGCTCTGCTGTGTTAAAATGTATTCCTGTTTTTGACAAAGCTTTTCATTTTAAATCACAGGTTACAAAGTCATATGTCTGCATTCAGAACAGTGGTTATTATTTTAAAAATAGTGTTAAATACTCATAACCTTATAACTTCCTTGAACATTTTATTCTTCTATCAATCTAAAATTTGATCCTAATTTCAGAAATTCAAAGCAAAAAAGAAAATAGCCTGGAGATCAAGAAAAGAGTCTCTGATGTCTGACAGAGAAAGCAATGCACATTATCTGTAGTTGGATCAATAATGGGAGCAGTTTCTCCATTTAAGCATTAATTGTCACATATTGATTTCCATCAGTCACCTGGGGTTGTAGAAGTCTATTAAGCCTCTAAGTTATCATTGTCCAGCTTATGTTATCCAGCTGATTTCTTGTACCAATGAAACATCATTTTATATGTTTATTCCTTTTTTATTTGTCTGACCTCAACCAGGATCGGACACTCCAGCTGGTGCTCTTTAAAGGAACGACTGCTTCGTTTAAGTTTTAAAAAAGCTTCATGTTTAAAAGAAACAACTGCTTCTTGCTTCTTCAGACGATTCTTCTACAACTGAGGAAGAATTTTGGATGTGAGGTGAAAAGTTTTCAAGAACCAAGCCGAGAAGTTCGGCTGGCTTCAATTCAAGATGTTCAGGATTTGAACCTTCGTGGACACACTCGTGCAACAATTTACCTTTTACAGGGATCCCTCGTCAATTCGCGCTTTAAGTGGCGCGGTTTTAGTGATTCGCGGATTTTTCAGAAATATATAATATTTTTTTTTTAAAAATCAAGAAAAAATTGCAGAAACATCACAGGATGTTGTGCGCGTTCTCTCACAGCGAAGAAATGCTGTGAGCCAGCCTGGCCCCTTTAAGAAGGTGGCCTTATGGGTAATGATGTGGCCTTATGGGTAATGGTGTGTGTGTGTTTGCCGGTTTGGGCTAAATTAGTCACCAGCCAATAAAGCCTATGAGCATCTTTGCATTGGGAACAACCAGGAGGAGCAGCAGCTGGATGTTGGGAACGCTGTAGCCCTGCGCTCTGAGTTTAATCCTCTGGATAAGATCCTGAATGACATCAGGCGCTACGACTCTGGTGAGATCTTCAGTGTCGATGGTGCCAAACCCAACGAGGCTGTAGCTGAGATCAAGAGATACGTTGCCGAGAAAACATGGAGGATGATCCCAGATTTGAAGAAAAATCTGGGCCGAGACATAACAATGGCGCTGATCCATGTCTGCTTTAAAGGCAGGAAGCGAGCAAGTCGTAGTTGTAGTTGTGCGGCTTAAATAGAGCAGACGGGGGACTGTAGCTACGCCAAAAAGATCAAGAAAAAAAAGCAAACTGTGAATCAAATCAGAGTTCGTGGTGCAAATATCAGGCTTCCAGGCTGAAGTCTGACTTGAAAAAAAAATACAATACATTTAGCAAGATGTCAAAGTAAAACAGCGTACCTTTAGATGATTTAACATCAAATGTTTTTGGCAAAATTATGTTAAAAAATTAAATGGCTCACCGTCAGGAGCCCCCTCTGCTAGAAAGCTGTCTTTCCTTTACATGATTTTAATCCTGTTACAGATCACTGTTGTGAAAGAATCACGGCGATCTTGCTCATCAAAATCAGCTGTCTTGTGCTCGCCCACGTTAACGGTTTGACGCTCACTCATTTCTTCACTCTTGTCTATCTTAAGCTCTTTTCCAGGAGTTACTCAGACAAATGCTCACATTTGGAAGTGAGCAAAAATGGTAAATGGGGCGGAATAATTGACAGCGTCTTGACCATCATTGTTTTGGTTGCGTGTGCCAAAAAAAAAATCACTGATACCTCCATATTTAATTAAACCACCAGATGACTCATATATCC
This sequence comes from Hirundichthys speculiger, assembly GCA_018398805.1. Taxonomy (NCBI): domain Eukaryota; kingdom Metazoa; phylum Chordata; class Actinopteri; order Beloniformes; family Exocoetidae; genus Hirundichthys; species Hirundichthys speculiger. The sequence continues at coordinate 546,857 of JAGFBZ010002129.1, forward strand.
AAGCAAGACTGAGAATGGTGATTTAAGAAATAAAGACTTGTAAATGACTAGATTTTAGTGAATTCCAATATCCATTGCATGCAAAAGAGTCATAGATTCTGTCTGCAAAGCAAAATAGCAGATCAGTGACAAATTACCACAGGATTGGTTTGAATAAACAGTTTTATGATTAAGAGAGTACATTGAGTGTTACGCCAATTCGCGCTTTAAGTTCCGCAGTTTTAGTTATTCGCGGATTTTTTTAGAAATATATAATATAATTGAAAAAATCAAGAAAAAAATTGCAGAAACATCACAGGATGTTATGCGCGTTCTCTCACAGCGCAGAAAGGTTGTGAGCCAGCCTGGCCCCTTTAAGAAGGTAGCCTTATGGGTAATTCTGTGGCCTTATGGGTAATGTAGTGTGTGTCGTGGGACGGCAGAATGAAAACGGGGTTAGATGAAAAGTGGAGTGAGCATCAACTGCAGCCCAGCGTGTATAGATTGTTGTTGTTAGCGTGTTAGCCGCTAATTACGAGACCAAAAATAGCACAATACCAGCGGTTTGTTTACTACGGTTCAGAGACCAGAGACTGTGAAGGTAAACAGAAAGACCACAGTTGAGCCTTTGTCTTGTTTCGCTGCAGTGCCGAAACATAAAATATGTTTAAAATATTTTAAACATATTTAAAATATGTTTTAAATATGTTTGTGTGTGTGTGTTGAGGGGGGGGGGGGCGCCGGTCCCCATTAACCGCGAAAAAATAAGGGATCACTGTATATTGACAACAGTGTTAAGTTAAAAAACAGTGTTAAGTTAAAAAACATGAGCCAATGCAGATTGCCTTGTGTATATATATTTAATACTATTAATATTCCTGTCTACCTCGTAAGTACCTTTTGAAGAATGCACGCATATTTCGTTGTAATGTACTTACAATGACAATAAAGGCGATTCTGATTCTGATTCTGATTCTGATTTGAGCTTTGGCTATATTGGAGTGAAAGCCTAAGTTAGGCATACATTTATGTTTTTTTTTTTAATGTTATTGGGATTTTTAAAATGAGATGAACGGGTCCAAAATAGACCCGTTTTTCTGCCTGATAACAGCAAGATGGAGGACGTGGAGCGCAACATCAACTAGAAGCACATCAAGCACTGGAGAGATTCAGCCGCTCTGAAGTAATATGACTCTTCCTAAATGAATGTAGATAAACTGGGTGATGGGGATATTTTTCTCTCCTGTTGGATAAGCAGTGGCTGAGTAACCATGCTGCAGTGTTTCTAGACTTATTACCTCCAACAAGGAGGGGATGTTTTCACCGGCATTTATCTGTCTGTCTGTCTGTGTTCAAGATAACTCAAAAAGTTATGGATGGATTTTGATGAAAATTTCAGGAGTTGTCAGAAACAAAGAACTGATTTCATTTTAGCTGTGATCCGGAAGAAATCCTGGATTCTGGATCACTTTCAAATTTTCGATAACATTGCGGTCAATGGGGCCAAAAAACATTTCGGCCCCATTGAAAATTTTCTCAATATCTCCGTTAATTATTGCCCAAAACTCATGAAATTTGACTCAGGGATTGACAATGGGAACCTCTATCAAATTACAAAAGCTGATCCAGAATGTGGATTTTATCGCAATCTGTAAATCGCTATATGGGAGAACTGTTGTTCTTGGCGGAGGTCTGCGCTCTCCGAGTGCTCTAGTTTGATATATTTTATTGATGAGCATTGAGTAACCATATCACGCTGATGATGTTCTATGTTTCGTGGATATGTCGATCCTTAAATTTTTCAATCTCATTTGATGCCTCTTTGGATAAGACATTGAAAGAACCAATACTTTTAAACAGCTGAGATTTCTCAGGCGTATCTGACACTCAAAGGCAGGAAAATATTTCGCCCTGGAAATTCTTCCATGTTGTTGTGTTGTTAAGTCATGACCATGCCTCGCCACATGGACTCAAGACGATGAAAAGGGCAAGTTTTTCAACCCAGTGATTTCCATTTCTTCCACAGGCTTACAGGCGTTGCCGTCTTTTCACTCTGACTGGGGTGAGACCTCATGTTGCTGAAGTGAATTATGGGATCCATGCATCGCAGTGGCAAAGTTGCTTGTGTCAAAGGTTTTCAACTTCAGTCAAGCTGAGGCCACATGTTTATAGCTGGCCAATGAAAATCGTACATGAGGCCGGGACTGTTATGAAGCATGAGGCCTAATTATGAAGAGACTGAGAAGAAATTTTTGGTAGTTTACGGCATGATGAAGGTGCATCGAGTGTTGCCAATGACGCATGGCTGTGTGACCCCCGATTAGTGCAGAATTAACATGAATGAACTTGTTGAATACCTGATTGATTGATTTTGTGTGTATTTATGTGTATTCCTTTTATTTATTTTCTGTACAGCACTTTAGTCCACTGTATCAGTTTTAAAGTGGTTTATAAATAAAGCTGATATAGTACGGGGTCATTCCTCCTTTACTTTGTAAAAATACAAATAACTTCTTTATGAATTTATTTCTGGTTTCAGAGTAGAAAAGTTTCCACCCCCTGCTACCTTTCAGCTAGCCTGGCCAGCCTCACTCATTCACTTACTAAAATAATTCGCTCATGTGAAATCGGTCAGCCGTTTCCACCAGTACAGAACGCACCGAACCAGTCACAAAGGGGCGGGGCAGGCTTTATGAGATGACTTAAACAGGATCAGCCAAGAACCACTGCTAAAAATAACCAAGATGGCTGCAGAGTTGTTCATCACATCTAGATCAACAAGTCTTTTGTGGATACTAGTCTGATTTTACCCTGTCTACATCACATTGTTCCTCTGATGGGTTGTATACCCAACCAGAGGCACTTTCTTCTGAATCCGTTGGTACTGAACCCTGGAAATGGGAGTCAGATCCGGAGGAAAAGAACTGTGTTGACTAGCTAGGCTATTTCTCAGCTTTACAGTATATTGATTGCACTGGCATTTATGGTCCTCTGGGCTTTCACCACAGGTATTTTGTAAGGTATAACAAAAATATATTATTATTGCATTAGGAACCTGTAGAAACGTGATTTGAAAAATGTTCCCAGTTTGCTCGTGAATTTTAAAAGCGTTGCTGTATTGTATTTCTCCACCCTAAACCCTGGCAGGATCAGCTTGGAGAACGCTGGCTCCATCCCTGCGGTTTAACTGTTAAGTAACAGACCAGCTCTGACCAGCATTGAAGACGGCATGTGTGCTGTAACCTGATGGCCATCAGCCTCACATGACTCTTTGTCCTTTGGCCTGTCAATAGAGGAACTGCTGCGGCCTTTTTACACAATCGGTACACATACACTTTGTCTCCCTTTTTCAGCCCCCCCCACACACGCAGTTCTGCAGAAAACACGAGGAAGACGTGTCTGAATCAGAGAGCTGAGTGGGCAGCTCTGAAACACTTCCAGTCTGTCCAGTCTGTCCAGGCTGCTAAATCCCGCCAGCAGCTCCTCTCCTTTATGAGCTCATATTTGTGGCTGTTTTGAAAGTTCGCTGTATTTTATGAAGGACCGTATAAAACCTTATGTTCGACATACATTCTTGGCTCTGTCTTTCTGTTACGTAGCTCAGATCTATCCATTAGAGTGAGTCATGACAAGCATTTAGGAAACTCTTGATACTTCCTCGAGCGGCGTGATTTGTCACGGTGGAAATCCAATTCTGCTATCTGGACGTATCTCTGCAGTTGAAGTGTGCAATGATCAAAACAGAAAGCATTGCAGAATCTCATAATACTGCGGCGCGTAGCTCAGATAATGCGCCACGGCCAGATGAGTCATTTTGATAACGCTATTGCAAAAAGTGACTTGCATCTTCGGACTGTTAAGTTCTCCCTTTCTTTCTAGCTCTTATGTCCAGAAGCTGAAGTTGAGATTCACAGAGCTTTATTTCAACCTGCAAGGGCCTGCCATCTTAGGTGGAAACACAATCCACGTCAACACCCCCAGCTGCTTCAGACCGAACACCCTCAGGTGTTCCTGCTGACGTGGGCTGGAAGCCTGGGTAGGTGCTCAAATGGGTGTGCATGAAAAATTAAATACTTAATTGGACCATATAAAAGGTGTTTGTTGTGTCACTGATCCAAACAAGGCTCTGATTTGTAATTAAACCAGCTAAACCCACTGAAGCAAAAAAAATGCTGGGTATTGTTTTCCCTTCAATCCACCACGCAGTCAAATCGTTTCAAACCCACCTTGATAACTCAGTTCTCAGAGGAATTTCATGAAAAACAACTCAACCTTACTAAGGATTAATTATACATAATTTCAGGTTAATTCTGCGCTGTCAGTCATAGATATAGAGGCTAAATCCATGCTTTGAGCCACTGAACCTTATGATGCGTTCCATCTACATCTAAGTCAGATGTCAGACCTGAGAATGATGTCACACTTTATTCCAGCTGCGAGAAAATTAACTCCTTCAAAATGTTGGATTAGCTGTTGCTTCTGCTTGCAGTTGTTATCCATCAGTGGCCGTTTGGGACTCTTAGCACTATTAATTCATAAGGTTGTATGTGGTATTTAGCAGATACAGACAGCGTAGCAACATGTGCGCTGATAAAAAGGAGAAGAATACTGTGTGTTTGTTTGACTTATTGTGAGTGAAATCAGACAGAACTGTTATAAACAAGTTGGCTGTCTACTTTGTAGCCATATTGGACTATGAAGTTCGCCAGCTTCCTGAAACATCCAATTTCCTACTTCTGATTTCTGAGTACAAATAGAACGCACTAAAACCAGGTCAACCTTTAAAGCCACTCGATGTAACAAAACCACTTCTGACCACATGGGGGCATACGTAGTTAGTTAGTTCATGCTCTTCTTCCGGTGTATTTTGATAAATCAATTTGTCCATTTATTCTGAATTTCTCATAAGCGCAGGATGAATCATTCCAGATCCAACAACATTTCAGTGACAAACAAACCACAGACGCAGACACTTTTGGCTAATGGGGATCGTACCGTGCAGCACAGTGTAGCAGCCACAACTACTTCCCTTCGAGGCAGAAAGCCCACCTGACCAGAGACACCCTTCCTTTTCTACAGAAGCTCCAATCAACTCCTAAAATCAACAAAACACAAATGTTTGCTTATCAAACAAAGATTTCTTTGGAGCTTCCTCTGTGTGCTTCAGATCAGATGTAGAGTTGTCATCTTCTGTCCTTCATTAAGCATGAAGCTTAATGAAGGATAAAGCCTTTCATATGTAATAAAGCCTTTCATATGTACACATGCAAGCGTCAACTCCATAGACTTTGAATGGGCATGTCATCCATTACCGAACTGAATTGTGGGTTCCATGCGCTGCGTCGATAGCATTGCTCCCATCAAACGTTGGGGGATGTTCAACCTTTCTCTCTTCAGCTTACACATCAGTCAGTTGTGTTGTGGCTACACAGCTTGAGCTTGACAATGAAAAAGACGGGACTCATTCAAAATAAGCGGCTTATATGTGTAGCAAAGAAATTTCATTGGTTGTTTTTGGTATGACGGAGAAACATCAGAAACACCACTCACCTGTGCTGTCATGGTTTGGAGTTGATTTATGCAGTTTTGGGATTGGCTTATTTGTTTTTTCAAGGTTTTCTTGATTTAATCTGCTTTTCTTGTGGTCTTTTCCATTAATGTTAACTTCACTTCCTGTGTTACTTTGAAAGTCTGTCTTTCCCCTGTTGAATCCTGTTCTTCTTCCCCTTGTTTTATCTCCCTGACTGTTTGTACCTGTGTAACCCTTGGCTCCCCCTGACATGTGCATTGCACCACAGCTGTGTGAATCCACTGTAATACCAGTGTTCCACTTGCTTCTGTGTACTCATGCGATATGTCCAGAAATCCATTCATTTCTATGGGAACCTCTGTGATCTTTTTTTTTTTCCTCGACTGCATAAAAAAAATACAAGTCATGTGGTGGATTTCAGACAGAGAACATATACACTGTGCTAGCATGCACAGCTAGTTTGGACAATGCAAATAACTAGCAGGGTTTTGGAAAATGAACTTGGTGAACTCAGTTGTTTGACTTTGTGGTGAGATTGTACAGGCTACACGTGTGCGTCTGAGCAATGTTTGCATCGTTAGCATTGAGCCAACACATAGGAAAAAATATTGTACTTCCTAGCATGGAACACTAGGGGGCATGTTGCATAAGTTCTTTCTCTGCTTTTTCCTTACCAAGCTAATATAGTGACTGATGCATGCAAAATTAAATGAATAAAATAGAAAATGTAATTTTCAAAAACACTTGTCAGAAATGTGTAAAGGAAGAACTGATTTCATTTTAAATGTGATCTGGAAGAAATCCTGGATTCTGGATCACTTTCAAATTTTCGATAACATTGCGGTCAATGGGGCCGAAAATTTTGTTTCTCAATATCTCCGTTAATTATTGCCCAAAACTCATGAAATTTGACTCAGGGATTGACAATGGGAACCTCTATCAAATTTCAAAGGCTGATCTGGTACTGATCCAAAACGCGGATTTTATCGCAATCTGTAAATCGCTATATGGGAGAACTGTTGTGCTTGGCGGAGGTCTGCGCTCTCTGAGTGCTCTAGTTACTAAAAACATTCTTTGATTGCAACGTATATCTTAAATTCTAGTGTACATTCAAAGTTGGCACCACAATCCCCCCACCCCCCACCCACTCACCCTCCCGTGCCGCAAAACTGCACAAACTTCCACACAAGGACGCGTGTCATTAGTGTTGAGCTTCGTGACTCTTTTTCTTCCGCTGCTGAATATTTCTCAGATCTCCCTCCTTTTGGTTGATATTCCTGCTGGAAGAAGATCAAATGTGGTGCGCATGCACATCAAGTTGCGAGGTGACACATCGCGGTGAAGTGGGCATTTATAATGCATTCCCTGTTGTGTTCAGGACACGTGAGTCATGACGGCAGTTATTTTCGCCTGCCGCTCTAAAACGACGGCTCGATGAGCATCTGACTGTAGAGACACTGACTGACTGACAGAAATGGACAAAATGTGAAGCGATGAAATAACTTGGCGTTCCTAGGTGTTTGTCATCACATATAACACAAGGAACACATGCACAACAGTCAGCGCAAACAGCAATGTGCTCTGAAGAAAAGGAAATAATTGATAGTTACTTCATTCATATTTACCATAATATGAAATGTTGCATAAGCTGTGGTATACAGTATATGATACAGCATGCCATATAATACACAAGGGTGTGTTATATATAGTAATATGTATCCGAATATCAAAGCCGTAGACCAGGTGCTGCTGCTTGGCTCCTCTGTTGTCATTTTCAATTGCCTTCTGGGTTTTTTTTTTTCATTTATTGAGCCATGTGCTTCTAATTTTGGCTGCTGTGATGCCCAACAGGAGCTTCCATCTTGTGAACAAGCAGATTATTGGCAGGTAGTTGGACGGAGATTTCCCCCTTCTGGGGATGTTTCATGATCAGGACAGTCTGCGGAGACACCAGACGCACTCGGGCCAAATCTGGGCTACTTTTGGCACTTATGGTTCAATTATGGCACCGGTGAGCGCTATGTGGGCCATATGTGTCACAAATTTCAATGAACTGGGCCAAATTTTGTGTTTTCAATGTGTGTCGTGTGAGCCAGATGTGGCCCAGATGCTTGGACATGGGATCCCGCTAATGTGGTAAGGGCTGGGTGTGGTCCAGAGCCCCAAAGCAAATGAAGAATTGGGCTGTCTGGTAGATGTGATATGAGTTTAAGCAGCTCCGCTCGTCAAAGCCAAACGCTGGCCAGAGAAAACCGCAAAGACGGGCCAAGTTTTGGCCAAACATTCTTCGCTATGTGGGCAGCCGCAGCTCAACCGCTCTTGGTGGATCTCATCTATTAGTATCTAGAGACAAATTCAAATCCCTACTACCATACCAGTATCATCTCCTGCCAGGTTTCGACTCAGTTTTACAAAAGAACCCTACGAAAGTAACATCTCCAAAGACAGAACAGTAATTGGAATCGTATGTCATGCGTTTGAAACGCTGCAGAGATATGGACGACATTTCCCCATTAGCAACCACACACGCTGTTCTGCCGGCGTTCAGTCGCTACATGATAAGATACCGGGAAGAAAAGCGATTTGAGATGATTTAATCAGATGCTACCAGGAATCGGGACACAGAGAACGTGAATGAGAGGAGGGAGTGCGTGCTGCTTGGCGGGACAGTGTTTCTCATGAATCCCAGTTTGTTACAGAAACACTGATGGATGAAGGAGCTGGCGGCGCAGTCTGGACAGACTGCCAGCTACAAAGAGAGGGAAAGTTCCAGAGAAGCAGCTGACAGACACTGTTACTGGCTGCTTAACCACAAATACGCTTCAGAGTTTACTAAAGAACTTTATTCATTATATGTACTTTTTTTTTTTTTTTTTATAGATTTACTTTAGCCGCAGACAGTTATAGGTGTTGACTGTTTGCCTCTAAGTATTTCTCAATCCCCTTTGAAGGTCAAAGACCATTTTAAAAAGGATTTGCTAGTGCAACATGGTGTGAATCAATTTTAAGCCAAGAAAAACCTTGCCCAGAGAAATAGGTATATACTATCTGTCTGTTTTTTTAAGCAGCCTGTCCAGCAGAAGGACAAACACCCACTGTTATCTACCTCATTCAGTTCACCTAAAAATGGGCCAGTAGTATTTGCTCATTGTTGCTTAACCTCTGTGGCTTGACCTCAGGCAGTCTGCATCATTGTGAAATTAACATTAGCAGCAGAAGACATGCAGATCAATATCTGGTCCGCTGAGTATAAGATGGAAAAAGTGCATAATTATGCAGCTGAGTGAATGAGTCTGTATCCTGTAGCACATCCACTCCTGAAAAACTGGAGAACTTTTGTCTGAATTTGTAAAAAGATCAGCCGGCAGCCTCTTTTGTAAATAGTTTATTGGAAGGCTGATTAGCTGAAACATGGAGGGATCTTTCACAAGTCTGAAAGCAAATTGTTTTGATTGTTTGCTTCATCATTTCTTTTGTGTTTCTACAATTTAAAAAAATAAACTACAGTGCATATATTGCTGTTATTATTATTTGTGGAAATGTGGTAAGTCCAAAATTACTCGAGCAGGACATTTCATCTTGTCTCACGCACAGACCGAATAAATCCAACGAGCATTACCAAGTGATTTGGAGGGAAAATAATGTGTTACATTTATCCCAAGACATCAGAATTTGAACCTGGCAATGATGTCACATCCAATCTGACCTTTGCAAACCAGTTGCAAAGTCAGAAAATAAACAACTTTGGACGAGCTGATGTTTGGAAAAGACTGAGTCATTGTTAGCTTGTTATTTTAACACCTGTTATTTAGCAACATGTCCACTGTTAAAAAAGCGGCTGGTACTATGTGTATGTCTGACTTAACGTGAATGAAATACAACAGTATTGTTATAAACTGTACCATGAGTGTTGGTTTGTTGACGTGAGTAGCAGCCATGTTGGACATTAACATCAGGGAGGTGAGGCTTCTCTGAACGCCAACTTCATGGGACGCTCGTCTTGGAGCTCAAAAACTTCCATGTATAAATGAAAACACAATAAAATCGTCCAAGAAGAAATGCGATTGATTTGCACTGATACACAACAGAGGAGATTTAGGAAGCGATAAACTCAATGCTAACGGTAAAACAACTTAAGCTTACTAGAAACCGAGATTAATTACCCCTCAGTTTAGATCAATTCTGCACTAACCATAATCACGCAACTAAAGATAGAACCCAAGCCCGTCCTTTAAGCCACAGAGGTGGGTCAAACCTGTTGAAAGACATAATGCATGTCATCTACCTTGGAAGGTTGATACCTTGGGGTGACGTCCATTTGCCAAATTGAGAAATTAACCTTTCCAAATGTTGGATTTATTGCCGATTGTTAGCGATATGAATTCATCGCGAAGCGAAGCTGAACTGCTCTGTCCTCAGCGTTATCTCCAGGCTGCCAGCAAGTGATGCCTGCTAGAATTATATGTTTAAAAAGAATGAGTGGTGTCTAACAAAGCATCCTTTTCGAGTTATAAACTGACCATTTCCTCATATGTGGTTCATATCTCTTCGCAGTCTCTCTTCCTCAGTCTGAGCTTGAAGGTATTTAGCACATACAAACAGCAACAGTCTGATAAAAAGCAAACCAACAGTAGTTTGTGTAGTTTGTAACGACTGTTGTAAAAGGTAAAATTAGCTGAGCGTTTACTTTGTTGATGCAGTTAGGCTAAGTCTGACATTTGGAAAGGCTGCTTCTCAGTGTTTGTAAAACAATGTAAATACAATAAGAGAGAACTGTTATACACAGTAAAACCGTGTTTGCTTTATTTATACAAGGAGCAGACATCCTTTAAAGTCAATCCATGTAACAAAGCCACTCTCGACCACATAGGGGCAAATAGATCTGCTGTTTTGGCAAAAGAGTCACTGAGAAATACCTCACTAATGAGTGGGAACGAGCCAGCACATCTTGTAATACCACTTTGGCCCACTAAAAACGCAGTCTGTTGTGTCTCATGCTACAAGCTGACACATAAGCTTTATTGTGATACGCTGCCCCCACGTGGTCAGAAGAGATATTGCTACGTAGAGTGTCTTTAACCATCTTGGAAAAAGCAGAACTGATTTGCACCACACCACTGAATGTGATACAGAAAATGATACATAAAACTAATGTACAAAATAGATAGATACTCCTACTACTACTATCATTATTAATAATAATAATAATAATAATAAAAATGATAATAATGATAACCTTGAGGTATTAATCACCATTTACCACTACTATTTTTTCTGTGTGACTCAAAGCCTCATGCAGCTCTCCAGGTCTTATTCGTTTCTTTTGTGACAGCTAATAAAGATGACATACATCAAGATACAGCCAATACCTGCTCATGCAAGTCATAAAAATATTTAAAACAACCGTGCTACTCATATGTAAGCTGACAGTAATGGTTATACAGAAAAGATTCTCCACCTTAAAGGTCTGCCAGCCTTTACGTGAACATCATTAAGGCAATCATAGCTTTTGCACACGTGAATACATAGTGGACTTGTGTAATAATAATAATAAAAATAAAAATCTCTCTGTCTCTATGTATATTCCATATTGCTTGTACAGTTATTTACAGAGTGAAGTTCAGGGAAGGTGTTTGGAATAGAGGCTGCTACTCCTCCACATCGAGAGGAGCCTCGTGAGGTAGTTCAGGCACTTGGTTAGGATGCCTCCTGAACGCCTCCCTGCGGAGATGTTTCAGGCATGTCCTCAGACACCTCTGCAGAGAGGCCTGAGAATGTGCCAAGCGGACCCAGAACACACTGGAGAGATGATATCTCTTGATTGGACTAGCTGGAGGAGAGGAGGTGGCTGGGGAGATGGCGGTCTGGACCTCCCTGTTTAGGCTGCTGCCCCTGTAACCCCTTCCTAGCTAAGTAGAAGTGGATGGATGGATGGCAATTAGAAAGATAGAAACAAAAGGGAATAGAGCAAACTGCAAATGCTGACATAAAAGGCTGCTTGCTCAACTAGTATTAAGGTGAGCCTGTGTTCATAATCAGGATTGCTGCATTAATTATATACAATATGCTATGAAATGCTAAGCTAGACAATACGATTAATGCTTTGGGTGGCTTCTTGTTTTTGTGCTGCAATAGTGGCTCCCTGATGTCTTCAACTCACTAGTAAGACTCTGAAGTAAAAAAAAAAAAAGACAGTGAAGATCACTGCTACATATTATACAATATAATATGTAGCAGTGAAGATCACTGCTACATATTATATTGTATAAAGCTATGATCGCTGAGTCATGATAACAATCGACCATATTCATCAAAGGCTTGAGTCGAAGCCAACCGGACTTCATTCAAGCCTCTGAGGACTGTGATGACCGAACTGAGAATCTAGAGCAGGAAATCAAACACATTGTTCACCAGTAGTCAATTTTAACCTGCAATGATACCAACACATGGGGCTTTTTGGGGGAGCAGATGTTTCACAGGTTTACTGTGAATGTGATGAAACTGCACCGGATTCCACGTGTGCGCTGATTCCTCGTGCACGTAGAGGTTATTTGAAGGATGCTCTCCAGCAAAGGCAATAACTATCGAAAGCAATCAAGTGGCTACTGGCCTTCACCGTTGCTTTGAGCTGCAGAGATTTGCATGTGCAGATTTATGCACATATTCATTAGCATCCTGACTTTTCTGTTTGGGAGAATCATAATGAAGAGAACAGACAGAGGCGGTGAGGCACACAGCTCTGCCTCCACCATCACACACTGGAACCAGTAGGTGGCACTGTTGTGTCACAGGAACAGAGCCCTCGCTCCGTCCCCTCGCTATTGTTCATCTAATGCTCCTCTCATCCGAAATTGTAATTTAGACTTAAAAAAATGAAAAAAAAATAGAAAAAAATAAAAAAAAATAAAAAGCTCCCCCGTTCATTGGTCTACTTTACACATCAAAGTCAAACGAGCTGAATGCTTGGAAGGTCATGGAAAGGCCCACTCGCCTGCCATCTGATCTCATCTGTGTGCTATCTGTGCTACAGTCTCAGCCAAGGAAAGCACAATGAGGGGGAATCTACCCAAAAGGAGGGTGTTTAGTGCTTATATATATATATATATATATATATATATATATATATATATATATATTTTTTTTTTTTTTTTTTTTTTTTTTTTATCAAGTTGGACATCGTAAACAACAAGAGCCAGAGCTTTAATCTGTCTCTGTGCAGGAAAAAAAGACTGTGAGCCTTTGAAACAGGTTAGCACCTAATTTACTTTCGCAACAACGGTGAGTAAATATTTTGAACTGGAGCGCAAAAGCACAGCAGAGATAATCTCAAATTCTGATTTAAGGTATATTTTTCCTCGGGGGGACGCTGCAGGGACAAAGAGTGAATTACTTTTGCACACGGAGTTTTGCATTGTAATCAGCAAGGAGGACATTGATCCGACAAGAACAAGGCCCAGTGGTTCCCCAATACACAACAGTCAATGATTAAATCCACTGAGTACACAGCACAGAGCAGAGCAGCATCCACTTAACATACTGAACGAGTGGGCATAACCTTGTTAAATGTGCATCAAAGCCAGCGCAGAAGAGGCAGGAGCCACGCTGACAAGAGGAGGCCGCTCCTGCCTCAAAGACAAACAATTAGGAAACTGGTCATGTTTATTGTTTACGCCTGCCTTCCCACACGGAACAGAAATGTACACAGAGAAATCTCTCTCCTTTTATGTGGAGGCCGCTGCGGCAGAGAGGGGATAAACTCCAAACAACTGACAGCGTCTCTGTGCTCCGCACATTTGGTTGTGATGTCTTATTACGGTAAGTCACGCTGACAGTCCAAAGCACATCACTCACTAACTGTGCTGACCCATAAGTCTGTGCCCACACACAGAAACGCGCACCTACAAGCTGTTTCTGTGTGTAAAGCCATCCGGAGTTGCGACGGCTGCCTCCTTGAGTGCCGTTCGACGGCGTGACCCCAAAATCTAAGCCTGTCTTTGGCCGTTGACAAATGGGATTAGACGTGAGTTTCAGCGGAGAACCCGCTGTGTTGGAGGATTGACTGACTGTGCGTCTCACTCTGTACTGTATCAGTCCGGGACCGGGGTGAGACAGCAGCTGCGTTTCATTATTATTCCCCTGTCAGTTCACATCAACCCACTAGTATCGTGACACATGTGTTTACTGTGTTTTTCACACCAGCAGATCTGAGCTTTGTAGAAAAGTGTGGCTGATCCATCTCAGCAGCACATTTAATGAAGGATGAAATTGCTTATTAGATGTATATATGTGTATATTTCTTGGCGGCTAATGTTAGCTGACTTAGCTCCTTGTGTCGTGTCCAAGTGCAACGGCTACATTAGCATTTTATTAAAACTAGAAATTTTTTTGTCCTTTGTTGTTGTATAATGTTAAGATTCACAATATTGTGACTTTTTTCCATAAAAAAAGACCTTTTTGTCCTAAAATCCTTAAAAAAAAATTTTTTTTGCAAAAAAAAAAAAAAAAATCATCACAACTTTTTGTTGTAACATTGCAAATGACAAAAAATCACAACTTCTTCTTTTTTTTTTTTTTTTTTTTTAACTTAAACTGAGTTTAAAAAAAAAAAAGTAAAAATTACATTTTTTTGGTCATAAAACTTCAACTTTTGAAAAGTGGAATCAAAATACTTTGTCAAAAAATTACAAATGTTGTATAACTACAACCTTTTTTCCTAAAATAAAGGATAACGGATTTATAGATAAAGGAAATAAAAGATTTACTTGAATTGCACATTTTTGTTGTTAAAAATTGTATTTTTTTTGTTGTAAAATCGTAAAGTTTGTAATATTGCAACTTTCTACTTTTCACCCTGAAATTGTTGCTCAACTGTTTTCTGGCTGCTCTTCTCACCTCAGTTATTCCATTTTTTTTTCTGTCAATACCAAGTCAGTTTCATTGGCACACCTTCAACATTTATGGCTATTAATATATCATTGCTGTTGAACACTCTTCCAGGCCAGATAAGATGGAGTGGTGGGCTGGACTCCGGCCCGCGGGCGTTGAGTTTGACACATTTGATATATCGTATCGGGCAAATACAACCTCAGGCAAACCATTATTTAACAGAAACCATATGGGCAATACTAAGTACCTCCGTGATTCTCTTACATCATTGTGGAGGAGTTGTAGTCTAATCTTCTTTACAACATTACTTTGCACTGAAGGTTTTGGGCATTCGCTCACGCACTGCTCTCTAACTCCCTGATCCTGCCGGGCGAGGCTGTTTTTGGTACTTAATTGTATTATTTTTGTAAATGATTATTTATTTCACAGTTTCTTGACTGTATAATAAATTTGATTTCAGGAATTAGCTGGCTGGTTAGATTAGATTCCCCTAGGGGTGTCATTGGCTGCTGAAATCAGAGTTTCTGAGTTCCAAGCTGGAAATTTCAACTGGAACACCAACTGATGTCAGAATTTCACCGTGGAAACTCAAAGAAACCTCACCTGCCTCCACGTCAGAATCCAACATGGCTGCTGCTTGCATCAATAAAATAAACACTTGCCTGCTCGACTGGATTTGTGACATTAGGAGTCTACCTGAAGGTTTCGAGATCAAGCGAGAATCATGCTGTGATCTGACAGTTTGAAGACATATTTCAGGCCCTGTCCTGTCGTTTCAGCTTTTATCCTCATGAAAAGTATCAAAGGAGTTACATGAAAGGTCCTTTGTGACTTCTAAAATGAACCTCTTTTTGCATGTGTTTGAAATCTCATCTGAAGCCCTCTGAACTGTTTACCCGCGGCCTCCAGGGGTGGATATAACGTCAGTGTATGAGTCAGAGCCCACTAGTGCCGTTGTGAAATTGTGAAAAAACTGACTAGATTTTCTACTCTTTTCTCTGATTTCCCGCCAGCCTGATCTGCTGTGTGTAAATTGACACACTTTATAACATAGACTTGTGCGTATCTTTAGTGGAGCGGACATCAGAAATGACCACCGTGTGGAGCTGATGCTCGGTTAGCTGCGTAGCTTCGCCCTCAGACCCTGCAGACCAAACCACAGCCAGTACAATGAAACACAATAAGTATTCTCTTTGAAATATGACTATGCCCTCTTTTACTCACAGGTTTTTATTCACAGCTCAGAAGTCTATATAATGCTAAGAGCTAAGTAGCTAAAATGATGGCAGCTAGCCCTCTGGTTATGCTGTCTGCCATAGTTTTTGTTGTTTTATATAACTTTCCCTGATGTGGTACAAAAACTATTTAACCCTGTAGAGCTGTCATGGATGTAAAATCAAACTACAGAGACCAAAACCATTTATTGTACCAGGCAGAAAGTATGTTTATTTCTGTTGCAAATTTGGACATTTTAAAATGGGAGTCAACCGGGACTTGCTCTATTTTGGAGGCAGCACCTAGTGGTCAGTTGAGGAATTGCAGTTTTTGTTACTTCCTGAATTGTTTCATCTCAGAAGTGAGGATGTTGGCACTTGGAGGAGCCTCGAGCTTAAAGCAGCGCAACAAAGCTCAGTGGATCCGTTTATAGGCGCGGCGGTTACGTCACTTTTACAATGATGCCGAAGATTTACTTTTGTTTGGTCTCCTGCTTGTCAGCCTCTCATTTTCTCCTCGGAGTCTCCTTTTCCTGAGTCAGTCGCCAACGCCAAGATGTCCACTGCAGCTCTGCGAGCTTGCTTCATCGATGTTGATGTGTGTGATATAGTGCTGCAAAGAGATACGCAGTTGTGGGATGACCGATGCTCCCTAAAGCAAATGATCCTTCAAACCGTGATTAAATGCCAGAGAATGCTATATTACGTCATGGAGTTCCTCTCAAAAAGATAAGCCATGGTGGAGGTTGCCTCCTTTTTCCTCCTCAGTGTTTTAGTCCAAAGCTCAGAACCAGAATTCAATGCAGGATTTCAGATATCTGTGATGTAGTATTTGATCTCATTCACATCTCTCCTCCCCATAAATGTACACATGACCATGAAATTGTGTCTACTGTTGATATAATCATAACAGACTTGCATCCTGAGGCACAACACAGAGCTGTAAAAACGTACAGTCAAGGATTTGACCCTGTGTTGAGAATATATCTTGGACCCTGCAGCGGAACCACAGCACACAGATCCAGCAACACCTCAGGTGTGCCGTGATATGGACTGAAAAAAAATTATTTTTTCCCACAAGCAGACAGCTGGAGGACATAAACTTCATCCCATCGTCCCCTCAAACTCGCACCTCTCCGCTCTCACCCGAAGCCGATCTATTTCTTTTCCCTTTTTCCAAACACGAAAACAAAAACGGGAATGGATGTCTTTGAAAAGAGCCGCTGCCTCGCATTCAGCCACGGCCCACTTCCTCCTGAGAGGCGGTGACATGATGAATAGACAAAAACGATCCTGTTCCCAGAGCTTAGAGTGGACTATAATCAAGATGAATGTTTGTCTTAGATTGCTCACCGCTGTCAAAAACCCCACTACGTCTCGGAGTTTTAGACAGCGGCGGAATTGCTGGTAGAGACAGCGTGACATGGAAAAGGAGGAGGCGAATCAATGAATCGTCTATTATGTCCAGCGCTTATGAATAAAGCGCTGCCAAAAGGAAACCTTCAGAGGCCTTTTTCTGTCTTTAGCCTGATGTCATGATCAGCTTAATACTCAGACTGCTTGTCTTCCAGTATTGACCCATGGCCTAATGGTTTTCCTTGCACAAACATCTTTCAAACGGCTCTTTATTGCTGCTATTTTTCTGGCCTCTGATTGGTTCTCCACACCACTTATTCTGCGAGGCACAAATTGGATTGTCCTCCTGCATCCTTTTGTACGTGCACGAGGAGCAGTTTTTAAACGCATTAGGCACTTTTCCTACCACAGTGACTCGTGTTACGGACAGACTTTGATCACCTCTGTGCCGTAGCAAGTCCACGACGCCGTGCACGAGGCCAAGAGGCTGACGGTGACTCCCAGGTGGAACATCCAGGTACCTCATGGAGCAAGTTCAAGCAACTTCCAGTCGGATTAATGAGGCGCTATCGTGTAATTTGGACTCTGGTTTGCCTCATTCATCCTATCCTCCATTAGCAACCCACTCACCAGAGTAGATGTAATTCTTGTATAATTTCAGCCTTTCTGATCTTGTGAGATACTGACTGTGGCATCTGCAGCATGGACGCAGCAACCGTGGCTGCATTTGAAGCAGGTGACCGATGCTGCGGCGACTTCCAGGACCGCATTATCAATTATTTTCAGTCACATATGAAGGTTGGGACTGGAGAAAAACGGACACACTGCAAATTATTTGGTTCTTACCAAGAAAAAAAAATTTACATTTAGAAGCGTTAGATATTTTTTCTTGTTTTAATAATTACTGTCTTATTTTAAGTCTTCAATTTAATCAGTATAATCTTATATCAAGTAAAACTTTACTTTTTGTCTCAAACAGGCAGAAAATCCAAAAATGAGACAATTAACACTTAAAATGAGATGTATTACGTTTTTTCCTCCTCCTCATCAAAATAAATCTTGTGTTAAGATTCAATACCAAACTATACCTTTCTTAAATCTAGAAACAAGTGTTCCTACAATCTTAATTTAAGAAATCTTACCAAGTGAGATTATCTTGCTGCATGGACAGATTTTTTTCACTTGTTTTGAGAACCTTTTTCCTTAGTTGTAGTGTTTTTATCTTGTTTGAAGACCCCCTTTTTTTGCAGTGCAGCGACTGCTTTTCAAAACATTACTGTAGAAAGAGGAGAACAGTTACTTTTAATCTATTTGTTTAATCTGATTTAGGTGTCTTTATTTGTTTAATTCATACTTGACCAAAATCCTTTTGGCATAAAATGCAGCTGGAACACCATTGTTTTTCCCTTTTTTCTTCAGTATGCTCAACAAGAAGGGCAGATAGAAGATGGTGAGGATGCGACAGAGAGGATTCTGGGTAAGAAATCCTGTAGTTATCCTTACCATTTAACTAATTCAACAAAAGGACAAAATGCTCATATACAGTCATGGAAAAAATTATTAGACCACCATTTTTTCTTCACTTTCTTGTTCATTTTAATACCTGGTACCACTCATCATCATCACGTCATCATGTGACTAAAACAGACAGAAAAGAAAACACTGAATGCATAAAAGCAGTGTTTTTGGCAGTACAACGCCATAGCTATTGATGTAAAAACTTAAGTGATTTAGGTTATAATCAAGAAAACCATGGAAAATGGTAAGATATCAGCTCTTAAATAAAACTCTTATGAGCAATCTTTGTGGTTATTGTTATGTTTGTCCAAACAAATGTACCTTTAGTTGTACCAGGCATTAAAATGAACAAGAAACTGAAGAAAACAAGGGTGGTCTAATAATATTTTCCATGACTGTATATAAACAAAAATGCTCACACAAGTTTAAGATATTTTGTTGTTCATGCTCCGGTGACAGTTTTAGGACAGTCTCCTTCCTTTTTTTTTTATTCATCCATAGAAAATATTTCCTGAGTTTTCAGGTGGAAGCACTTGACTGGGCTGTGTGGAACCATGACATCACTTTCTGTTCCTTCACCTTTGTGATGAATCTGTATATCGCCTCCAACCTGGCCCTTGTCGCCCAGATGTCACACTAAATTCCTGCATGCAGCCTGCAAACTCCATCAGCTAGCCGGCAAAGGCGGTAAAGGCTGATTCAATTTAGCGTTCTCCTGTGGATTGCATGTACACATATGGGTTAATTTGCTATGGTAGATGAATACAAATGTCTCCTACCTGCGCCGTGCACTCATAAATCAGTCATCTTGTGGCTTCTCCGGATCTCTGATGTCGTCTCCGGGGAGCCGCAGAGTGGCGCGACGCCACGTCGTGTCCTTGTTAAAGTGCTCTCTGCGGTTTATGTGTCCACTGGCTCTGTGAACCGTGGCCCAGGGATTTACAACACCTCATTACCGAGCCATCATAAAAACCCCCATGTTTGCAAATGTTAATGCTTGTGATTTATATTGAAATGTCGTCTGCATGTTGCGGTTAAAAGGCGTGTTAATGGGGGAATGACAACGAGGAGAAAGGTGACGGACGGACAGACTGGGATATCAGACGAGAGGAGCGTTGCGATGACTTCTGCTCCTCCATCTTAGTGTTTTTCCTCCTTCATGCTCAGCGGTTTGTCATGAAAGCTGCATCTCTGCGATTAATCCCGGATACCTGTCCTTCAGCCGCCGACAGAACTGGGTCAGGTTTGTGTCAGTTTGTGGGCGCCGCTAATGATTTCTTGTTATGCTGTTTAACAATTTGACGTACAGAACTGTGGGTGAGCATGTAAAGATAACTGTCAGTGATGGAGATTATGAATATATATATATATAAAAAAAAGGAGCGAGGGAGAGTCCTTCCCTCCGCTGCTCTCCTCAGGAGGTGACACACTTCCACATCAAAGCTGAGATGTAGCTTATTAGCGCAGCTGAGTGAGACCGATGGTGTGGTTCAAACGCTCTCGCTCACTTTCAATTACACTTCTGGAGACGGAATCAAATTTATATCAAGAAGAAATGTGATTCATCAAAGCAAACAAAGCGCCGTCCTCCAACTCTCTGGTTTATAGGCAAGAGCTCCTGATAAAATACCAAACGTCTGAATTTCATCTCCGCAGATTAAAATGCAATCCGAGTCCGCTCACGCCGGATGAGTTGCTCCACATGGGCATGACCATTCCTGCACCGATGAGGTTTTTCATAGCCTCCAAGACCAAGCCGAGGTTGCTGAGGGTTTGGGCCTGATGGGCCCGATAAGAGTGGAAACAAATCTGTGGCTAAAACAAGGTGATTTCCTGAAGGGGAGAAGGTAATACGCTCCAGATCTTTACTAAGAGATGCCATTTCAGCTGTGTCAACAAAGACCGGACCCTCTGGGCCGTCTGCTCTTTACTTCCTCACTATCTGGCTTGACCAACAGGAATCGCTTTGCAGATTTTTTGGCTTCTGCTCGTGCAGTTTTGACAGGTCACTGTTGATTTCTCTCTCCCACATCCTCCTGCGTCTACTGGCCATCCAGCATTCACATTTGGACTCCAGAGCAGAGGTAGGATTGCGTTCAGGTGAAACGATATGGGAAGGCAGCGGCCAGCAAAGCCGACGCTGGTTTATCAAGTAACCTGACCCTAAATATTCTGCGTAATAATGATAAATCTAGTTACTTTATCACGATGAAGGGTTGGCTTGTGGAGAGAAAAACTGAAACTGATCCCCAACTCTGAGGTTTTCGTCTCAGTTTTCCAGAGCGTCCCGGACCACAGCGGCTTTAACTGTCATGAGCGCTTTTGTGAGCTCTCATTGATACGTATTCTGCGGGATTTTAAGTTTTATTAGAAATAAATCCTGGTGTTTTTCAAGTGTGTAGCAAGTATCCTCCTTTTGAAAGGTCTAATCTGATGGGTTTAGTGACCTCTAGTGGCAGAGTTGTAGATTGCAACTCTTGAACACACAAGAAAAAAAAGTGGTGTCCTTCAAAACAGGTAGGGACCACTCTGGGGTCCGGCCCAAAGGTGGGCTCGGACACTTTGACAGGACATGAACCCTTTTGAAGCTGCTGGTAGACAAATCAGAGGGTTTCAGATGAGATTTGAACCATATACGAAGCGAGGTTAGTTTCAGAAGTCAAAAAGCTGTCTAGGTTTAGGCACTGAAACATACTTTCTCTAATAAAGTTTTAAAGCACTCCTTTACTCCGACTGCTTAGAGTACTGGGATTTTAACAGAGGCAGGCCCTTTTTTTTCCTTTTATCACTGCTTTTACTGTAACTTGTCATTCTTGCAACGCTGCCTTGATGCCTCACAATGAAATCTGGACCGGTGCACACAAACACGACGTGCAGGTCAACCGTGATCTTCATTCTCTCCGATGGGAAAACACAAGACTGGTACGAAAAACGTCCTCTCTTGTATTCTTTAGACATTTTTACAGCTTGTTTGAACGTTACATTTAAAACAGCAACTTTTGATGTGAAGTATTGATCTCCTTTTAGTCTCCACCGATGTTTAAATGGACTTGCTGGACTCCTCAGCTTAGTTCACCAGCTAATAGGCGTCTGAGCTCCAAAAGGAAGCAGCACTGATGCATTTTGCATGTCTAAAAACTAAAGTGCAGTTTAACAGGGGCCAAAACGCTCCACCGAGAGATTTGCAGAGCTATGTGTTAATTCTCTGTGGGTTCCTTCCGACCATCAAACCCTCCTCGCATTAAACCAAGTCTGTCTGTAAAAGAAAAAAAAAGAAAAAACTCCTGGTCAGTTCAGCTTGAAGCTGCAGCCACACTTGGCTTCCACGCTCAGCCGTGGCGGTTGCCACTTGGATGAACCTGCTCGGTCTTTCACTCAGAGTTTGCCTGAGTGTGATTTTCTCCCGTCAGTCCTGAGCCGAGACCCAAAAACCTGTCACGGTGACAGGATCTCTTCGTGCACCTTTCCAAATATGCTTTCCAACAGCTAATCAAGTGTCATCTGAGCTGAGATAATCGTCATCCTCTTTATTTTAAAAACGCAGGACGAACATGGCTTCGTTTGCTCTCTGAAGTGGTGTCATTTAAACGCCCGCGAGACAGAAAGAGAGAAAGCATTTCATTGTAAGCCAAAGTCTGTGTTTACGTTCTGAGGACGGCGCCCCAAAGTGAGAAACTAACGATAATGACTGTGATTTACAAGTCCGTATTTGCTGTCGAGGCTCGGCGGTGCATCCGCGTGTCACTTTTGTTGCCGTCCTGCGAGGCCTTTGTGTCTTCTGACAACGAGCGCTTGGCTGGTGGTCCCGTTGAGCCGAGCGCCTGGAAGAACAGCCACGAGACAAATGGACCGAGGAGCCCTGGTGTCAGCTCAGACAACCGCCCGCCGTTTCCAGAGGGGCGCCTGAAGTGATAGCCACCGGCGGTACTGCGCTCCCTCTGATGCGAAGCCTTTGTCACCTGACAGCGTCTCTCCTTCCCTTTTCCGTCGTGATTCAAGCAGAGAGGCAGATTTAGTGGCAACGCATGTGAAAGGGTTTTGCAAAACTGGATTGTTTTGGAAAGGCTCTCTCTTTTTTTTTTTTTTTTTTATCTTGGTGAAGTGGTGAAGCATGAATTAAAGATGGAGCAGGGGATTTGCTATCACAGTGTGATTCTAGCACTGAATACCAAAGAGCTGGCTTACTTCAAAGCTCGATTGATGGCCGTTCGCATCGTATCCTGGTGCACTTTACAAGAGCGCTGCTTATATTTATATAAAATAGAACAATAAGGTCATATATATATATATAAAGAAAAGCAAACTTCCACCACTTCCTGCTGTTGTCAAGGCAACCGCGACCAGTGGCGATCTGCTTTCAGGCACGAGAGGGAAACAACTATTTCACCGTCGGCTGGCTAATTAAAACCAAAGAACAACAAAAGGGGCAAGCGTGAGAGGGAGGTTTTCCAAATCTTTGCTTTCATTTAATGTTTTTTTTTTACCTTCCTGCGGCTCAGAAGAACAAGCGGGGAGTCGTTTTTCGACATTAAGACGTCGTCAGAGGACGCGCGTGGGAGAATATTTCACAGCTAATTGAGCCGGCGTGATGCTGGGCAGTGTCGTCGTCGTCGTCGTCGGGGGGAAAGATAGTCGAAGGGCTCCGGAGGAGAACAATCAGAGAGGCTTAACAAGCTCTCTCCGGCTTCTCACGTCAGCGTAATTAAAGGCAAGTTGGTGGAAAAAAAATCAGCCCCTGCGAACCGCTCAGGAAAGAGACGAGAGCAGCACGTCTTATCACAGGGACAGCATCCTCGAATCTGATTCCTACTAGAGCTGGGCAGATCGATCCAAATACCGATAATAACGATACCAACGCTGGTATTGATATCGAATGATACTTGTGTAAAAATATCGATACTCAAGCTTTTTTCTCTCCCATAAGCACTGACTGAGTGCAAATTCGTTGAAGTGTGTGTCCTCCTCCTCTTCCCCTCTCGTCTCGTCTTTTGACGTCGCCTTTCAGTCCAACAGAGAGTATCCAGGTAGATCAGAGTCAGGGCAGGAATTTCGCGGCAGCCACGGCGGCCATGGCCGTCGTGGCCCTTCATCTTGGCCGTGATGCCCTTCCGAAAATTGGTTGCTTAACGGCCACTGTGGCCTTGGTGCCCTGCTCTCTCCCGTTCCTTCGGCTATCATCAAGTTTGCGCCGTAGTGCCCATCGGTAGGCCTACCTGTATTAAAGCTAAACAGTCGGAGCGGAGGTGTGTTCTACTGCGGGATCCGTCCATAACTCTACAGCCGCACAGCCTTCTATTATCATTAGCGTTCTGTCTGTGGGATAAACAGCACAACGATACCACGAAGACGACATTAAAGGTAAGTGTTCAAAAAGCCATCTGTTTTCTGGATCACATAGCTTTTCATTGAGCATAAGGACTTTAAAGATTGAGCCCGGGACTATAAATCGTAATAAATCGCTCCCAACTTTTAATTGATAAAGAGTTGTTAGACTTGGTTCTAGCAGTAGCCTATTAGCCTCCCTGAGAGGGACCTAGCTATCCAACAAGCTAAATCAACACTTCTGTAAATCGTTCGTGTCATATCTTATTGCTATAGCCTATTAATAATTTTTAATGTTTCAATATCAGACGGAGACTGTCATGTCTCGCTACTTAGCCTTCTGAGCTATGGTTGCTAAGGCAACCCAAGTAAACGGTCTCCTGCAATCAGCTGTTTTATCGTAAACTAAAGCCTCCAAATAATCCTTTTCTTGCCAAATCAACTTCTCTGTCTCTCTTCTATGTGTGCAGCGAAGCTTTGCTTGTTAGTCTTCATTTCATCGCCAAAATCAGGATGTTATTAAATGGAATTCGTTTATAGAGAAAACATCTGTGACTAGAAAACACATCATAAACTCACGATTGATATATGATTCAACAACAACTTACAGGCAGGATGACGATGCTGAGATAGATTAATTTAAACTCCGACATTCCTGTTCTATACACGATACACTTCTGAGACTTCAGGTGCGCGAAAGTGAAACCTAAACTCTTTAACACGTATCATTACAGAAATACGCTCCGGGGTGGCTAAAGCATTTGAATAATCAGTAGGCTATGAAAACGTGATAATATTATTTAAAAATATTTAACATATTCACTCTAAACTTTTTTCCCTCAGAAAGAAGAAGCCAAGACGGGAACGAGTCCAGATTAGTCGCAAAAGAGCTCTGGAAGATGCAGCAAAAACCTGCCAAAATATGACACCTACTTTAAAAGGTTATCATGGAATAGTTAATTGTTAGATTCTTCTTATTTTAGCCTAAGTTTATGTGGTACATTTAGGAAATAACATTTGGTAGGAATTAATACCCCTTTTCAGACATGTTAAACCAAATATGTGTTTTACATATTGGTATGTATGTGTATGTATATAGATCCGTGTGTATACATTGGATATAAATGTTGTTTATTTTTTGGGGGAAATATGTCCAATTAATATTTAGATTTAATTATAAGAGGTTCTATATGTTTCTAAATTATGGTTATACACATGTGTCAGTGTATATTGATTTATGAATTATTATATATTTTATAAATATATTTATTTTCAGATACATAGATTCATGATAGTGTTAAAATTGTCTATGCTTTAAAAGATTGTTTTGACATGTCTGGAATTAATCAATAAAATGAAATGAAATATATTAACTAATTGTGCCACTTTGATTCATCATAAAACTGTTTTAAATTTTTCAGCCAGTGTAAAAGACAGAGGGAGCATAGAGAGGTGGAGGCCAACTGTTTTTCCTTATGGGCCCAGGAAGACCCCAGGTTTTCCATCCCATCATCAGATGACGATTTAAATTAAATTTATGGCTGTGTAATAACCTGATAAAAATCAATAACATTGACTATTTTGTTGTCTGTTTCCCTTTGATAAAAGTCCCAAAGTTGTGGTAGCCTATTAAAAATATCCAAGGTTCTGAATTCAAAAACTGTGTTCTGCCATTTATTAGCATATATTGTGTTTTTTTTATTATGGCCGTGTTGCCCTGACATTTGGCCTTTGTGCCCTCAAAAAAAATGCCCCTTTGAAGGCCAAGTGGCCTTGTCCCTCAGATCACGAAATTCCAGGCCTGATCAGAGTGGTCATCTTCAGCATCAATTCATATTAACTTTCAAAGTATATGTTACTTAAGTAATATGTTACTGTAGCCAACTCCAAAAAATCTAATTAAGACCTTGAAATAACCCAGTACATGTCATGCATCCCATTAAAAGGTGTTATTTAAGATAAAATAACACAAGATAGTCCTTTATTTATCCCACAATGGAGAAATCTATCGAGTTAAAGCAACAAGAAAGGGCACACAGTGCAAACAAAATTACACAAGTATTGAAAGATATTATATATTAGTTGGACTAGAAAAAAATTCTTTACTATCACAATTAACATTTTTGGGTAAATATTTCTTTTACCGAACGTTTGCAGAAATTCTATCCTGGGTTTTAATAAAATAATCAAAATCACAAATCACAAAACACCAAAAGTATAGCGAACCGCAGCCAGTCAATGGTGAAGTCTTTATTTATGCTCAGCCTTCTTCCTTATTTGAACATAAATCTGTTTCTTTCTATCATAGCCGTTCTTCCCTTTAACACCGTAAGAGCTAAGGGACAGATAAATGAAATAAAACGAGCTCTTACAAGAAACAAAACAACAAACTTTGTAAATGATTTCACCACAAAATGCCTTATAACCATACATTTGTGCATAAATCAACATTCCACACCAGTTAAATGACAATAAAAACGTTTGCTACATAAGCAGGCTCAAAGACTATAGTTAGCTCAACACCATCACCGTGTGGTCAAAACATATGCACACTACACAGAGGCTAGCATTAGCATGGCTATTAGCGCGTGACCAATTAGGCACCTTTTAGCATTAAATCACACAAAGGACACATAAGAAAACATGAAACATATCGTTTGCATAAATACCTTGTTCCCAGTACTAGCTGGGTGCTCAACCGTGTGTTGTAGAGCACTTTAGGAGCAGACTTATTTTTACCAGTTTACCGTATGCTTGGAGTAACGTAAAGCAATTGTTTTTACAGACACGAGAGCTGGCTGCTTCCCGTAACCTGATCGCCAAAATAAAAGAAACAGGAAGTTAAAACATTGTTAATGAAATGTCATTTTAAGAGTTACTTACAAAAAGGCCAGCAGTTTCATGATAGATCAAGCTTAAAAGTATCGGTACCGGTATCGGCAATACTGGCCCTGTATTTACTTGGAATTGGATCGATACCAATATTCCCAGTATCGCCCAGTTCTAATTCCTACATGCTGGAGACACGCTTGTTTTCAGCCTGTCAGATTGGTGCGACACCGACACAGAAAGTACATGTTGTGCAGCTTTTACTGCAGTCGTCCTGGGTATCCGTCGCCCAGAGTCACCTGCACACAAACACAAATTATCCTCATAAAATAATCATGCCCACTCAGGCAACCGTCAGGCCCTGAGGGGGAAACGCACGGCGGCCGGACCGCGCAGCACAGTGACGGTGTGTCAAAGCAAAAAGTTGAAGATGGACAGTCGTGATGGGTTCATTATGATTCCGCCGCGGTCTTTTACCGTGTTTTGACATCCGACAGTCCCCCTGAGCAGAGCTGTTGCCAGGAATTCATTTCAGTCCGAGCCAGGTCGGGTTATTTCACAACAGGACAGAAAAAAAAAAAAAACTAGATTGGCTGATGTTCTTCATTTCTGCGTGAGCCAATGGACGTACAAACCGGCGGGAAATCCCTCGACATCAACTGTAACTGAAGCCAAACACACAGATGCATAAACACACACAAAATTGAGCGCGTGACAACACACAGCGGGGGGGGGGGGGCGGTAATAATGAAACCCAGCGTCTATTTCCAGTATGTGATCCCTTCCAGTTCCGTTCGTGGATTCCTGCATTCATTTGCCATAAAAAGTAACAATAACAGACATCCACAACGGGATCAAGCTGATAACACAGAAACTATTATCATTCCCCATGTCTTTATTGGAGAGGCTCATTAAACATTCACAGGGCTCCTGGAAAACTTCATGAAAGCTAATTGGAATCAATAGTTTGCACACCGAGGGTCCCATTAGTGAAATGAGTCTGGAGGTGCGGTTTAAAGCTACGCTGACTGATCAAAGTCGGTGCTGTTGTTTATTGGATCCATCTACTGATGTGAACCAGGCCTCAGAAAAAGGAGATCTGTGAAGAAGATGCATGATCAAGAGTCGCTGGTCTGCATGAGGCTAGAAAGAGGTACACGGGCATCTATTACTACACTAGTTAGTGGCGTGGCTACTGTGCAGCTAAGATGACTCCAGAAGGTAAAATGAAGAGTTCCCAGCGAGGTAAAGAAGAACCCACGAGCGACGCCTCAATGCTTGGAGACGTCACTGGAACTGGCGAACATCTCTGTTTATGAGCAGCAGACAAGAGTCACCGAGCGGGCAGCGCGTCCGAGGCAGAACCCTGGGGAGGAAGCCAACCGTCCCAGAGGAAACACTGCTGCACGCCTGAAAAGAGCACCGCGGCAATTTGCAGCGCTACAAGGAAAATGTTTTATGGACTGATGAAACAAGAGCAAGACAACCGTTTTCAGCTTCTCCCTTTTTAGGGTCTCCACAGCAGCTCATTGTGTTCTGGATATTGATTTCGCATCAGACTTATGCTGGATGATGCCCTTTTTTTTTATACGCTTATTAAAATTATTGCCTCCAACCATGTTATTTACAACAACAAGCTGCACAGATTCAAGGTTCCAGCCATTTAGATGTGCAGTCAGCATGTCTGCACGTCATCAATCCAGATTTCTTTCACCACGACTTTACAAATCTCGTCAGCACGGCCACGCGCATCAACGCATGTATATTTATTCACATTTCATACTAAAGAACAGAAACAATTCAGTCAGTGAGAACGTCAGAAATACATGAGAAAAGGGTGCAGACGGGTTTAAGAGAAGAAAATAAAAATGAGATGAAATAAGTAAAGACGCAAGGTCATTCATTTCATTTTGCTCCAGAGGAAGTTAATTCCAGCAGAAGGCAAGACAATGACTTCAACAGCAACAGGAAGTAATAGCGTTGTTGTTATGTCCAGCACATTAATCAACATTTAAACTCTAGTGTTGCATCTTCTACAGTGTGTTAAAGATTAAGAGATGTTTCCATCCAGCCATGTGCAGCAGCTGACTCTTCATCCAGATGATCTTTACCTAGTTTTTTCTTTGTTTTGATAAAAACCAGTCCTCTCTTATTCCTTCTGTTGTCTTTTTCTGATGAAATGCGCCTGTTGTCTAAGAGCTCCCAAACAGTGCATCGAACTAAGTAGCTGTTGGTCTCATTAGTTTGTGATCCAAATGCACTAATATTCACGAGAATCCAGAAAGTAAGACCTTTCTTATAGAAGCACTGCCTCTCCCATCCTGAATGATGGTCCCAGTCCGGCCCAGTTGGATGACTAGATATCGGATTCACTGAAATGTCCTACCTGGGTCTAATGAGCTTTCCCAAAAATGAAAAAAAAAAAAAAAAAAAAAATTACAATACAACATTTGAATTAAGGTAATAAAAGACACAGGACTTTGTGGAAATGCCTTGAAGATGCAACAAAAGGTAAGAAGGTTTACATGATGTATTGGTTAATTACTGTACAATTACAGGTTGAAGCAATCTTGTAAGAACTAAAACTGCGATTCCTTGACTGACCACCAGGTGCTGGTCCCAAAACAGAGCAAATCTCCATTGACCTCCATGTTAAAATAGCAAACTTTATAGCATGAATAAACACATTAACAGCCTGGTACAAAAATCAGTTTTGGTCTCTGGTTAGATTTTAAATCCACCCAGCTGTATGGCGGGTTAATTTTTTTGTACTACGTCAGGTAAAGCTATGTAAAGTGTCAAATTAAAGGCAACCAGCATAGCCATATCATTATTCACTTCAGTTCAACTTTATTTGCAGAGCGTCTATTACAATACAAATAAAATACAAATTGCTCTTTTCAGAGACCCAGAGCATGACTCCGAGCACATATTAACTACAACTAATATTATTAAATCTAAATTAAAGAAACAATGGCAAGGAAAAACTCCCCTTTCAGAGGGAAGAAACCTTGAGCGGGACCTGGATCAGCCTGGTAAATTGCTATATTGATTTCTGAGCTGTGAATTTAATCCTACAGCCTCGAATTACTGGACCAAAGTGGGAATCTATCTGATACGCCACAGCCGCCTCATTGATGAAGCAACAGTTCAGTTGTTCAAGAATGCTCAGAACGGGGGGGTGGGGGGTGGCGCCATCATAATTTGGGCTTGCTTTCCTGCCTCAGGACGTGGACCACTATCATTGAGGGGATAACTAATTCCCCATGATTACCCAAATGTTCTCCAGGACAATGCCAGGGTGGATGGAGAAGCTGGGTGATGCAGCAGGACAATGACCCTGAATATGGATGACAATATATCAATCAATCAATCAAAACTTTATTTATATACCACTTTTTATACATATAAAATGCCACACGAACACGAACCCTCACAGCACAAAGTAAATAGTTTAGTAACATGGCAGGTGAGGAAAAACCACCATCCATACTGAGAGGCGCTACAGCCTGCGGCCACAGGGGGCGCCATCCCAGAGACCATCTCAACCCAGATAGACCAGGGTAGACCTACACATTAGGCAGAGCCCCCCAGTCCTCCAGGTCCGAGGGATCTCCAAGACCACGCCCCCACGGGCCGACCAGACACAACTCTGAGTATGGAGGGCCCCCATGAAGAAACACTGAAGCTAAAAACTAAAAGATTAAAAGAGAGTAAAAAAGGATAAAAACAGACAAAACATAAAATAATGATAAAATGTATAAAAATGTAGACGTAATAGCTATGGGTTTAAAAATAGAATTTAAAGATTTACTGGTAATAAAATGCAGAAAGACTCAAAAATAAATAAAATCATTAAAATCATTGCAGATTAAGAAACAGTAAAATAAAAGAGATAAAAGAGTAAAATAAATCAGGTAAAAGCCAGATTATAAAGGTGAGTCTTGAGCCTCCAAGTGTCCTCACATCAACCAGGGCCAAACTCTCCAGTGTTTCCTCAGGTAAACGCAACGGTTCAGGTGAGTTCAAAGTAATATTCTGTTGAGGTAAAAGACTGGATCTGATATCATCGATTTTACTTCTGAAATGGTCTGCAAAGTCCTGGCAGAGGGCGTCTGTTGGCGTCAATATACCACAAGATGACTTCAGAGAAAGAAAATCTAGATTTTGGAGTGGTCTAGATGGAGATGAACCCACCCAAAAATGCTGTAATGACCTTAAGAGAGTCGTCCAAATCCAAATATCCTCCAAATGTGTCTGAGCTGAAGTTCCTCTGGAAAGCAGGACGGTCAAAACGTCCTCCTGAATGCAGCTCTGATCCTGAGCTCCAGAAAGGCCTGCCAGAGAAAGCTTTGATCAGCTGTGAGATTTGTGCAGACATCCACTTAAATATGGAGTTTACATACTTTTCTCTAACAGTATGAATCATAAAAACTAAATGCTTTCTCCTATTTTTTCCCCCCAGTTTTCCATCTTCTCTCATTATTCTCTCTTTACAGTTCAGCTCCACCGCTGACCTCACTTACCGCTACTGTCATGGCAACGCCTGATCCTAATTAACTGTCACACATGACGTTAGTTACGTGTTGGTTAGACGATGGAAAAAAATGTTTCATCAGCGTGTAAAAACCTGAAATCGGCCGCTCTTAGATACCTCTAAATGGTTTTAAACAGGAAGCGATTTTACACCACGAACCACCCTTTTGATCCAACACTCGTAAAAGAAACAACAGCCCTTTACGGTAATTAAAGAAAAGCACGCACTGCCGTCAAATGTTTTTACACGAATCTGACTTTGATATCCTGGGTGGGGAGCTGATTTTATTCCTGTTTTGCTGGCAGGTGGTTCTGATGACAGCCGTGTTATATATGTTATATGACGGTGATCATTTCGTGCAGTTTGAAGTTTAAACCCTTTTTTAAATCTTATCAACTAGATCAGGATTCATGTTTTCGGTTTGGAACCTTTTAAATGTGCGCTATATGGACTTCATTAAGCGTTTAGCATCCCGTGCAATGTGTTACAAAGGAAACAGTTTTAAAAAAAATGCCATTGTTGACCATTGCAATGAGGGACAGATGTTGCCTGATGAAACAGAAAGGCTGAGCACGAAGCACGAAGAACCAGGAATCTTTGGAGATATAAATGATAAATGATATAAATCAAAACAGCAATGATAACAAAGCATGAATCGTTAGAGCCCCGAGGTTTGATTCAGTTGTTCCCTGGGGAAGGAGGAATTTAGTTTGGTATTAGCATGGATGCTACGTGCGAAAGTGTTCGGGACTGGAGCGTGCGAAACGTCACGAACCAGGGAGTCTTTCCGTTGAATTTGGGGTCAAAGAGATGAACGAGAAGACGGAAAAAAAAAATGCTGATGTCTCTGAGCGCGGAAAATATCTCTGAGCTCAGGGAGGGAGTCGTTGCCAGGACGCTGTTTTTCTTACGAGGATTTGTTTTCACTGGATGCCTCGTGCACTTGACCGGGGCCGCGACTTCTAAGGTGAATCTCTGACATGTAGATTTGTACTTGGCAACGGTCGGAAGACCGTCCGTGCTGTGAGAAAGCACGCGCTGGCCCTCGAGTTAATCTTTCACGTCCGCAGGGAATCGGCTGATATGTGAACACTCAACGAGTTGAGGAAAAGTTGGCGCCGGCTTCAGTCGTCATGGTTTTCATCAGTCAGCATTCACGCTGCTCTACTACTGTGTTTCCCTGCGTCCTGATTTTCAGGGACAATAGATGGTGGTGGTGATTAAAGCTCCTTTAATAAAGGTCATGTGGTTTACATGCTAGCAATCAAAGATTAATTAGCACCTACATTAGTCAAAGGGTGTCAGCTCAGCTAGAGGATTTTGATTTCTTTTATATTGCTTTTCATACACAGTGAATATAACTTATCTTAATAAAGGTTTACTTGACAGTCATGGTTGAAGCCAGTATACGTGTGGATATAAACATATATGTATCATTTAAAACAAGTTATATTTAGTTGGGTATCTGAAAACCCTCGGGGACACAGACATCCTTAATGTGGCAAAACAGGCGGATTTGAAAGTTCCATCGAAACATTTCCCTTCAAAAAGCTTTCTAAAAACTTTCTGTTGAACGATAGAAAAATCAGTCTCAGTACAATAAACAGTAAGATGTTATAGACTGGATGTCTGGGGAGTTTCTTCACTCCATGAATCCAAAGAGATTTAATAGTAGTAATAATAGTTTTATGTCTTTGTTAGTTCTTTTTCTCCCTTGTTCCATCTTCATTGACTCTGGCCTGGCAAATGTCCACTTCTGCTATAATCTCATATCCATCCATCCATCTATCCATCATCTATACCTGATTAATCCTCTGCAGGGTCACGGGGATCTGCTGGAGTCTATCCCAGCTCTCTTTGGGTGAAAGGCAGGGGTCCACCCTGGACAGGTCACCAGTCCATCGCAGGGCCACATGTAGACAAACAACCACACACACAATCACTCCTACGGGTAATTTATTACCACTAATGAAACCTGACATGCATGTCTTTGGACTGTGGGAGGAAGACGGAGTACCCGGAGGAAACCCACGCAAGCACAGGGAGAACATGCAAACTCCACACAGAAAGGCCCCTGCTGAGGTTCGAACCAGGAACCTTCTAGCTGTGAGGCAACAGTGTGAACCACCAATCTCATCTCATATGTTACCTATATTTCGATACCAAATTTAAATCTGAAACTGACCACTTGTTCAGTGAGTATACGTAGACATACCTACACACCGGACTCTTTACTTTACTTTTTTAAGGGCTATAAGCTTCTGTAGACCTGTTTTCCTTTTACATGTAACAGAGTACAGTGATCCCTTATTTTTCGTGGTTAATGGGGACCGGCACCCCCCCCATGAAACTCAAAATCCGCGAAACTGGAGCCAGAGCCCCCCCGAGCCGAAATAATATGTTTAAAATATGTTTAAAAACAGCAAAAAAGTAGCGAGGGACTGCAGCAAAACAAGACAAAGGCTCAACTGTGGCCTTTCTGTTACCTTCACAGCCTCTGGTCTCTGAACCGTAGTAAAGAAACCGCTGGTATTGTGTTATTTTTGGCTCGTAATTAGCGGGTAACACGCTAACAACAACAAAAGAAAAAGTCAGATTTTCTCTGCATGGAACTTTATTCTGGCACTGCAGGAACTTGTAACATCACACAGGTTGTATTGTTGGGCTCCTGTCGGTTAACAGAGAATATAAATCTATACATGCTGGGCTGCTGTTGATGCTCACTCCACTTTTCATCTAACCCCGTTTTCATTCTGCCGTCCCACGACACACACACTCCATTACCCATAAGGCCACGCCATTACCCATAAGGCCACCTTTTTAAAGGGGCCAGGCTGACTCATAACATTTCTTCGCTGTGAGAGAACGTGCACAACATCCTGTGGTGTTTCCACAATTTTTTCTTGATTTTTTAAAATATTATATATTTCTGAAAAATTCGCAAATTAACTAAAACCGTGGAACTTAAAGCGCGAATTGGCGAGGGATCACTGTATCTTTACAAGTTAGAACAGAAGCTTTCACTTAAATAAAGGATTTAAATACTTTTCTACCCATTGATCCATGCTTGTTCAATGAACTAGGGAACGTATAGAAGATGGATGGATGGATGGATGAACTTTTCTTGGGATTCATCAGTCCGGCCAAAAACCTGCCGTGAATTTGACGTGCACTTGGGTGAAAAGTGTTCGATGAGGTCCGGTGTTCTCATTTAATTCTCAGGAAAAACCTTTTCCTCCTATTATTTTAAGAAATGTTTGCCTTTAAAAGATGACAAACTGATTGACAAGACCGAAAAAAAAAACCCTCCACAGTTTCAAGCAACTGTTCCAACAAACTGGTGGTCCAAATATTTCCCAGGCCACAGAGAAAACTCAAATGTATCTAATTTTCCTCTCTGGTTTACACCCACAGGTTGAGGTAGAGAAGACTGGACTCTGATGGAGTCATCTGAGCATGAAAGTCAAACATACCGTTGATCTAAACGGCTGGATATCACCCAGTCCAGCAAAGAGAGCCTCCTCTGTGAATCAGGCTCTATTATTTCTCTTTTGCTCGCTCTCTAGTTTTTGGCCGCCACAGCCCACAAAAACATACCGGCCTTCAATCAAAAGAAAGGTGACTTTCTCCTTTTTCCAGAAAGAAAGGTCTGGGACCCTCACTACCTGAGGAGCTCCCCTTCAAAGAAACTCAATTTTCACTTAAAAAGGCAGACTGATCTTCCACCCTCTTTCATCGCTTGTCTCTCTCCCTCCTTCCCTCCCTCCCTCTATCCCTCTTCCTCTTCATGTGTCCACTGAGTTGTTCCTCCAGCCAGGACAAAGGACGATTACACAAATCTGTCACCCAGGAAATCCCAACACTTTATTTCCTCTCAGACAAAGAGCTGGTGACGGGTGATGAGTTTGTAGCTGCTCGGGGATTTGACACACTCTGGGGGAATAATAAAGCAATTTCAGTCTGCCAGAAAAAGTCAGAGGAAGGAGACAGAAAAAAAACACACACGAGGAAGATATAAATCACTCGTCTGATAGCTACGAGGTTTTTTTTCCTTAAAAAAAAACGAGAGTTAAATTGTGAGGAGAGATGAGTGGCTAGACTAAAGAGAGACTGTGGCGTGGTGGAGGAAGTGCACGCTGGCTAAATAAAAGCTGAAACACAACGGTTGATAAAAGGTTTTATGCAAAAAGGTGAAGTCCACGCACACACTCCCACCGTACCAAATAAAAGCACTAAATTACACTGATGCTGCACAGAATGTTGAATTTATGCATGAAGGTTATATTACATAACATGATGGCTATAACGAGTGAAGAATTATAGATTAATGAGGTTTAATTATGTCCCCATGATACTCAGTGAGTGATGAAAAATGCATTTTTCTTTTTAAATTTAAACAGATTTGAACAGATTAAAGTGGATATTGAAGAAATAAGAGTTTCTGTTTAACTTTCAGACTCTCAGAGCCAACAGAGACTGCAGACAGGTTTCCAGACAGCTCATTCCAACACAATCACGCTAACGATGCTAACTGCTCTTCCATCCTTCATAACAAAAACAAGCATCATAATCTTTTTTTCATGCAAACTTGAAAACAAGTTTGCATGAAAAAAGTTGCTGTAATTGCTGAAAAAAAAAAAAATTATTTACACATATAAAAAGAGAACTGAAAACTCTTTCATTTGATTCAATTTTTTTTCTTTTACAACTCTTGATTACGACCTCTCGAATATGTTGAGTACAAAAATCAGCTCTTGATCCGTCTCATAATCTAACACCATCAGCTCAGCCAATGACCAGTTTGAGTTTGCATGCACATGACCACCATGAAGCTCCGTGTCATTATTGTTCTTTGTGTTTGTTGTAGATCTTTCCTTGTATTGCATGTACACTAATTCGTATTGTACATATCCTGTGCTGCATGGACTTTGCAAAAAAAAAATTCTGCTAACAAACTTGGCTCTCTAAGGCCTCAATCATACTCTCATCCCAGACAGCTGAGGACGGTTGCAGATCTTCACCAGTTGCCAACATCTCCACTTCCAGGTTGAGTCCAAACAGGACTAGTTCAGTTAAAGTGTAATTCATAGTTTCACCACTTGGTGGTAGTGAACAAGATTGTTGATATTCCTTTGAGCAAGGTGGTTATACTTTGTGCGCCAAAATGTGCTTGGAGGGAACATCCTGTTCCTATCTGTTTTTTGTTTTTTTTCATAAAATTCAGGATCTGGATCTTCAGTCTTCTTTCATTTGTTCTTAGCGTCTGGGTTCATACTTGGGCCTGATTCCTTGGTTCCTTCAACTCCACAGTGCTGCAACAGATCCCTGGAAACCTGGACGTTCAGTTCAATTCAACTTTATCTGCATTGCGTCTTTTCCAATACAAATTTAATTTAGGTGCTTTTCAGAATCCCAAACCACGATCTCCAGGCAAATATTATTAACATTCAGTATTAAAGAGGGCAGTAAGATCTTCTTTTTTCTGAGGTGAAGTCAGGTTTCCTTTTATTTGAACTTCTTGGACATTTTCCTGAGATCTCAGCTGTACCTAACTTTTGGGTTATTCAAAGATTAAATACTGAATTATTTTGGTTCTGTAATCTAAATTGTTTTTTTTTTTTTACAATTGTCAGTGTCAAACTGGATAGACGATGCTTTTGTTAGTTTACTAATGACTGACAATGGAACTGTCTGAACACTTTTTTAACTACAAGTTCAACTTTCGAGTACAAATTACTAACCTGTAGTCGTGTGACTTTCTTTGGGACCATATAAGTTTGACTAACATTAGGACTCTTAATAAGCACCACCGTTGGGTTATTTTTACTAATTGTTGGCTGGCTGCTGTGATCAATTCGGATTTGGTAGTGTAAATTCAACCAGAGAAACAGTCCTTAGAGGCATTTAGTCCTGTGGGAATCTCCCCAGGTCAAGGTTTACCTTCAGTCTTTTAGTACTTTGGTAGTGAAGTATTAGCACCCTCTCGAATTATATGGTGCCAACACAACTACTGTAGTCATAGTGTCATGACCCAATCACCATGAGACCCTCTGTAAATATGCCCATTGCATCAATTTAGATGTGTTGATGCCAAAAAATGTGAAATATATCTCACAGACCACCAGTAGAAGCAGGGTGCTCCAGAGATATGGGTCAGAATAGTTTACGTCCATGATACAGTATGTCTGAAAATATAACTCCTTTGTTTAGATGGTTGATTTCAGTTCTGAAAAATAACATGATGGAGTTGTGATGAACTCCATCTTCCTGAAACCAGACACATACAGGAACACCTATAAATGCAGAGTTAACTTGGCTTAACTCTTATTGAGACTCTGTTCCCTCTGAGTCAATCATTCCAGGAGCGCTGATGTTTGGTTCAGCTCCTCTGGCTGGTCTGGCAGGCAAAAAAATCTTCTGTGGTTCCACTGCACTTAAACTAATCCCTGCCCTTCCTTTTTGCCAACACTGATGAGTGTAATTCAGTTTCACCCCATTATGACCTAAGGCTTTGTTTAAAAAAGCCTTTCAGAGCCTGAGGGGTTTTCTGGAAACCTCAAAGCTGTCCACTAAAATCTCTTATTTCTCAAACTCTGCAGGACATAAAGACTACTTGAGAGGTTAAAAACTTAGGCTTTAAATGCAAATTGCAGATTTTGCACTAATGTTTATGAATATAAAAAACAGAATAAAATCATATGGCTCATGTCTCTTGAAAATTTGGATGCAGCTTGTGCGTCACTCCAGACATGAAAGGTAAAAGCAAGCTTATGTCACATCATGTCATTATTGATTAAATATCCATATGCAATCCCATGAAAAAATGAAAAATGAAAATGAAAATGTGGCAATATGTCAGGAACCAAAGAAAGATACATCTGCATCCACTGCTGCAAGTGGCTACACTGGCTTGTAAAACTGAGGCCGGCGCAGAAATGGCAACACGTGCAGTCCCAGAAAATGACCAGTTGGCTCGCTGTCACCATCTTGGCTTCTTGGCACTTTGAATTTTCTGTGAACTTGACTTCTGAGCTTTGAATTAAGAGAGGCGAGACCCAACATTCCCCATTTGTCCTGGCTTGGTACTGTGGACCATCAGTGACTGGGGCAACGATGACAATGTGAGGTTTGAGATGGAGCTGGGTATTAATCCAGCACCTTTCTGGCTGGAGGGCAGCTGAGATTACCCACTGTGCTATGGCCACCCCCTCAGCTAAGAGAGCATAATCTCTCTTTATTTGAAAATAATGTGGTTTGTTTACTGTTAATTGTGCTAACAGACTGGCAAGACCGGCTCTTGGTTGACCTAAACGGGATTGAATGTGGGAAAAGCCACCTTTGCCACTAGTTGAAGGCTGAGCCAGCCCATAGAGGCTAAAATGGCAGCCAAAGTGGCTTCAGGCTGGGTGCAATGGTCACTTACAGGCTAGTAGCGTTTGGCCAGAGGTCGACCTGGTATGCGAAGCAGCCGGGGGTGCCCTCTGCTCAGTCCGAAGGCCACATGGCCAGACCACAGGTACCACAGCCATCTGGCGAGGGACGGTCGACTCTGGTAGCTCTTTGTGGAGCCCCAGCAGTCCTCTGGAGCTCTGGCAGCTTTAGTGACGCCATCAGGAACACAGATGGATGGATAGATTCAGCCAGAATGAATGTAAAGTAACATCAGTTAGCATCATAGCTTAGCATAGCTAAGCTAAGCTAAAGTAGCTAGCCTTTTGTAACTAAGGGAAGGTGGATGTGTTCCAAGTGACTGCCAAGCATGTTCATTCAGCTCATTAGCCCATTTTTGCATCAATCAGGGTGAGACGGAGCCAGCTCCTGCCAAGATAGCAACCCCCAAAGCTTTTGACAAATGAGCTTAATCACCATCCTGCAGAGCCCTTTGGGTGGAATCACAGAGGATTTTTCCAGTTCTTTTTATACAGTTTATAGCTGACACCAAAAGAAATGGATATCATGGGTAAGTATGCATCTCATTTATCACACTTTTCAAATAAAAAGACGGATATATTTATTACTAATACAACAAATATACACAATTTCGGGAGGTGAAATAAATAAATGTTTGGTTGAAATGTACAGGTGCCCTATTATGATAAGTTATTACTCAGTATAGAACTGCTTTTTGGCATATATTATATGCAGTGAAGACTACAGATGCTTTGAATTGTATAGCTTGATAAAAAAAACAAAAAAACAAACTGTGATTCATGATTCCTCTGTTTTTCATTTTTCATAGCTTAAAGAATATTTTTCTTACTCTGTAAGAAAAGATGGGTGATTATCATACGTCAATATAAACAAAACTAAACGGTGTATCACATGACAGTGCAACTGTGTGGTTCTCTGCTGCGGGCAGACACTGAGGAAATGTAAATGACCATAAAAACAGCAGCCAGAAGAGATACAAGATGTCTCTCTGACTTCATCTTGTTAATCTACAGCTACATTTCCTTCTGCAATCATATTTTACACCAATATTTCAGGGTGACAGCAGCAACGACTATCACTCATTCCTAAGTTTATGATGGCTTCCTTCCTCCTGATCCATCCATCATCAAATGTCAAATTATTAAGTTTCAGCAGAAGAAAATTACGTTTGCACTTTACCGCTCACCAAATCACTTAAAGCTATTTGCAGTTTCAGCTCAAGCCAAAATTACTGCTGTATTGTGGCCACATGGCAGCAGAAGGCTTGTTAGGTGACTAAAATGTTGCGCTCTTTATTATGGTAATGGACACTTTTCAAAAGCTGCTGCTTTGGAACTTTGCTCTTCAGGTGAATTATGTTCTTTTGAAATGCAGCTCTAATAGCATAGCTGCATAATCAACTACAGTCTGTATTTAAAGCCAGCTGCTTTAAATAGGTGCATTAGGTGCATTTAATCACATGTTTACGATGCAGTACTTTCGCAATCCATAGTAGTGAGTTGTGACATGCCAACATATCTCTAGACTAGTGGTAGACCATATTGGATAGCACAATGCCAATACTGATATAATCCACCTATGCACCTGCAGTTGTCAGAAGCATAGGTGACGTTCTCAGAAAATCTAAAGGCCCATTTATACTTATATACGTGCGTACCTCTGTTTGTTGCAAATGTCGTTTCCGTTACTACTCCTAGTTTGTCAGAGTCGCTTACGCAGTATCTCACTGTAAATAAAGTGAAGCACTGAACGATGTCAGTGTATTTCAGTTGCCTTTGATGTATGTTGTTGTGCAATTAAACCAAAAGTTCAAGCAGTTTGGCTGGAAAATTATGTTGTATTTCACATTTTTGCCACAAGGGCGCAGCCATCATTGAAGAAGACCAAATGTGATATCACTTGCACGGATGGTCGCAGACCAGCCCTGTTTTTAGGGGTTTCAGCAGATGCTGCCGGTTATCTTTAATGCTCAGGTATTGCCTCTGGATACTCAATTAAATGTCACTGAACAAAGGACTGGGTTACACCAGTTCTCACGTTCGTTCTCTGAGCATCATTTCCTCAGCTGTTGGCTAACTGCCCTGAAACTTTGTGTCGTGGTCTCACAGGTTTGCACAGTTTGCAGTGACCACCTTCAAGGCCCATTTATACTCTATGGGCCCGATCTTCCACCAGATCTCCTAAGACCGCTATTAAGGGATAGCGGGTAGCAGGGAGGGGTGTTCCCCCGCAAATAAAGCAATCTTCCACCCTTGCTAAACTCGCTATCCCATCTGCGCTACCCACTGTATTATGCATAGGAGTGGTTAGGGCGTTCCACCAATCAGTGCGTCAGTAGCCATTGCCTTTAAGAGCGTGTTGCGCTACCCGCAAGCCGCTACCCGAAAACCTCTATGGAGCGTCTTTTCATCCGGACTAGACCAGCTCTCATGCGCAGCTCGTCTGGGACTCTGCTGTAGAGCTTCCTCCTCTTCCTTCCTCCTCCTCCTCTGCCCTGATATATATATAAAAATATTCTTACACAGACAATTCCTATTGGCAACCTGAAAGTCCCAGATAGTCGGTGCGCTCTCGGTAAACACGCTCTGGTCATCTATGGTTTAACTGGCTAGCAAGCCGTTTAAGATGATCTCTGCCATTTTCTCAGGGGTTCAACTGAGGCCAAAGCACGCTTTTTATACAAGAGTTAATTCAAGACCAACCCCAGCCCGTGATTGCAAGATACCGAGTTTGCGGAAAGGGCAAAAGACACATCCATTGCCACACCTACAATGTGAGTAAGGGAGTTGGCATAACGGGTAGCAGCTTTAGGGAGCAGAAGATTGCATTAGCAGTTAGTGGAGGTTCCTAAACCCGCAATTTGCGGGTAGCAGTTCATGGGTAGCGGCTAGCGGGAAGTGTACGATCGGGGCCTATGTTTGAAACAGATACGGATTCTGTCCATCTCCTGCCTTGACTTTGTTTATGTTTTGGTACGTAGCTCCAGTGTTTAATATCATGGTCGAAATGGAGCAATACAA
Organism: Hirundichthys speculiger; assembly: GCA_018398805.1. Classification (NCBI taxonomy): domain Eukaryota; kingdom Metazoa; phylum Chordata; class Actinopteri; order Beloniformes; family Exocoetidae; genus Hirundichthys; species Hirundichthys speculiger. Next base: position 588,479 of record JAGFBZ010002129.1, read on the forward strand.
CTGGAAGTCATGGGGGCAGTAGTGAGCTTAGTGAGTCAATTGTTAACTAAATGCAAGACAAAAAAAAAAAAATCAAAAATGGCGGAAAACTTTGAGAAGTGGCTGTGCAAGTTTGTATGAAATTATATACATTTATAAGATGTTACAACTTTGGACTCAGTGAAGGAGACTCAAAAATATTGAAAATGACGTTCGTCATCTATTTTTGCGCATGAGTAAAATTAGATAAAAAGAATTTCCCATTAACGTAGGCACTTTCATTCGTGGTCTCTCACACCACCTGCGCTGTTTTTGCTTTCTTTGACTCCGGCGTAGCACAAATACTGCAACCTCCTCAATATTTGCTGTTTGTCTGTGTTTTGACTTGTCACTGCCCCCTGTTGGATGTCTTGCTAAACAGCCAGACAAATGCAAATAACACACAGAGGTAAAAGGAGTAGTAATGGAAACAACGTTTGTAACAGACAGATGTACGAATGTATATAAGTATAAATGGGCCTTTAGATTTTCTTATTATCAGGAGAAAGGAGGTTTTAATGAGCGTGGGTTGAAAGCCAGACTCTGCGATATCAATTTTTAGTTTTAGTGGCTGAAGTGAGAGGAATACCAAAAAATTGTTGCAGAGACTGTATCAGGCAGAGGAATAAAAGGTAAACTCAATCCTACTACCTGTCTCGTTTCATTCATTAGGCATCAGAGGCAAATTTGGGTACACAAAAAGAACATAATTATCGTTAATTTGCACGTCACTTCAATTATATCCTTGTGTTGTATTTTTTTTTTTTGTATATTTTATGGGTCGAAGAGAGAAGTGTTACCTAGACACGGCCTATCTGAAGTCAGAATGATAACTGTTAAGACAGCAGACAGCTGTCAAACTCAGGAGGAGTGAGATGGGCAGGACATCAAGTGTAGAGTGGAAAACCAAGGCCGGGTCCGTGCAAAACCAAGGCCGGGTCCGTGCTAGGCTGTTTTAAAATGCAGCTTTCAAAAACAAAAGATTTCCATCACAGCTCAGAGTTGGAAGAGATCTTCCATCCATGTCACACCGTTGTAATCGGTATCACAAATCCATCCATGCCCACAGGACATGCAGGCATGAATAAAAACAGCTGGAAATAATCTTTACAGCAGGTTGACCACATAACATTGTTCCTCCTGCACATGTAGTCATGTTTTTGTTCCTCTTTAAGGTTTTACCCCGACCTGCACTAATTAATATCTGACCATGGACTGAGCATGTCCACTGACCAAGTGGTAGAAGTGTTGTTCTTTGGTGGAAAATGGGATTTGGATCTGCTGAGAGCACCTTAAAGAGGACATGTGATGCAAATCAATCCCTCTTTTGCTCTTTTGTGCGTGAGTATATATTTGAGTAAATACAAAATAAAAAAAATCCTGTCACTTTCTTGGGTCCGCCCAGATCTGGAAACTATTCAGATTTGCAGGGTTCTGTGACTTCACAGGCTGAGATCGGGAGAGCATTTAGTTTTCCCATCTCGCTGACTTTGCCAGAGGTCTGAAGTGGGCAAAGCTGTATGACAGATCTCACAAAAGGCTCACTCCTTGAAAGATGGAGGCGTAGCAACATGCAGAAGTACTTGGTAGACTCTGCCGCTAAAACTAGGCTGCTACATACGTACAGATCTTTAACGACACGGCTGAAAACTGAATTGGCGTCCTCCATCTCATGACGGAGGCCTTTCAGTGTCTTCCCACTTTTTTTTAGTAATTTCTTGGCTTTTTCAACAGTTCATATCAAAGAGGCAGGAAATGGAGAGATAATAATATAAAATGATGCAGCTTTATAAATTAAGTACGGAGCATGCCCCGATTTCTGTGCAACAGCGATTCGTACTCACAAATTAGAGGACGTGTGGGGGCTGGAACTGTTTCGATTAAAAGCAGTGCAGGGAGTAATACTCTCACATGGACATAAATAAACCCGGACCGCTCCATCACTGACAGACTCACTCTTAAAATTCCACTCTGTTGCCCATCACAGCACAGTTCAGCCCGGTGGTTCAAACACTCCCTTTGCGGGGAGTGAGGGATGCGGCTTCAGCCTGGCCAACCATTGGAAACTCATTATTTCAGTACTAAGTGATGGATCATTTCCAAATGATCTCCATGTACACCTCAACAATTAAGCCACCAGCAAGGCAATTATAGATCAGCAATATAACGATGGGACACTGATATATTGCCGGGCTTTAACCTTTGGGCATGTGGACAGATTACACTTATTAAGCCACAGCTTTATTGGACCAATAAAAATCATTGTGCGCCCATATCAGCCCGCAAAACTGCAGGGTGGACATTTCTTTTTCCTGGAAGAAACATAGGTGAAATTGTAGCTTTATGGGAGAACAGAGGAAGCAAGTCGGACAAATCTCTGCAGGATGGGACATCTTGTTATTACGCATTTTATCACCTGAAGTAAATAAATGTAATTCAATGGTGTTAAATGGAAATGGATGGTGTTCAGTTAGTTTGTGTTAAACTTTTCTGCATCTAATGTCCCCAGAGGACAAATCCATACCGCCGTGATATGGGTAATGTGATTACGTTTTAAGGAAATGTCACCCATCGGGTGGATTTCCATTAAATTGGCCCATAAATTCTCAGAGACACACCGAATCATTATGATAAAGGTGATTTTGACTTTTCATCAAGGTCCATCGTCAGATCACATCTTGCACGCATGCAGTGAAAATGTTCCAACATCAATCAGCATAAAGTTTTACACAGACATTTGGAGTTCTTAGTCAGACTTCTATTTCAGCACCAGCAGCAAGGGTCCGTTTTAATCACTGATGTTCGCACATTTTGCAAGATGTATAACCACAGTCTAGAGACAGAAGCTCGGTCAGCCGTACCCATTCGCATCATTCACTCTGTGACAATTCTCTCGTGAAACTGGTCTGGAACCCTCCCATTTCCACCACTGCAGGACATACCGAATCCAGTCGCAACAGAGCAATGCTACGAGGAGCATCCGAGAACATTCACAACGAACCAAGATGGCTGCAAAATTGTGAACAATAAGTAATTGTTAACAGTCATTCACTGATTATCCTTCTCCGCTGAAAGCTATTACCAATGACTTCTGTCGATACTAGTCTGGTTATCACGCTGCCTTTGTCACATGCTCTCTAACTGGCTGTATGCTTGTCCAATGGCGTCCAGGAATATTTTTTTTCTGTGTCAGTTAGTCCCGCCCCCTGGAACCAGACTAATTCGTTTGTGGTGGATGATGGCGCTTGGTGACCAAGCGATAAAAAGCGATGAAGTGTACCGCATCCAGCAAATCAAATGGCTGGACGCATTTGATTGACAGCTAGGCCATTGCCTATGCCAGCTGTCATCATTTAAGCTTAACGCTTAGCTGTTGTATTACCTTCACACTTAACAGTGTGTAGTCATATTTGAATTTTCTCGTCCCGGTAGACCTCCACTAGTCCTTATTTCAGTTCCAGCAGCGCTCGCTTCAGATGTTGTTTCGGTAGTGATACTTGAAAATTAGGATGTTTGAACCGATTTGTTGAAAATCAGTTCAGAGTATCAATAATTAGCATCCTGGGTTAATATAAGCTAAGCCAGACCAAGCTAGAATAGTTAGCTGGAACAGGTGGGCGTGTTCCTGCCGTTTTCTCAACGCTGCCAGTTCTGCCCGTTTTTAACATAAAGCCACAAAGTACGAGGATCACACAAACTAGGGATTATCCATCCAATAATTTCACAGTCGATGTGTGTTCACATAAATAATATGCCCCCTACAAAGGTTAAAAGCTGAAAGAGAAATAAAAAATGTAATTAGATTTCGGACAAATTATTTGCTGATATGGAACAGATGCACGTTTACTTTCTTGATTCCTGGAACTTCAGGTCTCCATTTCACACATTCATAAAAACTATCAGAAGCTGATTGCTGATAACTTGCAGTAAATCGACTGTGACAGTTACTCATAAGCTAACTCACATAAAGCTATCAGCTGGAACCTGGGGTGACAAGATGATGGGAGAGAAATCAGTTTAAATTGGTTTGTTGAGCAATGAATCCATGCACGCCGAGGGAAAAAAAAAATACAAAATTGTGAGTGAGTGACACGGTGATGAAAAAGAACGAGGAGAAACAGATTGAAAGAGAAACTGGAAATATACCGACAACCTTCTCCACAGTAATGAGGACAGATTAATTCAAAGCCACGCGCTGCTAAGGTCCTTAATTAACTGCTTCTGTGTTGAGACAAAGTTATGAGTTTGACAGCAGCTTCTTTCTCTTTCTTCTTTGTGCCTTCCTCGTTTTTGTTTTTCCTTCTTAGTGATCTCCGCTAACACAGCCCACACGTGCTGCTGTTCCTACATACGCCGTGGATTATTTCAAGAACGTAAGCCATGTAATATTTGAGGAACAAGTGGGAACGCCAGTTTTACCCAATTAAAGAGGGACAGCCTCTTAATCTCAGTCGCATCATTGTTCTTTCTCAGTTTAACTTTGATACCATTTCCAGGGCTTTGAGAGAACGGTGAAACTTTTGTTCATGTTCAGAAAGAGATTATTTGATTTGGACAATTGGTCAGGTGGTATAAAGATATCCTCACACATAATTTCAGCATTTAATTGCAGAACTGCACATGTTTGAGCCATTCTAGGGAATTTCTAACCCCTTCTGTATGTTCAAACCAATTTTATTTTCATTGAGCATTTCATTTTGCTTAAATTCTGGAATTGGATGACACAAAAGGTCAGTGTCTGGTTTTTGGAGCAAATGCAGAAGGATGAAATCTTGCAGTTTGTTGAAATGGCCACTAGGGACTGGTTCCAAAGGTCTCCATTGACCCTCATATTAATATGTCCAACTTTTAAGCAAAAATAAACATATTTCCAACCTGGTTAAAAATGAACATCCCCACTCCTAGATTTTTCCATTCCTAACAACAAGATAAATTATATGAAGCCACAACTTTACCAATATTCATTTTAGCAACATAACGCTTAGCCTTTTCAGTGAAATGGACGTCTGAGCTCTCACAAACTGGGCTGTGGCTGCAAAGACAGGTTGGAGACCCTGGATCAGGCAGGTTGCCACTTCCGTTGCCTGCTCCTGGTGAGTTACACCATTCAAGACCAGCCTGGAAGAATCTGGTTGGTGGTTGCAGTCCAATTGCTGCTGCTGTCAGCTTTTCTGCTGGATCGAGGTTACGCTAGTGACAGTTGACAGGAGTAGCTCTTGAGGAGGTCAGCCATTGTTCCAGCAGTCCTCATTTTGGCTCTGGTTGTTCTCGTTTCAGATGTTGCTACCAAAATGACATCTGAGATGAGCCAATAGGTGACATCAGAGAGGGTTTTTCTCCAGTTCTTTTTATACAATCTATGGATGACACTTGAAGGCAGAAAGATACCCCCACTGGGGGCTGCCCGGTGGAGCAGTGGTTAGGGCAGGCGGCCCATATACAGAGGCTACAGTCCTCCACGCAGTAGTCGCCCGTGCGACCCTTTGCTGCATGTCTTCCCCGTTCTCTCTCTGTCCCCCTTCCTGTCTTCCTTCATTGTCAAATAAAGGCCACTAGTGCCAAAAAAAAGTAAAAAAAATTAAAAAAGATACCCACACTGGAGAGAGGTTTATATATTACAAAAAGACACCATAAAGGCTCTCGGTTTATGATAAAAGCTTATTTTGAACAAGCACTTAATTGCCGTTTTCTCGCTTCACTAATTTATCTGAGCAAAAGCTGTTAAAAGCTGTTACTTAACACACACTCCCCAGCTGACAGAGAAGTAAAAGCGGTAAGACATCTGTTTGTTTTTTTTAGAAATAATTACACAGGGATTTTAACCTGAGTAAATACAGCAGCAGAATAACATCTAAGGTGTCATTTAACTGGTAGTCTCAGAACCGGTAAGATACAGTGTGCAATCCTGCAGGTAAATAGCTTGTTAGTTGCTTTTTACAGATTAATGAAAGTTCAAATGTGTAGAAGGAGGCGGAATCCAATCTAAATCCAATGTAAACAAGCTCTGTCCACTGATGTCAAATCATACCCCTCTAAAAATGATCAGATTCACAATTTTAAAAAAAGCAATGGAGACTAAAGAACCAACCTCTCCCTGTGTACATGTGATGTAATCAAAGCATCTCTGTTTCACATTGTTGCAACACATTAAAATAAATAAATGAATAAATAAAACTACAAGGACATCAACAAAGTCAACATTGATTAGGATATGCAGTACTGGAGACTATCATAAGATATTAAAAGGCTCCTAGTAGGTTGTAGTTTCAGAACACAATGTTCTCCAGTCCAGGTCCTCAAGGACCTTAGCTGTGCATGTTGTAGATGATTCTCTGATCTAACATGCCTGCATCAAATGCATTTTCATTTGGTTTCTATGCAACACCCCAATTAAGAATGGGCCAAGTTAGTGAAAAAAAAAAGCTAACAAACAAACAAACAAACAAACAAAACCCTTGTATAAAATAAAACCCTGAAAAGAGAGACTAAAAAGTCCTCCATACATATGGATTTACCCTCTTTGGTTTGAAGCGCTTAAATAAGTTCTGGTGCCAGTCACCTAATAAGTTATCAATAACTGAATCAGTCCACCTATGAGTGATCCAAGTGTCATAGAGGCTGCCAAAATTTAACTTTCTGACCTTCAGGAAAATCCTCTCTCTGGTGCAGACCCAACACTTGACATCACCCCAAAAACACGACCCCACAGTGAAGCACGGTGGTGGTAGTGTCATACTGTGGGGCTGGTTTTCATGGTCAGAATTCAGGAAATGATGAATGGTGCTATATGCAGGCATATTTGTGAGCAACAACTAATTCAGTCTGCCAGATATTTGGGACTGAGACAGAGATTCACCTCCCAACAGGACAATTACCATTAGCCTGTTGCTAAAGCAACACTCAACTGGTTTCTGAGGAAAGATATACAGTAAATGTGTTAGGATGGCTTAGTCAAAGCCCAGACCTCAATCCAACTGATCTGTTGTCTAACTGAAAGATTGCCGAAGACTATTGGAACCTTACAACTTATAGCTCAATCAAAACTTCTACATGAATATTTTTCGAGTTACTCTCTCATGTTCATAATAGATTTGAGATAATGTTAGGAAATGCTCCTGAGTTTATAAGAAAGAAAAACAGTAACCAATCATAACGGTGAATTCTTATTCCTCCCTTAACCCTCAGTCTCAACAACTTAATCTCAAAAATGCAAACTCCCTTGAAGTCCAAGTGTTGTCCCAGTTCTCAGAACATCAAATTGAGGGACAAGTTTGAGGCCTGTATCGCCCTCAATATTGAGATTCTCCGGCACCACCCTTGGAAGTGAGGGCTACCCAGAAGGCATTGCGTATTTTCGCCAAGACGTTTTCGAAAAGGATGGCACCGAAATAAGTTAGATACAAATGTAAGTATTTTCGTAGTTAATAAAGATATAAATGTTATGAAACCATCTTATTGTCTTCGTTATGGATATTTATATTCTTCTTCTTCTACGTCTTCTTCTCCTTCTTCTTTGTCGTCGTCGTTTTCTTGGCAGACTGGACGTAGCTTTGGCATAAGGTCGCCCCCCACAGTCTGAAGATGTAACTGCACTTAAGGGGTGTCCCATTTCTAAGTCAAAAGATAGGCCTGACACTTACTTTCGAGGGCCAAAATTGAGGGCCAAAGATTGAGGGTTAAGGGACGAATTGGAATTGGCCCTAAGTCTCGAATTAAGCTTTTTGTTTCAGCTCATTCTTTCATTAAATTACATCTACTGCATTCTAAGAGGCAGATTCTCAAAAACAACACCAGTTTATCTGTTTGTTTCAGACCCTGGTTGAGCTGGAAATTACGGTAATAGTTGTGGCCAATCAAGATGTCCTGCTGTCAGAGAAAAAAAAAACAACTTTCACATCACAGATAATGAGAGAGGTCCCTGTTGTCCTCTCTGGCTCTGTAGTGGAGGCCAAGCTATTGATTACAGCTCCGTGGGAGAGCATTGATTTTATCTCAGAGTGAGTGAGGGGACTGAATCCACTCAGCAGAGGGAAGGGCAGTTCAAACTCAACAACAATGGGACAATTCAGCTTTAATAGGGTCACATTTGACAGAGTGAGTGAGTAAACCAATTTCTTCTCCAAAATCATGTTAAAATCTCTCATAAGAACAACTTTATGCTCTAGGCTCCTATTTACCGATCGTCATCTAATGTGAGAAGATACGAGGTACTTTCACATAAACTGGGATCCAGTCTGCCGTCGTTGTTGAAGTAAATGGGAATCTGAACCTGATTTTCAGGCACAGTTAAGGCCTGTGATTTACGTGCCAAGCAGGCTGCAGCCTCGGTGGTTTCTTAAGGCAAAAACTGTGTGGGAGGTATTTGGAGAGGCCATGGAGGGTGACTTTCGATCAGCCCTGAGAAGATTCTAGCAAACTGTCAGGCGAGGAAAACATTGCTTTACCAACAGTGTTGAAGATGTCGTTGGGTGGTCGAAGGAATACTTTGAGAATCTTCTCAATCCCACCGACATATCTTCCACAGAGGAAGCTGAATCTGTGGACCCTGAGGTGGACTTGCCCATGAGGTGGACTATCCAGAGGTGCCTTATTTCAGTTCCTGCCACCAGCTTCTTAACTACCTCGGTGATCTGAGGCCGAGGTATTTAAGAAGCTGCACGGTGACAGGGCTCTGGGGATGGATGAGATCCATCCTGAGGTTCTCAAGTCTCTGGATGTTGTTGGGCTGCCTTGGGGGTGGGTACTCCAGGAAAATGGGGGTACTGGATCAGTTGCTACTGACTACCCAGTTCTGATACAAATGGAGCGAGAGTTGGATTTGTTTCCAGTGAGAGTTGGACTCTGTCAGGGCTGTCCTTTGTCACCAATTCTCTTCATAACCTTTATGGACAGAATTTCTAGGCACAGCTAGTAACATAATTACAGAAAAAAGGTATTTGCCAATACCTCAATGTTTTTTGTAGAAACAACATGGAAGAGATTTGTGGAAGAGTTTTTGCAGCAATAATCTGTATTTTCAAATGCTATTTTTGCTCATGGGAGACTTGTCTGGATAGTGATTTCTTTTTTTCTTCTGGTGTGCTAGAAGCTCGCTGCTGGGAGCAAGTTTGCTGAAAATTCATAGTTTTAAGAGTTTTAAAAATATATATTTCTATGGGTAAGTCTGAGAAAGTTTGAACCCAGGATCTTCTATTTTAGAGGGAAGTTTGACACCATACCGCCAGCATGGAAAGCTGAATTGAAAAATCCTTTATTAATCCCCAAAGGAAAGCTATAAATCAGCCATGAGAAATCATAAAACAGCCATACTGCAATGCTAATGATAATATCATTACTGCCAGAAATGTTTATAATGGCTCGTTACCAGGTTACTAGAAGTTCACTGAAAATGTTACTTCTGCGGCGTGCATTACAAATTTTAAACACTGCTTTACAGCACTGCTCCTATCACTTTTCCTTGTTAAAAATATGCCCTCACGGATTCAGAATAAAACTCTGTCCTCATGTCCTCGGGAGTGCATGCATGAATACATCCAGAGAGAAAGTGTTGCTCAGCCCCGACTGTCACAAACATAACTGGAGTCCCGACTGAGCTGAGACCTTTTTTTTGTCACACATCAGCGGCCTAATGTGCTGAATCCTCTCGAGTTTTGGACTGCAGTGAAATTGCAGACAACCAGAATCTGATGTTCAGCTTCCAAGAAAACCCTTGTGACAAAAAGCAACACACACTGTGGGCGTAAATATAACAAAAACGCAGGAAAAAAAACAAGAAAGACAATATAACTGTGGTTTTCTAAGTCAGCTATCCTTAGGGTCCAGTTATGCCAAACCCTGTTTTTGCGTTTAAAAACAAATGGGTTTTATAGGAGATGCACACAGAAACTAAATAGTGTGGACACAGTGACAGTGACAATTTTATTGTGTGTTGGCTGTATTGTTGTACTAAGTTTATTCATATTGTGCCAATTCACTTCAAAAATATTGTTGGGGCTCATTATAAAGAAAGCAAAAAAGTTCAATAAACTTTCAATTAAAAATAGTTCATTCTAAATTTTTGTAATCGCATTGATATAATCCCAATCCCTTAAAGGAAGCCTACCAAAGCCAACCAGCTCTGAATCTTCACTTTGATCCAATCACACCATGCATATCCACAAACGTTCATGGTAACCAATTTTCTGTCAATTTCACCAGCCTGCTGTAGCTCTAGAAAAAAGAAAAAAAATATAAATAAATGCATGGCTCAAGGTTGCTGGCTGCAATGAGGTGGGCTCGGGGTAAAACCTAGGAGACTGGAACTGTGAAGGGACTGACCTCCCTCCCCCTTCTTTCACCTGTTGTGTCTCCATCACAGTGTTGGACTCAGTAAGATCCACTGATTCAGCAAGCTACGATTCCATAAAATTTGGTGGCAGTAATGCAACACTTGCTGTTTGCCAACCACGAGTAAATCACAAGAGAAAATTTCAAAACTTGAAGGGGATATTGAGATGGTTGAGCTACACTATATTTCCAAAAGTATTCACTCACCTGTCTTGACTCACATATGAGCTTTAGTTCATCCCATTCCTAATCAATATGACGTGGCTCCACCCTTTGCAGCTAGAACAGCTTTAACTCTTCTGGGAAGGCTGTCCACAAGGTTTAGGAGTGTGTTTATGGGGATTTTTGACCATTCTTCCAGATGGTCTTCCAGGTCTGGTTCTCAGTCTCTGCTCTAATTCATTCCAAAGATGTTCTATCGGGTTGATGTCAGGACTCTGTGCAGGCCAGTCAAGTTCATCCACACCAGACTCTGTCATTCATCTTTTCATGGTTCTTGCTTTGTGCACTGGTGCACAGTCATCTTGAAAGAGGAAGGGGCCAGCTCCAAACTGTTCCCACAAAGTTGGGAGGATGGAATTGTCCAAAATGTCTTGGTCTGCTGAAGCATTCAGAGTTCCTTTCACTGAAACTAAGGGGCTAAGCCCAGCTCCTGAAAAACAACCCCACACCGTAATACCCCCTCCACCAAACTTTACACTTGGATCAATGCAGTCAGACCAGTACCGTTCTCCTGGAAACCACTAAACCCAGACTCTTCCATCAGATTGCCAGATAGAGAAGTGTGATTCTTCCCTCCAGAGAACGTTCCTCCACTGCTCTAGAGTCCAGCGGTGGCTGCTTCACACCACTGCATCCGATGCTTTGCATTGCACTTGGTGATGTCTGGCTTGGATGCAGCTGCTCCGCCATGGAAACCCATCCATGAAGCTCTCTGCTCTGTTGTTGAGCTGATCTGAAGGCCACATGAAGTTTGGAGGTCTGTAGTGACTGACTCTGCAGAAAGTTGGTGACCTCTTCACACTATGTTCTTCAGCATCCTCTGACTCCGCTCCATCAGTTTACGTGTCCTACCACTTCATGGCTGAGTTGCTGTCGTTCTCAAACACTTCCGTTTCCTTATAATACAGCTGACAGTTGATTGTGGAATATTTAGGAGAGAGGAAATTTCACAACTGGATTTGTTGTACAGGTGTCATCCTATCACAGTTCCATGCTGGAATTCACTGAGCTCCTGAGAGCGACCCATTCTTTCACAAATGCTAGTAGAAACAGTCTGCATGTCTAGGTGCTTAATTTTATCCACCTGTGGCCTTGGAAGTGATTGGAACACCTGATTCCGATAATTTGGATGGGTGAGCAAATACTTTTGGCAATATAGTGTATCTCATCTCCTGCTACAGTATATCCAGTTAGCACTGAGTCAACACTGTCCAACATCTAGCAGTTATCTTAGGCTGCGGTGACCTGAGGCAGGGACTTGTTCCCGTTGAACCACCATTGTTCTAACAACATTATTCTAAGGTTTGAATCAAGGCAAGTGGACATCTTTTCCTTTGTTCTTGAAGATGTTTCACCTTCCATCTAAAAGGTTTTGTCAATAATGGGTATACGTTGAAACATCTTCGGCAACAAAGAAAATGTCAAGCTGCCTTCATTCAAGCCTTTCAGAGTTACCACCACCCGGATGACTGAGAGTCTACACCGACATATCCTATTCACTGAAATGTCCTTCCTTTCTCTAATGAGCTGGTCAATTCTTCCACATTCAAATCTTTAATCATGAACACCGGTGTTGTCAGCATAGACAACTGTACTAATGTAGGTTGAGACTCAGTTAAAAGTCAAGTGAAATCTTGTCAGCCCTTGCGCAACAAATGTTCTTGTTAATCTACTTCTATTAGGTGTTAAATGAGCACAACAAAACTGACATTGGAACAATGGTATTTGTAAAGAAGCTTTTTAAAATCTGAAAGAATTCACAACTCCACTCCTGTTAATGCTGACCCATATCAATGGATGAGGCCCCATAAAACTACCCCCTGATTCCTGCTCGTGGATACCTGGCTATGACCGTGATGACTCCTCAGGACAGGGGGCCGTGCAAGGAACAGGAGAGGTGCTACTTATTTCAGATGCAGCAGAAACATGATATGAGAACCCATTATTGCCAGAAAATAGCCGTCTTAATTAAACTGAGGACATATAAGGCGATAAATGAGAAGAGGAAATCCCATAAGACAAGACAGATGACAGGAGAATCAGAGCCGAACACCATCTGCTGCTCAAAAACGTCTTGTCGTCCTTCATGTTTTTCTCTCTGTCTTTATCCAATTCACAGTATCTGCTGGAGCTGGGATGTCATTTTCTACATTCTTTCGTGTCTTTCTGTTGACCAAATATTACAAATGCAAATAGAGAAGGGCAAAATTTTTACAGGCCCTTTCAAACTCCTTTGATCATTTTTGGACTAAACTGGCTGCCTCTGTGTTCAATGCTACCAAGAACAGATCACTTCTATCTCCAAGATTATGACTTGGTCTTATTTGGCTTAGTAAATCTGCTCTTTATTGCTCAGGGAACTATCAACATCTCTTCTTCTTTGGTGTGTTACAAAGTCTGTAAAGCTAGCCTGAGGTCCAAGTCAAAAGGATATGCTTTCTGACAGAAGACACTGTCAGTATGGATTGGGTCAGGCTTGATTCATAATGGTCCTCATCAACATTCAGTATGTTTCCATAATGCCTGCCGAGTGGGCGTTAGGGACAAACATGGCCAGTCATCCTAATTCTTTTCCACTTTGACGCAAATAATTAGTCTGGTTTCTAAGGATTTGACTTTGATTTCCAATACCAACAGACACAGAAGAAACTGCCTCTGGACCCTTTTGAATTGCCTTTTTACCAATCACAGAAATGAAGTGTTTGACATTGACAGAGCGACAACCAGACTAGTATCAACAAAAGGCACCCAAAATAGCGTGCAGTGGCGTAATAACTCCAGTATATGACTGTTGTCGGTTTAGCTGTAAGAGTCATGTTAATCCAAGCGGTTATTAGCTAGGTGTTAGGAACGGTGGATATTGGACACTCTTATACGAGTCATCGTACAAGGCCGGTCCTCCCCTGTTGTGATTGGTTTGGTACATTCTACACCGATGAAAATGCTGTGAATGGGAGGGGTACCAGACTAGTTTCACGAGAGTAATGCAGCAACATGAATGAATATTTGTTTGCTTTTTGTTTTTGAAAACAGTAAAGATGTTACTATAGATGCCTCAAAATGAAGTCATGGACTTGTGAATATGATTTGAGCCCTTTAAGTTAATATTTTGATGAATATTGAGGTCTAAAAATGACTTGCGGATTTTGCCTTTTAGTTTTCATGTTTGTTTATTCATTCGTTTATTGTGGAGTCACGACACTTTTATCAGCGGTAATGCTTGCGTGACATCCTATCAAAGGTTGCTCAACACTACCCTGGAGTCAAGAGCACAGGCTTTTCACACATTATTTTTTTTCTTTTGCATTTACAAATGGCTTGGGGCCATTTTTCGAAGTTGGATACTCACTGACATGCAAGCTCTCAAAACAGCACAACATAAAAAAAGTAAATGCACATCTCATTAAAAAGTAATACTGTTTTGCCCCAAAGAACTTTTTTTCCCCTCAGAGTTCAGTGTTCAATGTATCACCGGGAGTCTAAGCGATGAATTCGTGACTGAGCAGCCATGATGGATGGATTGATGGAAGGAGTGAAGATAACTGTGAGGAATATAGTCTGATGACCCTGGAGCAGATAAGCACAGCCCCGAGGCTATCAAATGATGACTTTCTGAGCTCCAAACCAACAGCCTGCATGCTTAAGTGAGGAGACAGATAGAGAGAGTTAGTGAATCGGAAGCAAAATAGGAGGGGGACATGTCAATGGCTTGGAGCTAACTGGATTAGCTTGTGTAATAGTACCAGCAAAGGTTAATGTTTACAGATTCAGAGGGGCTAATGCAGGGCAGTACACCTTAATAGACGGGACAGGTCAAGGGGACTGGTTAATAGTCAAGTTAAATTGCTCTTGATTGCTGCCTATGATATCCTGTAATGGATGTGACCGTTCTATAAAAAAGCATGACCAGCGGATTCATACGGGAACAAATGATCATTTGAAATTGGTCATGCAAATAAGAAGAAATTATATGCTGAATAGAAATCAGTATGAAGATCAAAAGTAATGATGTAGGCAGACCAGACTGGTATTAATAAAAGACATCTAAGTGAGTGGAGTGGGAACGCTGCTGAAAGCTGGTTTTGCAGGAAAAATTTCTGTTCCTGTCCCTTAATTGCCAAGCTCCTCATTATTTACAAGACCCGATAATGTCTTATGCCCCTAATGGAGCTCTCTGCTCTCAGAGTGCAAGTTTACTTGTAGTACCTAGGATACTTAAAAGTAGATTTGGAGGACGGGCCTTCTGCTATCAGACACCTTTACTATTGAACCAGCTACCAGTTTGGGTTCAGCAGGCTTATACCACCTCCACCTTTAAAACTAAACTGAAAACATTTCTGGTTAGTGAAGCCTATAGTTAGTCTAAACAGTGGTGGGTTAGGGCCAATAGTCATAGCTGAAACATAGCCTCATCATAGCTGTGCTGCTATAGGTCTACGATGCAAGGAGACGCCAACATGATCCACTGAGTGGTGTCATCACCCCTTTTCTCTCCCTTCCTTTCCTCCTCTTCCTTCAGCTGTATCCATAGTTAATCAGGAGCACCTTCATTCTTTCCAACACATAACAAAATTAATGACAGTCATTGCAAAAACTGATTCATAGTTAGACACAAAAAGATGTAAAAACGTCCACTAGAAGCAACAATACACAATGTAGAATAATAATATTAATAGTAATCTATAGCCTTCTCAAGTCATTTCCAGCACTGACTCTGTAAAAGCCATTAAAACTAAATAATCACTTTTTTTTTTTATTGTCATCAAAAGCGAACTGTGGGTGAAGATTTCTAGAGGCAGAATTTCTGGCTCAAAGGCATCTTTATTATGAATGTACTGTATGTAATTAATTTGGCTCGGTGACAGTGCCTGCTCATTTCTCAGCCTGTGTATTAACAAGGCTATTGTTAAACTTAATAAATGTAGCTGGTGACTCTCAGGAAAATGACGGGGGGGGGTCAAGATGAATAAGCCCGACACACTTAATTTAGAGTCCTCCAGTAAGTCCTAAGTGTCGGCGGAGCAGGATTACTTCAGAACAGCTTCTCCTCAAATTCAACTAGTTAAATCTGTTTTCACATCATTAAGCTGAAATAAGCTGTCTGTTTTCATGGTGAATAACAATGTATTAGTCCAACAGTCATATGAATTATGTGGGTTGATTATTTTTTTCTTGATTATTCTGTGAAAAAAAACAACTACAAAACCTTAGATTGTCTCGCTTTGCGGCAGTTTTATTCAGTTGTTGTTAATTTATAAGAGCCGAAGATATGTGAGCTTCATATCTTTCGGTTTTGTCACTGACCCCTCATTTACTGCTCTCTGAAGCAGGAAAATGAAAGAAACTCTTCATGCTCTTCGTTCACTGGTCCGCTCCTCTATACATTTATAGAGGATAAAATATTGGCTCATTTACCAAAGGAAGTGAAAAAACGATTAGCTTCATGGGTTTCCTTTTGTGGGAGATGGCTGTGACCTTGGCTTCTTACTCTATTAAGTAGTACCATTTGTTATAACCAACCATACTAGTGCAGCAGAGATGGCTGTTTTACAATGGATCTACTTGAACATTATTAACAGATTAGTATATTTTATATTACATTATTCAACAGTAGGATAACCATAGGTTTGATTTAATAATGTTAAATCAAACCTGTGGCTGGAGTGGCAGTGACAGGAGTCTTAAATCCAAAACTTCAAGAAATCCATCCATTATCTATACCAGGTTAATCCTCTGCAGTGTCACGGGTATCTGCTGGAGCCTATCCCAGCTCTCTTTGGGTGGAAGGCAGGGATACACCCTGGACAGGTCACCAGTCCATCACAAGGGCCACATATAGACAAATTTAGAACCACTAATGGTTCTAAATTTAATGCTGTCTAATGGTTGCATGTCTTTGGACTGTGGGAGGAAGCCGGAGTACCCGGAGAAAACCCACGGAGCACGGGGAGAACATGCAAACTCCACACAGAAAGGCCCCTGTTGAGGTTCGAACCAGGAACCTTCTAGCTTCTACCGTGCTGCCCACTTCAAGAAATCAAATCCTGGAATTAAATCTGCTTCTCACATCAGAGAGATGTAGGAAATACACATTGTTCAGAAAAGTTATTTACATCTATTGTTAAAAACACACACAAAAATGACTGTCAGCCTTCAGTTCTGTGTTCAAGCTGTTAGCAATGTTAGCTGTGCTGTCGGAGTCTGAGCGTTTGTCTTGCTGATCTGGAAGACCGTGGACTCACCTGGATCACAGGCACATGGGCTCAGTGCTACCCGCGCATTTTAAAAATGTCTACCCCAGACAGGGTTGCCACCCATCCTTTAAAATACGGAATTGTCCTTTATTTTCATGTCTGGAAGGTGGCAACCATAGCTGTCGGGCTCCTCTCTCGTCGAACCAGCTCCCAGTTTGGGAGGAAGAGACCTTCTCCACCTTTAACATGAGGCCTAATCTGGAATCACACAGCAGCATCGTGGCTACACAAATATGCCGTATGCTTTAAATTAGTCCCACCTCCGTATATAATTTCTTTGGCTAGCTGTAGCGATGTAGCTGCAACTCGACTGCATATGTTGAAGCAGAAAAAGTTGAAAATTCTTAAACTTTTGACAAAAGCAACCAGAGGAAACGCTATCGACAAGTAGCACAGAGCCCACAATTCAGTTCAGCGACAGTTGACCTCACCCCATTCAAGGTCTGGAGACTGATGCAGACGACGCTTGTAACGCATAGCCTCCGTGTGAGGGGAGCGTCAAGGCTTTCATTTTTGCTTAAAAGCTTATAGTTAGGTGATTTCCAGGTTGACCATAAGCTATAAGTGGACTTGGATTCAACTTGTTTCCTTACTGTATGAAGTACCTGAAGTGACTTTTGTTGTAAATCTGCGGTATATACTGTATTCGCCCGAATGTAGGACAATATTTTATTCTAGAAATCATATTCTCAAAAATGGGGGTCGTCTTATAATCCAGGTGTAGACTTTTCTATTGTTGTTCCATATCTGCAACCGCTATATGGAGCCGCACCAAAGTAACCAGTAAGTGAATGGAGCATCACAGTGAACGGATGCGAGCAGGATATGATGTAAAATGGAGGAACCACAAGACAGTGTTGAAACAAAGGCTCGAAAGTTTTGCTGCAGTCCAGAATTTTGTTTTTTACAGACTGAATTGTTAATGTTGTTCTTGAATGAATAACTGGACTTTGATGGTTCTGCAGTTATTGATCTACATGGTTGTTGCTGATTCACTGAGTCATAGTCTCAGATTTTAAGAGAATACAGTTTATTAAATAGTACTATACCTTGATCTTAAATAACATGGAAACCTGACACGTACCTTGTACCTTACGTTTGGTACCATACTTCCTAAAAAAGATGAAATCAATGAAATATTTAACAATACAGCAGAATGTTATCTCTTTGTGAGTTTTTTCTATAGTAATCGTACAATAAAAAGTTGTTTTATGAATAACCTCATTGTCTTCATCATATTTTAATTTTCCCAAATGATATTTGAAAAATAGGGGTCGTCTTATAATCAGAGTCATCCTATATTCAGTTCAATATGGTCAGTAAAGTGCTTTGAAGTGAATATGCTACCTTCAAAATAACAACTGTAACACCTTCTCTGTTTGTAATCCTCAGTGGTCCAATGTGCTTTGGGCACTGTGAGGAATGGCAGCATTACACAGTGTTAAAAGCTTTACCATCCCAATTTCTTTTACAAAAATGACTTATATTACATTTTAGGTCTACTCTCAGGCAGGTTTTTTTTAATTCATTATTACAGGAGCACCATTATGCCTTATTTGCAATCAAACTGTTGCCGCTATGGTCTAATGTGACATCAAGAGAGTCAGGAGAGTAAGCCAAAACGTTGAAGCACAGCCATAAAACCAAAACTAATGAACTAACTGACGATAAACACTTTTTAGTAGTCAATAAAACCTTTTGTTAATAATTATTCTTTAGAGCAGTTTTAAATTTGCTCTTGAATCTATGCCCACGTATTATGTGTAAAGCCAAAGCTGGATGCAGACGTAGACCAAACTGCCAAAATAATTGCTCCATCGCTGGTCTCAGAAGCAGATTACCCTCATGACAGTCATAGATTTTTGCAGTGTCAAAGCTGACAAGGAGGTGACCATCCTTTCCCTCGACACCAATCTTTTCGCGGGTGGGAACGAGCACCACGTCATCATGAGGGTGACTTATTCACCTCGCATTCTCAAACAGTTGGCATCGTGGCCTCACACGAATGCTGCCTGGCTCCTGCGTAAGTGGTTTGCTGAAGCTGGCAGAGTTTTTGCTAATGAAAAGTCACAGAGAGCTGCACAGAGACAGAGCTAAGGGAGAGCTGGATTTAGAACAGCAGCCAGCAAACACTGAAATACCAAGAACCATTTTATACTTTATATTCGGCATTTGTATGTGTCTTAGTTTTTTGTTAACGGAGTCGTGTCAGATGGTTTTCAGGGTAGTGAAATGCACGTGGGGTGTCACAGCTTGCTTTATCTCATTGTATGTACGTATTAGAGGTACAGCAGACACACTTCTGTATGGTACCTGGAGGGGAGAATAAGTGTAACAACTGGAAATCAGTGGTAAATTATTCATAAATGTGTGTATTATTCTTAAATAATGCATGTATGTGTGTCTGCATGCTGGAGTTGCAGGAGAAATGTGTTTGAACTACAAAATGCGTCCTGGACAAACTATCTGATGCCATACCTAAGGGTTTTCTGGTGCTTTTAAAGCCTCTTTTTCATCTCTCTGCAGGACGCCATGTCGG
The DNA here is from genome assembly GCA_018398805.1 of Hirundichthys speculiger. Taxonomy (NCBI): domain Eukaryota; kingdom Metazoa; phylum Chordata; class Actinopteri; order Beloniformes; family Exocoetidae; genus Hirundichthys; species Hirundichthys speculiger. The sequence goes on from JAGFBZ010002129.1 coordinate 607,838, forward strand.
TAAGGACTGACACCGTCCAATCCGTATGATCCATAAATGAGCAGCAGGCCTATAACAGGCCCAACTCAGTTTAGCAGCCACAAGCTAGTTATTTTAGACTCACAGACACTTAGTCTTATCTCATGTTAACCTATGTTACCTAACATTCATTTTGATCAAATCTGTCCAAACATTCTCATTTCAGATTCACTACAGAACAACATCTAAAACTAGTCACTGCCGGAGCTGTAAATACAGCTAGTGGAGCTCTACTGGGACCAGGGGTGGACTGGTTATCTGTGGAATCTGGAAAAGTCCAGAACGGTTTAATTCTTCTTGTCTGTAGTCTAGCTAGTCTAGGTATCAAATAATATGTTTATTCAAAGCATTAGAATTTTGGAGGTGTAAGTACAGGTTTAATGGCTGTCATTCCAAGTAATGCTAATACACAAATGTTAATCAAACATATGTGATATACCTATAGATTTTTTTTCTGTTTAAAATACAAGCATATAAGTAACTGTAAAATAGCAGTTTAAAATACAATGTTTCTGTTCATTTTTGTTTAGGAGATACAAGTCATGTTTAGTTGTTCTTTAATATTAGTGTTCTTGAATAAATATCCTCATAAATCATTCGTATGTGTGAGTGTTATGACAATGACAATATATCACTATAGCACCCCCCGGTTATTGGTGGGCCTACTTTTGGGGGGAAAGTCCAGGGCCGTTTATTAGTCCCAGTCCATCCCTGATTGGGACCTGTCACCGCCTGGCTACTGCTTCGGTTTCGTCAAATGGAAGTGTCCTGAAATTAACCAAGCTGAAAGCCACTCAACTGGAGGACCCATTTCCTGCAATTGCTAAAAGCTAATGAGCTAGAAGCAGTCTAGCTGGCCAATGTTGGTTAGCCCTGCCAAGCAGCAAAGAGAGCTGCTTCAGGTCGCTTTACCAACCAAAACTCCGTCGCAGTGATCTTTTAGTACAGTTAACAAAGCATACTGGGCCTCATTCATAAAATCTTCATAAATATGTAAGTAGATTTGCATATAAATCTCCTTACAAAAAACCTAATCAGGATTCATGAACGCTGTGCAAAACTTGGATACCCCAGTTCACAGAGCTCATTAATTAAACTCATAATCTCATGGATCCAGCCAAGGAGGCATCACTGGCAACCCGTCCATGTCTGAAAGAGACCTGAGGTTGGAGAGATCCAACCTCAGTATTAAATGTGATTATTTCTGATGCAAAGTTGGACGCTTTAACATCGGGTCCAGTGGAGAATGACTGCAGTGAAAGGAACTGCACTTTTCTTCACAAACTAGTTTTGCGTCAGACGAGCAAGCTGCATGTAGCCGCTACGCTTGAATATAGTATTTTATAAGGATTATAAGGAACTAGCAGAAACTATCATAATCCCATTATTGAGAAATACTGTCTTTTATCTCCTCATAGTCATACCTATTTTCCCAAAATACACATGGCTGCTGATTTAATAGTTTGTCATATGTCATGAGGTTTGCATATTAAAACAAACATATCCTGTTATTTTAAGTTTATAAATCACACTTGAAAGCAAACAATAGTCAATTATGTTAACACAGCATGACAGCACAACGGTGATGAAAATTCTTGTGGATGCCTGGCAGCCTGGGCGCAGCCAGAGGAAGCAGAAAAATAAAAATAAACACAGAAGAAAAGCAGAGAAATTGAGAAAAAGCACATATAGCCATGGCAGAAAATTGGTAAGTGCGCAACAGTTTTGTTTACCACACAGAGGCTTTAGGAGGCTGCGTCATCTTGACGGATGGAACCTTTAATTGACTCCTCTGATGTTTGTCAGCCAGTCATCAGATGAACTGATGCACAAAAACCAGGGACTTTGTATCTCACAAACGGGCTCCATCAGACCAGATAATAACACTCACTGTTGATATCTCTGCACTCCATCATCTATTAGAGCTACAAACACTATGTCTCTTAAAGTTGCAGATGTTCTTTTTAGCCTTTTAGTGCTCTGAATGAATCAGAGTGCTTTCATTTTGTTCTGTTTCTGTTCCAGGCATTTCTGGGAATCAACCCAGCAATGATGATCATACACTGCCTGGCTGGGAAAAAAAAAAAAAGAAAAAGTCATCACCTGGAATTAAAGGAGCATTACATAGATAAAACAACTCTATAGGTCCATTATTAGATAGCAAGAAGTATAAAGGTCCACGAGGGACCAAACTGGCATAAATCACAGCGGTTTTAAGTTACAAAGGAATATGTGTTAGTAGTAAAATGGCAATTAATGTTAACACTTGGGCCAAAAAACCTATTAAAAAAAAATATATATATATCCTATTTCAACCCTCTGACAAGACTCAAATGTCAATCAATGTAAGTGACAGTGTGGACAGGATCCCTACAGACATACTTAGGTAAATTTAACCTTGTGTTTGTCCAGGCGTCTCCTTCCATTCACTGCCACGTTCAGAGAGCTAAAACCTGAATGTGTACATGCCAACAACCGAACTACTGTCAGTAGACTCAAAATGACGAGAGCTCATGGCCTCTTCCTCCAAAGAACTGGGTCAGTACCTGGATATTTATTACAAAGCAGAAGCAGAGGTCAGGAACTCTCTTCCTTTTGTATCTGTTGACAGTAGTCTGCATCACATAGGTGGTTGACTTGGGAACAGGAAGGAGATGCCTTTTTATCAACTATCTGCACACTTGTAAAGTTAAAATTATTTGGTTTTTTCTTCAGGACCCTTAAAATGATCAGTTAAGTCGATGACATTTTCCAGGCTTGTCAGGGGCTTGAAACAGCTCTTTATGTTGAAGTTAGCTCTCAACCCAAGAGCTAACATTAATAGTGATTTTGCAAAACTACTTTGATCCACGTGGTTTTGGTCTCCAATGAAAGTATATATTACTCACCATCTAATAATGGACCCAGGGTTATTTTAGATCTGGAACGTTACTTAAACTACTGCAGTGATTAAGACCCAATTTACTTAGTTATTCATAAAATATCTGTGAAATGCTGGTTAATATATCACAGATATAAAGTATAAAAAGCACTATTTTCACCGTTTTAGGAGGTGGAGTTCAAGGTCTTCACGGGTCTACTTTCAAGGATCCGAACCCGAATGGACCTGTGAAAATTCGACCCAAAACCAACCCGACCCAAGCTATTATTATAAGTCCGGGGCCCGAATCCGAATGGACCCGCAATATTTGGACCCGGAACCAACCCGACCCGAGTCTTTAAGTTTCCGACCACAAACCAAACCGAGTGACCCGAATAGAACCGAGACAGTACAGCCCATAGTTGCTCATGTTAAAAGTTGTCTAGCACTGAATAAAACTTGATTTTCTTACCTAAAGTTGTCTTCTTCTACCCAGTTCGGTTGCTACATAGGCTACGTGATGTAAACAACAATAAATCAACGTCGTTATTTTCTTTGTGGATACAGATGCTATTGGTAGCAACTGCTAACGCTAATAGCCTACACCAGTCAGGACGTGTCGCGAATATGTTCTCTCATCCAGCATTATCATGTTGGTGATCCGTTGTGCTTTACAGCTGCCGGGCAAACCGGTAATAACACACTACGGCAACACGATTGTTTCATCACAAACATGCCACGTTAATTAATAATCATTTAACTGCCCCAAGTCCTGACATTGGCTCTCACCGCCAATATCTTTACCTCTCTCGAGTAAACGCAGACCCAGCCTGTCAGAGAGCACCGACCGGACCCGAGACTAATTGTACCGATTTCGACCTAAACCCAAAGTCACGTCTTTTGAATGGACCCGAGGCCCGATTCGGGTCGGGTCGGAACCTCGGGTTTTCGGGTTGTTCCGAAGACCTCTAGGTGGAGTTGATCACTTATCAGCCACAAATGAAACATGATGTGAAGCTGGGTGGAGATTAAAAAACAGGAAAGGTTGATACAGTAGTTCCACTTTGATGCAGGTCTGTGATGTCAAAGGACCTTTCAGTTTTTAACAGCTCACTGAATTAGATATTTTTAGGTTTAGGTGGATCCAAGCAAAGTGCCAGGACTGTGATATATCGTAGTGTTGGAGTTGGTGGTGTCCTCGGGATGCTCCCTAAAAAATATGATACGTCCCTTTTAAATAAATATGCCAGAAGACATAGTATCTCATAGTTGTGGAAATGATGTTACTGCAGCAAAGCAAAGACAGCAACTAAGGAGACTGCTGAAACTACAAAAATCGGGTTAATAACTGTCCAACACATTATTAAATGCTAAAGATAAGGAGCCAAGGGATGCGTTATATTAAGAACATGTCACTGCAAAGATAGCAATGCAAGGACGCGTGTGGGTGCATCTACATCCGACTCTCTCTCCTGTCATCTGGAAGTTCTTAATACCCACATCATATACAGCATATGAAATTCCCAGTTCAATGTCAGGTTTTGTCCCACAGTGGATTCACATGACACTCACGTCTTCGGATTTCGTCTCACTCTCTTTTCTTTTTGCATTCTGTTTCAAAAGTTTTAAAATACAGAGGCCTTATTCTTGGTCAGTGGTAATTTTCCCCCCACGACTGCTGGCTGAGTCTTAATAAAGCTCAGTTGCCTTCAGGAACTCAACAAAAGCTGATGATTCAGGGTTCAGCTCTCTGAAGATTATTTTATTTCTTTTTCTTCAGGCTGCTGATTGTCATTTGCATTTCTTCAGAAATCAGGCCAGTTTCAAAAGCAGCACTGTGATGACAGTTTTGTCTGATTACACTTTTGTGGCTGTGTGGTACTTGTGGGTATTTGCGTCAGCTTTATAATGTATTTCAAAATTAAAAAAAAAAAACAGATACCCCTCTTATAAACATCTCAAGATAATCTACACAATACACCAGCTACACAATACTGAAAATACTCTCTTATGCCTAATTTATACCCAACTAGTTTTCATTAATTAACTGATTGGTTTTTAAGGGGAACTTTATCTCAGCTATGAATAGCTCTACAAATGACAAATTCTGAAAATTACTTTTAAGTGTGCAAGGGCTCAGATTTATCAAAATGGCAAATGTGCATGAACGTTAACAGCTCAATTTATGTCCTCCATCACAGCACTGTTACACAATTTAACATTTTTCTGTCCACTCATACAATTACATGGCATTTATTTGTATATATTTATCACAGTCGCCAGTGCTCCATGTTATCCAGACATGAGCACTGATTTTTTTTCTTCCTTTCATGTTTGCACAGACAGAATGAATAAATTATCCTTGAATTCTTGAAACTGCATGTAATTCAAAAAGTAGCTGCCCTGGATCAGTTATCTGATAATGATTGTTATAATACTATGGAAATTGCAGCAAATCCTGTTCATGTGGTGAAGCACTGCGCTATGTAGTCTTACTGCGGCTACGTTAGCTCAGCTCCATTATCTCCAGTCTGGATTACCGGCCTCTCGGTCACTTATCTCAGTTTACCGTCTCACAACGGTCCTGTCTCCACCTCCAACATCACTGTGGCTGACAAAACAGGCAGCTTGACCTTGAAACATGCAATATAAAATACTGTTTCCACACAGGCTTCTACCTACCTAACTAGCACACTGCTAGCATACAGGTTGAGACACCAGCTGTTTCTCAATTCCAAGGATGCCAAGTCTGGATTTGTACTCGGATGTACATACTTGGTAAGTATGACTCGGGGTAATGTACTTCGGAGGACGCAGTCGGTCTTCCTGCATTTGGAACAGCAGTGAAGTTGTGCACTTAATGACATCACAGCTCAGCTAGCAGGCTAACATGTGTTTAAAAACATCATGATTTCATTGAGCATTAAAAAAAAACACTGAGATTTAAACATGGACTCCTCTGGCAAAAACTGTTATTTTATATGATGTAGTATTTAAAGGAGCAATAAGTGGAAATCCATTATTTAAGACTGAAGGAATTAAAAAATCGCTACATGGAGAACGAGAGGTGTAATTTCATCTGGAGTATAGGATGACGTCACACACCCGCTCTCTGTGTTGATCTCCAGCCTCAAGTTTACAAGCCGGTCCGGCCGCGCGTTCATGTGCGTTCATGTGAAACTTCGCCTCCTCCCTCCTCCCCCCTCCCTCTCTATAAAACGCGACAGCCAGTGAGTAGTGACGGCGGCAGCATTTTCGAACTGAAATGGCAGACAGCGGAACAAAACCTTCCAATGAAGATGAGCAGGAGCAGACAAAAAAAAACGGTCATTGGCAAAGAAATTGTCCGATAAAGAAAGAGATAAAACCAGATAGAATCAGAATTTTGGTGGCGAGCAGAGGCAGAGGGAGGTGTGGCTAATGGCACACTTTGTTTTGGTCTACAGGCAGTGCTCAACAGCAAACCTAGCGGTGAAATGATTTCGCTTTTTGCTCCTTTAATAAGTTTCATGCTTTCATATTTCAGCTGTGTTATAAATAAAGCAAAAAAACAAACAAAAAAAACAACAACTTGACATTGGAGGAAACTTTCAAATAGACAATAGTTGTTTCTTAATGTCTGTTCTTGTCTGTGGACGTACAAGTAACCACAAATTCAAAGTTAGAAGAACTATATTTATGCATGAAAACATCTCAAAACTACATTCCTGTTATAGTGTGGGTTGGGCAAGGTTTGTTTTCGGTGTTTTTCCCTCTGTTTCTGAGTTTTGTTAGTTTCAGGTCTCACTCCGCTGTCTCTAGTCTACCTTGTTCCTGTTTTACTTTGAAGGTCTGTCTTCTCCTCGTGGTTTTCCGTTTTACTTCCCTCTGTGTTTACCCTGAGTGTTTGCACCTGCCTCCCGTTTATTCCTCTGTGATTTTAAGTCTTGTCAACAACTGTTCATTTGCCAGATTGTACTGTTACTCTTGTCCGCTGCCACCTGTGTGTTTCTTCGTGTTTCCCATTTCGATCCTGGCTTTGTTGGTTTCCTGTTCCTCCCGTGTTGTGGTGTCCCCTCCTTTGGATTCACCTTGTTTTTTTGTGTTTTTGGAGTTTGTCTTTTGAAAACCTGAATAAATATGTTTTTGTTTGGAACCTCGCTGCTCCTGCCATTTTTGGGTCCACTATCCACACCACCACAGACTGCACACTTCAACAACAATTCCATTACACGACAACAAAGTTATAATGTTCTCCTTTACGTCTTGCTCTTCTGCTGTCGATTCTGCTTGTTGATGTGAAATGCATTCTTGGATACTTTATTGTCTCAAGTCTCAGTCTTCACTTGATGTATCATCAATAAAATGAGTGGGGCAAGAACAACAAAGATTTTGACCAAACTTGTGTAGATATGGATTTATTTATTTATTTATTTTTATCTACCAACAGCCTAAACGTGATTTTATCAGGCTGTTATTTAACTTGATACATGAAAAGAATCAATTCAGCTGTTAGTTGATATTCAACTCATGACAGGACGTTTCAGTTTTAGATTTAAAAAAAAAGATGTCTGAAAAAATGTTGCAACTGTTTGGAAAGTCAATGAAAACACAATTATTGATGCTATCTATGCTGGAACAATTTTGGACTGAAAAATTGAAATGTTCTGAAAATTGTTATTACGCATCTTTTCCCCTCCCATACATCATCTCATAGATGTTTCAGGAAGTATTTTATAGTATTCTTAAAATACAAAAAAAAGAAGCTTTTTTGACTCTTCTGTATGAGCCCCCTCCTCATACAGAAATTACAAAATACCATTTTTGATTTACAGTCAGTGGTTTGAATGCATATATCAAAAATACTCCTGGTATATTAAGGCCACATTCAGCATTTCAAATTGATGCAATGCGGAAGAGACCAAGTATGCAGTATCCAAAAACGATTTCCATTTCCATTGGCCTACATATTAAAATGTAGAGCTTCATAGCAGAAATAGACATATTTACAGACTTACAATCATGAAAGGATGAATTTTTAGGTTGATCACCAGGTACAATTATTTAAAGCCCCAGCTGTAAACATAATTAGGGGTGTTGGTTTTTTGAGTCACAGTTGCATTGCAGACCATAGTGTCACTGTTCGATTTGCATTTGCTGAGTCTTGGGGAAGGTGTTGAGAATGCAGACTGTACATCGATGAACCCTCTTGAATCACAGCCCACAACTGATCCAGAGATGTGGATGGAAGTTAAATAGCATGATCAATATTTGGTAACAGTAAACAACACATGAAAATAAATCGCTCCATTGAAGCGTTTATGTGTGATAAAATAGATGGTAACGATATAAAAAAGCGGCAGCGAAGGAGAGGTATATATTCAAGTTGCATCTTAATTGGCTTGTAAGTCAACCTAGTAGAAACGTAGGATTTCTGACACTCAGAATTTTAAATCAGGTTGTCTTTGTTCGTAAGTCCAGTGTGTGGCCCACATCAAAGCTGATTTTGGCCAAAGATATGCCCACAGTCCTTTTACAATGTTGATCTTACAACAACAGCCTGATATCATGCACCGCGTAGGAGCCCCAAAGCTCCAAAAAATACCTTTAAAGGCATGCACAGAGGGTTTGTCCAGTTCTCTTTATATATTCTCTTTACATTTAAAAAAAAAAAAAAATCTAAAAGTTCAATAAATAAACACTAAGTTCTGGGTGAAAATTTTTCATGAACTCAAGGGTCAAGGGTTTGAAACCAGTGGAGAAAAAAAAGAATTTTAAATCAAGTTCCTTAAAAACAAACCTGCACAGTAACAAGTGAAGGACACTGAAAACTGCCAAGTAACTTTTATCTCCAAGTGAAATGAAGACTTAATATCAGCAGAGAATATATGTTTTTTGGTAAATTTAAGATTTACTGGCTAATCAAGGCAAAAAAGACAGTTATGATAAATGTAAGAAAACACAATGGACTCGATGAGTAAAATTATATTTAAAACAAGATAATAATCTAATATTTCCAGATCTAAGATTTTAAATCTTGTCAAGAAACGAACAATTTGCAGTGTACAATGTAGTGTTGTTCCGATTCCGATACTGTCAAAAATACCGGTATCGGTATCGGCGAGTACGGGAGTCCAGGCACAAACCAGTACCAAGTAATTTATATTTAATGATTATTTAACAGGTTACTTCCGTTACACTACCAGAAAAAAGAAATACTGTTTTATACTTTTCTATTGGAAATAAATGGCTTGGATTAGCTGTTTTTGTTCATGTTTTACAACAATTATATTACAGTCAGGCATGGTGCAATTCTTTTTTAAATATCATACTCAGATCGGTAGTCGGTATCGGCCGATACCCACAGCTCAAGAATCGGTATCGGGAGGGAAAAAAAAATGGTATCGGAACATCTCTAGTACAATGTCATATTATATTTCAGAAAATATTCTGAAGTAAAATAAAAAGGGAAGTGAGGAATATTGCTGCACTTTGGCTGCAGTGGAACTGAACTTATTTTCGATACTTGTTGCAAAGAAAAAAATACAACCCAAAACTTTCCAACACTGCAATTCCACAGAGCAACGGTAAAGTAAGAAATCTGGGTTTGGCGTCATTGAAATCACATGAGGCTTCCTCTGGAGGAGCTCCACCAATTATTTTTTTATGCTACCTTCTGATTACAACTGCTCCAACGTCTCCCTGAATGATGGTTTGATGAATTAATGGCACTGGAGTGCTACAGGTCCCAAGAAACCAGGGAAAGAACGAGATATATTGTCTATGACATTTAAATCATTGTTGCAAAAAATCCTTCAGGGTGTTTTTGAAGAGAATTTACTGAAAAGAACAAACGGAAAGAGAAAAGATGCTCAACATCAGGTGAAAATGCATAAGTGATAAGTGACGAACGCCGAAGCGAATCGTACAAAACGTTCCTGATAAACATCCTCAGCTCGTCTCCCGAGGCACCGACTGAATTTCTGTAACTCGCCGTCTTTGTCGTTTTTCCCGGCAGATACACACAGTCATTGTTAGTTGCTGAAACGGTGCATCAACACATTTGCATTTGCTTGTGAAATTCACGCACCACCCAGCTGCACATTTATACAGACATTTATTCATGACACATCTCTTTAAAAGAGAATATAAACAACACTGTAAAGACATCCACAGAGTGAAAAGAATTTAATTCATTCAAACACAATTTATTGTTTTTCTTTTATGTACGTAATTACTTTAAAATGTAATATTTGATACCTGGATATGTGGCTTTGGGGGAAGCACATTTGAGCATGAAGCTGACGTCGGCTTCCTCCTCTTCACACTATTTTTATGACTTAAGTATGAAATAATGGATCTGAAAACTCTGAGAGGCAGAGGTGAGAGTGTGAAAACTGAGGTGAGTGTGTATTTATATTTAATATATTGAATATTTTTTTGGGGGGGGAGTGGCCCCTTGTTTGGCTTGTTTAACATATTTCTGCTGGGATAAGGATGATTTAAAGGTCTCATTCCATCGTATTTTCATTAATTTTGCAGTGGTCTCCAGTCTGATGCTCTGTAAGTTGGTTTCAACGGAAAATATGCTAGGATTGTCTTGTTTCAAGCTGCTTTAGTTCAGTGAAAATGAGTACAGGGATAGTACAAGAGGACTCTTATTGATATTAATGATATGCAAATGTCTCATATCTGATTAGCTAACAGCACTGTGACGCTCCCTCTAATGGGTTCTCCTTCAGTTGGTATGTCTGTCAACTCATTAAACTATGTTGTAATGAATCTTCAGTGGCATGATACTGTATTATAGCACTGTTGACTCACAACAAGAAGGTTCCTGGTTCAAACCTCAGCAGGTCTTTCTGTGTGGAGTTTGTATGTTCTCCCCGTGCTTGCGTGGGTTTCCTCCGGGTACTCCGGGTTCCTCCCACAGTCCAAAGACATGCATGTTAGGTTAACTGGTGGTTATAAATTGCCCGTACGAGTAATTGTGAGTGTGCATGTTCGTTTACATATGGCCCTGCGATGGACTGGTGACCTGTCCGGGGTGTACCCCTGCCTTTTGCCCGTAGAGAGCTGGGATAGACTCCAGCAGATCCCTGTGATGCTGCATAGGATTGAATGAGTATGTATGGATGATATTGTATTATGTCCAGCAAAATACAGTTGCTTCGGAGGGCAGAGGCAGTGCAGTGGTGATACAACTAATATGAGGAACTCGTGAGTCACAAACATTCAAACCCCATCCAAAGACTCTACGTGATGGGAATGTGAAGCTTTTGATGCAATGGCATTAGGACATTTTTGTAAACTGTGCTTTTATTGAAGATAGTCAGCATGTTCTGAGGGGGAAAAGTTCAGAAAGAAAGCTTTGGAAGCCCATGAAAGCTTAGTCTTCTTTTGTTTTTGTGTTTTTCTAAACATATTCATCACTGTGCAACTTTCATTTGAACTAACAGCTCTTTGCAGCCAAGAATCTAAAAACCGGGAGACTGAGAACAAACATTTCAAGACCTTCAGTGGAAGACAAATGGATGCAGAGAGACTGCAGGCCTCCTTTTGAATTGCGCACGCTCATTTTCGATTAATGCATTGCATTAATGTGGATAACTTTAATGCACACAGATGTCGGCTGTTTTCAGGTCTGGTGATATATTCAGAAATGCAGTTACAAATTCCCTGCATTTTTAGGTTAGAGGTTTGCAGTTTTAGAGAATGAATACACCAGCAGAACACAGCAGAGAACAGATCCCAGCAAAGGGAACATTTAAGCCACCATTATGCAATCACGCTCACATTAGATGGCGAACAGTCGAGGAATTATTCCCTCAAATTTATTTATTCATTTTCTTCAAAGAGGCAATTTAACGCCTGACTTAATCTATCTTTGTGATGTCGCTGAGACGCCTGCTGCACTGGGTGACAGGAGGTGCATATTTTGGCTACAGATAAACACCGAGTCAGAAATGCAGCATCGCTGTGGAACAGACGAGCGGAGCAGCATCGGAGGGGGTGAGGACGAGGAGGAGTAGGAGGAAGGTCACAGATGCTAAGCCTGGCAATCTCGCTTTCAATCTGAAATCATATATTGGCCACTTTAAAGACAGGCACATTTGATTCGCGCGTGAACCACGTGTGAGCAAAAAATATGAGTGAGTTTGGAACTCGGCCCGAGAAGGAGAGACGGAGATTTTCTTGTGGGTGCTCAACCTGCACTGATCCACTAAAGGGGTCTGATAGGCCAGACGGTCCAATCACTCTGCCAAAATCAAAGGAATGTTCATAGCTTATCAGCCGCTGTTGTCGTCAGGCGCAGAGGCGAGGCTCACTGTGAGCTAACTGTAATGGGCTGCTCGGCCAGCTCAGCTGGAAGGGGATTAGCTTGTTGTGGCGCCTGCTGAGAGGGAAAAGAAATTCGCTTCACAAAGACTGTAACGTGCGCTGGTGAGCCGAGCATCTCTGGGCATTACATGAAGGTTAAGTAAAAAAAACCCCAGCAAATTCAGAGAGGATCTCCTCCTCCGTTCACTGGCAGGAGTCTTACTGTAGCTGTAAAACTGCGCTACCGTGATAACAGAAACACCGCTAATTATTTCACTGTTCTCGCAACATCTTTACAATTACTAAGCTCATACCGACGGCAGAAGTGATGATGACGTTCAAGATGATGGCTGTGATGGTGGTGATAAAATATCTGAAACCAATGCTGGCGTGCTTTTGAAGCCAGGATCTTCTTCCAATTTATTCCAGCCCAGAAAAAAAAAAAAAAAAAAAATGAAAGGATCAGGATGCGCTGGTAAAACAGTCGCAGCAGCTGCAGCATTAAGTAAACACCAGCGCTTGTGTGTTGTGGTTCCATTTTAAAACTCCCCAACGCCTCTCTAATCTCCCCTGCTCTCAGTCTGCTACCCACAGCAGGACAAGCGGGACATCTCTGTTTTGTAGAAGTTTTTTTTTTTTGTCTGAACATCCTTCTTTCTAATGGGCTGGTAAACTGTTTTCGCTCTCCCTACTCCCTGGAACTGTTTTCCTGCTGAGGCTCATCTCAGAGACACTTCGGTGACCCAGTTATGCATGGAAAGTGAATTAACTCTTGCACTATCTGAAACAAAAGAAGGAGTTTGATTAAAGCAACACTACATAACTTTTTTTTTCTCTTGAAAAGATCCTCTTCTTCACTTGGCCTGTTTATTCAGGCCCCTTTCCAAAATGACTTACCCAAAATAAATGGAGTATATCTTCAACAACTACAAGGGCTGCAGGTATAATCTTGGTCTCAAAAGGAAGCTAACACTTGTGAGATTGCAACAAGAGCGTCAGAATCAAGGTATGTGTTAGTGTGTCAGAGTAAATTCATCTGAAACACAGAAGATAATCTACATTTTATCTCCGTCTAAAAAGACAACAACCATTAATTACAATAAAAACTACCTTTAAATCACAGGATAGTAGTCCAGTTTTACTAGGAATTAGTAAAGTAATATCTGATGAGTAACTGCAAAAGTCAAATCTTAAAAAAATTAACCTGAGCAGTTTTACAGATGTTATAACACAGGTAGAAAAACCATATGTTCCTTTTGGCACTCAGACCTCTATACATTTTCCCATTTAAATAAGACCACACAACAGAAATGAAAAGAGTTTAATTTATGTCTTCAGCTGCTAGCTGCTAGTCTCTGCTTTCTCCTGACACCTTGTTTGAGTGGTTCACTTGAAAAGGTGAAACTAGCATAAGCGCTAAAGTGGAGATGGGCTGTTTTCATGTTTTTGTTACATGCCCACATAATTGGTTTCTGTTTTAATTGGGTTTCATTTGGGTGGCAATGCTTGGTAGAGGCTGTTAGCTGAGTTTCTCCCCGTCATTTTGATATGCTACAAGTTCAGATTGGTGCTTCCTATCATGCACGTGGATCCTCCGTACTCTCCGCATTGCCCCCTGTACAGGGAGCACTCCGGATCAAGGGGGTAAAGTTAGAAAATCCTTCTGATGTTTTGTTGACTTATATTAAGCAGCTATCTTCACTCCTGGCTGCTAGCCAGAGCCTACCAAAGGACAGCCAGCCGTACTGCCTCTAGCGGATCAACTTGTATCTCTTGCCTCGGTCTGTGGGGGTCCTGCCAGAGTTAGCTCATGTTTCAGCCCCAGCAGCACTTGTTTCAAGTTTTGTTACCACAAGATAGTAATTTTAGCCCAGATAAAATAGCTAACTTGTGGAAACTGAGCTAGGTTCTCCCATTTGTTTATTTTTCTCTTTACTGGGGTTGGGCGGAGTCAGTTCCTGCTACGCTAACTAGCACCAGGCACAGCGACAAAATACATGCTTCAGGAGCAATCTTCAGAAAACCCTTAAATTACATAACAGGGGCTTTGTCTGGTTCAAACCTAAAATTGGCTCAAACCCAAACAGTAGGGGGGCTCCACAAAGCACAAAAAAACAAACAAAAGAAACTTCTTCTTCTTCTTTTTATTAGAGCCTGCAGGAATAAACAGTATACTTTTCATCACTCTTCATTTGGAGACGTCTTGTGGAGAATGAATGTAGGTGCTTTGCTCAATTAGGAGAAGCTATCAAAAAGTGGTTATTTGACACTTTGGATTCACACAGCTTCTCCTCTCCATGACAACAGATAACTTCCCAGGGACTGGTGTAATTTCATCTGAGGCAGCATTGCTCGATGGCTGTGCCTTAATGTCTTCATCAGTTTGGGTCGCAGAAGAATAAAATCATTTCGAACGATAGCAGGCACATCAATAAAATTTTGGTTGTAGTTGCAGAGCAGACTTTATGAGCCCATCGTCATATTGCTCTGTTAAAAAATTACACGCACTGCCGGTTATTATAAAGGCATTCATAATCTGTGATGACTCTTGAATGAAAATGTATTCGCCATGCCTTTGCCCTAGAAAGCATTTAATCCTTTGGGATTTGACATATTTTTGCAAATATTATATAATGTCCCAATATGAATGATGCTAATGTCCTCATTATGTTCTTATCATCTTCTTATGATGTGTTATAATCCTTTATCACCTCAAGCCAAGTGTTACTGATGTGTTCATTAGTACATTCCTTAATTCAACCTCGAAGACCAGACAGAATTAGGATGCATGAACTAAATGATTATATTAATATCTGATTGATTCAGTGTATTCCTTCTTTCTAGTGCCTCAAGGACAGTAGCAGCGAGCTGCACAGTTCGCAGCACTGACACAGCCCTCTTTTCTTTAGCTCCTCTAATGAATTCTCATGCTGTTTGTCATCACTTCAGCCTTTGGTGAAAACCTACCCGATGCCGCTTCCCCCAGCGGACCAGTAAAGTCAGCTTTGAGGAATGCGTGCGGCGGTTGGGGTTGCTTTCCTCCCTCTCTGTGCAGTAAAAATTTAATGGAACCAAACGTGTCGTACATCCATTTTAGCAACTGAGGAGGAAGCAAATTGCAATCACCCTCTCTGCGCCCCTCCGAAGAGACTGGAAGCTGCAGGAAAACAGGCTTTCTTCTCACTGTCATCCAGCAACACGCAGGCTTAATAAAACCTGTGCTCTGCAGAACATGACAGATAACTGGAGAGAGATTTAATGGAGCTTGCGGTGCGTTGGTGCCTGCCTCCTCTTGATCACCATGTCTTTCGACTCAGAGGGCAGGAAAAAAACCACCATAATTGTGAGT
Organism: Hirundichthys speculiger; assembly: GCA_018398805.1. Taxonomy (NCBI): domain Eukaryota; kingdom Metazoa; phylum Chordata; class Actinopteri; order Beloniformes; family Exocoetidae; genus Hirundichthys; species Hirundichthys speculiger. The sequence goes on from JAGFBZ010002129.1 coordinate 623,365, forward strand.
CTAAAAAACCTTTGTGGATGCTGTGGAGAAAAAACATTCAGCGTTCGGAGGAACAACAGCAAAGCACATGTATTTTGGCACAAAAGTTTTAAAGCAATTCCTTGTAAGCTGTACCAGACATGACCCTCGGGGTCCAGAGTGAATTCTTTATATCCCGGCTCAGACTCCTGCCTTCATTTTTTCATTTTCCAATGGAAAGACTGTGATGTTAATTTTGGATCACAGATTTTCTCTGGATCCATTTGGGCGAATATCACAGGAATCTCTTGAAACTGGTTCAACAAACTTTTACAGCTTGTGGTTGGGTGGATTGATGTATTCTTCTGAAGCAACATTACACTCATGACTCTCCAAAGACTGATGGGAGTTTGCACTATATATTTCCTCCCACTAATGTCTCCCTTGACTGACTAAATGTCACAGGAGGAGCAGAAGGAATGGGGCAAGAGCTGTGGCGAAGCACTTCCACAAATCCCTTCCAGCTGTATTAACAGCAGCACAGTTCAGTAACAGTGATAGGCTAAGTAAGCAGTTCTCAGAGCTGGTTGATTGCTTGTTGATCCCAGCAGACTGTCTCCTGGGAGAGAAGCGGTGTTTATGAAAATGCACAAGGAGACTCTCCTTTGTTATAATGTGCATTTACATGTCAGGTGTTAAAATTAGATCTTTCAAATCCCATTAAAATACAAAATAAGGACGTAAACTGCACCGTGTGAGAGCGGGTCAAGGTGAGAGCATTAGCTGTGAATATAAAAGCCTATTTTAAAGTCCTCATCTATCATGTTCAACAAAGAGGGATTCTCTAAACGTATTCATTACAAAAACTGTCGGACAGACGGGTGAGCTGAACAAAGGCAAGAGGAAGTATAAAAACAGAGAAATAGAAACAGACGACTACTGAACCAACCACCAGGCTGCCTGGTAAGTCATATCATCCCTCTAATGACTTTTCAATGTCACACTTCATGCTTTGCCCCAGCTTCTGAAACCATACTGCATATCTCCTGCAACTGAAGGTTGAAGGTGTTCATTTTATTCTTTTTTTTAAGAGGAATCACTTCAGCATTCACAATGGCAAACAGTCCGTGGGCTGAAAGTAAGTAAATAATTAAAGATCTGCTGCAGCTGTTATATTAGTTTTTCCTGGCACTTTTCCTTGAACCACTGCCCCACATCTCCAACCAAGCTGAGCAGAAACCACACACCACATGGGCACTTTTACATTGTGTCATTTGTTGACCTAAAACTGACCCAAACCCACCCAACCAGCTATTTATGGGGTGAGACGACTCGCATGTCCAGAGTACACCATTAGCTTGTGCTGCCTGGTGGGTCAGCAGCTAGGCACATTTGAACAGCGATGATCGGCTAAGTTATCTGGACGCTACCAAAAAGAGCTTTGTGTTGCCTTATCACTTGGATGTAGACTCCAGCTGGATAATTGGTGCCTTGTTTGGACACACAAACAGCATAAAACATACATCAAAACAGTTGCCCCTGTTTTTTTTATCTTCTATTAGAAACTCCTACACTGGTTACACACAATTATCAACTGTATAAGAAAAATTAGACACCAACCAATTGGAGTCAGTCTGAATCTAAGTTTTAGAGACTCTGGCCAACCTTATATTGACTAGAGCAGTGGTGCACAAACTGTGTTACGTGTACCACCAGTGGTACACGAGCGCTCTCTGGTGGTATGCGGGGAACGTTATGACTTTCCACATTTTTTCCACATTTTCACTTAAAAAAAAAATCGGAAACATACAATGCATTATAAATACAACATTTCAAATGAAATGTGTAGCTTGAGATAATTAAAATTGTGTCTTTAAAAAAATATTTGTTGCATATTCAGTTGCAGTGGAGATGTAACAACTTTTGAGTGTGTTTATTTTACTCTGTATGAGAGTGAGTATATGAGAATTGTTGAACAGAGTTGTAAATGTCTGATTCAGTAAAGTAACAATTCAGGCAACAATAAATAACCACAATAAGGAATAAACATCTCTGTGTTAAAAGCTAAGTAAGAAGGCATATATGGCTATTTTTTTTTTAAATTGGCCATCATGGTGGTACTCAGAGAGCTGAAGTTTTTCAGGCGGTACACAGGATTAAAAGTTTGAGAACCAGTGGACTAGAGAGTTATGAAGCTCAGTCAATCCAAAAATGTGCAAATGGGCGTAACAAACAAGCTTTGAGCTGGTTGGAAAAAGCTAGCTTTTGTAGTTTTTGTTGTAGTCTTTTGTTGTGAAGTTAGACATTTTAACATGGGGGTCAATGGAAATAGTCTCCCTTTTTGGAGTTCACCCCTAGTGGCCACTGAAATTAACTGCAATTCTCCTTACTTCCGCAATAGCTTCAGCTTTAATAAACCAGATAGACTTACTTTAAAATCTATCCTGGTGGAAACTCTTAAGCTTACCTTATCGGATCTTATAATCCTTCCAGCAGCTTAATAGTATTTTACAGTGAGTGTTTTATCTGATTTTGTCTTCGAGAGAACAGTTGATATGGTAAAACACATTACAGAGCTTTATGTAATGGACCTTAGTGATGGACCCATGTGACTCAAACCAACGTTGCTGTGCATTCATTCAATCTCTACTCAGTACTTTTCTACCAACTCCTGAGAGAGACCTCTTTATTGTCAAAACACTCCTTGTGTTCATAAAATAGTGGCTAATTCTTTCTGTTTTCTGGGGCAGTGCACTTTTTAAAGACCTTGTTCTCCAATAAAATCAGTTGTTGCAAGTAAAATTGAGGTCAATGAGTGTTTTCACAGTGAATTCAAATGGTACACCTGAGGCCTGTTAAATCCAAAACTATGAGCTGAAAGGATCCAGAGTCAGATGACAGCTCACTGTGGGTTCAAATTACAGGAAGATATACATTAAAAAAAAAAAGATTCGTGCTTGACCACATAAAGAGTCTGTCAATTAAAAAAAAAGCCAGTATTCGCACAAACCTTTCACTTTTCTGGGGGTCTCCACAGTTTGATCATCTGTCATTCAGTGAATGGTTGAGATCTCAGGGTGCTGTGACATCACAGACCCAGATCAGTAGAATTATCCAGCTTTTACATCTTTATCTTCGTCTAATTTTAACTCTGATTCGTATCTCACCATTTGCTGGATCTCCAAAATGGAAGGCGCAAAGTTTTGTGACCAGGTTCAAAAGAGGCACATCCTGCAGAAGAGGCGAGTTGAGAAGAGTTGAGTTGCTGACTCTACCACCTGACACCAGCAGCTGTCAACAGAGGACATGTTTGTAAAGTGTGATTTATACTGTATTCTTGTGGTGTTTTGACCAAAACATGTTATGGAGAACATGCATAAAGACTGCAGGAAATTCTGTCAATCTGGGAAAAAAAAGTGATATAATATGTGACCATTAAAGCAGCACATTTTTGTCCTGTGGACTCCCTACAGTTTGGGTTTGGTCCAAGGCTGAGAGAGAAACAGCCCAAGAAGAAAAATAATGTCATTACCACAGCAATAGGTGGTAAAATTCGTAACATATTTGCCTGTAATGCAGCCCATGACCCGTATCTCTACAAATAAATATACTTCCTCTGAATTTTCTCCCTGCCAAAAAGTGAAAACCAGTCCATTTCTCTCCTTCTTCCTCTGACCGGGTCCACTTTGTTTTTTTCTGCTGCCTGTTTTTCTAAGTAAAGATTTTTTTTGGGCTGTAGTGACCTTCATTGAGAGTTGTGAGACACTGAATGCAGGCAGAGAGAAAGAAGAAAGACCAAAGGCCAGGACTTGAAACTGGGCTGGCTGCGTGAGAACCATCGCCTCTCCATATGGAGCACCTGCTCAACTAAGTGAGCTGTCCAGTGCCGACAGCTGGTGTGCGTTGTGATCTGGTCAACCTAGCTACAAGGTGCAATTCCAGCTCCACCACGTCAGTCGGAGGTGTTGCTTTAAGCTGCTGCAAATACACCTCACCTGCTTGCTTTTCAGCAGTTCAGGGTCACCACGGCGGAGTGATCCACATGACTGACTTGGCACAAATTTTACGCCGGGTACCCTTAAGAAGGCAACTGAGACTTGAACCTGGACATCCACATGGTAGGCAACAGCACTACAACAAAACCACCGGGAAGCACCTACAGTCCCCCCATATTTATTTCAATAATAAGCCTCTATACCTTTTGATTTTGGCTATAAACAATTGAACTGAATAGAACTGACGAACACAATATGCATCAAAGGATATAAATAAGTCCTGTTGTTGATGCTCTGATAGCTGATTGAACTGTGTTTTCTTTAAGGGCTGGACTGATTGACAGCTTTGCTCATTTGATGATCAACATTCACACGACTCACTATCTGACACAACCCCACCTGCAACAACTGACAGCTGTGAAGCTCATTATCATTTACAAGAGGCCTCATGTTTGTCTGCTGAATCCACATCACTTTTTCTGCTCATTTGAAGGTTATCCCAGATAAAAGACACCTTCGGGCCTAATCCTGGATACGGTTGGTGCTCATTGTCCAGCTACGCCACTGGCGAGTGCTTTGTGGGCCAGACAAAAGTTCATTCTTCATGAACTGGGAAAAACATGGGCATAGCATGAGTTGCATGAGCCAGATGCGGCTCAATAGTCTAGTTTTTGACAGGGGATATGGAGGGTGTTGTGAGAGCCAGGCACGGCCCAAAGGCCTGTAGAAAATGAAGAGGCGGGCTGTGTTTTGGTGGATATGTGGCCAAGCTCAGGCAGCCACATTCACCTTGAATCATTGGCACCGATCAAAACCAAATGTGGGACAGAAACCTCAGATACCGGCCAAGTTTGAGGTTATCTGGGATAGATTAACTGTGTTTATGTCATCCCATCGCTGTGGTCATATCTTGACCAGACCTATCAATCTCTTTGCTCTTCCACCCTCCTAACTGTTTTTTTTTTTTTTTTTTTTACTTTTTTCTATTAAGCTCCAAACTTGACAGAATTTAGTTTCATTACAAACAAACTGCATGATGCTACACTCTGGTACTTCTACTCCCCCCATTTCTCTGTAGAATCAGCTACAGTAACTCCAAAACATGTTCAGTCATGGGTGAAGTATATCATTTGAGAACAACAAGAATATCACTGTCTCCGCGGAGTTTAGAAACAGCATTAAATGCATGGGTAGTCTGGGAAGCGGCGCTGATTCCAAACACTCAACACACATGCAGCAAACAGACGTGTGGTACTCCCAAAAATGGGACGACCACAGTTAAGATTTGTACATTTTTTTTGGTTGTATTTATCTGTTTATTTATGTGACATTTGTGGTAAAAGTCCAGGGGGGAACTTCTGTGTTGGGACGACTTGCTCTGGGGACAGGTTAAGGGGCGGCGCCTCCCGCCACAGACGCATTCTGGAAAAAGAACGACACAGACTGTAATTTCACTCCTCCGCTTCACCTGCTTAATACAGGTCAGTAAAAGGACTAAACACGGTAAAATATCACATATTACATGTTGCTATAATTAGTGCTGATGTTTTGTAGAGTTTGAGTCATGTTTAAGGTGTTATTTATGCTAAAAATGACCAAAAAAAGTTTTACCGCGAGGCGGCCATTTTGTGCCCTGGCGCCGCAGCAGTTAACCAGTATCACTGATTGTGCTGTTGCTTTATATTGTGTTGATATGTAGCTGTGGGTTTATTCATAACACAATTACTTTGTCATTCCTGTATTCTAACTCTGTACTAGGGATGGAATGGTTTTCGGTATTACGGTAAAGCGCAGTAAAATTTTACGTGATAACGATTACCGTTTATGTTTGACTTCATCTCATTATCGCGGTTGATTACCAGGATATGTAATATCAGCCTCATTTAAGTCTGTGAGCGACTCACGACTGTGTCTCACGTGAATATGTAGCTTGTAACATCTGTATCATAACGTTAGCATGGCGGAAAGCGTGATAGCATGCAGGACATTTATCAACCCACTAAAAGGACGAAATCCGAGGTCTGGGCATATTTTGTTTTTGTTTTTTAAAGAATGCAGAGGAACAACTGGTGGAGGACAATGATCCTGTCTGCAGAGCACTTGTTTACATTTTATTGTAATTTGTACAAGCAACTTGAAGGAACTAAGCCTAATGCTTCAAGCTACTGAGATGCTTCACCAAGAGTAACCTGGTTGACGCGCTTCGCTAACTCACATTTCGTAAACGTTACTGTTGCGTGTCGGGCGAAAAAAGACTGGAACGATGTCCTGATGCAGTTACAATATTAATTTATTCCATTAACTGATCCGACAACGATAACGCCAGCAGTTAGCACCACAGCGATCAAAAACCTTTCGCCCTTCCGGGTCAAACACCTAACCAATAACAGGCAGCTACCTTTATACCTGACCCTCAGGTAACAACACAGCGACACCCACAGACACACAGAGCGAACTACAATTCATAACATCATATTTGGCTCTTATACAACTGTTTCTTTGTTTGCACATTTATACTTATTTAAGGTTCAGCTTAAAGTCAAAAGTTTATTTCATTTGAACTTGCACTATGATTTTTGTTCCTGATAATTGTTTGCATATTTTGACCTACTATGGTTGTTAAAGTGTTTATTTAAATTTACACCGGACAAATTAGCTTTGTTCCTGTTAATTATTTTATTCATTTAAAATAAAACCTCTTTCTGTGCCAGTTGTTTCCCGTTTAATGTGAAAGTTTCATTTTGATAAGATTTTGGCTTCTGATGTTTCAATATGACAAGAAAATCTTACGATTTTGTGAAATTATTTAAATGTGTTACCCAGTGGGTTGTTTCATAGGCATATTGTCAGTAAGGAAACCTTTGAAATGACGGAAGGACTCTGAGGCAGATTTGTTGAGGTACAAAAGAAATGTTTTAATCGATTCCAGGCCTGGACAACAAAGTGAAACTACAACCAAACAAAATAAAGAACTACAAAAAACCTCAAACAGAGAGGTGCAGGAGTCAACCTCTCCCCATGGCAGCCTCTTCACTACTGAAACACTTCCTCTCTATAGGCTCTGACCCCACCCCGGGCCAAATAACCAGCCATTCACAGCTCTCCATCAATTTACCCAAGATGTTCCCCATAATGTCTTCAGCTGGGCCATCAACCCCATAACCGCATCTGTATAGATAAGCATAGTATTAGTTTCTCATGTCACCACAGAATGTGCACCCTCTGTGGGACTGGGAATCCAAAACATGCATCAATGTACACTGTTAATTTACCGGGAATTTACTCTGACATAACCATATCTGTCACAAAATGTATGTTTTTTTTTAGACATTTGTACAGCAATTAAGAATATCGCAATAATATCGTAAACCGTGATAATTTGGTCACTGTAATCGAGATATCAAATTTTCCATATAGTTACATCCCTACTCTGTACTAAGAGAAAGTATATGGTTTATCACATGCAAGGATGCATGAAACACTGTAAACTGTATGTTTTAATATATGTCAAGGGTTTATCCTGAGTGAGTGTGCTGTAGTTACAGAGGAAGCTGATTTATTTTGAAACACAATTATTGAGTGTTCAATTGACTTGTGAATAGAGAAGATGGGAGCATGTGTAGATGTGACTGGAATGATTTGAAAATGAGTAAACAAATATGTGAGATGGTTGAAACAGGATCAGGACAGAAATATTGTGCTTATGTGACCATGGTGAATAAAACATATGATTTAATAAATCAGTCAGACGCATTCTGGAAAATGAACGTCACAGACTGTCATTTCATTCCTCTGCTTCACCTGTTTAATACAGGTACTATATTTGTTGCTGTGGTCCTCCACCATTGGGACCCGTAACAGACGCACCCGCCCCCCCCCCCCCCCCCCCGTCCGCAGCAGCCGCACGGCTGGGCGAGTTGATAAAATACTTGGCAGGACCCGTGGATGACCTTTTTATCCGTGCTTAACACCAGGTAACCAGGCAACAACGCTTCTGATGAGACCCAAGGTCTGCACTTGGAGTCTCTCCCAGGTTAAGAGGTGTGGAGAATGTCATTGATGTTTCTATTTTTGTAATTGTGCAGATTGCCTGCATGGGGATTGAGGCCCCCCCCCCAGGACTCCGCACGGCCCAGAGAGATTTTATCTGCTGTCCTTGGATTAGCACGAATGCAACTGAGACTTTTTCCACAGTCGAGTCAAATGTTGTGGGTCCGGCGTTTTAAATGGATCCAGCTTCTCGATTTTTATCTATTTTTTTTTCCTCCTCTTTCTTTGATTTTGTACCAACAGGCCAGTTGGGACGAGTTCAGGTCCCAGTTTCAAAAGCGTTGCTTTTTTAAAACTGAACTTTCCTTTCCTTTGACGGCTCGGCCAAGTTTTCTTTCACCCGTGTGCAACATCTCCCACAGTCTCGTCCTCACTGCATTGTAAGACACTTGACATCCTCCCCAACATGGATTAGAGAAAAATGGCAGTGCAATACCTAAAAAAAATGAATGATCTAAGATTTATTTTTTTCTAAAACTCTTGAAATGAATCCTGCCAGATGGCAACTGCAGGCATTAATCCCCCTTAGAGGAATATTACTCCTATAAGAAAAGCCCCACACACACTAAAACAGCAGCCTGTGGGGATTTGTTATATTTACAACTTCTTTCTTTTAAAATTTATTTCGCTATAACTCTCCAAAGTCACAGCCGACAGCCCCAAAAAGAGGGTGTTAACGGCGATAGGTCAAATCAATACAGTCATTCTCCGCGCTGGCCTGTCAGAAACAATTATAATTTGTGAAAGTGTGTGGAGAGATGATCGGGTCGTGACAGGCTGCCTGCAGTGTGGGATGTGCAACTGTGACACCGAAGCACGGAGGCAACGCAAGCGACAAAATGTGCTCCTGACCCGACGATGACTGTGAGTTTGACGGCTCATGCTGCGGCACTATTTGTTCTCCGGTCTGCGCTTGTGTGTGGGTTCCACGCGGACACTTCACTCAGTTTTTAAAGAAAAAAAATAATCTCGAGCACATTTTGAGAGTGCTTTTGTCAATTGTTTTCTTGTCACCCAGGACTTTTATTTGTGTGCGGAGGGTGAGATTTCAACCGAAAGTCACCCAGCTGGTGAAAGCAGCCAAGGAAAAACACAGTTGGACAAAAAAAAAAAATTGCGAATGACTCATTGAATCTGTTAGATTGTTGTTAGAAACTGATAGGAAAAAAAAAAAAAAAAAAAAGAAACCCTCTGAAAAACTGAAAACAAGATTGAAACTCTTCCAACCCTGTGCTTGACAGTCTGGATGAGTTTTTCGTGCCGGTTTACTGTCTGTGGTTCATGGATTTGGCTGTGCATTAAAGCCAAACATCTTGTCTATCCAAGTGACATTGTTCCACAGGTTTTGTGGTTTATTCAGATGCAACTTTGCAAATCTAAACTGTGCTGGCACGATCTTTTTAGAGCGAAAAGGCTTTCTCCTGGCAACACTTGCAAGCGATCTACACTTTTGGAACGTTCTCTTGTGGGAAAACTGGTGAATGTGAAGTGTTTTCCAAGGGTAACACAGGGGGTCGAAGAAGTATTGAACATGTCACCGTTTTTCTCAGTAAAAATATTTCTAAAGGTGCTATTGACGTGAAACTTTCACCAGATGTTGATAACAACCCATGCAGTCCACACACGCAAGGAAATAAAACCATGGCTGTCCATGAATTAAGTCATGTGTGATAATGCAAAATGACAGAGGGAAAAAGTATTGAACGCATGCACTGAAATGTGTTTAATAGCGTTTGATGGTAATGACAGCTCTTTCTTCGCAGTCTTCAACTCTAATCTTCAGTTCTTTCTGTAGATTTCCGAGTTTATTCAAGTCAGGTGATTGGCTGGTTTCTCTGGAACAAATTAAAGAGTTTCCATGTCTGTGTTTGGGATCGTTGCCTTGCTAAAACTGTCCACCCTGATTTGATCTTTATCATCCTGGTAGGTGGCAGGAGATTTAAGTTTAAGATTTTTCCATCCATCCGTCAGTTACATGACGTTTGCCAGTAACGCATACTGAAAAACAGCTCCACACCATGATGTTCTGATCTCCAAACGTCACTCCTGGTATGGTGTTTCTGGGGTGATGTGTTTCACCGTGTGTATTCTGGCATCCGAAGAGTTCAGTTTTTGTCTCATCTGACCAGACAATATTCTCCCACTATTTCAAAGGTTCATCCAAATGTTGTACAGCAAACTTTTTTTTTCTGTAGTTTTTAATTCTTTTCAAAATCAACCATTAGAAAACATTAACCATCCACTACACCACAAGCCTAAAATTTGAAGGGAAAAATTACAAAAGCACATAACATATGGAGAAATTAGTATTAATACAGAACTTTTTACACATCGACAAAGCGAAAACAGTCTTCAGTGTTGGGACTTGTTGGATGAGCTGGTTTATAACTCCCTGTGGCGCTTCCTCAGGAGAGATCGGAGGGAAGACTGCCCCCTGCTGGTCTCAGAGCTTCTTTTTTTTTTTAACCATATATTTTATTCAAGAAAGGTAATACAATACAGGACACATTTATATACAATGTCTTGAATTATTTTTCGTAGTTGAGTTTTCAAAAACCCATCACCCACACACCCACATGCAAAACAAATAGAATAGAATAGTACTTTATTATTCCCTCACCGGGGAAATTTGGTAAAAATCAAACAAGGTAACATGGCTGGGTCCATAACTGTGTTAAAGTCACCAGCAAGAATTAGGCTATGTGAATTTAAGTTCGGGAGAAGAGAGGCGAGTTTATTTGTAAAGCTAACATCATCCTAATTTGGGGCATAAATGCTTTCTAGTATTACTGGAGTATTGAAGAGTGAACCTGGTACTATGACAAATCGTCCTTGGGGGTCTGAGATTGTTTGGGATGGAGTGAACAATATTTTTTTATGGATCAAAATGGCTGTCCCCCGTGCTTTAATGTTGAAGTTAGAATCAAAGCACTGTCCAACCCAATTTTTCCTAAGCCTTACTTAGTCCTCTATTTTCAAATGTGTTTCTTGTAGAAATACTATTTCGGCGTTTAACCTCTTTAAGTGAGAAAAAATCTTTGCTCTTTTATTAGGTCCATTCATTCCTTTTATATTCCAGGTAATGAATCGGGTTGATGACACATCTATTTCAGCCCTGACATTAGACATCATTAGACATACTGCGTAGTTAACATTTAAAAGAAGAATGTGCACACCATAGTGTCTGTCAGTAAACTCCAAAAACATACAAGACAAAATAAAAATAGATATTATCTTAGAAATGAGTCCCCTTCCAAACCTAAACAGAACATATCCTATGTCTGCCTCCCAAACATGGGCAGACTGCAGGCTCTCCTCTAACTTCTAACTTATGATATGGCTTTTTGACCATTTACACCACAGACCACCTCAACAAACAAGGGTTTGGGTGAAAAGGCCACCAAAGAAGAGGTGGTTGCTGCTAATGATGAGCTGGCCTGTGGCTGTGGGCCATGTCAGCTACCTGCTCCACGTGAGCCGTTCATGACAAACTAGGACAGGTCCAGTTCATGGCTACAGTTAGCTTTTCTTTGTTAGCTAACTAGCTAAGATAAGTTAGCGATGGATAGCTGCAGCAAGTCTAGCAGACCTTAGCTTAGTTCTTGCAGTCCTCATTTCAGGCCACCCTTTGGCCCAGCTTTGAATTAACTGAGGTTGGGGTGGAGACAGTTGCTGCCAACACGGCGCCCTCTGTAGGCTCAAGGTGCTTTTACAATGCAAGCAGTTTTCTCTCACTGCCACACACATATTAAGTAGATCAATTTATGAAAGAGAAACCAAGCGTCACTCTTTTTTCACTTGATCCCAATAATTACTCCTATTATTCTTATTATCAAATTACACTATGCTTAACGTAAATGAAGACCAAACAACATGGGTTTTGGGTGGAAGGAAACCAGAGTACCAGTGGCAAACCAATGCAGACACAGAGAGAACATGCAAACTCCACACAGATAGAAGTGAGATCCAGCTTAACCTTTTAGCAGTGAGGGGTCAGTGAAAACCACTGCACTGCTGTGCTGCTCCTCATGAGGAGTAAACGAGCAGCAGCTGCAGTAGGAGCCATCCCCACCATGGTAGGACCTGCCGAAGGAGAAGGGAGAGAGACTACAGAAGACAGACAATGTTAATGTTATTAAATGATCCAGGACAATCTTAAACCGAGATCGGAGAGACAGGGTGAAGATGTTCAGTGCACAAACCCCCCCCTCTTCCTCCCAGCAGCCTATAGCAGCATAACAAAATAAAAGTTCAGGGATAGTTGAGAGACTACAGAGTTAGAGGATTTATTAAAGATGAAGGTGATAAATCTAACCTTAAATGTAGAGAGGGAGTCTGCTTCCCAGGCTGGAGATTGATTCCATAGCAGAGGAGCTGATAGCTAAAGACTCTTCCCCCCTTTCTAGACCTTCAGACTCTTGGAACAGCAACTAAACCTGCATTTAGGGAGGAGAGTGTTCTACTAGGACAGAATAATGTCAAAGCTTTACCATTCAAGGCTTTGTATGTAAGAAGTAACATTTTTAATTCGATTCTAGATTTAACAGGGAGCCAATGAAATGAAGCTGGAACTAATGAGATGTGATCTCTGTTCTCTGTTCTAGTTAATACTCATGCTGCAGCATTTTGGACCAGCTGAAGGTTTTTAACTATAACAATAATCCAGCCTACAGGTAACAAACGCATGGGTTAATTCTTCTGCATCCTCGAGTCATAATGTTCCTAATTTCCCTAATATTACGCAAATGAAAGTAAGATAACTTCATGACTAGCGTTATATGACAGTTAACTGCATGTAAAGTTAGACAGTTAACGAGTTAATGAGTTGAAAGACAGGCCTTGATCAAAAATAACACCAATAATACTCTTTAACAGTAAAGCTAGAGGCTCAGGAAATGTTATCTAAATTAACTGTACAGCTCGAAGGGTGCCTCCAGGAGATACTTGGGACCAATTACAGCAACATCAGTTTTACCTGAATCAATAAGCAGGAAAGTAACCGTCAACCAGGTCTTCACATCTTTGATGCATAATTCCAATAAAGTTGTGTCCTTGCGACCACATGAAGCTAAATACAGGTGAGTATCATCCACATAACAGTGAAAGTTATGCTAATGATGTTTCCTAAAAGGCAGCATATATAAGAAGACAAGTATAAGTCCAAGAACAGAACCCTGTGGTACTCCACAACTGGCCCTAGTACGACTGGAACAATCAGTATTTACATGGACAAACGACTTCACTTGAACCATTTAAATACCATACCTTGAATTCCAACAACCTGCTCCAATCTATCAATAAAAAACTTCAGATCAGTACTTTTTGAAGGCTGCATTGAGATCCAAGAGAACAAGATCAGAGACAGATCCACTGTGATGCCACCACCACAGTCTCCCAAATCCCTGCTTGCTCAGGTGTGTTGTCCTACTTCACAGCAGATCTCATGAGAAGGGCCTGAAAATTCTTAATAGGATTTAAGTCGGATGAGGAAGAAGAGCAGGTTGATATTTATGCTTCTTAATGCCTATTTCTGCACATAAAGATAATATTTACTGAATGCTGCTGATCTGGGAGCAGGTTTTACATGTTGATTATCAGTCAGTGATCAGCTTCACAATGTCCACGTGTCTAGCAGTTCATAGCAAAGTCTGCCTTCTACCATCAAGATTCAATTTAATTTTTTTTTTTTCTGTCTGTGGAACCTTTTGAAATCCTATTCACATAGTCTTACTCCTCTTAACCTCAGCCATCTTTTTGAGCACCTCAGTTCTTGTTCTTCTGAGAACAACTACCTTTGTGAAGAGATGATATTATCACTGTGTTTCCAGATGCTGTAGTTTTAAACAGCTGCATAGATTGAGATCAGCAGCTCCTTCAAAGCTGAAACATGACGTTTCCCAACAAGACACTTTAATACATTCAAAATGTTTGGATCTCAAAAAACATTTTCATAAGTTATGTGGTTCTTCATAACACTTTGAATGCTTCAAGTGCAAATATATTGTATAAAATCCATCTTGAATATATCTATAAAAGCAAGGTTAGAACAGATTGTTGCTGAAATCTCACCTCAATATTTCTCTTCCCTTTACTCTGAAACTTGTCCTTCTAGGCTTAAACAACACTCTTTTCTCAGTTTCTGATGTTATAAAACCAAATGAAGGCTAAAGCTACACTCCCCACTTAATTGCAGTGGGTGAATTAAAACCAGAGTTTTTTACAAATGAATAACACTGAGTCACGTTTTCGGTCATAAAGAATCCTCTTTTTTATCTTCTGAGGCCACAGACGCGTTGGCGTGCTCAAGGATTTGATGATCTTCATTCACTATAACAGGGACTGTCCTAGAAACAGATAAGCAAATACGATAAATATATTATTTAAAAAAAAAAACAAAATAAAGAATGAGGCCTTGCCTAAAGTGTGAATCCCTGAGCAAGAAATGAACTCGTCAGATCTGTTAGCGTAACAAAGAGTCAGTGACTTTGGGAGTTGGGGCGGGCAGCAGACAGGTAACAGGTCGAATAAGCAAGGCAAACTAATTATTATTAATTACTATTAATGTATATTACTTTAACAATAATTAGCAAGTTCTAGTTCAAGTTCTAGACCTCAGAACTGGACTGATGTGGTCCACTCTTCTGGTCTTAGTGAGAACTTGGGCAGCAGCGTTCTGAATGAGCTGCAGCTGTCTAACTGATTTTTTAGATAAACCAGTAAAAACGCTGTTACAATAATGAAGCCGACTGAAAATGAATGCGTGGACTAGTGTTTAGAGATTTTGCTTAGACAACAAGACAACAAGATCTTTTATTCTCGAGATGTTCTTCAGGTGATAGTAGGCTGATTTATTGATTGCCTTAATGTGTTTTTCCAAAGTTTAGATCTGAGTCCATCACTACACCTAGTGTAGCATAAATCATTGTTCGTTTCTGGCCTGATTGGTGGTTTTTAGATATATAGATTCAAGCTCTGTGGAGACCTGCAGTCATTTGTCTTTGGCACCAAAAACAATCACCTCAGTTTTGTTTTTGTTCAGCTGCAGGAAGTTAAGGCACATCCAGTCATTAATCTCCTCAATGCATTTACCGAGAGCCTGTACAGGGCCTCGGTCTCCAGGAGCTATTGTAATATATATCTGTGTGTAGCTTTGGTAACTAATATTGTTGTTCTTTATAACCTGGGCCAGTGGGAGCATGTAGATGTTAAACAATAGAGGCCCCAGGATGGAACCCTGGGGAACGCAACATGTAATTTTTGTCTGGTCAGATGTAAAGCTGCCTACTGACACAAAGTACTTCCTGTTCTCCAGGTACATAGGTAAGTTTTGAACCAGTTCAGTGCAGCACCAGAGAGACCCGTCCAGTTCTCCAGTAGTTAGAGTAATAATATAATGTGGTCGAATGCAGTGCTGAGATCCAGTAAAACCAACACTGATATTGTTCCAGCGTCTGTATTCAGACATATGTCATTCATGACTTTGGTAAGGACAGTCCCAGTGTTATGGTGCTGTCTGAAACCTGACTGGAAGACATCATAGCAGTTGTTGGCCTGTAGTTGTCTAAATTGTCTTTTTTTTTTTTTTAGGAGGGGTTTAATTGCAGCTGTTTTCAGTGGTTCTGGGAAAACACCCGACATTAAAGATGAGTTCACAATCTGCAGCAGATCCGGCTCCAAGATCTTTGAGACCTTTTTGAGAAAATCAGTGGGCAGGATGTCCAGACAGCAAGAAGAGGAGTTCAGTCGACGCAGGATGTCTTCTAGATCTTTATTGTTAATGGGATCAAACTGTGTCATGTTTAGACTTGGTGGACACAGCACATGGCCTGAACCTGCAGTTGATGGACCGACTGCTTGTCTAATATTTTGGATTTTGTCTGTGAAGAATTTGGCAAAGTCATTGCAGGCCTTGGTGGAATAAAGTTCAGGAGCTACTGACGCAGGAGGGTTTCTTGACCTGTTGACTGTCGCAAATAAGGCCCGCGCGCTGTGACTGTTTTTAGTGATGATGTCAGAAAAAAAGGAATTTCTCGCATTCCTCAGAAGAAAACTTCACAACAAGGATAGTGATAACAATGCTTAAATAGTCCAGACAATGACTAACACCTGTGTAGATAATCAGTCCCTGGCACAGGATTATGGGAAATGAAGTCTGAAAGAAGCAGTTAGTACTCCGGTGAAGTCTCCCTCTGCTGGCGATCGGAAGGCCTGATTTGTGACAGTTAGGATCTGGGTTTGGTTTTGTGTTTTTTAAGGTTTTTTCTCGGTTGTCTTGAGTTTTATCTGGTTTTCTTGTATCCTTTTCTGTTAATGTTAACTTTACTTCCTGTTTTACTTTGATAGACCGTCTTTGCCCTCTGAATCCTGTTTTGACTTGCGTCTCGTCAGCCTCTGTGCCTATATATATAATCTTGTCTTTGTCGTCCTGCTTCTTCCATAAACTGCTGTCACTCAGAAAGCCACACCCATAATTATGTATACATTTTGGCATCTAGTGCTCATTGGAGAATCGCTGAAGGAGCATCTCTGCACCCTGAAAACTGAGTGCTGACTTAACTTCTGTCCATATAGTTATCAAAATAATTAATCTGTTACCTTCTGATGCTGTATTTTGTTACAATCGTAGTTGTTTACAGGCTGGACGCAAACTCATGAAACCACATCTGGTTCTCTGCTGCTCTTTTTACTTTACAACAGATGGTTAACTGATGTTTAATAAAATAATTTAGGATTGCCTATAAAACCCTAAAAAAACAGCACTGTTCAAAGACAAAGCATACATGTAAAAATATCAAGGTACTGGACATTTCTTTTTTTTTTTAAATGTACAACTTTGCAGAACCTCTCACTACACCTTTCTCTTCAAAGTGTTCTTTTTTAGCCTCAGCAGGGCACTGCTGCACAGGTCACAGTGACACAATCATTTTGCAAAGCAAGTGACACAATCAGCACCTACATAAATCATATCGGCGCAGCCAAGCCCCAAGGCGCCTGCTGCAGCGGAGGTTTAGTGGCTCACCTCCAGAATGCAGCCTGCCAATCAGCAGACTGACAGATGACAGATGGCTGAGAGCCACTACTCAGCACTGCCACACCGTTGCTGGGACTTATTTTCAAAAATGACAACCGTAATGATTCACTTGAACTCGTCGGTGGACCGCTGGATTGCTGGCTGTTAGCGGCCGGAGAGATCATCTGATGTCTTTTGCTGGGTGGATCACGTTTGATGACACTGCCATGAAGTCATGCATGCTTTTGAAATTATTCGTGTCAGTTTGAGTTGATCTCAGATGACATATATAACTGCATCATAACACCCATCAGCTGTAAGCAATCACTAATTTTTTCTGTCGTTGCCTTTTTTTGTGGTTTATACTCATATTTGATCATTCAGACATGCTTCGTTTGGGAATGGAAGCTTCAAAGTATAAAATGAAAAGGATTTTCGTATGAATGTGCTAAGAAGGAAAATTGATTTATTTATTATTACCATCAGAGTGAAGGGTCTTATGCCTTTTTGATTTAATCTAGAATTTATAATCTTGTATCGTTGGATTTACACTACTTATGTTTCCTTTCAGAGAACATGTTATAGGCCTATCTGATCATGTATACTCATTCAAATAAAGAAGCAATAAAACATATTGCTTATTAGAAATGGGATTTGGGAGGGAATTAAGGGAATATTGATCTAAAAAAAGAAAAAACATTGCCATCCCAAAGAACTGCATTACAAACACATCAAACAAGACTGTTGGTTACTCTCAAATCATCCTTTTATTCTGATCAAACCTGTAAGTGCATCAATGGTAAAGTGGATGAGTCTTAATCTTCTGCTCAGCAGCTGTTTTTGCACCCTCAGTGATGTTTGTTCGTCTCTGTGTCCTTTGAGGATTTGAGCTATGAGCTGTTGGGTGTTAGTCTCTGCTGAAGCGGAGATGGTTCCTGTGGTCTGCAAGGTCCCTTGATGTCTTCTCGTACTCCCTCACCTTGGCAATGGCGGTCGTTCCAAGGTGCAGAGCAGTGCGCTGGTGTAAAGTCATCCAGGTCTACAATAGCAGAAGACTCTTCAAGGAAGAATCAGCACCCTCTTCTGGAGGGTTTTCCCACAATATCTGGAAATTCATAAAAGTGTCCTTCCAACAACAAGCACTCTGTAAAACCTTCTTCTCCAAAATGTTCAAATATAGAGGTTTAAAAAGTTGAGGGGCTTCACTGGATGGACTGAGTCTTGGCATCTCAGCCAGGTACGGACAGGAAACAGCGCAATGATCTACAGGAAGTAAATGAACACTTAACCACCCACTAATACTGTTTTCATCACAAAAAAGAGACATGCTTCTACTTTTTCTCTTCCCTTCTTTGCAAACTGCACGAACCCATCCATGATTAGTCTTTCTTTCCTTTCTCTCTTGCTCTGCTTTGAAAAATCATCCATTTAAGTCCCACCCTGTCACAATCTGCTGTTTCATTGGGCCGACTTGTCATATGAAGTTTGCTCCCTGAAGTTTAATTCGCTCCGAACATACAGGTTCAGTTCTGCCGAATGACCCGGGATGTCTTCACTACACATTTCATAATCCGGGCAAAACACTAAAAAAAAAAAAAAAAAAAAAAAAAAACCCTTGTACGCTTATGTTGTACTATTTATTATTCATTATCTATGTTGTGACTTTGATCTATAATTGATGTTTATTTTATTCATGTAAAATTTATCAAATTTTTTTAAAATTTATTTATTTTATTTATTATTTATGCAGTAAGTTTGACAGAAAGTGTGCTCTCTGGGAGCACAGATGAAAGGGGAGGGGAGGAGCTAGTTTGATTTCAAATGTCAGCAAATGTGGTGTCATCCCTGCGTCACTTACCCTCCCTTTAAAATAAAAGACATGCACCTTCATGATTAAACAAATACGTATTTGTTCAGTGCCAATATACTGTAGAGCGGCCTCGCTGAATAATGAGGTTGCATTAGATGACTGCAGATACCAACCTCAACGTTCAATGTTCAACTGGAGTGACAACTCAGGTGGTGCTCCTTAGAGACACCAACCTGCCAGTCAATCTGCTCAGAGGCATCTGTCTCCCCCTCTTCCCTTTCTCTCTCCCTCTCTCACACTCACATCTTCACACCTGCCAATCAACTATGACGGACAGGTTTGAACCACACTTCCTGCCAGAGCAGCGGAGATAGAAAGTGGTGGGAGAGAAAAGTCGGCTGGAACAATTGCAAAGACTCCTTTTGTCCTCGGCAGTGCCCCACGAAGATTACAAAGTTTTACAAATTAGTGGAGGACCCAAGGAAGCGGTTCGGTCTCTCACGCGTGTTTCATGTAGCTGCAAGTGCTGCTGCTGTTGTAGGAGCTTGCTCACAATAAACACAATGCATTATTTATGTTGGCGCGCCCTCAGGGACGCTCTCATTGCCACACACAACGGCTGCTTATCCTTCAACTAGTTTATGCAATTCGTGATGGTACAAATTAGAGCGGTACAAAGGAAATGAAACAATTAAAAGCTAAATTTTTAAGTTTCCGCACGTTACTGACATTATTTGGCTCGCTTTTGTTCATATTTTCTCAGCAAAAGTAGCTATTTGGTAGGTTTGCTTAATAACGAATTACAATTAAAAACAATGATAATGCCAGTTGAATTCGCAAATAGCCAATTAAGCTAAGTGCACAAAAATGTGCAACCTAAAATATTGCTTTATTAGTTAACAAATGCTATTTTGTGAACAGAATTCTGCCCACGCGACCAACTGTAGCACACACCAACCCACTTAAAGGCAAATAATGTGCTCAGCAACATTGGAGGTTAAATATAGCATTTCACTAATTTACTTGCATTTTAGGAAGCTAAAGCTGTTTAGTGCAGGAGAAATGATGATTGATGATAATGAATAATAATTGAATCAACTCCAAAGAAGAACTTATAGTTTGACAGTGTAAATTAACTCGAACAAACAAACTGTAAAGCAGACAGAAGTATGAAACCTTCAGAGATTGCCATGGATGCATGGGGGTGTCTGTAGCTTAGCTACAAGTGAGCTGATGATGTCACACGAGGCTCTGTCAGTTAACGCAGGTGAACTCTTCTTTTTCTGCACAGATTAACAACCAGCAGCTCAATATCTGGGGTGCAGATACCCTCCTTCACCAACTAGAGTTAGTTGTTAAAAGGCACTGCAGTCCTTTAGTCTTACCGCTCTGCCTGTAGTCTCTATGTGCTTAGACATGGAGACGCTGGAGTCCTGCGGCCTGTTTCAGAAATAACATTCAGAAACTCTGAGTTTAAAAAACGCTCAGAGGGGAGATAACCAACTCTAAACCCCTGATTTGAAACAGAAAACTCAGAGTTTCCCAACTCAGGGTTTGAGCCGAATCTGAAAGTAATTCTCTGTGTTCTTTTATCTGGTGCCATTGACGAGACTAGAAACAAAGGTCAATTAAAGAGTTTAATACAATCACGAAATACAAAGATTCAATATGCCATGCAGAACATTTTATTCGGCCGATGCTACACCTCCCCGACACCACAAAGAGATGCCAGGGAAATGCACGCTGGATGTCAGATTGTGTCCGTTCTTATAGAGGCGGATCCTCGCTCTTCTCCTAAGTTTTATGGCCCATTGTCTCAGAGTCCAAATGGCCAACAGCAGGTCCAGACACATGTTGTTGTGTTTGTCCAGGAAATGAGATGTCCCTCAAATGTTTTTATCTATGCCATCTCAAACTGTTGGTTGCAAACTGTTGGGGGTCGGGGAGGATGTTCCGGTCATTTAAGTCATAAAACCTAAAGCTGAGGAACTCACTGTCATGAAAGAAGACTGCATTCCCACATGTCATATAGTTTAGTTTTAACAATTAAACAGTCCTCAGATAATTTTAATCCTAACAAATCTAACAGTCTTGGTCGTACTCACTTTAACAACATTTCATCCTAGCAAAGGAAAAATAATTAAAGGAGCTTTGATGGTAATGATGGATGATATTTGTAATGCACAGAAGGATAAGAGCATGTATATATGTAACTGGGCAGATGTATGGTAGACCTAACACTCAAACTTCCCCAGTGTGTCCCTTATTTACCTGTGGTGTCACATTCCCAATGAAGATCAAGGGAAAAAAAATGACGGTTTGAACTTCCTCCACCTTATATTTTTATAATACAGGAAAAAAATGAATTGTTGCCTGAATGCAACTGACATAGTTTTGACATTCAAAACACATACACTATACCCTTGCCCATTCGCGGTTCACCATTCAAGGCCCCACATACTCTCACAGCAGTGAAATGCTCACATTCACCCTAACTGGTAAATAATTTTAAAATAACAATGTCAGTTAATAAAAAAATTGACAAGAGAGAGATGATACAGTATGTAATTTCTTTAATTACCTTGGGAGGGCCGGACAAAAAACCTAAACAAGTATTATTACTATTATTATTAGGTAAGTAATAAATTATGTACTTATGTACATATTTTAGCTTATATAATATCATACACAGGCCTTTTAAAATCTGCATCAATAATCTGTGGATTTTTGGGATTTGCGGGGGGAGGAAGGAACGTGACCCCCGTTAATAATAAGGGTGTACTGCATATACATTTTAGTCCAACTGAAATCAAACTAAACTGAACTTTTCAGTCGTAATCAACACTGAAACTGGACTGAAACTGGTCTGTTAGCTTGGCACGCACCTTGCAATACCACAAGAAGCCGGTGTAGAGAAGAAGAAAAGCAGAGAGGATTTACAAAATCAACCCAACTGTAAGTCTGTCACAACTCACCACCCGCCATTCTTCGGTTCAGCCGCTGCAGGTTAAACCAAAGATTTATCTGTTGTTTTGCCGTGTGGCACAACAGGTGAACCAGGCAGTTAAATGGCCCAGTCACGTAACTGTAACTCTAGCTAACCAGCACGTAAATGTACTAACTGTCTCCTTTCAAGCTCATTCGCAACTGGGCTCTTATTAATTGGTCTTTCGAAAGGTCACTGCATGTAACCAAATTCCCCCGTTGTCACAATCGATATCTAGGAATAGTGAAAAAAGGAAAAAAAAGTGTTGTTTTTCTCTTTTTTTTTCAGTGTTTTAATGGAAAAAAAAAAGCTCAGTAGATAATCTGAAGAAGCTACAAAGGCGCTGTACAACCTGAGGTACTGCAGCAGGCTGCCACTAGAGGGCCGCCATTATGGACCCTTCAGCTTCCTCCCACAGTCCACAAACACACGTGTCAGGCTGACTGGTGAATCCAGAGTGGCCTCAGGTGTTAAGTGTTAACACGCGTGGTTGCTGGTCTCATTTGTCTCTGGGTGGCCTCGTGATGGACTGCCCACCTGTCCGGGGTGTAGCCCGCCCCTCGCCCGATCAAAGCTGAGAAAGACTATCCCAGTGACCCTGAACGGGATGAAGCAGGTATAGAAAGTGGATGGATGGCTTCCACTGCCGATCCAAATCCATCAAGACAGGCTGCAGCTGAAGCTGGTATGAAGACAGGGAGAACGTGGGAACACGGGGTAGATACTGGTGGAGAGGGCTGGATGGATGGAGCCTGGCGCTGCGGCTGGGTAATTGGAGATGACTGGTAAGGTGGAGGCAGGTTCTCGCGCTGGAAGAATGGATGTGAGAGGGATGCTCTGTTATGGCTGGACAGCTGGATGTAATCTGGGTATCGCTGTGCAGAGGTGGACTGAATTACTAGAGGCAGTGATGAGAAATAGTGGAGTCTATGACAATCTTTAACCCTGTTTCTTTTATGTCCTTCTTTGTGCCCACCTTGACACCCACCACCTTGCCAGACCTCCATTGTGCTCGTGTCTCTGAAACCCAAGCAATGATTTTTTTCCTGTGTTCTCATCCTTGCATGTTTAAAAGGACAAAAAGTCCTTTTGAATTTAGACAGAGTGATTGTCCTTTCTAGAGCTTGTACATTAAAAGTATGAGTGGGGTCAAATAAAATGTGCTTCTTGACTTCTTAACTAACCTCCTCATACGTGGTTCAAATCTCCAAATTGCCTCCACAGGTTAATGTGATGTCCAGGTTCGTGGGAACTGTGGGCTAATAGTTGGCTGTATATGGATGAAGAGAGTGATTGATGATTTAGTTAATTAGTTTTATTGAATAAACAGCAGGTACAGGAAGCATCGTCTCCTTTCGTTGCTGTCTGTGGACTGACGACTGCAGCAAAGTTCTCTCCATGAGCTTAAATCTTTCAGTGTACATATTAATGATTCCATTTGCACCTGAGATTTCTCTGACACATTTGTTCCCTCACCTCCATGGAGAAAGAAGATGTTTTTGCCTTAACACGACATGGACAAAAATAGATAAGCCCCTGACGTCTAAATAATCCCTTTGAAACTTCAGAAAGTAGAAAAAGTGTCGGTGCCTGAATGTTGTCCCTGCCTGCCTGCAAAGGCGGCTTCATTAATTCTGGAGTTTAGGAGACTGAGGTGAGGAGTACAGTGTGTTATATTAAACTGAAAGCATATGCCAGTCCTTTTTCCTTTTAGTCTTCACTGTCTTCTAATATATTAAACCGAGTCAGTTATACCAAAGGCTTTATTAAGAAGGGTGGTGGACATTTTTAAACCCAGTAGGATGACTGCTCAAATCTAAACTCGCTAGATGAGATTACAGTGACGGAGCCTTTGTCCGTCCATCCATCCACTTCCTCTTATCCATGTGTTTGTGTCACGGGGCAGCAGCCTCAGCAGAGAGGCCCCCACCTCCCTCCCCCCCGGCCGCCTCCTCTAGCTAGCGAGGTGGGAGATATAATCTCTCCAGCGTGTCCTGGGTCTGCCCCAGACTATCAGTCAGTAAAGCAAGTTGCAGATGATGGTAATGACCGCAGAAACAATACGGCAGTACAGAGGTGCAGATAAAAAATCCAAAGGACAATGATATCTGGCCGATGCAGGACAAGGCCTTGGAGACATCTTGTCCTCAGGAGCAGGAGTCATAACTGAATATTTCTCTGTCTATTCATGATCGTCTGCACCTAGAAAATCCTTCCATTAAATTAATGAACAGAGTCATCGACAGAGGACAGCCCTGACGGAGTCCCGCTCTGACTGGAAATAAATGCAACTTACCACCAGCAGTACGGACCAGTCCATGTGTACAGGGACTGAATGGTCTGTGGACCAGTTGGGCCAACTCCCATCCTCCCCCAAGACCCTGGCGAGGCTATCGAGCTGGTCCACAGCCGGGACGGAGCCACGATCCACCAGTTGAGACATCATGATTACATGTTGATCCAGTAGCTGTGGCTTTTTACTTTGTTTACTTGCATCCATTCATTAGGAAAAAAAAATCACTAATTTCTGTCATCGTAGATTCAGATCATGCTGATTCTCTGTTTGATTAGTGATCAACCAGGAAAAAGTCGCTCAGAACTACAATTCCTCCCAATTGTCCATTGTCATCATTTCAGGCTAATATGAGTCCATGTAAGCAGGTTTGACACCTGATGGGCATCGCATTAAAAAGCTGCAGCAGTTCCTTCCTCATGTGCGACTGGACTTCCTCTTAAATCCCTTCACAAAGCTGCTTCTTGGCACATCCCTTCCATTTCCACCGCTGCTCTCCAAATGTGCTGCCAGCGTACCTGTGGCGAATATTAAGTCCATTCTCCTCTAGCGTCTCTGTGGGTGTGAGGCCTTGTCCTTGCAGAGCAGAACACACTCCATCCCTGACAAAGGCTCCACTTTTATCACCTGATGGCGCTGGAGCCAAATGAGGGTTCAGCCGTGTTCGGCCATTTATCATCCGTGATCAGCGGGCAGCCACAGGGGCAGAAAGGACCTTGGCTGTGAATTCCAGCTCTCTTTCTGCCATTTGTTCTTAAAGCCGGCTCGGTTCAGTGTCACTGTGGTCCGCTGCATTCTGCACCGGGAAAACAAACATGAACATAGAGGCTTTGTTTGTTCAAAAACGCGAGCCAGCGTCTGGGGAGGCTTTTGCATCTGCACATATTGCATCTTGTACAAAGCCCTTGCTTCAAGGTAAAACAGATGATGATGAATGTGGCACAGTTAGAGGGGCGTAAAATGGCGCGCTCGTTAATTATTCCTCTCGGCACGTGTCCTGCACGGCAGCTGTAGGACATTCGGCTGAGGAATGTCTGAATCCTTCGATCGATTGAGAAATCTGTGTATAGCATGAAAAGTTGGCGTGAACAGCGACTTATATGCGGTGGATTTGGTGCACGAGTCTAGAGTGTGATGAATATGCGCTCAGAACAGCCTCCACTAAGCTGTGGTTACTGTTTTGGGTTTGAACAAAGGGAAGGGTGGGAGAGTAAATTGGTTGCATTCCCTCAAATTTTCGCTAAAACCAAGGGGGTTGTTCTCTTCCTTGTTTTTTTTGCGTTAACAAGAGGGTTGGTATTCGCTTTCATCCAGCTCGTTTGCAACACAGCTCCACTCCCTTGGTAATAGCTTGTTTGGGCTCACATTCTGACATATCCTCAAATCATATATTTGCTCTGTCCGGGCTGGTTGATGAGGCAGCGAAGGATTCATTCCTCAGCGCAGAAGGGTCACACTTCAAGCCCCACTCTCTCCGTTTCCTAAGTGTACTCCGGAGAATAAGACGCTCCAGGGAAACAAGAAACGGTGTGGACAAACTGGATCTAAAATACAGCTGTATTTTCCTCCGGGGATGGCGGTGGTCCGCTACTGCGGGATGAAATATCTCAACAGGTTTGCAGCCATTGCCTTGAAGTTTAGTTTATACGTGTGTTTATGGTACCCCAGAGAAAAGTCCATCAGATTTTGTTGATTCTTTGACCTTTTCTTTCAGAGTGAAATATCTAAATGATCACAGGTTAGCCGTGAAGCTCTCTACATATATTTCGAGAAAAGCCTCCAATAAGTTTGGTTACGACCTCGCTTACCACCTCTCAGGTAACAGTATATATCAGTTGAAACCATTTGCAGTACAGACTCGTAACAGACTCGTAAAAGAAAAAAAAAGAAGCTTTTTTGAGTTTTGAACACAAACTGCATTGAAAGAACTGCAATTTTCTGAAAAGTGGTTATGCAGCCCATTTTCCAAAGCGCTGATCCGCTCCGTCAAATCCTGGTTCGTCCAAAAACTGAACACATGGTTACCACAGTTACCACCAAGGGGCTACATCCGGGTTACATGTCAGAGTCCAACCTGGAAGTAAAGAAAATTGCAATTCCTCTACTGACCACTAGTGGCTGACTCCAATAAATGAGTATCTCCATGTGAGATCATATGTTGAAATCTCCAACTTGTCCAACACATTTGGAGCAAAAAAAAAACAGTTTTGGTCTCTGAAGTTCACATCCATGACAACTCTATACGGGGAGAATTTTAATGCACTACATCATGTAAAGTTATATAAGCCACAAGAGGTTTGCATAATTAGAGGTGTTGTCTTTTGATAAATGGCTGGCAAGAATGAAGACCGAACAGACCATAATCATTCTTGTTTTAAAGATAATCTGACTCGTTAATGCTGTTAACTGAACTAAAAAAAAAATCCACTGTTACCAGTTCTGGGTTGGTCTGGATGGGTTTGGAGGTGGACCTTAGCCAAGCAGCCTGAAGCAGCTATTTTTGTTCCCTGGTTGAAACTGATACATTTATGTGAATGAATGTCTTCTGTGCAGCTTTAAAAACTGACTCTTTAAACACTAATGTGTTATGATAAGTCTTTATGACAACATGGTATTTCTGTACGTGACACGGGACTGAGAACAAGGAGGCTAAAATATGTTTATGATTTTGAAAGATAAACGCAGTTAAAAACCATCACGTCATATGCGCTCTGACTTTTGAAGGCATATTGTACCGTTTCCAAAAAAAAAAAAAAAAATGTTTGGGGAAAATTCCCCGCAAAAATGAATAGCAGAACTTTAGTAAACCAGAGTGAAACTGATATTTAGCGGAGTGGAGGAAGATGAAAAAGAAAAAAAATAACTGACCTTTGTTAAACCTGCTCAATGGATAAAAATCTGTCCTCTATCTGTCCTGTCTAAGGGCTCCTACAAGGCATTATTTCTGCACTGGTATAAGATTTTTAACATCACACACTGTATGATCATTAGCTTAATGTCAAGAACGGTACGCAGTAAAGTAAACAACACGTGAAAATAAACCATTATGTGAGCAGAAAATGCTTTTAAAAAAATAAAGCAGCGAAAGAGAAGATGTTTTCTTGGTCATGGTTAGGGAGACAGGTCGTAATAATTATTACATCATTTCAAGACTTCTGACACTCAGGAACTTAGATCAGGTAGTCTTTAGTAGCAAGACCAGTGGTGAGGGCTGTCGCCAAAGCGCTCACATTGTTGGACGTAGGACAGCTGATTAGCTGATTTGGACATAAGATAAAGGATATCCCCACAGTTCTTTCATGATCGCGATCTTTTGTCTCCAACAGTCCAACATCATGCATCGTATAGGGGCCTTAAGGCAACAGAAGCCTTTATTTATGCAAGAAACATCTCCTAGGATGGATCTGATGCATCATCAGTGATGTGTCCTGGGGTCATTGGGTGTTTTGGGGCCTTGCAACATTGGCCATTCTCGCCCAGGTGACCCAGTCAGGGTTGATCAAGGCCCTGCTTGCGTCCCAGCAGCACACTATGGAGCAACCATCCTAAACCAAAGCCACCTCGTGGGCTCTCTTTGCAGCTTCACATACAGGTCGTATGGTCCTCCTCCTGGCTGCTCCTGTAGTGACCAGACAAACTGAGAACTCAGAAGCCTCTGCATCCAACTTCTAGGGGAAGGTCCTCTAGCCACTGGTCCTACAGCTACACACCAGTCCTACACCAGTTCCTGGTACTTGTTGCGTTTCCTCTCATTGGCTTCCTCCATACACTCTACCCAGGCCCAGGTAATGGGTTTATCTCAGACTTTAAATCAGAGAATTGTACCTCACCTGCCAAATAGACACCAACACAAAATCAGAGCAGCGTTTCCAAAAGAGTCCAAACTTCTCTTTACTCCCCAAACACAAATGTTGCGCTGATGTGTGTGGGAAGGCCCTGTGGGACACATACTGGCAAATAAATTTCACTGGGACGCGGAGCCTCTGTTTGAATTGAGACAACCATGGCAGTTAATGTAAACCATTAACTGCCAGTCAGAGCTCCTTGACTGAAACACCTCACGATGGAAACCTCTGGCTGCCAGAGACAATTTACAGCTGATCAGCAGCTTCTTTGTTCTATTTCAAGCACAAAATAATGGATTTATCTCAGACTTTAAAGCAGCTAGCAAGAGACCAGGGACAGAGGCAGTGGTAGCAATTTCTCCAGAAATTGTTTAGTCCGGTCATGTAGTTGTAACTATATGCATCTGTATGGGGTGCCGAATGTAAAAACTTGATTACAGTTTTCAAACTGATATATTTTCAATATTTAGCTCATTTTCTTCACATTTAGCTCATTTTACACACATTTGAGACATAAATTATTTAAAATGTTAAATCTAAAATGTTAAATTTAAATATTAAATCTAAATCTAAATGTTAAATAATTAAAGAAATAAAATAAAAATGAAAATATAAATCTAAATGTTTAAATGTAAATCTAAATCTAAATATAAATCTAAAATGTTAAAATAAATAAAAATTAAATCTAAATCTAAAATTAAAGATTAAATCTAAATATTAAATCTAAATCCAAATGTTAAATGTTAAATCTAAATATTAAATCTAAATCTAAATGTTAAATCTAGAAATGTTAAATCTATAAATGTTAAATTTTAAATCTAAACATTAAATCTAAATAAATCTAAATCTAAATTAAATCTAAATCTAAATGTTAAATGTTAAATCTAAATCTATTAAATCTAAATATAAATAAAATCTAAATCTAAATATTTAAATCTAATCTAAATGTTAAATCTAATCTAAATGTTAAATCTATATCTAAATGTTAAATCTTAAATCTAAATCTAAATCTAAATTAAATCTTAAATCTAAATCTTAAATGTTAAATCTAAATCTAAATGTTAAATCTAAATGTTAAATCTAAATATTAAATCTAAATCTAAATGTTAAATCTATATCTAAATGTTAAATCTATATCTAAATGTTAAATGTGTCGCCGAGTGTAAAGCGGGTTATTTAGAGGATTTACAAATGTCCCATGCCCCGTAAAGTCTCACAGCCGCACAAACCA
Source organism: Hirundichthys speculiger (assembly GCA_018398805.1). Taxonomy (NCBI): domain Eukaryota; kingdom Metazoa; phylum Chordata; class Actinopteri; order Beloniformes; family Exocoetidae; genus Hirundichthys; species Hirundichthys speculiger. The sequence continues at coordinate 652,543 of JAGFBZ010002129.1, forward strand.
CGCCCACACCACTGATCAGGATCAATGGGAAGAGGGCTTGAGGGAGAGTCGGGACTCGAACATGGCTGCCTCCCTGCCTGTGGAAGACATTGAACGGGCGGGTGTTGGCGGGTGTGCAGGCTGCACTTCAAGCGGTTGTTCAGCGGTAACCGGCCCCATCTTCCACAGGCAGGGAGGCAGCCATTGACAAACAGGAAACCAGTGTAAAGATCTGAGGACTGGAGTTATATGATCCACTTTCTTGGTGTTAGTGAGGACTCGAGCAGCAGCGTTCTGGACTAACTGCAGCTGTCTGATGGTCTTTTTAGGGAGACCTGTCAGGACAGCGTTACAGTAGTTTAGTCTACTGAAGATAAATGCATGAAGCCCTCTTCCCATTGATCCTAATCAGTGGTGTGGGCGTGGTTGTGCGGCTGTGAGACTTTACGGGGCATGGGACATTTGTAAATCCTCTAAATAACCCGCTTTACACTCGGCGACAATTTACCATTTAGATATAGATTTTTTAACATTTAGATATAGATTAACATTTTTAGATTTAATATTTAGATTTACATTAACATTAGATTTAGATTTAACATTAGATTTAGATTTAATATTTAATTTAAGATTTAACATTTAGATTTAGATTTAATATTTAGATTTAGATTTAACATTTAGATTAGATTTAACATTTAGATTTATAGATTTAACATTTAGATTAGATTTAACATTTAGATTTAGATTTAATATTTAGATTTAATATTTAGATTTCATTTAGATTTAGATTTAATATTTAGATTTAGATTTAACATTTAGATTTAGATTTAATATTTAGATTTAAAATTTAACATTTAGATATAGATTTAACATTTCATATAGATTTACATTTAGATTTAGATTAATATTTAGATTTAACATTTAACATTTGGATTTAGATTTAATATTTAGATTTAATATTTAACATTTAGATTTAGATTTAATATTTAGATTTAGATTTAACATTTAGATTTAGATTTAATATTTAGATTTAACATTTAACATTTAGATTATATTTAATTTAGATTTATATTTACATTTATATTTAGATTTAACATTTAGATTTAGATTTAATATTTAAATTTAACATTTAACATTTAACATTTAGATTTAACATTTTAAATAATTTATGTCTCAAATGTGTGTAAAATGAGCTAAATGTGAAGAAAATGAGCTAAATATTGAAAATATATCAGTTTGAAAACTGTAATCAAGTTTTTACATTCGGCACCCCATACATCTGTATCTGACTTGGTATGAATTAAATTAACCCTTGGAGTTTCTGGTAGTTTGCTTTGTTAAAACTCCGATATAATTGTTGATCGCAGGAGATACTAAGTTGAATTAAAGTGTTCATAACAAAACAGTGTATGTTTTGATTAAATCACCCACAGAATTCCACCCTGAACTTATATGTTAATATGGAAACACAGCAAGACTGTAGAAAATGAAAAAAAAAAAAAAGTGTCATAAAAAAGCTGAAATGACAGAAAAGACCTTTTCGACTTTGACAAACAGATGAGACTATTACTTAGATGAGCACAGAAAAATCTGACAGCCCTAATGGAGCCCAGGATTCGACGTCGAGGGGAGTCGCCGTGTAACAGATAATTCAGCCGTAGCTTACGAAGCGTCACGTTTGATCCTTTTCCTCCATCCTGTTGTGCCGTGCGCACACAGTCCACACAAAACCCGGATTGGACGGGCTCATTTGGATGCTGCAGCTCATTAATCGGACCTGCTACAGACTGTCATAACAGCGTTGTAGCTTTAGGAAACAGATTTAATAGGACTGTAACGGGTTTGTTTAGAGATGAAACATTGTTAAGCGGAGTGAATGAGGCAAAACTGAATCAACATGAAAGGTGTTTTGTGATTTTGGAGCACACATCCAGTGTTGGAGCTGAAATGCTGAAAAGGCACTGATGATCAGTCGTGGATTTGAGGCTTTCTCTTATTTGCCTGGAAATTAGTTTGGGCGGCGTGACAGCGAGAGACAGAAACTGAAAGCAAGATTAAAGGCATTAAAGCTGACAACTCTTGTTAAGATGTAGACGTTAGCGTGCCAGCAGGCTACACGCTAACATGTTGTGCTCGCTGTCACCTCACAGAGAAGCCAGCATGGCTTTTGCCCTGTTTGCCAGCTTTTTGCATAAACATCATTTTAATTTACCATTAACGCCAGCCTTTATGTAAAGAAAGCTTTCCTCATGATGTTCTGTCCTTTTTCATCTTATCAGAACAGAACGAGAAAAGGGAATACTTCTTGTTCTTCTTTTGACATTTCCCTTTAAAGGGTTCAGAAATGTTATGTTCCGCATCGGGTAAATGTATGGAAATGATGCATGTGAAACTAAATATCTACAAATAATAAGGGCGCGCAGTTTTGGGGTGATTCCTGCTGGTGAACTGGGAATAAGGACCTAACAGACAAAATTATTCTTATTTTAAATATACAGTCATGGAAAAAATTATTAGACCACCCTTGTTTTCTTCAGTTTCTTGTTCATTTTAATGCCTGGTACAACTAAAGGTACATTTGTTTGGACAAACATAACGATAACCACAAAGATTGCTCATAAGAGTTTTATTTAAGAGCTGATATCTTACCATTTTCCGTGGTTTTCTTGATTATAACCTAAATCACTTAAGTTTTTACATCATTTTATGCATTCAGTGTTTTCTTTTCTGTCTGTTTTAGTCACATGATGACGTTTAGTGGTACCAGGTATTAAAATGAACAAGAAAGTGAAGAAAAAATGGTGGTCTAATCATTTTTTCCATGACTGTATGATATGGCTTGTTGTTGTCACCTACCTTTTTTGGTCTTTTTTGTTCATTTCCATCCCTGTCACTCCCAGAAAAAATCTTACCATCTTCATTCATTTTAATTGCACACGTATTCTGTCTTCTTACACTTCACCTTCACCTCTCTAGTTTCTCGCACATATCTGCACTAGAGATGCGCGGATGACATATATTTTAACCCGCAACCGCTTCTTAAAATCTCTATCCGCCCGCTATCCATTTGCAGGAACGTTTTTTCACCAATTTTCAAAACCGAACCTCCTTTTTAATAATATGTAAAATATTATTTTCTTTATTATTATTGAGTGCTTCAACCGCAACCCGCCCGAATTTAATTAAAGTATTATTTTTTGACGAGTCATCCGCCCGATATGCGGATTATCCGCTCCGCCCGCGGGTGCGCGGTTCAACCGCGCATCTCTAATCTGCACCTCTTCATGTTGTCTTCCACTGTGCTCTCACCGCACATCACAATATCATCTATAAACTTCATAGTCCATGAAGACTAGCATCTTACCTCATCTGTCGACCTATCTGTCACCACGGCAACAAGAAGGGGCTCAGAGCCGATCCTTTCCGCAGTCCCACTTCCACCTGAAACCACTCTGTTACTCCTACTCAATCACAATTCCTCTGGTGCTTTTTCTAAATCTACAGAGACAGAGCAACTTCTTCTGACCATCCTTATACAAGGCAAAACTAACTATACAATGAGGGAAACTTTAATGTAAATTCTTTTTTCCTCAGCTCAAGAAGGCTTTAGAAATGAGTTTTTGAAGTTCTGCAGTGAATTCTTATGCTGAAGAACTTGATATAATTCATAATCCTCTTTAACTAATGTACTCTGTATTTCTGTTGGCTTAGTCCTTCCACCTCTGTTTTGAATTATAATAACAAAGGCCAGATGATTTATTCCTGCTCCTTTTGTAGAGCTCTCTTTTCTCCAACCTGTCTCCAAGAGAAAGCAGTGATGCAACGGGCTGATATCAATATCTGTGCCTCTGTGAAGACAGCGCCGCACAGATAAGATGCTCACAAGTGTACAGAGGCGAGGGGCTCTACTGTGGGGCGAAGACAGATAAAAAAAAAAAAAAAAATAGAGTCAAGTGAAAGAAATAATATGAATAGCAACTTCTGAATAACGGCAGTGCCCAACATAAAAAAGGTACTTCAGCGAACAAACACTTCCTACTGAGAACTGGAATTGTGTTTTGCGTGCACAGTCTTTTTATCTTTGTTTTTCTTTGACATACACATACAGTCACATCATGCTATGTATATATATATATATATATATATATATATATATTATATATATATATATATACAGTATATATATAAAAACAATGTGCTTGTCACAGTTTATCATTATCAATAATAATGTGAAAACAAAAAAAAAAGTGAATCTTAAGGAGTCATCCTGGCAGGAATAAGTTCTGAAAGTGATGACCCTGTTTAGACCTGGTATTAACATGCATTGTAGCAAATCAAATCACTGTAATGCTAATGCTAATGCGAGGTCTGAACACGTTCCAGGACGGACTCAGATCTGATCAGTTAGGACACCTTAGAAGGTGGTCTGGGACGTTTACATCTACATTGTCCTCATAGTCTGAACACAAAGGTTAAAGGTTTCAGGGGCTAGCGAGTAAGCTAACACCACTGGCTTAGCCGATGACTCATTTGACTGATTTTGCCAGTAAATGACTGCACTAAAGCACTTTTGATTTAAGTCATTTGATTTCCTCCCCGTGTTTGTGGCAGATCTTTCCTTTTATTGTTGTTATGTTTAAGGTCATGTCACAGCATGTCGATTGGATTTGAGTCCAGACTTTGACTGGGCCGCTCCAAAACCATCATTCTGTTTTGTTTTTAAACCATTCAGAGGTGGACCTGCTGCTGTGCTTTAGATCATTTTCCTGCTGCATAACCCAAGCGTGCTTGAGCTTCCATTCACTCATCCTTCAGGATTTTCTGGAAGAGCAGAACTCACGGTTTTATCGATTGCAGAAAGTCGTCCAGGTCCTGAAACGGCAAATCAGCAGTCTCTTTCTGATTGTTGAATCATAAAGGCTGACCGTAATGAGGCGAGGGTTAGGTTGGTATAAATAGCTTTTTTTCCCCTTAATAAATGAAATCATCATTTAAAAAAACAGCTTTTTGTATTTATTCAGGTTGTCTTTGTCTGATATTAAAATGCGTTTAATGATCAAAAACAAGTGCTAAATAAAGTTAGGAAAAATCTTTTGTTCCGGCTCTACTTTGTCTCGTTATTTCTGTCTTCCTCTTCTTTTTTTTCTTGTTATCTCCAGCTGCTGCCTCTGACATTTAAAAATGACACACTTCGCATTGGGTGTCCGTAGGCAGAAATGGCGCGTGTTGATTTGCATACAGAGTAGGAAGGTCAGGTCCAGGGCTGGACCGAGACACTCAGGTGTCCCATGATTTATTTGTTCTGTGGACATCTACATCTCAGTTTGGGTATATGGATGTTCTTTTTTCCTTTTAATATAATTTATATTTGTTTCATTATTCTAATTTTTTATTTTTAAGTTTTTGCAACTGGTTGGAACAGGGAAAGGATTTTTAAAAAAGGTGCAGGATTAAATGTACAGCAATTCAACTCAATTCAATTCAATTCAATTGTGTTTATTTTGAACATGATTGTGTAATTAACAGACCTGCTTGAACATACTCTGCAGAAAACGTCGTCTAAATGTAAAAAAGAAAAGAAAAAAGGCATGTGACAATATATATTTTGATCATGGAGGAATTACAATAAATAACATTTGTGGGCTGACCAAGACAGCAGGGTGAGGCAATCTGGAAATATAAACAGGAAAAAGAGGAAAACCTCAAATGGAGGGAAAAATAATAAAACTGCTAAAGTTGTCACACATTCATGAGAGCAAACCATCTGTAAATGTTAATATAAATAGCTACAATTTAAGGTTTTGGTCAAATTGAAATCAGCAGGAAAACTTCAAAGCTCAGAGCAAAGTGAGTCATGACTTGATACCCAGATCCATGATTGATGCTGTTGCCGACTTCAGACCAGAGAGTTTGGAGATCTGCTGTCAAGTTACATCGATCTGGTCACTTTTAACAAACTATTGTTATTTTTTTGACCCTGTTCTTTTATGTTTATGCTTTTTGACATGGAGCAACTTTTCTTTACCCCTTTTGCGTCACTGTGGAGATTCAGTTTTGTGTCACAACAAGAAGATTTGATCCTGTATTTTCATCAAATCAAGCAGCTGCACCGTCTATTGGGTCGGCTACGCCTGAGCTTCAACTTCAGAGCGCATATTTTCCAACTACGTAACATATTTGAAGACATTAATCATCTCTAAATACAATTACATCATTCTTGCTCCAAAAGACTTCTGGATCAGAGTCCCAGAGACGGACGAGACCAGAGTGGGATCGCTTGGCCTTGATGGCCAGTCCCAGTATTTCAGCAGAAACACTCTCAGCAACTTTGAACACGTCAGTGGAGGGTTGATGATTGTTTTTGGGGACCTCACAGTCACTGAGTCGACCTTGAACTCCTCTGTGTGCCGGAATATTCTAGAGCCAAAGTTGGAACCATCTACAGCCTGGCTGAAACTGGGTCGTGCAACAGAACCATCGTCTAAAACACACCAGCCATCTACATCAGAAACATCAAACCTCAGAATGGCCTTGAGTTCAGACCTCAACCTGATTGAAATTCAATTCAATTCAATTTTATTTGAGTAGTGTCTGTTACAATGTCATATGTCTCTAGGTGCTTTACAGAGACCCAGAGCATGACCCCCAAGCAAATATCATTAACTAAAATATTAAATCCAATCAAGCATAATGGCAAATAAAAAACTGCATTTATCTTCTATTGGATAGGATTTTATTATATTTGCACACAGAAAGCAGCTAGGATTAAATTTGTGACGGTACTGCAGTGAACTAAGATGCTATAAATAATGCAAATGACCAAATCAAAAAGATTAAGTTAAATTAATATAATAACTACAATATTAGATGGTTCAAGAACTGGGGTGGGTGGGTTAGAACGAATAATTAAAATTAAGTAGGGTCTATTTTCCTATTGAGGAGAAGTGATGTTGAAAATCCCCACAAACCCGCAGCTGTTATTCAGTCTTGATGGTGTCTGAGCAGCAGATAGGCTCGTATCATCCTCTGCTCTCAGGAAGTCCCCCATGAGTGCCTCGCTGGTTTGTTCTTGCCCACGATTCTCCTACAGGGGGCTTGCTACAACACAAGGCATACTTGTCATAGCTGACGGCGGATCATCAATAAGGTTACAGAGCAGCAAAACAGATGCTGGCTGAGGGCGCCGTCCTGGAGAGAACAGCTAATCACAGTCTCTGTGGGGAGGAGGGAGGGAGCAGTCTGTCTTCTGACACTATCTGCATACTCCCACACACACAATCCCGCCAAGCCGACAAACAGCAGGCAGACACCCCTCCACAGACACGCTCATAAACGTGTCTCCAAGAACAGGGATGTGATGGAGGAAACATGCGTGTTATTACCCTTCCCGCTGTGTCACTTTCGGTTTTTAGCTGTTGTGTGTTTGCCCAGATCCCAAAGAGAACGGCACGGTTGGTGAATGCAAACGCATGATGGTCTGTGGCCTCTTTGGCTCTGCAGCATTTCAACACAGTCGCAAGCAAATGTAGGTTTTTACAGTCAGGAGCTGGATGAAAACTTGAGGCATTTTATGGAGGTGCCATGGCAACATTGATTGGGATTAAAGGAGACGTTTCTGAAAAGATCATAAAATTTATAATGTAACATTTCATGAGAGTCAAGCAGAGAAATGCATTTGTCTCGCTAAAATGACATTTGCTGAGCTTCGGCCAAGAAGCCAGTGTTTTTGTGAAAGTGCAGAAGTCTCATTTGCTGCAAGCAATTTAACATTCTGGCATTTCAGCACAGGAATAGTAGAAAAACACAAATTCAATTTCTAATGCTTTTTGTATATTTATATATATATATATATATATATATATATATATAATATATATATATATATATATATACAGTCATGGAAAAAAAATTATTAGACCACCATTTTTTCTTCACTTTCTTGTTCATTTTAATACCTGGTACCACTAAACGTCATCATGTGACTAAAACAGACAGAAAAGAAAACACTGAATGCATAAAAGCAGTGTTTTTGGCAGTACAACGCCATAGCTATTGATGTAAAAACTTAAGTGATTTAGGTTATAATCAAGAAAACCATGGAAAATGGTAAGATATCAGCTCTTAAATAAAACTCTTATGAGCAATCTTTGTGGTTATCGTTATGTTTGTCCAAACAAATGTACCTTTGGTTGTACCAGGCATTAAAATGAACAAGAAACTGAAGAAAACAAGGGTGGTCTAATAATTTTTTCCATGACTGTATATATATATATATATATATCTGTTGTGACAACTGCATATCGTCACACATCAGCAATGATGAGACAGCTAATAGATTCAAGAAAGTAAGGACGAGAGAGAGACAGTGAGTGACGAGCAAAAGTAAATCTTGTTAAGTGCTGTCAAACCTCCAGACGTATGGTGAAACCTCTCAGTTAAAAAGATTAAAAGTTCTTTTGTCCTATCTTAAAAGAATAGACATACACGGTGTATGAGTAGATTAAAAAAGAGTAGAGAAGATAGATGAGTAGATATAAAAAGAACTGGACAACATTTCTGTGACATCACTCATACGTTTCTAAAGTGTGATTTTGAAGCCAGTTTCTCAAACCATCCATCCATCCATCCATTTTCTATACCCGTTTCATCCTCTGAAGGGTCACGGGGATCTGCTGGAGCCTATCCCAGCCGTCTACGGGCGAAAGGCAGGGGTACACCCTGGACAGGTCAGTTTCTCAAACCTCTGGGGGAATATAAGACGAACTGGATAATCCCATGACGTTGCCCATAGGTTTTTTTACCCAGTGGTTTTCAAGCCTCTTTTTCCTCGTACTGCGAGGTGCCGAGATGCCTAAGTTCAGTTAGAGTTCGCTATTTTAGCTTGGCTGGTTTAGCTTATGTTAACGCAGGATGATAATTCATATTACATGACATTCATTCTGATCATATCACATATCATATGCTGCTGCCAAAATGGCATCCAAAACGCCAAAACTGACTAGCAGAGCTCTGCTGGGACCCGCCAGTCACGGGCTGTCAGTCCCCCGGACGATGCGGGTGATAGATGTTTTTCAGTCGAGCGAGCCTACCACAATCATTCCACGTGTCACGGGGATGATTGACTGCAGGTCCAAGCATGCCTTTGCTTGGACGGGTTCTGAAATGATCCACCGTCTCTCCTGGCTCCTTCAACAAAGCCTCGCTGGGGAGCCGCCAGCGGACATTCGCAGCACAACTTCCAATGTCGTTTCATTGGACATATCGCAGATGAATGTTGCGTTTAGCCGACGCTTGGCGAGCTTCTTCGCTAAGCTACTTCTTCAGACCCTTCCAGACTGACCCACAGCCAGTCACGGCAGTCTGTTAGAACAATTAAAGTATTCTCTTTTGAATAAGTGACTGTGTTTTTTTAAGTCCCACACTGCTGTGGGATGGCATCAAATTCTTCAACCACATTTGCTGCAAGTCAGCCAATGCGGTTGTGATGGTCACTCTGGCATGAACAACATGCCCAAGCTGTAGAAGTGCTCAGCAGGGTTGATGTCAGGACTGCTGGCAGCTCAATCCATCCTCTCCGCTCCCCAACAGGGGCTACCTGACGACTGTGGAATATGATTTCTCAGGGGGCAGAACTCACATTACAACTCACCGTCAGTATAGATCGATTCCTTGCCAAATTAATGGGTACACACCCTGAAAATTCTTCTGAGGTAAACAGCGTTGACGTTCTTCCCTGTTTTGTCCTTACCCTCGCACTAAATCCGTGCCCTCAAATCAGTGGGAGTTTTGAATAGTCTCGTTCATAACAAGAAGTTTTTGTATTTTCCAAAAGCATCAAATGTAGATGTAATAACCGGTTTCGACTGGTGCTGCCTCCTAGAGGATAGCATTTTCCCAGTGCTCAGGTAGCCCCTATCTTAGAGGTAGGGATGGGAATTGATAAGATTTTTCCAATTCCGATCCCATTATCGATACCGTTTAACGATTCGATTCTTTATCGATTCTCTTATCGATTCTAATTTGGGGAAAAAGGAGAACTAACTGTTTTATTGGCATCAATTTTTTTTTTACTTAGAAGTCACCAGCTTACAAACTCAACGGCGAGGTCAAAAGAGGCCCAAAGCCTGGATAACATGTTAACTGTTGTAATATGTAACTGTGCAAATACACAAGAATGTGTTAACATTTTACTAACAGATTTTTCCTAATAGAAATTTAAAAAAAAAAATCTCCTTTCTAAAAGGGTATATGAGCTCACTAAGCACTCGAAAATAATAATAAAGAAAGATAAATACTATCAAATACAATGGAACAGTGCATAGTGCAAATCTGCAAATACTATGAAGAATTAACAATTCTTTTGCAGTAAAAAATAAGCATGTCTGCTTTTTCAGGAAGGATACGTGATCTTTCTGGAGGTAGGTAGTGAGCAGGAGCGAGTGCTGCCAGCCTCTCTCTCGTCACGGTCATCTTCTAAATGTAATGCAGAAGGCATTTGTTTAATAGAATAGCGTTAATATATAGTGTGTTTTACAAAGAAGCACATCAGCAGTGGGATAGCTACTTACCAGAGTTGCCCTCCGTAGTAACCACAGAGGTGATCAATTCCATGGAATTGAAATACAAGGAACCGGTTCTTTACAGAAACCGGTTCTCAATTCCCAACCCTACTCAGAAGACGTCTCTGATAAGCCCCCCTCTGTTGGGGTGAGTGTTGTAATCTTGGAGGATAGAGTTTGGTCCCAGACAATGGAGATATTTGATTTTGATATTTCTCTGCATTGAGATTGCCTCCAGTGATGACAAGCCTCATTTTTCCATCGAGGGAGATGCTGCACCACAACATCACACTGCCTCCACCAATAGATGTTGCTTTATCGGTGCACCAATCACCAAAGCGCCCTTCGCATCCTTTCCACAGACAGAATCTGCACTTTTCATTGAACGTAATGTTCTTCCACATGCTCAGGACAATCAGGTGTCTGATTGTCATCACCTGGGTGTAGCTGAAGCGCAAAACAAGGGTCAATAGCAACAGTAAAGAAAAGCTGTTTTTGTTGACACTGACAGAAAAGATTTTGACAAATCTTTCATGGGTGCAACCCACATATTCAGCTCTGCTGCTCATCCCACAAATGCATGTTCTGTACAAATGTGGCACCATTCAAAAGGGAAATGATCAGGCTTTCCAACGGTATAAGATTTTTCTTGGCAAGTTCTTGGCAATAATTAACGGAGATAATGAGAAAACAAATTTTCGGCCCCATTGACCGCAATGTTATCAAAAATTTGAAAGTGATCCAGAATCCAGGATTTCTTCTGGATCACATCCAAAATCAAATCAGTTCTTCCTTTTCACATTTCTGACAACTCCTGAAAATTTCATCAAAATACATCCATAACTTTTTGAGTTATCTTGAACACAGACAAACAAACAGATAAACGCCAGAGAAAACATTACCTCCTTGGAGGAGGGTAATAAAGAAATAACCTACCAAAGGTCAATTTCCTTTCTTTTTGTGGTTAGTTTTCTGTCCATTTCTGCTGCAAAATTGGACATTATAAAATGGGGAGTCATTGTAGATCTGCTCTTTTTTGATGCCAGTACCTAGAGTCAGTTAGGAAATGCAACTTTTTATAGTCTTGTAAAGTCTTCAACCTGGAAGTTGGTCTGTCGCTGCAAATGAGGGCAGAATGGACAAGCCTGGATGCTGCCTGGAACACACCCACCTTATCTCAGTTGCTACAAGTTAGCTATTTTAGCATCACTTAGATGATGCTAATTTATGATAAAAACTAGCATTACGTTGTATTCATTCTGACTGATTCAGACCCATGCAGGCCAACCCAGAGGTTGTGGCAGCAGAGCAAGCTATGTACCATTTACCATTAGAGTGATTCTGTTCATTACTTTTATGGACAGAATTTCTAGGCGCAGTCGAGGTGTTGAGGGGATCCGGTTCGGTGGCCTCAGGATTGGGTCTCTGCTATTTGCAGATGATGTGGTTCTGTTGGCTTCATCGAGCCGTGATCTACAACTCTCGCTGGAGCGATTCGCAGCCGGTTGTGAGGCGGCTGGGATGAGAATCAGCACCTCCAAATCCGAGACCATGGTCCTCAGCCGGAAAAGGGTGGAGTGCCCTCTCCGGGTTGGGGATGAGGTCCTTCCCCAAGTGGAGGAGTTTAAGTATCTCGGGATCTTGTTCACGAGTGAGGGAAGGATGGAGCGGGAGATCGACAGACGGATCGGTGCGGCATCTGCAGTGATGCGGGTGCTGCGCCGGTCTGTTGTGGTGAAGAGAGAGCTGAGCCGGAAGGCGAAGCTCTCGATTTACTGGTCGATCTACGTTGCCACCCTCACCTATGGTCATGAGCTTTGGGTAGTGACCGAAAGAACAAGATCGCGGATACAAGCGGCTGAAATGAGCTTCCTTTGCAGAGTGGCCGGGCTCTCCCTTAGAGATAGGGTGAGAAGCTCGGTCATCTGGGAGGGGCTCAGAGTAGAACCGCTGCTCCTCCGCATCGAGAGGAGCCAGATGAGGTGGCTCGGGCATCTGGTTAGGATGCCTCCTGGACGCCTCCCTGGTGAGGTGTTCCGGGCAGGACCCACTGGGAGGAGACCCCGGGGAAGACCCAGGACACTCTGGAGGGACTATGTCTCTCGGCTGGCCTGGGAATGCCTCGGGATCCCCCCAGAGGAGCTGGAAGAAGTGGCCGGGGAGAGGGGGGTCTGGGCTTTCTTACTCCGGCTGATGCCCCAGCGACCCGACCTCAGATAAGCGGAAGAAGACGGTACGGTACGGTGATCGTGCTCTTATCGCTCCCAATTCACACCTCAGGTATCAAATTCACCAAAAATGTTACGTGATAAGCAGCTAATGTCATGACAGCTAACTGTTAATACCCTAGACAGCTGTCACTCAAAAAGCCATGCCTCTAATTATGTTTAAATTTGTGAATGTATGTAATTTTTCATAATGAGGTACATACAAATTCAACCTTAAATACATTTGTAATGGATGTAAAATCTTGCTACAGAAACCAAAACTTTTTTGCAGCAGGCCGTAAATAACTGGCTCACTTTTGGAGTCAGCCCCTAGTGGTCATTTAAGGAACTGCATGCAGGGGACATAGCCCCTTGGAGAATATATTATTTATTCTCCTTCTTCATTTTCTTATCACCATAATCATTCTTGTCTGAGACCAAATTAAAGTAGCTGGATGAACCTACTCATTATATCTGTTGCATCAGTGTGTGTGTTTGCAGAATGAAAGGGGAGTAAAAGTGTGAAGGGATGAAAGACTCACAACGTGATCCAATCAGCAGTAAAACACTCCCAACTTTGAACATGCTATAAAAAGCCCCTCACAAAGAAAACAAAGTCTTTATGGCACACAAGACCACTCAATTATAACACAAACACGCTCACTGGGGAGTGTGTTTGGCTTCCTCGCATACTGTATGTCTCTTCACCATCATCACTCAGCAGAATGTAATATTGCTCAATACACAGAGAGGTTTTATTTAGAGCTCAGAGGCCAAGGACGCTCACACAGGTTTTAGGGAAATGAAAGATTCATTGGATGTACAGAATGAGCCATTCTGTAAGCGCATGAGTCACCAAACAGACCACTATGAACTTATCACGAACTGGCAATTTTCATATTGAGTCTGTCTCAAGGGAAATTTATGCAATCTTATTTTATGACAAACGTCTGGCCAAACTTGGATATGAATGCTTTACCTGCTCTCTGTGATCAATACTTAATTACACTGGCTCGTCCTGGTTTGCCAGATTAATGTTAGAGGAAAGGCCAAGTGTACAAGAGGCGAGAGCAAGCCAGCGAGCTTATAAAGACAGAAACTGTGTGAGTGATCAGTAACCAGACATCATTACTCCCCAGTCGATGCTAACAAAGTGCCTTGAATCATCCTTAATGACATTAAAGGCAGAGAATCGGGAGAGACTGCAGATGCTTGGTTTGTTAACTGGGCCGCAACCAATGTCACTGTGTTAGCCAGACTGCTGTAGTGAGGCAATGTGCTTTGGAGAGATAGATAACAATTTAGAGTAAAAAATGAGCTTCTGGCTGCAACTTGAAAGTTAGTTTTTGAAATTCCAAACATAAAAAACAATGTTCGGGATGAGGTGCTGCCTCAAGTGGAGCAATTCAAATACCTTGGGATCTTGTTCACGAGTGAGGGAAGAATGTTCTTTGTTTACTGGTGGATTTGCATCCCGATCTACACCAACGGTCTTGAACTGTGGTTTGTGACCCAAGGAATGACATGACAAATGGCTGAAATTAGTTTCTTCCTCAATGTGGCTGGACTCTCCCTTAGAGATAGGGTGAGAAGTTCTGTCGTCCAGTAGAGGCTCGGAGTAGAGTCGCCGCTCATCCGCCTCGAGAGGAGCTGGTTGAGGTGGTGTGGGAATCTGGTTCGGATTCTTCCTGGATGCCTTTCTAGGGAGGTGTTTAGGACATGTCTAACTGGGAATTGGGCACTGGACTGGACCCAGGACACGCCAGGTATATTATGGGCCTGATCTTCCGCCAAATCTCCTAAAGCCGCTATCAAGGGATAGCGGGTAACGGGAGGGGCGTTCCCCCGCAAAGAATGTAATCTTCCACCTCCCTAAACCCGTGATCTTACCTGCGCTAACCGCTATATTACGCATGGAGTGGTTAGGATGTTCCACCTGTCTAACCAATCAGTGCATCAGTAGCCATTGCCTTTAAGAGCAGGTTGTGCTACCCGCAAACCGCTATGGAGCATCTTTTCATCCAGATCGGAGCAGCTCTCATGGGCAGCTCATCAGGGAGTCTGCTGTAGAGCTTCCTCCTCTTGTTTCCCTCTCCTCCTCCTTTGCACTATATACATAAAAATATTTTTACACAGACAATCCGTATCGGCTACCTGAAAGTCCCAGATAGTTGGTGCGCTCCCGGTAAACACGGCCAGGCAGAGCCGGGGAACATATTCTCAGCAGGGGGTGCTGGGGGGTGTTGGGAGTCTGGGACAGCTGTGCGTCTTGGCGCAGCTAATGTGCTTTTTAAAACACTGCACGAATCATCGGATGTGCTAACGATCACAAACAATTAATGTTCTTGTCCCTCCTCGACCACCAACAGTTTCAGACATATCAGAAATAACAGAAGTGACTGTGATGTAGGCCATGACGGATTTTGAGGGGAAACGTCCCAAAGATCTCCTTGGTTTCCTCCACAGCAGACATCTGAATGAGATCATGCCACCGCTGTACAGACTGGCGTGTCTGGTTGTGACTATTCCGACATCCACCACAACTGCTGACCAGACATCCTCTGACCTAAAGGGAATAAAAAACATATGGAAATAATACGGTGATGCGTAATCGAGAGGTAGAGCCGTTTGGTGCACGTCCACATGTGACCAGGTGGACACACATTTATGTCATTTGGACGCACTCTTTTACGCGCCGACATGCGGGTTGCGCTTTCTGCAAACTCGGTATCTTGCGATCGCACGTAGCTGGTAGCAGGTGATCTGACTAGCTGCTACCCGCTATCCTAAACCCGCGATCGCAAGATACCGAGTTTGCAGAAAGCGCAAAAGACAAGACCATTGCCATGCCTACAATGTGAGTAAGGGAGTTGGCATAATGGGTAGCGGCGTTAGGGAAACCGAAGATTGCATTAGCAATATTCTGCTTCGTAGTGGCTAGTGGGAGGTGTATATCTGTATTCCAGTTACGTGAAGAAGTGCTCAAATTTAAGATATTTTCTATGCTTGTGATTTAATGTTCTTAAATCCAGCTATAATGTGCTTGATATGAATATGACTATTGCCAAAAATGGGAACATATTACCACATAAATATTAAGATAATAAGTGTGGATCCAGCACCGATAGGTTTGGAGGTAAAGTCACTTTTATAACACTCTCTAAGATTTGCTCTTTTTGGGTCTTGAGCTCAGCGAGTTTCTTGTCTTTTCTTCCATCATTTCTTTTTCGAGTCCACTGAAGCTCTACGAGATAATTTCATCATCGTTCACGAGTGACTCGTTGCTAAAAAGCGATACGGAGTCGTCACTAGAGATGGCCAGGACTGAAGCTACTACAAAACTCCCTAAAAGCGATCAAAAATTCCATCAAATGAAACTTGAACTGATCACTTAACATAAAGAATTGAACTCTTTTGTGCTGCTTTAAGCTGCAACAAAGAAAATCGCTCCCATCAACCTGTTCATCTTTTCCTCTCTGTTCTCAAGGACAAAGGCGGGTCTCCATAAGACCCATTTAGCACAATGCAGCAAATGAAGGCACACCAGAATGCTAAGATAGGGAGACAATGAGATAATCATGCTCTGAAGTGGATAAACATCCAGTAAATATCGCTGGCTGTCACAAGTGCTTCTCCATTGAGCGTATTTAATCAGCACTCATCAACATTCACGGCACAAAGCGGGCGTCCTGGCGAATTTAAACAAGGGTAAAAGAAATGTCTGACGGTTCAGAACCTTCTGCCATATATCATGAAAAGCACGGCAAGAAATGAAATCAGTGTTTCAGATGAAAGATAGATCCATCCATCTATAAAATCATATCAGTAACTCTAATACCTTCCTCACAAGGAGGTGAATTCTTCATGTCTACAGCATAGATTGTTCTGAATGTCATTATTAAACATGAGCTGCAAGCTTAGACCCTGTTGTAGATGTCCATTAGAAACAATACAGATCTTTTGAGTCTTGGCACCTGAATTCATTTACGCCAGGAACATGACGGATTTGTTGTTTGGTGGTAAACATCGACACCACTTCACTTTAATCACAGGTGAAAGACTCTTGTTTGTTCCCTTTTTCCTCTCGAAACTCACCTAATGACATTATTCTGTGTGAAAGTGCAGATGCAAAGAGCTGAACCATCTTAAGGAGCAATAATGGGTTTTCTTATTTTTCTGAGTGATGTTATAAATCTCTCACATAGTTGTGGAGGAATTTTGACTGTTGCATTTTAATTGGCTCATTAGCAGACAAAGTTGTGGGATTTCTGACACCGTCAGAGAGCAACTTTTCGCACTCTTTGGTCAAAAGACTGCAATTTGCAGTCTGCTTGCAGTCCTTCCAAACAAGCCATACTTCTACAGCTGTTTTCTAACTGTGCTCTCATGAACTTTAACATTTAGCATAAAAACTAAGGCTGCTCTTTAGGTTTTGATCTGACTTTGGGGTGAACTTTCTGGGACATCCCCTCCCGGGAATATAGGCAACTGTCTTCAATGTCTTAAGACCCGTTTAGGACCAGATAGTTTTGTTCAAGTCAAGTAAGGTCAAGTTTATTTCTATAGCACATTTAAATCAACCTCAGTTGAGTACAGGGCTGTACAGCTAAAACGAATAAGAAACCCAACAAGTTAATATATCTAATAAAACAAGAGCAAAGCAACAATATCTACTGAAATTGTCAAAACAAGAGTCCTATAATAAAACAATAAGTAAAAACATAAATAAAATATGAATAACATATATATGCAATAAAAGCCAAGGTATCGTGCTCAAGCTGGAGCAAACACCAGTGAGTAAAGGCAGGTTTTTACCAGTGATTTAGGATGATCAGTGGTCTGGCCAGATCTGATATTAAAAGGCAGCCTGTTCCACGGTTTGGGAGCAACAGCAGAAAAAGCTCGATCAGCTCTGCTTTTTAATTTATATCTTGGAACTGTCAAGTGCAGCCGGTTGGGAGATCTCAGTGATCTGACCGGACTATGAAAGTTTAAGAGCGCTAACAAACAAGGCGGTGCCATGCTGTTGAGACTCTTAAAAACCAACAATAAAAATCTTAAACTGGATCCTAAACTGGACAGGAATCAAGTAAAGGGAAGCCAGCACAGGAGCAATGTGCTCAATCTCTTTTTTCTTTCAGTTGGTCAATGGTCTTACACTTATATAACACTTGCACTACAACAATATATATATATATATATATATATATATATATCCATCCCATCCATTAATTTCCGCTTATCCGAAGCCGGGTCGCGGGGGCAGCAGCTTCAGCAGAGAGGCCCAGACCTCCCTCCCCTCGGCCGCTTCCACCAGCTCCCTCGGGCGAACCCCGAGGCGTTCCCAAAAAATGTATTCAAAAGTAGTGTGAAATCCACTTTTATTAAAAAGTTCTGCTTTCTGCTGCCATATGAACTAAAGTGCCATAACATAACACTTTTGACATCGACACTTGTCAGTAACACATATTTAATGTAAATCTGATCTTAAAGAATGTCAAATAAAATAAAGCTTATTGCCACTGCCAGCGCATTAATGTCATCCTGTTTTTATAAAAAATAAAAAAAGTCTACAAACAAAATCCAACAAAATGATTCTGGCTCAGCACAATTAGAACAATAAAACAGGTAATTTCTGAGGTAACAGCAGAAACCTTTAATGGGAAGTTTAACTTGGCAGTTGTTACAAATAACCTTGTTTCTGTCAAATCCTCCATCTGGGAGAACTTTAAAATGAAAATCTCCATGTTAAAGTTCAGTAACTTAACCAATCCGTGTATCATTCATTAATTTTTAATCTAACACACACACAAAAAAGCCTGTTTTTTTTTATATTTCAATTTCAGACTCAGATCAAAAATACGAAATTAAAAAACGGCCACAGAACTGAATTTGTTTTATAATCGAGGACTGGACTTTCTGTTGTCATTACACATCGGTGCCACTAGATAGAGCAATATCTAGTAAAGTAGATGAAGTAACCAGCTAGAGAACAGCAGGACAGTGAACACATGGAGCAGATCTGATGTAACATGGAGGAATGACGCGAAAGTTTTGTTGCAGTCTAGAATTTTCTTTTCAGACAGAATTGTTAATATTGCTACCTGAGTTGCTACCTGAACTGTAAAGTACACAGATTTTTACTGCTCTCTGCATTTGTTTTAGCTTTACCGCTTGTTTACCTGCCAATTGTTTCCAGGTTCCGCAGCAGCCAGTAACCAACTTTTCAAAACAAATGCATGTGAGCAACATGCGTTAACGCGCGATAAAATAAATGTCGGCGTTAATAAATTTATGAGTTAACAACGCGATAATAACATGTTAACTTGCGTTAACTTGCCCAGCCCTAATGTGGTACTGTATATATATATATATATATATATATATATATATATATATATATATATATATATATATTAGGGCTGTCAAAGTTAACACGTTAATAGCGCGATTAATGTGCGATTATGTGCGATTAACACGACGTGTTAGCTATGAAAATCTTTCGATTAATCACGATTAAAAATTTGAATCGACCGACACATATATATATATATATATATATATATATATATATATATATATATATATATATATATATATATTTATATTTATATACACACACAGACACACATACACACACATACATATTAGGTCATAATATCACAATATCAAATTTACAAGGCAAGGAATCAAGCTACTGACCTTCCTAGTTAGAGGACAACCGACTCTACCACTGATCCATATCTGCCCTCAGCTCTATGCAGATATATAAAAGTGGAGCATTGAAAGAGGGTGTACTTTGGGGTGGCCATGACTCAGTGGGTAGGGTCAGGTGTCCTCTAACTGGATGTTTGGCAGAACAATCCCCTGCCTTGTCACGTGCTGAAGTGTCTTCGTGCTGAAGACACTTACACTAACGTGCTCATCAGCGTATGAGCGTAAAAAGTGCTGTTGTAAATAGAGCGGATCCACAACAGACCTGCATAAAGAGCTTTGTAGAATCTGGATTAGGTTGAAAAGGTGACATATAATTTCAAGACCATTTTCCATTTCTTCTTTATTTAGCTGCATGCGTTTCCACATACGTACATTAATCTGTGTGACTTCCCAGCAGCACGCTGGCGGTTGCAGACTGTTGTATCTGTATTTGGAAACCGGAGCAATTAGAGCATAGCAGCGAGAGGAGACTGATGAGATTACATTTTCTCCCGCTACGCGCGTTGACTTCAGAAATTTAGCCTCACCACTCAACATGAGCAAGAGGAAGACTGCTCCGACCACCTCATCTCCTTGAGCATTGCTCTGGAAACGTATTAAGCAGTCAGCTCTCATTGAGTAAATAGATTTTTTCTTTTTTTTTTTTTGCGACCATGGCTATGCTTGTCAGCTTTAGGTGATTGCCTGACATATTTCCTCAGTGTCTCCTGGCTCATCTACAGTTGTCAGATCTCCGGACGTGCCTGTTGAAGTCATGCCCCTGGCTATTCAGTTAATACCCCATACACCCTGTCTGCTTTTTTCTTCTTACCTGGAATAAAGCCAGTTCTGTCAGTCTTGATATCTTCATTGCCCAGAGTGGCTCTGTCTATCCGGCTCTGGCCTTGGCGCATTACATTTTCCCCTCTTTCTCTCTCTCTCTGTCCCTCTACCTCCCTCCTGGGTCCCTGACCTCTCTTTATTTTTCTTTACTCCTTCTTTCAGCCCTTTCCTCTTTCATCCCACTCAATTTTGCCACTCAACCTCTATTGCACAACCTCCTTTTCTCTCGCCGGACCTCTACGATACTCCCGAAGGGGTTGCGGCTGACCAGGCGTATGGGGGGGGGGGATTGCTGTGGCCTCGGGCTGAGTGACTTCAGTGGAAAAGTAGCAACGATGCATAATAAATAAATACATACACCAGGGTGAATTTGTCACAAGTGACACGCAGCACCAACCACTCCGGGACATAAAGATCAGACTCAGTCAAATTCACCCGCATCATCCCCGCATTCTTCCTCCGAACAGCCCGTCTGATGCAAATCGATAAAGTAATTTTCCTTCAGACTCGTTGTAATTAACAATCTGCCACGTGTGCTCAGGGGAACTGTGGCATTTGAATAGAAGCGACTTCCAGCTGCTGCTGGGACGCCGCTGATTTAAGAAGTTGAAGACAGGAAACCAAACAGAGTTCTATATGAGTAAGCATTTAACTAATGCTTTTAAATAGTCTGTCAAGTTGAAGCGGGGCTGAGATAATGCCCACGTCTCTATTTAAGCAGAGTGCTGCCTTTATTTCCTTCCCTGTTGAGAAACAAAACTGCTTAATCAGTTCTTCAAAGAGAATAAACTTAACCGATAATCATCACGTAGGCTTAAATCATGAAAAAGAAGATTGATGGCAGCAGAGAATGACTAAAGACTTTTTGTGTTTGAGTTTCATTTCTGAGTTGACGAGCATGTTAATATACAACTCTAATCCCCAGACGCGAGAGCACAAATGTTTCTTTCTAACATAATTCAAACGTTTCGTAAGACGAAGCAACGTCTACTGAAAGCATCGACTGGCAAACAAACCGAAGATTCATAATGACCCGACCTCAGGTTTCAAGTGTGTGGCTTTGGCCCGGCGTGTGATTTACAATATTTTGTAACTCCAGTCAGTTTGTCCCCTAACAACGGCGATGGAGGACGGTTAACTCGGACCTCCAGCGCACCGAACATAAATCACGTGAATCCGATCCTCTGAGCTGGTGTGTGGCCCCTCATTATTTATATTATTTACAGTGCAGCATTAAACCTTTTTCTGCTCACAAAATGAATCTAGCTCTTCTTCGTCTCCTCATTCTTTGCCAGTTTAATCTGAACGCCAAAGTTCTGCAGTTCTGAGTAACCGTAGTATGAACGTTTAAACCATCACATTCGCTATGTTTTATTTAATATTTCAGCAATATTAATAATAAGCGAGGTGTTCTCCACAGGAATAAGTGTCATAACAAAGACCGGGACATATATCGAGTTTATAGAGACTTTATTGTATAAATACTTCCTTTGAGTCTTTTCATTTAAGGCGATTTGCAGCAAGAAAGTCTCAGCTATCAAAGGCGTTCGGCAGTGTTCAAGCACTGGAATTAATAAAGGAAAGGTTTGTTGACATGTAATCAGTGTAATTATCCTAAAGAAGGCTGAGTGAATTCCTTTCAGGGCCTGCATAACTTTTCCAGGCGATCGCCCTCATCCGCTCAGAAATTTCGCTCCTTCCAGGGCGATCTTTGCAGACAGACAGCTCTCCATTAATGAGGAATAATTAGTCAGCAAACACAGCGGCGGCATTACTTTGGTGCCAGATAGATATAGCACATTTAAAGTGCTTTGAATGTGGTATTTGCTTTAAATACACACATGAGGAGACTTGACGCCAATGAACATACCTGATTGGTCGAGTGAAATCCAAGCCGATGTCGAGGGAGGAAAAGGTAATGAAACGTTTAATTTCAACTGAGCGAAACCATTCGATTGAAAAGCAAAGTATTATTTCTTCAAGTGTTTGCACATTCAGGTCCCTTTTAAACTACTATCAGTTTTAAAATGCATGTTGGCATCTTAACATGGAGTTTAACAGAGGTTTGACCCGTTTTGGATCACCTGGTGGTCAGTCAAGGGATTGCAGTTTTTGTTACTTCCTGGGTTGCTTCAACCCAAGTGTATTTCTTTTTTTTTTTTTTAAAGCTGCAAAAACAGTAGCTGAGTTTATTTGGTTTGACTTAATCACATTCGGTGTAACACGACTACGAAATCTGGACTGCTGAACCCCACAAATGACCGAAAGAAACAGCGGCTGTGGCTTTGTGTGTGAAAGTTTACATCTGCTTGTTGACGTGATGAATGAGGGGATCTACAAACAACCTCGAAAACCTTGGAAATATTCCACCAGGCAGCGGCAGAGAAGGAAAAAGAAGTTTCTCTCTCCATTTTCGGCTCCACTATACTGTATATTAACTTCTTTTCCCTCACCGCTGCATCTCCTTGTGCGTTTTCATTTTTGTTTGTGCGTGTCAGGTCGAAGGTTGATTGGCAGGTTGATGGAGTGAAATTCAGCAGCCACGAGTAGAAATGGGATCCTTCTGTGCTGATATTTGATGCCTTACAGTACAGGATTTATTTTTTATTTTTTTTTTTTTGCAAGGGGGAAACAAAAAAAAAGACACGGCGAGACCGGGCGCCCAGGCCAACACATAAACAATATAAACAACGTCTTGGGGGGTGAGTGAGGGGAGGCAGGGGAGGCAGGGAAGTGCTGTATTTGCTTTCTTATCGATGCCATGCATAGTGCATGAGTTCTCTAAGAAATATGAGTAGAAGTTGTTCACTTTAAAACCCACACTTCAAACAAAGGCTCAGATGCACTCCCGAGGTCGCGCAGAGGTAAAAACATTTAAAACTTTTGCACGCGCTCCAAAGTTTCTCATATCAAGACAATTAAATGTGATGTCAGCTCCGATCGATCTGCAGATTCTGTCCGGCCGCGGACTGGCCGGCTTTTAAACGGGAAAATAAAGAGTGAAAGAAAACCCACATTACGTGGGTGACGCGGTCGTAAGTCTCCGCTGAGGTTTGAGTCTCTCCGATAAACAACTATAAACCCTGGCGACTGCCGAGCGCTCACAGAAAATTAAAAAACAAAATTGCCTTCATAAATATTAATCCGTGTGAGGCGGAGGTGTCGCCCTTCGCGATGATTCAGGCTCTCCGGAGCACATTTGTCAAGAGTAAACAGTTTCCTCCTGTTTACCTAATGGTGAACGGTGGCTAGCTGAGTGGGGATAACTGATGTCCTCATATTCTGCTCTTGAGGATGCAATTAAATATGGTCAGCCGCAGAACACATCGATCCGCCTCTTTCCTCAGCTACCCCCCTACAACACACACACACATATATGTGCACACACGTGCTCACATACAAGGCCCTGGTGCTGCTGCATGACTCCATTTCTTTAACTGCAGCTCCTGGACTCACTCTGAATTAAAGGTGAGGTGGTGAGCGGGATCATTTCACAGCTTTCTGGCATGTTATCAACAATCCTGCGCCTGTGTGGGGAGCGTTCACTTCTTTTAGGGGCAACTTATTATTAACTGTTTGCTTAAGTGTGACGGAATCATTAGCAAGCAGAAAATAAGCCAATAATACTTTTCTTTATGCCTCTGTGCCTTTCATTGTCCGTGATATTATCCATTAAGTGTGTATTATAATTGTCGGGTCAGCTCATCTCTTCTTTGTAGTCTCACTTTACAGACGAGAGCTGAGTTTATGGATTCTATTTAGGGACGACATATCAAGAAGTAATTTGTAATAGTGGTATTGACAAGAATTTGTTTTGGGGTTAATTGTAGTTTTTGAAAGGCAGAAGTGAGCTGGAACTCTTTTCTTTCACGTTTTTTCGATAGCAAACGATCCCTGTAGCTACAATGGTTAGCCAAGGGTAACATTTAATCACCAGACAGTCAATGTAGTTCATTGAATGACCACTAGAGGTGGGCTCCAGAGCAGAGTCAACCCCCTTTTGGGTTAAAACATCTAGCTTTGCAGCAACAAATGAATATATTTACAGCCTGGTTTAAACAGTTTTGGCCTCTATAGGTAGATTTGACATCTATAACAACTGTACACAAAGCAGGGATTAATATTTATGAACATCATCAGCTAAAATTGTAGAAAGCTCCAAATTTTGTCTAACTTCTGGAATTTTATTTGAGAGACAGCTTAAAGGCAGTTGTCATCACATTTTCTATTTAGGACTTTCCTTGAATTTGGCATCTCGGCTGTGAATTGAGAGCTAAGAGACCATAATTACTCTTATTTTAGATTTTTTTTTTTCTGTACTGTTAATTGTACTAACAGACTGTTGCAACCTGCTCTGGGTTGGCAGGGTGTTTGGCCAGGGCACCATATAGGCTCGAACCAACACTGTGGGTTAGCCTTGAAGTGCAGTAAACTGGGCTAATTTGGCCAACACCGTCGCTCCTACACCATTCAAGACCAAGCTGTAAGGGCACTGCCCACATAAAACTACCTACACAGTGACTGTGGAATAATGCACTATAATTGTGAGCAGGCGGCGACTTCACACACAACCACGTCACAAAAAAATAATTCTGCGTGTCCCCAGGAGCCTTAATTTCAATCTGACAATTTATAAAACTTGGTAGCCGGGTTGCTCAGAGGTCCAGGAATCCTTGTTTCAGATGCTGCTATCGAAACGACATTTGAAAGGACAACAGATATCACAGGTTAACATGAGCTAAACTAAGCTACAGCTTAAGTTGGGTGTGTTTCATCCCTCCTATTTGCCCATATTTGGAGTAACCTGGGTTGAACAGGACCACACCCCCACCCCCCATGCACAAGCCTGCTTCAAAATCACTCTCCAGAAACCTGTGGGTGGCGCCACAGAGGGTTTTTCTAGTTCTCTTTGTCCAGTCTATGACAGCTAGCTAACAGTTGTAGCTAAATGAGCTGATGTTAGACCCTTAAAAAAAACAGCTGCTCTCATTCGTTCCTGTGAAGGGTGTAAATATAGAAAGTCTGGAAGTGTGGAAAGTAATCATGGATGTACTTTGAAGGAATGCAGAATAAATAAAGCAATGCATGACTTAACCGCAGCTGCTGATTACAGCTGCAGCAATATCACATCTGAATGAATCCCTGTATTTACTCATTATGTTTAAACCTATTCAGCCATCTCTGCTGAAGCATCCTTGAGAAACCAAGACACCCTTGAAGCGTAAAAAACCTTCCTCTTTCTGCCAAACGAATGCCACTGCAGTGAGCACAGATATGCTCTGTTTCAGTGCATTATAGGAATTAAGTCCTGGCATCATTCCTTGTAATGTCATGATGTTTTGAGCCAGTCGATCTCAGAGTGTATCCCTTTGAGTGTTCAGGACATTTCTTCATTACATTTATCCGTATTTGTCCATGCCCTTCTTCCATCCCAGATCGACACTCACCCTTCCTCTTCCTGTGCATCTGGTGGTGAGAATCAGGGGCTAAGCTCTGTAGGCCGGACCCCTGGGGAGCTGCCAGTAACCCGTGGACACCCCCATCAGACTTTATTCTCCGCCCTGGAAAACAATTGTAAAGGCTAGAGGGAGCGTGGACTCTATCCCTGGAATACTAATGCAGGAACGGGGGCATCTGGAAAACAAACTCAGAGAGATCATGGAACATGGAAGCTGAGGAATGAATTGCGTAAAGGTGCGATCTGCCGGCTCCAGACGAGTCTTCCCGAAGGCACCGGGGGAATAGCAGAAGTACAAGAGGTTGGTTTGTCAGAGGCTGAACGAGAAGCGCTTAAAGGGGTTGTACAGCGAGAGTGACCTTTAGGGTCCTGTTTGCAAAGGTTCTGCTGCTGCAACTCAGTGAAAAGTTGCTCAGGTGTCTGTAGTTTCTCCAGATCACAGAACGAGGGAAAGCCAAAGTTCACAACAGTGCTTAAAAAAAGAAAAAAAAAAGAGCCAAAAAAGGGGGTGGGGGGTGGAGATTATTCCAGCTGTCATGGGGTGAGAGATGAGATACACCACATCCAGTCCATCTTGAACACTCACATTCCCAATGGGAATCACCAGGCCAGCATCACTAGTGATCAGAAATATGGGAATTATCCCTTTAAAATAACCATCAGAAGTGATTCAGTCAGTCAGTAGCATTACAGGCACAGTTTTAGTCAAACTACAGTTATAGCTCAGCCAAGCCGTCTAACTGGACTTCTTTCTTTGTCCAAAACTGTCCTTGAAGCCACCGTCCGCTCAGCTCCACTAAACATACGCGCTGACTCTGTTTTAGCGCTCAAACGCAGTTAAACCGCATTAATTTACATGCAGCAGATTGAGCTGGCAAGTCAATGTTCAAAATAAAAAACACCATAAATGGGGTTGTAGATAGACATTACACTGACCCGTAAACAGCTCAGAGGGCGTCAGAGATTTCAACCACATACAAGGAGAGGTTCACTTTCAGAAATCAAAAAGCACATTTGAACTGACACCACCCCTCTTTTTTTACAAGAATGAAGAGCAAGAAAAAGGACCCGACATGCTAATAAATGTCCTTTAAATGAGCAGAATGCTGCATGATTGGTCTCATAATCTCTAAAGTTTCTGCTAAAGTTGTGATCGCATTAATCCAAGCTGAACAGGTGGAGATGGGAAGAGCTCTGCTTCTGAAAATCTCCTGGTTTAGTAGGACTGTTCTTAAACTTTGAAAATGAATTTGTACAGGTTATTAAATGTTATTAGATAAAATAAGATGCACAAAATCAGTAACATAAAACTTTTGTCTTGGTTAATGCCAATTACATGTTTCACAGTAGCCGTAATAAATGCTGAAAGAATATTTAAAAAAAGAAAGAAATACAGTTTCCATATTTATTTGGTCTTTCCCTTCAACATATTCTGCAAATTCACCCGTTATTAAGGAGTTTGAGGGAGAGTCTGAAGCCAAAGACAATCAGGGCAGATTCACACGGACATCTGGTGTCTTCAGAAAAGAATCTGAACGAGAAGCATCTCCGCTTCCCCCGGCCAGCCATCTTAATTATTTTTCTCTCGGATCCAAAGAATTAGTCAGGGTTCCTCTGGATGTGACGTTGATTTCCAGAAGGCAGTGCCAACAGATGTAGCAGAAACTGCCCGAGACGCCACAGAAGCAATCAGAAGCTTGTGACGTAGCCAGAGAGCAACGACCAGACGAGTTTCAAGAAAAATTCTCCAAAATAGCGCGTAGTGGCTAGTGACTGTCACTGGTTTAGACGTAAAAACCTGCTGATCCAGGGTGTCATATAAAGCAGTTCTGTAACCGTCTCGGTTGTTTAGCATCGTGGTTCCTGAACGCTCCAGTACGAGTCTTCCCGTCCCTTTACAACCAGTTTGATACGTTCTGTACTGGTGTAAATGGTTGTAAACAGGAGGAGTACGAGACCCATTTCACAGATTTATCTCTTGTTTCTGATTTCTCTGACATGAAAAGGCCCCATTTACACTTTAGCATGGAAGCTCTAAAAATTCAAAATGCACAACTGCTTAAGTGAGAATCAGGTTACAGCTGGAAAAAAAAATGAGTCATGAGGAAAATAAACAATAAATAAATGATATATAATTAGATATAACAGTATAACAGCTGCACAGGATGCTTCCTGTCGCAGTAGCTCTGGTCATAATGTGGCTTTCTTTGCACCTTCTTCAGATTTTCCTCTGAGCTCTTTTCCATTAAAACGCGGATTTCTCTGCTGATTTTGGGGCCGTGCTGCTTAAGGGATTTCTGCCGGTAATTCTGGCACTTTTCAACATCTGTTTGGATGAACAGCCATGGCAACGGGGAGGTTGTTTACATGCGGGAGCCGCTGACTGAGCCGACAAAAGCCCGAGTAATGGCCTGGAATCAGACCTGAAATCCAGACAGGTTGGAGAGGAGGCGTCGGATGTGTAGGGCAGGGGCGAAATGAGGGGAAGGGGGGGGCGCTGAAAGCAGATCATCCCTCGATTTTCATGGAGAATTGAGGTAAATAGCTTGGAAGAGCTTGGAACGTGATATCCACATGAGCATCTTTGCACCCAAATACTGACCTGTAGCCCCTGAGTTTCCATCTATGTCATATTTCCTTCCCTACATGTTATATCGTCAGGCTCAACTGTTGCCAGGCGACAAAAACATAACATCCCAATGCATCCATGTAATCTTGATTCACTCTCTCCACTTACAGTGGTGTGAAAGTATTCAGCCCCCTTGAACTTTTCAACCTTTTGCCACATTTTAGCCGTTAGACATAAAGATATAAAATTTTTATTTTTTTGTCAGGAATCAACAAGTGGGACACAGTCGAGAAGTGGAATGAAATTTATTGGATATTTTGAACTTTTTTAACAAATAAAAAACTGAAAAGTGGGGCGTGTAATATTATTCAGCCCCTTTACTTTTATCGCAGCAAACTGACTCCAGACGTTCAGTGAGGATCTCTGAATGATCCAATGTTCTCCTGAACGACTGATGATGATCAATAGAATCCACCTGTGTGTAATCAAGTCTCCGTATAAATGCACCTGCTCTGTGATCGTCTCAGGGTTCTGGTTAAAGCTCAGAGAGCATCATGAAGACCAAGGAACACACCAGGCAGGTCCCAGATACTGTTGTGGAGAAGTTTAAAGTCGGATGTGGATACAAAAAGATTTCCCAAACTTTAAACATATCTCAAGGAGCACTGAGCAAGCAATCATATTGAAATGGAAGGAGTATCAGACCACTGCAGATCTACCAAGACCCAGCCGTCCCTCTAAACTTTATCTGGAACAAGGAGAAGACTGATCAGAGATGCAGCCAAGAGGCCCATGATCACTCTGGATGAACTGATCTACAGCTGAGGTGGGAGAGTCTGTCCAGAGGACAACAATCAGTCCTACACTGAACAAATCTGGCCTTTATGGAAGAGTGGCAAGAAGAAAGACATTTCTCAAAGATATCCATAAAAAGTCTGGTTTAAAGTTTGCCACAAGCCACTTGGAGACTCACCAAACACGTGGAAGAAGGAGCTCTCAAAATCAAATGATTTGGCCACAATGCAAAATGATATGTTTGGAGTAAAAGCAACACAGCTCATCACCCTGAACACACCATCCCCACTGTCAAACATGGTGGTGGCAGCATCATGGTCTGGGCCTGCTTTTCTTCAGCAGGGACAGGGAAGATGGTTAAAACTGATGGGAAGATGGATGGAGCCAAATACAGGAGCATTCTGGAAGAAAACCTGTTGGAGTCTGTAAAAGACCTGAGACTGGGACGGAGATTTATCTTCCAACAGGACAATGATCCAAAACATGAAGGCAAATCTACAATGGAACGGTTCACAAATAAACGTATCCAGGTGTTAGAACGGCCAAGTCAAAGTCCAGACCTGAATCCAGTCCAGAATCTGTGGAAAGAGCTAAAGACTGCTGTTCACAAACGCTCTCCATCCAACCTCACTGAGCTCCAGCTGTTTTACAGGAAGAATGGACCATAATTTAGTCTCTGGATGTGTTGAACTGATAGAGACAAACCCCAAGAGACTGGAGCTGGAACTGCAGCAGAAGGTGGCGCTACAAAGCATTAACACAAGGGGGCCGAATAATATTGCACGCCCCTTTATGTTTGAAGCTAGAAATGTGGCAAAAGGTTGAAAAGTTCAAGGGGGCCTAATACTTTCACAAGGCTCTGTACTACTATCGTACAGTTTTCTAACTATTATTTATCTTCATAATACCTAATTTATGCTGCAATAATATAATTTCCCACAAGGGAAATGATAAAGTTTTATCCAATTTAGTTGAAAACATTATAAAACCCTGTATTTAAAGTTTACTCATATTAGCTCCAGGACTCTGTTTAGTGTCCACTGTTTCAGGTTAATGGAGCATTTCCTGCAGACTATAGTGCAGTCAAAACACAAAAAACCCATTTTAGGTGATTTATAGTATTATTCTCATCTAATAGCTGGCTTAAATGCTAATCATGCATAATAATTCCTGGCTTAGTGTGCCTATGGATTAGACGACCATGTAATGTACAGTTAATCCATATACACTGCACTGAAAATCCGCCCAGAAGTGTTTCTCATCATCAAAAATTTTTTTTTCCTTCTAATTGCGTCCCCGGAGAGAGGCTCAAACTCCCGGTCGAGGTGCACGTGGAATATGCATGCACGTGCCTGATCAAACCGTGCAGTATTGCCTCCGTGTCCAGATTCAGGTTGACGGATGCGCACTCTTGTGGATGCGAAGCAGCTTGTAAATGCAGCCGCCATCAGAAGATCTGGAACATTTCTTCTTCCTTTTCCATCTCATTTAGTTAATAATCACCTCTGCCTCCTTCCTCTGTTACATAACGTTCAATATTCGCTCAGACTCTTTAAACTTCTATGGAGGCAGTCAAAGGACACTTTCTGACGCTGCCACTGAGCTCACAAACAATAACCTAAATTAAATGAGATGTGACTGCCCCCTTTTACTGAATGTGAGTTCTGCTGCGCCTTTGCTAAAATATTAATAATCTATTAATTATTAGGAAAATGGAAGCAACAGCGGAGAGCGGGAAACAGAGGGATCGAGGCCACACGGATCAGGAGGAAGACAAAGAGAAGCAGAAAACGAGGCAGGATTTGGCCCGGTAGTCTGCAGCCCGTCCACAGAGACCCGTGATTGTTCTGCCCCGTTCAAAGCGTCTGCCTCCGGTCTCATTTCTGACTCTCATTCTTTGATCAAATCTAGAAAATAAGCCCACTGTTTTGCTGCCTCTGCTGTCTCAGCAGACTGTGACTCCATGAAATGAAAATTATCCTTTTTTTGGCTTTTGGCATCAAAAACTAGAGAGGCGCATCTTTTAACTTCTTTTTAGCTAAGGAATTTATTAGAGGCCAGCTTTTACATCTAATTGTCATTTTTAGTAATAATATTTTGTTAAACTGCTGTACTTTAATTGTGATATTTGGAACAGTGCAAATGCAGTAAATAATCACCATGTATGGTATGTTCAGTTGTTGATCTTAGATGGTCTCTGATGGTACGTTTGTGTGTGTAGAAACATCTTCAAGTTTTACATTCAAAACGAAAAGTTGGGACCACAACTCACAGTCAGGTCAGGTGTGTGTGAAGTGAATGTGTGCAGAAATATCCCTCACCAGTGGACCAGATCTCTCAGGACGTAACACAGTATCCTGCCACAGTGTGCAGGTGCAGGTGCCATGGCAGGTTTAGCACAGGGGATTCTCCGTGCACCACTTCTGATTACCACAGAGTCCTTGTTATATGATTTTACATTCACATGTCATATGATTTATGTGATGACTCTTTCTGGAAAAAGACATTTTGTTCTTCAGGTGTGATTTCTAGTGGGACACTCATCCGTTTGAAGATGGCATGTTTGAAAGACTGGATTGTCCTGGTAAAAGGCCCAAAAATATCAATCTGGTGATGCGTGGAAGGTGATGATCGTTGTAACAGTGGGAGTTTTAATAGGCGTTATCAGTGATGGAGCAGTTAGGTGGATTAAATGGATAAAGTAGAGATGTGGTTGGAACATTGACTGTGACTTCTAGTTTGGTTTCTGCAAAACATTAAGAATGAGAGCATAAATAAACCAGCTGGTATTCATGTTTGGGTCCATATGGATTAAGGAGGGCTGCAGATTTCTGAGATGGCCCCTGATGTTGATGTATGAGTGGGATTGACCGGGTTTTCATGTGAGGCCCAACTGGTTAATTTTCTAGTGTGGTGTATTAGTCACTAAGGACCCGATCGTACACTTCCCCCTACCCGTTACCACTAGCCGCTACCTTGAAATTGTGTGTATAGGAACCTTGGCTAACCTCTAATGCCATCTTCCACCCACTAAAGCCGCTGCAATTTCATTTTTGCCCCATGACAATGAAAGCTTTTACAATCACTTTGTAGGTGTGGCAATGGGCGTGTCTTTTGCCCTTTCCTCAAACTCGGTATCTTGCCATCGCAGGTTTAGGAAAAAGCATAGCGGGTGTTCTGACCACCCGCAACCCATGTCTGCTCGTACAAGAGCGCAACCAAATGGCGTCAATGCACGTCCACCTGGTCACAAGTGGACGTGCACAAACGGCTCTACCTCTGAAATTAACTCTTGTATAAAAAGTGTGATTTGGCCTCAATTGAACCCCTGAGAAAATGACAGAGATCGTCTTAAACAGCTTGCTAGCCAGTTAAAACATAGACGACCAGAGAGTGTTTGGGAAAGCAGGTTTGGGAAAGTGGATTGCGCAACCTGCTCTTAAAGGCAATGGCTGCTGAAGCCCAAACCACTCCTATGCATAATGTAGCAGGGTAGCACAGATGGGATAGCGGGTTGAAGGTTGGAAGATTGCGTTCTTTTCAGGGGAATTCCTCTCCCACGTTATCAAGTTATCCCTGAACAGTCGGCTATAGCAGATCTGACCCTAAGATTGGGTCCCTAAAACTAAAACCCTAACCCTAACCAATGCCTAGGTTGGTCTACTTCAGCACTAGCATTGCCACTAGCAATGACCCACAGCAGGTATTACTGGAAACTTCCTGTCTCTGACTCCTTCAGCCAAACCGCCAAACCACAATGTTCACAACACTGTTGCGTTACAGCACGCCACTGTTAGCATCTAAATTTGCAACCTCTGTAGGGAAGGTCCCATATGATTGGCCAAATGCACAGTATCAGAGTGTGAATTAATGTCTATTAAAATTGATTAAAATCTTTTTGTTTTTTTTTGATATTGCGATGACGGTCAGTTTTTCAATACATTCTTACCAGATTCCCATGATTCTGGCTGGTAATACTGAAACCATATGTGATCCATCCCGTTTGCACCAGTCTTACCCCAGATGGGTCCCACACAGACATGCTGGCTGAGAAATGATGGATTTGGCCCTAAAATTTGTATGACGCCATTGTCCCACAGCACACACATGCAAGATGAATTCCTCCTGCCTTATCAACCCTGTTAGAAAATAAAGACTGAAACCATAAATTCTAATAATGCAACATTGACAGTACACAGTACAAATATAAAGACACTGATCACCTCCATCACTGGCCCTTTGGCCAGATCTTATTTCAGTAATCTCTCCATCTCCCTCCCCTGCTGATTATCAGCCAAACCGCATTCACTGAAATTCCTGCAGCTGCTTTAAAACCCATGGATGTCCTCAGTGCCTTGTTCCCACCTTGTATTCCCTGAAGTCAATATTTGAGGGCCAGAGAAGAATATATTGACTTCATCACTAATGCATATGCATTTTTGACATTTCACAATGCACATGCAGTTGCTCTGAATCATGCTGGACCGCCGGCCCTGCAGAGACCCTATCACAAATCAGATGGGCTCTTTCATCCACTTCTTCATCCTCTCACCAATTTATCTAATCTTAAATCTGCCATACGTTGATGATAGGCACGTGCAGGATATCTACTCTACAAAAAGTATTTCATTTGATATCAATTATATCCACTCTGGTGTCAATATAGTATGTAAATGGAAAGGGTCGTCATTAAGGATTCGCTCAGAGAGACGTTGCTCTTAATCTCCTGATTTCCTTCATTTTTTTTTGTGAAGCCACTAATGGGTGGAACAAAGCACCCAGTCTTCTCCTCAGGATATTGCCGCTTGTAGAGCTAATCGGGTTGGAAATGATGGCCGTACCGCTGTGTGTATGGCGCAGGCAATTCCACACAAGGACATGCCCGTTTGAACGGCCCTTATCTGCCGTCCTCATTCAGCTTCATCCACATTAACCTCTCTGTGTCTCTTTAACTCATACATACATCCAAATTTAAAATGTGCTTAGAGTATCAAAATGCACAATGCGTGCATCTTATCTCTAATAACAGCCTGCTTCGTTTGGATGCTGATAAGTGTGGCGTAATGAATGTACAGTGCATCTCCACAGGTTTTCCCGTGTGTTTGTTCAGTTGTTTGTGGAAACAGACATTATAAGTTGGTCTCTGTTGACCACATTCCCTCAGTTAATAGAGTTTATAAAGGCACTGCATAACATGAAGGTCACTGAGCTCACTGAACTCAGTAGGACACCTCATCAGAGAGAAAAATACAAGGAAAATGTTAGTCTCGCTGCCCAGCATTTCGTGCACTGAACATGGCTACGGTGTGCCTCTGGAAAGTGGTGAAGAAGTAAGAAAACCCCATAAAAATCGCTGAATATTTAAACGTGTTGGGTCAAGCGAGCATCAGATCCTCTGTGAAGCAATACCTACAAATAATGGAGGCATGCCTCTACAACCAGGAGCAAAATTAGTTTTTATTAAATATTTACATCCATCCATTCATCCAAACCTCTCCAAGGTTAAGAGAGTTTTTGGGCAAAAAAATAGCAGTACACCCTGGACAGGCCGCCGATACTTTAACTGTTGTTGGAAATATACTTCTATAGACACAGTCCGTTGTAAACGGCCTCAGAAGGCAGTATTTCTCCATCGCAGTATCGCAGATTTTAATAGTTAGAAGTCACTAACAGTGTCAATCAGTCTCTTATGTCAACTTTTTTATGCATGACTCATCTTTTGACTCAGTCACGATGATTATTATCCTGCTAAAATTACATTTTACAGTTCAAAATTGGCTTTTAAACTAGAACTTCAATTCCAACGAAGTTGGGACGTTGTATGAAATGCAAATAAAAACAGAAGGCAGTGCTTTCCAAATGTCATAAACCCGTATTTTATTCCCAAGAGAACACAAAGAACATGCCAGATGTTGAAAATCAGACATTTTACCATTTCATGTCAAATATTAGCTCATTTTTGAGTTTGATGGCAGCAACACATCTCAAAAAAGTTTGAATAGGGACAACTAAAGGTTGGAAAGGTTGGAACATTTGACAACTCCTTAAGTCAGTTGGTGCGCAAACTGTGGTTACGGGTACCATTGATGGTACGCGAGTGCTCTCTAGTGGTACACGGGGGAACGTCATGACTTTACACACAATCAGAAACATACAATGTATTATAAATACAACATTTCAAATGAAATTCAGGTAACAATAAATAACCACAAAAAGGAATAAACATCTCTCCTGTGTGTTTAAAGCTAATTGAGAGGGCATATATGGCTATATTTTAAAATTGGTCATCACGGTGGTACTCAGAGAGCTGAACAATTTCTCAGGTGGTACGCAGCATTAAAAGTTTGAAAAAAAACACTGCCTTAAGTTAACCAACAACAGGTCAGTAATATGACAGGAAGCATTTCAGAGACAGAGCCTCTTGAATGTAAAGATGGGGCAACCTAATGAGTCTGGAATATGACATGAGGGGGCAGAACTCACATTCCTTCAGGTTCTGCAGACATGCATCTTTCTCTCCGCTGTGGCTTCCTCCCAGTTATTTCAGTAGTAGTATCCAAGGATCACCACTCGTCTCTCAGTTAGTGATGATCATTTCGTTTGCTGAATTCATGGGAACATAGCCTGGAATTTTATGTGAGGTTCAGTACGTCAATATTTCCCATTTCGCTCCTTACTCTCACGCAAAATCAAAGCCAGAAGTTTACTTGACCAGTCGCCTGGATCTCTGATGGTATGGGGCTGCATTTGTGTCTATGGCATGGGCACATCTGGAAAAGCACCATCAAGGCTGGAGAGTACGTAGGGGTTTTAGAGCAACATCTGATCCCATCGAGACAAGAACTCTTCTAGGGAAGTCCTTGCATATTTCAGTAAGACAAAGCTAAACCACATGCTGCATCCATCACAACAGCATGGCTTTGCAGGAGAGTTCAGGTTACTGAACTGGTCTGTCTGCAGTCCAGAACCTTTTATCAACAGAAAACATTTGCTGCATCCTACAATATAAAAATTCAGCAACAAACGCCCAGCAGTGTTGAGCAGCTAGAATCCTGCATCAGACAGGAATGGGACAACATTCCTCTCCTAAAACTCCCAACAACTGGTCTCCTCACTTCCCAGACTAATTTTACGTTATTTTTCTACCTTCAAACAACCACGGTACTGCTGCGACGCTGCGGAGGGTAACTCACCGAGCTCCAAAGCAAAGAAGCTACACATCAATCCCTTCATGGCTGATGTGATGTCGGTAAAATGGCCGAAAGATCTCTCTGCAGAGAAGGAAATTCCAGGCTTCATTCCTGTTCCTTCGACGAGAGAGACCAGCACTGACGGCTACACCAGTGGTGATCCAGTCTACTTTATCCTGGAATAACTGGAGGAAGCCACTAGCATGGGGAAGACCAGAAAGGCACCGATCTGCAAAGCTTTCGAAGAGTTTGAGTGCTGCCACCTCACATGGCATGTTCTGTTATAGTCAGGTATCCTCTATTTGATGCTGCCCATCTTTTTTAGAAGGATAACAGCAGAAAATACAAGCAATAAATCTGCTTTTAAATTAGCAGATTACTACGTTGTTCTTGCTTGAAACCTTCAGGTTAGTGAAACTCATAATCTCATGAATGCAGACAGACAGGCAGAGCTCGAAGCTGCTCTTCTCCTGAATTACTGCTGGTGGGACCACAGTGGAGCCGGTATAAAAATAAATAAACTAAAAAAGCACTCGGAGCGCAGACCTCCGCCAAGCACAACAGTTCTCCCATATAGCGATTTAGAGATGCAGCATCCTGGATCAGATCCGGATCACCCTTTGAAATTTGATCGAGGTTCCCATTGTCAATCCCATTGTCAAATTTCATGAGTTTTGGGCAATAATTAACGGAGATATTGAGAAACAAAATTTTTCGGCCCCATTGACCGCAATGGTATTAAAAATTTGAAAGTGAACCAGAATCCAGGATTTCTTCCGGAACACATCCAAAATGAAATCAGTTCTTCCTTTTCATATTTCTGACAACTTCTGAAAATGTAATCAAAATCCATCCATAACTTTTTGAGTTATCTTGTACACAGACAAACAGACAGACAGATAAAAACATTACCTCCTTGGCGGAGGTAATAAAATTATAAAATGTAACACACACACTTTATGCTGAAGCAATATATATTACTTATTGCAATGAATCTCCTAATATTCAAATGCTTAAATATTGGTTTGATGTATCTACAAAACCAGTGGCTAAATACTATAGTTACTCTCTGTGTTAGGATAATATATTCTGTAGCAACCAATACACTTACATTACATGGCAGATGTATGTTAATACATGTAAATGTTTCTAAAATGACAAAAAAAAAAAAAATGTGGAAGTTAATCTTTGGTGACATTAATCCAGCTTTCGATAACATGACTTTCCACGTTAGCAGATTACGTGTTTAGACGGCCCCCGCTAGCTGTCTTGGGAGTTCTGAAGTCGTTGCGGCGTTCACACTACGTAACTGATTAGCAACAGGGGGTCAAACACTGAAGGTGGCTTTAACTCATTTAAATGCATTACTTAAATGATTTTGTCAATTCCCAGCGGTTCTAACATAAGCTGACTTTACACATCTAAATTTAAATGTAAAGAGGTGTAACTTCTGTCCAGCACCTTTAACTTCAGTTCTATAAATGCGGAAATGGAAAATTGTCAGTGCGATTGGAAATGGATACTTTCAGTTGACCTACAGCTTCCTTAGCTTCTCATTTAGCTTATTTGAGACATTAAAAAAACCTACCACTAACATAACAAGCCGAAACCAGCTGTGGACCATCAGAGTATTGTGGGTAATATGGACGCTAATTTTGGGCATCGACTTCTATTTTCCTTTAATTGTGAGGTGAATATAAATGCAAAGTCAGAAGACCAGTCTTTAAAATGTTTTTGTTATTCTCAACACAGGGTGCAACTTAACACCAGGGGACTGAACCTGACTTCTTGTCCGTCTCTGCGGTGGTCTTTTTTCCTCATTATAACGAACAGCCACTTGTCACGCTTCAAAAGAACCTTCAGACAGCCTCTGCCTGTGGTGATGCTATTTTAAAGCCTGCATTGTCTCTGAGGAGTGACAGTCCCGCGGATGATGATTCACAGACCCATCTTCACGCTGTCGGTGAGAATGAGACTGACCAGGGACATTTCCAGGAGGGTTGTTCGCTTGAATCTGTGCGAAATGAAGTCAACTTGTGAGGCCGACACGAGTCGCTTTCCTTATTCCGAGTCAAGGAAATGTTCCTGTGCTTCTCGCGTTCCGACTCTTTTACACTCTCGCTTCACGTTTGATGTGAGGAGATATCCAGATCTGTAGTCATAGAATTTTTACAAGGTGTCTTAAGAAGTCAGAAAATCTTTGGTGCGATATATTTAAAAGGAATGTGAGATGTTTGATTCAGAAGTTATTTCCAGAAACAAGTTGAAAAGCTCATACAGATTGCTTATTAGAGCTGCCATACAGAAACGCCCTGTGCGACTTAGACTGTTTTTTTTTAATGATTTTGCCTTTGTACATCAATACTATGACTTAGAAATTATAAAAAAAAGGCTAAGATGTGAATCTTCAGTTTTTATATTTCTCATGAATATGGCATAAATTTACTATTTAGGAATTAAAGCCATTTAAGTACTTCAATTTTTTAGGGCTCATAGACATTTGGACAAAGTGACGTAACTTCATACACATATAGCAACAATTTTAAATATTTGTATGTAAATCCTTTGCAGTAAATGACTTAAGTCTTGAAAATACTTCCAGCCACCTTCAGTTGCTGCTGGTTTCTTGGTCTTCATGCCTTCAGTTTTGTCTTTAGGAACTGGAAAACATGCTCTTTGAGGTTGGGATCAGAGGACTGACTCAACCATTGAAGAACTTTCCTTTTCTTTGCAGGATTCTACACATCTGCAGTGTGAAGCGTTGTTTTATGAGTCTTGCAGCATTTGGCTAAATGTGAGCAGAGAGTACAGCTTCACAGTTCTCACCAGTCACATTAATAAACACCAGTGAGCCTTGCTCCATTGGCTGCCATAGTTGTCCACATAATAATACTGCCGCCACCATGTTTGACACATGACGTGGGCTGCTTTGGACCGTGAGGTGTTCCTTTCTTTCTTCATACTTTTCTCTTCCCATCATTTTGATACAAGTTTATCCAGTGTTGTACCTGAAGGCAGTCATTGAACGAAAGTTCACGAGAATAGTTCATATTTTGTATGAACGTGAACTGAAATGTTCTCATTGACGAGCGTCGGGTGTGAACAAGTTCATTTGGGCAACTGTGAACGACGCTCTTTCAAGGTTCACACATGGTCAAAACAGTGCCAGGTTTCCAGTGAACCCCATTTAAAATACACCACAAACGAGCCTAATATGTATCTTCAGAAAGCAATCAAACATGGCAACACGGGCTGCCGCTTCTGTCACGCTAACAATTGCGTCATCAAATGTTCAAAAACAAGCAGAAAGATGAAAGCTGCAGTCGCCCAGAGCCGGAGGAGCGGCCCGACACTGTAATTACACTGTAATCTTTGGAGTTGGAAATTGAAATTTTGAAATGGGGGGAAAATAGAAACATTTGCACCTTAAGGACCTGTTTTTATCTTATAATAAAGACCATTTGGCAACAAGTTTTGCCTTATATTTTTAATATACTGTAGAGAGAAGCTGAAACATGGGTTGTCCCTTCAACGCTAATGTGAACCCTGGTTGGTTAAGGATTCTGAATTGGACACAGTTTTCAACAGATAAAATGGAAAAAAATAATTGCTGTTTGTGGTGGTGTAGTATATGGGCAATGGCAAATTGCTCGCAGAAACATTAAAAAGATCTTAAAAAAAGAACTATTTAGTTCATTTTTTGAAATGGTGAACTGAACTAGTTCATTTTAATATCTGTGAACTATGAACTTAACTAGTTCGTGTAGAAAGTGAACTTGCCCAACACTGAGTTTATCTTTGTTTCTTCTGTTCAGGGTATCTAACTCCAGAACATGGGAGGGTTTTCTTTGGATGTTTTCTTGCAAAGTCTGTCGAATCTGTCCTTGAATGCCACCAGTGTTTTGCACCTTAATGTGAACCCTCTAAATTCATGAAGGTGTCTCTTGATTGTAGATGTTGACAACGATGCTTCTACCTTCTCTGGATGATTCTTGACTTCTGTTGATGCTGTGAGGAGTTTTTTCTTCACCAAGGAAAGGTTTACTGCGATCATGCACTTTACTCCTGTCCACTTTTTTCTAGACCTTCTAATGTTGAGCTCTGTCCTTTTTTTTTTTTTTTTTCAAGAATGTACCAAACTGTTGATTTAGCGGCATCTAAGCTTTTTGTTATTTCTCTTATAGATTTATGTTGTTTTTCAAGCTAACTATGGCTTCCTTCAGTTGCACTGAGATCTCCTTTGACTTCATATTGACACCTCCAGTCAAACAGCTGCTAAATGACAACTCAACACTTCATACAATCCCCACACACCTTTATTTGCTTTTGTCAAGTTGTATTTTTTCAGTCAGTCAGTTGTCCAAATACTTTATTTTACTTAATATGGCTCAATAATTCTCAAAGTTCTCAAATTAAAGTTGAAAGTCTACACTTTGAACATATCTTGAATGTTTTATTTCAGATCCATTGTGAAGAAGTAAAAGGCGAAAATCTTAAAACCATAATCATAAAAAGGCAACAAGATCACAAAACAACCAAAATGTCATTTCTGGCATATCGTATTCAACAGGAGCCGTACACTGCTGTCATATCGAGTTAGGTAACGCGCTGAAAAAGTCAGTTTAATGTCATTGTGACTCTGGCAGCGCAAAGTAGATTGAAGTAAATGAGGGCGGATAGAAGTTCGGATGGCTCATTGTAAAGGTGTTGCCTCCATGGAACATGATTTCTCATTGAATGGAGTTATTAGCATGTCAGAAAGAATTATAGTATTTTCAAGGTGCTACCCACAAATGAATTACTAACACCCAACGCTGGTTTTATTTTTCCCTGCATACATTTCACACAGAATGCACAGACTGAATAATAATTGAAATAACTGCGGTTTCTCCACAGACGTAATAGGCGTACTAGCTACTGCAGTGAACGCTGTTACTGGAAATGTTTTCTAGTGTTTCATAACCCAATTCATGCTGTTCAAGAATGAGCAGTGATTCATGTAAGAGGCAAAAAGAGAGCACTTAGTCTTGTTGCCCTGTAGTTTTACAGTTCTATTAGACACATACTTATCAAGTGTTTCAGAGAGGAAACATCAGGCCAAATTTACCAAGAAAAAAAACCCCAATGACATTTCACACAAAACCGATGTGTATTTAGATTTATTGATGTTGGGAGTAGAAGCAATATGTTAATATAGTGCACTCAAGAGTGTCACTAAGAGGGTGAAATGGACAGTGAAAGAGAAGATTTAAATGTTTCCCATGGAGTGCAGCGAAGGTATGCAGGGTTTGATGATCAACAGGGGACCAGACGGAAACCTCTGAGCCTCAGGACTGCAGAGGTCAAAATAGATCTACAGTTTCTCAGCTGCTTCGGGAAATTCTTTAGGGTGTCTAAAGGGTGTCTTTACATTCACTGAAACCTGTCGTCACTACGAGGGCCTGAGAGTCGGACATGGCCGTGCCTCTCTGTGTCAATATGACTTGTCTAAACTACTGGAGAAATAAATTTTGACCTCAGATATTATTGTAAGCTCAAAAAAAGAGATGCATGAGGTGTTGCTGTATTTCTTTGAAGAATAAACTCGGTGTATCCAAGTCTCTAACGGTCTATGGCACAAGGTGTCTTTTTGAGGACTTTCTATAACAGCATCATAAGAAGGGACTTGGCTTGATTGGTCAGATTCTACCATCGACATTCATGAAAAGGACAGCTTCCAGCTAGGTGTCATGATATCGTCAGCCCAGTCAATGGGAAACACTGCCGGTCTCATGTTAAGGTCCGGTATATGTAGCCTCTGCATTCATTTTAAAAGCCAAAGCTTTCACCAGTGCACCAAAGAAAGAGTCATCACCTACTTTTTATTTCCATAAAGTCTTGGAAAAATGTGAATTTGTTTGTGAGGACAGAAAAAATATTTTTCAGCTTTAAGTGGATTGCTTTCTTAGTCGTCCCAAACAGAAACATTAGCATGTAATCTTTGTTTTTTCCAGTTGATGACTTTCATTCTCCAGATCTAATTCCGAATCGAACATGTATGGCTGGATTTCTGGACTTGTCATTCCTGAAAAAACAAAAGTAACCTCTCAAAGTTCTGTTTACTGTAGCTCTACTTGGAAGAAGTTGTGTCCGTTCAGTGAGGCTCCTTCGCCCCTCGTGGGAAGCTTTCAGAAATTTGACCAGAGAAGATAAACAGCCTCCAGACATTCGACCAATCAGACGTTTGAGGTCTGTTGGGTGAGAACGTAGAAGTGCTCTAGATAAGACAAAAATGGTCAACTTCTGTCCACATAAAGAGCAGTCGTGCTTTACTTCCAAGTTTTGAGTCTGGTGTTAAAGTATACGTTCAGAAGCTGTTGTTTGTAAATTTGGGTATATCTTATTTATAAGTATATACTCTAATTGTGCTGGTGAGGCTGCCTCACCAGAGCACAGTTAAACAATGCACTGACCACGACAGAGGTGCAAGTGAATTTAATCTCCAAGTCGTATACAATTCAGAGAGGCCATTAACTCACATCACAGAATGAAGGATGATCAGAAATGACAAATTGCCAGTAGGAAACAGTTCGTCTTATGCATCACATGGAAAACATGGAATCCTTGAGATAAGTTGTCTAGACGCCTACGTGTCATAACTTAGAGATAAACAATAACGATAAACAAGCTGTGGCCTTCAATGGACCGGAATCGAGACCAAAAGTTATGGACTTATGAACTAGTAAGTACAATAAGGCTCCAAAATACAGTTTTAATATTACAGAAACTTTATTGATTCACTCTTTTCTATATAATTGGTATATTGGTGAAGTAATCTCTGCTTAGTCTGATTAGCTCAGGTAAAAAGAAAAAGTGTCCAC
Organism: Hirundichthys speculiger; assembly: GCA_018398805.1. Taxonomy (NCBI): domain Eukaryota; kingdom Metazoa; phylum Chordata; class Actinopteri; order Beloniformes; family Exocoetidae; genus Hirundichthys; species Hirundichthys speculiger. The sequence goes on from JAGFBZ010002129.1 coordinate 695,699, forward strand.
TTGTTCTTTAACTTTTTTATATAACTTTTTTATATAAAGTGGTCACAAAGGTGGACAGCTATTCAAAAGCCACTTTCTGGTAAATACATGGGTTTGTACGGTTTAGCTCCACATTTGCCACTTTAGAGGGATGTGGAGGAGTTGTCTCTACTTAAAAGGAGCACAAAAGGAACTTTAACAATTTGGAGTTCAACTGGTGCCCTTTTAGACATGGAGGTTAAGTTGCTTTTAAAAATAAAAGGATTTAATTATTTTTGGTCACTTGTTCTGTCACTCTCTTATCTTCAGTCATTACTTTCTTGAGTCTTAGTCACCTCTGCCATGACGTCCAAGAGCTTGTTTAATAATTAATGATGTGACATAATGCCGTTAAAGTGATATGGAGCTGACACAAGACACAACTAGGAAAGAGTCTAAAGACACTTTTGGGTGATTCGTGACGATAGAAGGGACAATTGTCAGGTTTTAGGGATAGACAGCACAAATGCAGGAGACTGGAAGTTGAGATTAATTAAACAGCATCCTTTAATAACAAAACATGTGGCACAAATCAGGATATCAAAAATCAAAAATACTCATATGAAAAGGGGTCAGGAAGTAACACAGGGAAGCACAATGGGGGGTCACAACTAGCAAGCCCAACAGAATGACAATGGACCAGCAGGGGAGAAAGGAAAAGCAGGACAATATATAAACAATCAATATTAACAATATTAAAGATCAAAAGATCACCAGTAAAACTCAAACCCAAACAGACTAAATCCTAACAAAACAAGAGCAAGACTCAAACTCAGAAACCCTGGAAGACTGACAGATGGGAGGCTGTGAGATCTAGACCTGGAATGGAAAATTAAAACAAATGTTTTAACTTTTTTACCTGCTTTAAATTCATGATGTACATTTGGAACAAATGTTTTTTTTTTTTTTTTTTTTTTTTTTTGCTTTAGCATAAATACATTTGATGGTAAAAATGTAGTTCTAGCGTGTCTTGATTAAATTTCTATAAGGACTACATGGAGTTGTCATTCAGTAGCTTCCTCTAACATGATTATGGAGAAGAAACACTTTTTTAAAAAGAAAAGAAGCACTTAACAGTTTATCCACGATGTTAGAAGAGCTTTTTTTCTTTTTCCGTGATTATAACAAGCAGCTGACAACATGCTTTTGTGCATAATTATCCACATTTCTTATGTAAATGCTCATTAAGAAATTGAATAATGCATGTAATTCATCTAAATAATATAAGGGTTAATTTCTTGAACAAATTTACATTTTATATGTATATTGCACAATTTAATAATACACATAACATAAACTTATAATGTCCATTTAAAATCTATCCCAGTGATGTCTAGTTAGTTTTTGTTATACCTTCAGCTGCTGCTTCATAAACACTTTGATCTACGTCTGCTGCTGAATAGCTACTGATTTCTGAAGACCTTATTTCCAGCACATGTAATACTTTAAATCCATCACCACCATTCCACTAGCTATTATCAAAAATTAAAACAATTGTTTAGTTTCCCAGCATACATCATGTTGATTCATCTCACTTCTTTCAACTGTGGCTCCACACATGATGTACATGCAGTTGTGAAGAGGGTTAAAAGAGGAGCATTAATCATCAGTCAGACACTTTATCTTGTCTCGTTTTAAAATGCAAGATGATGATGAGGAACGTCAGTCTTTCCAGTCGTCCTTCTTCTTTTTCTCTTTGATACGAAGAATTAGTCTGGTTCATCTGGATTTGGCTTTGTTTTCCTGGGTGCAGTACCAGGAGACGCAGATTAAACTGACTCTGGATGCCATTGAACAGACATACAGCCAATCAGAGAAACGAATCACGTGACGCAGCAGAAAGCGGGCGGAGAAAATCTAAAATGGCCTGCAGAGGAAGAGGCTCCATGTGGCTTCTTCACCTGTAATGCAGAAAATTGTAGCTCCTTAGCTGACCACTGGGGGCGGAGTTTAAAAGGTGAGTCCAACCTCTACTGACCTGCATGCTAAAATACCCAACTTTGCAGAAGAAATTAAAATATCTGCAGATGTCACATCCATGACAACTGTTCAGGGGTTGAGCTTTTATCAGGCCTCATCAGATAAAACTATATCAAGCCCCAATTTTTTGCATAATTAGAAGTGAGGTCTTTTGACTGTTGTCTGTTTTTAAGAGTGGAGGCCTCTATTTGAGACACCGGATAAACCCCACCCCCACCTTGTTGTGACTGGTTTGGTACGTTCTCTACCAGTAGAAATAACTGTGACATGGAGGGCTGACCCATTTCACCAGAGATAACTGTTTGTGAACTGAACGGGTATGGTTGGCCTGGCTTCAGGAACAAACTGATATTTCTGTCCAGAAAGTTGGAAATATCATTGCATCATATCACCTTTCGGTGCCTTCTGCTTACATAATGATTAAACCTAATTATATAAATGTCCGTGTTCCTGCACAGCTCAGGGAACACAGGCCTTGATGTTGCCACGCTTTGTTGTCTCCCACCGTGAATAACACATCCAGATCCTAAATCCTCTCAGCCTGCGGAAAATCAGCCTCATTTGTTTACCCTCAGGGCAGAGTTATATCTACCCATCATCCGTCACAGGACAGAGCATCCTGTCTATCTCTTTCATCTCGCTGCAGTTTGGCCTTGAAGTCCGACCTGAATACGATGAGCAGACACACACACACACACACACACCCTCACTTCGCTCCTATCCTCCGTAGACCAAACATACTGCACACTAGCTTTTATTTTAACTCATTCTTTCTTTGAATCACAGCTGTTGTGTTGGTTTAGCATGCACGAGGTGATGAAGCTCGAGTAGCTGAGCTCTAAAAGCAGAGAACTTAATCAGGGGAGGATGATTGTTCCCACTCAAGTTTCGACGGCGCAGCCTTCGAGGCATCAAATCAGGTGCAGACGCAGAGTTTGGAGGTGACAATATGACATCTTGGCAGCTTTTTTAACACCCCCCCCCCTCCTGTTTGTTAAAAGCCAGAGGAGAGATTTGGCAAACGTGTGATGCTCCTAATGCAGACATAATGGGAGGGCAGCGCTAATGTTGCTCCACCAGCGGTGGAAGCGTCACAGTTGGCACGCTCGGGCTCGGTGGAAGCGTAATTACTCTAAACACACGGCGGAGGAAACACATAAAGCCTCAGAGAGGGTGTTGCAGTATGAAAAGAAGAATGACACAATGACAAATTCATGCCGGGACTATCTCTGGCTCCTCCAGAGCTAATGCTCTCCGGCTCTTTTGTCAATCAAAGGCTCCGAACAAAAGATGACTCATCAATTTGCCACACCAAATTACCCCCCCCCCCCCATCCTTTTTTTTTTCTAACCTCCTCTCCTCCTCATTCCACATTAACCTAAATTGTCTCTGCTTTGCGGTTCAACATGAACTAAATGACAAGCAGCACGCGCGGCTCTTTGCCTCTTTTTCCGACTCATTTCACATTCAGCCATGGAAATTAAATCAGGACAGTGGGTTTTTTGACATTATTGTGCCCTGGTAATGAAAGTAGCAATTAGGTGTTGAAAATTAATTTAGAGGAAAAAAAAAAAAAAAAAAAAAAAAGGCAGGCCTCCTTTCAGACTCGAGAGCCTTCAGCGGATTGTAGTGGCGGCGGCGTTCTCCAGCTGGCTGGATGCTATGAAGTGCTTTCACCACCGGGGGCTGCTCTTTCATACACTCTACATTGTGCACACACACACACACCCACCCACCGACACACACACACATCGAGTTCCACACAGCGGCGGTGGAGTAATGCTGATTGATGTGCAGAGACCTAGCCCTCTCTCAGCTGCTGGCGCTGGTAATTGCTTCCATCCTCCTCCCAATACGAAGCTGCACAGTGAGGGAAGGAGAACATGATTCCAGCAGGACAGCACTCTGAATCCCTGAACCCCTCCAGAAACATCCACAAAAAAATGTTCTGCATCCATCCAGGCGGGGGCTTGACATTTACGCTGAAGCCTGACAGGACCTGGCAGGAAGTGATGAGCAGAGTCGCGCTGGGCTAAATTTCCCACTTTTCTTGCTCGGTCTTTTTTTTTTTTTCAGATCTGATGGGCTTTGCAGCCTCAGGTGTGGAGAAAATGTTCACAGTTATTTAGGGTTTTCAGGCCAATGTAAGACTTTAATCTCTTTCAGCTAAATACTTAATGGGTTTTTACGTGCCTCATTGATCATTATGAGCCTGAGAGGGACAGAAATTAAAGCTGCAGAAAAGCATGTTCACAAGTCTCCTAGAAAGGTGATCCTGTCAGGGAAACTGCTGCTGCTGCGGAGATGCGCCGGCTTGTAAACTGCAGGCTCACATAAAAATGTTAACATGTTTGTGTAGAAGAATTTCTTGGACCTAATTTACAGCTATCGGTTGTACTTCTGACGTGCTCTGAGTTTTCCCCATGTTTAACCCTCTCCTGTATGTTAATGAGGCTAATCCGAGGGGCTACATGCGACTAGCTAAATTGACACCAACACTGAAGCAGGCAACGTCTGCAGCTCATCGAATGACCACTAGGGGCTGGCTCCAGAAGGCGAGTCAAACCTCACGTTCAAATACCCCACATCAAAATTAATATATACAAAAAACTCCATAAAAAAAACAAAGACTGTTGTCTCCATAGCAAGATTTCACATCCAGGTGTCAGGTGTGAACTTTTAACGTACCCGTCCATCCATCATCCATACCCATTTAGTCCTATTCAGGGGTCTGCTGGAGTCTATCCCAGCTCTCTTCAGGTGGAAGGTAGGGGTCCACTCTGGACAGGTCGGCAGTCCATCGCAGGGTCACATGTAAACTTTTATGTACCTCATCAGGTAAAACCATAAACCTTACAGTTGGGGTATGTTGCAGTCTGTGTGGTCAGTTAGCTAGTACTTAGCACTTAGCAATTATGGAGAAACTGACATCTGAGTTATGTGAAATAATAGCTAAGAGAGCACGAATCACTCTTATTTTGAAGAGAACATGGCTTGTTGTGTTGTTAATTGTACCAGCTCAGCTAGCTAGCTAAAGCAAACGGTGTGAAGGTTTCAAAGGCACTTCTTAGAAACCCACAATCCCTCACAGAGGATCTGTCTAGTTATTTTTAGGTGGTCCAGTTGTTTGTATACAGTCTATGAGTGAAATCTCAATCTGGTGCAGTCAATCTTTCCATGTGAGTTTACAGTTTTTACAATTATAGCCACAGATTTGTTTGAAAAATAAAAATAGTACAACAAATGTATGGCTATAACCATATATTCAAATGAAAATATACTCTATGTGAATAGATTCAAAGTCAATATATTAAAGGTAGGGTAGGAGATTTTTTGCTGAAACTTAAAAAAAAATGTTTTACTATATTTCGTGAAATTCTTTTTACACATTGAATTCTAACAGTTAATTAGATGTTAAATGTCAAAACAAAAAAACTGAGTGGAAACACCATCCAGTCATATGATTATTGAGGTGACCCCAGTAATGTCACTGGGCCATTGGCTCTTCAATTAAACATTTTTTTCTTCAGTAAACAGGCACATAGTCCTGTTTGTGCTTTGGCTGGTACGGCCTCAGAGGCAGGTCTGAAGGACAGGGGGGGGTTGTACTTTTCAGTTGTTTTCCTAATTTCTTTCTGGATATTCTCCTACCCAACCTTTAAAAAAGAAAAATGGAAGAATCTTATATCGCTATAAAAAAAATGTTTATTATTTTTTTGCTTAATCCAGTGAAAAAATCAGCAGTTTGTGAGGCTTTTTTTCTTCTCTTTCTTTTCAGTGATTCACCGTTTGAAAGCCAAACATAGCACTCACTGGCAGATTTAGGTTTTAGCAGCTTGGGCAGCGACTGAAGGCAGCATCATGACATCGGAACAAAATCAGTCATTAAGAAGTAGCTTAGGCTCCATCTCACTCTGCTTCACCATTAAAATGTGATCCTGGACCAAGTAGTAATGGAGCCAGCGGTAGGTCTTGTTATTTTAGGTTAATAAGACCTAACAGTCTCTGGAGTGACTTTAAACATTTTTTCTGCTTAGAAATCCCCATACAACTAACAAAGAGACTATAAAGAGACAGAGAACAACTGGACATAAAAGACAAGTAACTAAAGATAAAACACTATATAGAACCAAAACATAGCTAAACAAAAGGACAGCAAACACTAACAAACACCCAAAACAACGACAAAAAACAGAAAAAAAAGAGGCAACTAAAAGGAAAGTGAAAGGAGGACGGCATATAGACGAGCTGATGAGATGGATGTGGACAGTGAGACACAGCAGACCAACAAACGAAGTGACACACCAGGAAGAAAATATGACAGGAACTCAAGCTGAATACAAAACATGAATCTAAAAGCACAAACCAAGACTAAAACTAACCAGAACAAGACTAAAAAGAAAACCTAAGTCAATTAATCTCAAAATAATAATCACCACACAGAGACTACAGTGTCTTCTTTCATAATGCCAGCTATCTAGAACTGACCTTTCAGAATATTTTCACTTTTCTAATTGCAATCATTTTCCCAACCAAAAAAAAAAAAAAATAAATAAATAATTTGGGTTGCACATAAAGATTACATCTTTTTGGACATCGTTTATGTTGGATATGAAATTATTTAAGTGGTATGTTTCTTCTTAGCACTGTTACTTGCATCATTGCTTTTTTTTTTTTTAGCTCTGCATTTGATCAGAGTATTCCCACATCTTGATTTTTTTTTTCATGAATCAAATATGAAACAGAATGTCAAATACTCTCAAAAAAGTATTTGAGCTATCTAGATGAGGCCTGTTGAGGACTATTCTGGCAGAAGCATAGCCAGAAAAGATGAAGACTGACCTGGAAAACAGTCTTTTAAACTGTAAGAAGGGGAATATAGGAGAGAAGAAAAACTTTGCATGACAGCAAATTCTTTTTTTTTTTTAATGAAATGCAAACACTTTTCTGGAATCTAGTCTTGGACAGCGGCTGAGAAGTGAATAGAGAACAGAAGAATGTTTTTTGAATCGGCCTTGCAAATAATGTGAACCAGAACCTCATTACCCAAACATGAACAGTCAGGCACTCCATTACCAAAAAAAAAAAAGAAAATTAAAGTTGAAGATTTTCACATTGTTGGTTTTGGAAATTTGAAAATCTGTCCAGAAGCATCAGCTCCAGTCTGACCAGTGGAAAGCAGCTTTCTGTGGCTTCCAAATAACACGTCATTTGAACCACAGAGACGCCTTAAATCAGGACCGTGCCAGTCACCTGGGACTCCTTGTTATTAATAGATGTGGGTTTTATTTCCCAGAAGTCGTTGTCATTGTACCAGCACGGGTGTAGGCACTAAATATTCACTCTTACATACCTCAGCTCCAGATGTCCGCCCAGAAACCAGTCTGATGTCAAAGCAAAGGGACTGGATTCAGACACCATCAGACAGAAGAGCAAGGTGGTGAATAAAGGACGATGCACCATAGAGTGTATTGAGAGAACTGGACAAATGACCTCAGATGTCACCCAAAGGAGTTTTTTTTAAGTGTCTCTTTCGCCTTAGTGCACAGCACCATGTTGATAAGAACTGACACCCCCCCAACTGGTTGATCTAATCATGGGCAAATGGGCCGAAAACAATCAGCCCCATCAGGCTGGAACCCACCCACCTTAAACTCTGTTGCCACGAATCAGCTATCTTTAGCTTGGCTAGCTTAGTTTATGCTACGTTATGAAATCTGTTCGTCAATCCTCATTTTAGATGTCTCTACAAAAACAGCATCCAAAACAAGTGCACCCAAATGTGAAATGAGTACTAGCAGGGCCCGTAGATCGCCTGTAGATTGTCCAAGCCTGGCAGCCTCGGCCCCCAAGCTGTGAACCGAGCTAACGAAGCTCCACTAGGCCTTGCTTCAAGCCCTGGGTCCACTCATCCTGGATGTCATTGGCAAGTCTGTTAGTTAGTTAAGGTAGAAGGATTCTGAAATGATCCGAGGTGACGGTCACTTGACCGGAGGACTCAGCTGAACTGCTACAAGTGGAAGAAGCCAATGTGCTACAGGCAGTCCAACTGGTGTCTGCTGGTCTGCTCTGGTTAGCAGCCTCCAGCCACTGATGAAGACAGCTGCTTTACTAAGCTCCGACCTTTTGAGCCTTTCAAGGCCAACCCAGAGCTGGTCGCAGCGGTCTGCTGGTACAGTCAACAGCACGACAAGTCATATGATCTTTAAAATAAGAATGGCTCTGCTCTGTCAGGGCCTTTATTCACAACTCAGAAGTCAAGAGAGTGCTCAGCCAGACTAATTCGTTGTATCATAGAGAAAGTGGCTGGCCAGACCAGGGTTCCTGATCTTTATCTTGCATTTTAAATGAATGAGACAAGATAATGTGACTGACCACAACTAGTTCCAGCCCACACCACTCCCACCGATAATTTATTCCTCCTCGTTTAACCCTCTTCACAACTGCGTGGTCATCACATGTGAAGCCACAATCAGCAGAAGTGAAGAAAGAAAAAAAATCTCCTCAGGGAGGAATGAAATGAATAAACGCGATGTATTCAGGGAAAAACAATGTATTTTAATTTTTGATAATAGCTACTGTACAGTGGAATATGGTGCCCTTTTTAACATTTAAAGCATTACATGTACTGAAAATAAGGTCTTAGAAATCAGTAGCTATTCAGCAGCAGATCAAAGTGTTCATGAAGCAGCTCAGAACTCTCACACTGAAAGTTTAAAAAGAACTAACTAGACGTTTTAAAACTTGGAATATATTTTAAATAGGGAACATTTACTAATCATATATAGCTATTATATTTAGTATATATGTTTTAGGTATTTAAGCTAAGCTTTGTCCTCTGAGCCATCCAGGTCGACCCGCAGCCAGTTGTTTTTTTCGGATAGTATCATACAACAGTGCAAAAAATATATTCTCTGTCAAATATGAAGGACTTTGCTATATTAAGTTTTTAATTTACAGCTCAGAAGCTACACTCAGAAGTCAATATAATGCTAAGAGTTAACTAGTAAAAGTGTTGACAGCTAAATTTGGCTATGCTGGCTGCCAATCAAATGACCACACCCCTAATAAAAATAAATATAAAAAAACCCCTTAGAAAGGACATGTAACATGTCCCCTTTGTAGCCTCACAGGTTTCGGGGGAGCGCATCGACACACTCATGACAGTTCATGACAAAGCAGCCACACAACTGAAACTGCTGAGCCTCAAGCTCCTGAACATTAATGATAATCTCTCTATTCCTCATCTTAAAACTGTAATGTGAATTGTAAAGTTCCACTTGAGTTCCCCTCCTTTGATTGAAGAATTGTAAGTAAAACACATACAGTAACTCCTTCACATTTTGTTTCCAGATGAAATTTCAACCTCAGAGAACAGAGTTAGCTAATTAGCCGCACAGCGGCAATCACATCCACATTGTCGCGCGTACTACACGCTAACCTTTAGTGACATTTTGTGGTCGCCGGTGGCGTAAAACTATTCGTGGTACAAGAAGTGGAGCCGAGAATTATTCATAAGGGTTCCAAACTTTGGTATATAATTAAATTTACAAAAACAAATCCGATGAAAGCTGGCAAGACATTTCAGAGATGTTGTCACACTTTTTAGTCTCCTAGACTCCCTGAAATTCATCACCACAGAAATGTCACAATAAATAAAAGAAGTAAATGTTGAGTACATATTTTTTATTTATGATGACTTCATTTTAGCACGAAACTGCAGTTAAACAGAGTGCGTGTACTCTTGTGAGAACATGCTCTATCACTGACGAAGTTGTCACATTTAATTATTAACAAATCAAACACACAAGTTAATTTTTAAAGAAAATTTACATTAAAAACTAAATCTATCAAAGAATGAACTATCCATAACACCAAACAGCATGATCTTATAAACCAAACTCATATTTGGAGATTCACTTCTTCATCATGGGTCCATTTATTGGATCAGCACATAAAACGACATGAAGCATAAGTTCATGTTTTTCCTCTGTAGATTCATTTCTGGAGACCAGGCGGTTTCACACTGGTGAGACAGAAGCGCTCCTCTTAATCAGATGATGAAATGTCAAGGATTTGTTTGGCTATGAACCACCGTGTTTCCTTTTAGATCAATCATTTGCCTCAGAAAATCATTTTTTTTTTATAAATTGTGTGTGTTGTGTTGTCCTCCTTGTCTTGTAAGCTCATATAAAGATTTAACATGTGACAAATAACCCTGAAGACAACAGTTCAGCAGGACCCCACAGTTTATTACTGGACTGCAGCTGATCCTTCATCTACTCTGTACAAAAAACTGAGTCTTACATAACTTTTACAGTTTACATAAAGTATTAAGGACATTTTCTTCTTTTTTCTTTTTGAAAGAAAAAGAAAAACTGAAATGGTTGCTGATCTCAGAATAAAAACTGACCCTGAAATATACGGCCAAACTAGACATTTGGATGTTTCTGAGATAAAACATCTCTTTGAAGAAATTTTTGAAGTTGAGATACTGTAGATAGATTTAAATGAACCATACCACCCACTGAGGTGATGGAATGCTCTCAACCAGTACAATGATCTATTATATATATACAATCATGGAAAAAATTATTAGACCACCCTTGTTTTCTTCAGTTTCTTGTTCATTTTAATGCCTGGTACAACTAAAGGTACATTTGTTTGGACAAACATAACAATAACCACAAAGATTGCTCATAAGAGTTTTATTTAAGAGCTGATATCTTACCATTTTCCATGGTTCTCTTGATTATAACCTAAATCACTTAAGTTTTTACATCAATAGCTATGGCGTTGTACTGCCAAAAACACTGCTTTCATGCATTCAGTGTTTTCTTTTCTGTCTGTTTTAGTCACATGATGACGTTTAGTGGTACCAGGTATTAAAATGAACAAGAAAGTGAAGAAAAAATGGTGGTCTAATAATTTTTTCCATGACTGTATATATATATATATACACACACACACGCGCACACACACACACACACACACACACACACACACTTTGCAGCTGAAATAGACATATTTTTTGGCTGGTACAAATATTGTTTTTGCCCTCAATTGTTATATGTCATCTCCATGACAACTGTATGGGGGAGGGGGAATTTTTTTGTACACCAGGTAAAATTATATAAAGCTACAAATCTATTTATAATTAGGGGCATGGTCATTAGATTGGTGGCTAGCATACCTAGGGCTCGATCTTCCTTTAGAGCTCCTAAAGCCTCTGTTTAGGGATAGTGGGTAGCGGGGGGGGCGTTTCCCGCAAAGAACGCAATCTTCCACCCTTGCTAAACTGGCTATCCCACCTGCGCTAACTGCTACATTATCCATAGGAGTAGTTAGGGCGTTCCACCTGTTAAACCAATTAGTAAGTTAGTAGCCATTGCCTTTAAGAGCAGGTTGTGCTACCCGCTAACTGCTATGGAGTGTCTTTTCATCCAGATCGGAGCATCTCTTGTGACCAGCTCGTCTGGGACTCTGCTGTAGAGCTTCCTCCTCTTCCTCCCTCCGCCTCCTCCTCCGCACTGATATATACATATAAATATTTTTACACAGACAATTCCTATCGGCTACCTGAAAGTCCCAGATAGTTGGTGTGCTCCCAGTAAACACGCTCTCGTTGTCTATGGTTTAACTGGTGAGCAAGACGTTTAAGATGATCTCTGTTATTTTCTCAGGGGTTCAACTGAGGCCAGATCACGCCATTATACAAGAGTTAATTTTAGAGGTAAAATCGTTTGTGCACATCCACGTGTGACCAGGTGGACGCACATTGATGCCATTTGGACGCGCTCTTGTACGCACCGAATGTGGGTTCCGCAACCCGTGAACGCAAGATACTGAGTTAGCGGAAAGGGCAAAAGACACGCGAGAAAGGGAGTCAACATAATGGGTAGCGGCTTTAGCGAGCGGAAGATTGCATTAGTGGTTAGCGAAGGTTCCTATACCCGCAATTTGCGGGTAGAGGCTAGTGTTAACGGGCAAGGGGAAGTGTAGGATCAGGGGCCCTAGTGTCTAAGTCTCATGACTTTAGCTGCTTAGGGCTTAGCATTATATTGAGTTTTGAGTTGTGAATGGAAACCTAATGGAGCAGAGGCATTTATATTTCAAAGATAGTACATTTTCTTGTGCTTTTGTATTGTGGTAATTGCACAGAGTACCATGACCAGCTGTGGGTTGGCCTGAAAAGCTCCGTGGGCAAAGCTTAGCTAAGCAGTAGGCAGCTTGTGCTAACCGAGCATCAGCCAAACTCAGCGGTTGGGAAGCCAGCAGAGGTCAACCAGTCCTTGTTACAGCTCTGGCAGCACTCTTTTCATTTTATTGTTTTGGTAGTGACACTTGAAATGAGGATGTTTGGGACAGATTTAATAAGAATATTTGTGCTGTGATTGAAATAATGTGGGTGTTTTCTAGCTGGCTTCTCTGTGCTGCTCGTTCCACCCTTTTGCAACTATGAGGAAAAGGGGGATGTCACATATGGGTGACGTCACAGAGGATTGGTTCAGTTTTTCTTATTCAGTCTGTGAAAATACTTTGTTCTCCCATACAACGGATGTTTGTACATGCCCTTTTCTTAGTAACTGGTGACAAATGCTTAATTTGCAATCTGTACAATCAATAGCATTGCTAACAAACTTTTTAAATGTATCCACTGGGATGTTAGCTCTCTTAGATCTGCTGTTATAACCTCAAGGTCTTTCATTGGAAGCTATCCCTGCCATCACTTTAGTTATTAGTTTTCTCCACAGATCCTGGATTTGATTTCAGGTCTACACTTCAAAATGTTGATAATGTTCTCTGTTAACCATTAGCCACTTTGTTGGTTCATTTCAGATCATTGCCATTGTGTTTTAAAACGTGCATGTACGTGTGTGCACTTGTGTTTGAACTCCTATTGAAATGCTAATCTTCCTATTAAATGCAGTCGACTCATGCATTACAGCGCTCCCAGAGACACACAAGGCTTTTATCAGAGAAAAAAGGGAGGAAGGATTCATGAAAATCGATATGTGACTCTGGTAATGTCGCTTTGGTCGGCATTGTCAAGTCCAAGTTTGTGAGCATTCCACGTAATGAGTGTCCTGTGGGTTTTTGCATTTGATATAGACTTCAGACAATAGCTGACACCACAACAAAACTCTCTGAATACATTTACTTGATGTCTAGTCTCTTGGCAAATACAACAGTAAAACAGCTCACTGGGAGCCAGTCTTTCAGCCTTTTTCAGTGGCTTTCTGAAGGTGATCATTATAATTAACTACTTTGGTTTTCCAAGTCAACCTCTGAGCCTGGTGGGGAACAATATCCCCGCTATTTAATCTGACAGTATAGTCACAATTCAACACCATTGTACTTTTTAAATCTCTGTCACACATGGCCAGCAGTGTCATGAATAATTTTGTATTACAAAGAGTTTGGACAACCTCTGTTCAGGTCAGTCCAATTCAGTAATACTTTATGTATCCCTTAAGGTAAGTTATACGTTGCAGTAACTCTTGTCATTTGAGTTTCTTCAAAGAGTCATTGTTGGTGGTTATAGCTGTGGGCAGGAAGGATCTCCTGTCGCAGTCTGTGTGGGTCTGAAGAAGGCCTCTGAAAACTGAAAACACTGTTGCTGAATCACTGTGATGTGAAGAGGATGCTCGGGGATGTCCATGATGTTAGGGGGTTCATTTTATGAAGTATCCTAGACCAGTCCAGAACAGTTGCTCACATTTGATTGTTCCCACACCACGCCACAAAGCGTTCCACCAGGTATCTGTACTCAGTCTCTGGTCCACCACTGACACACCCCACAGCTGCAGAGTCATCTGAGTATTTCTGCAGATTAAAAGACAAAGACTGATACTGGAAGTCTGAGGTGGAGAGTGAAGAGAGAAGTCCCCTGTGGTCCATTCAGTCTCTCAAACTGTGGTCTGTTAGTCAGGTACTCGGATATCCATCTGATTGTGGAGGCATCCACCTGTGTCTTCTGGAGTTTCTTAACTAAAGCAGACTGGATGGTGTTAAATGCACTGGAAAAAATTGAGGAACATGATCCTCACAGTCCTGCCTGATTTGCCCAGATGACTGTGGGCTCGTTGAAGCAGGTTTATGATGGCTCCTTCAACTCCAACCCTATGATGATAAGCGAATTACAGTAGGTCCTGGAGGGTGCTTGTTTGCATATTCAAGTGGGCCAAAAAAAAAGTCCTCTCCAGCCAGCGCTAAGTAGCTAAAGTGATGACAGCAAGCCACTGGCCAGGCCAGCTGTCAATCAAAACACCACGCCCCATTTGTTGCTTTATATATTTCTGATGTGGTCCAAAAACATTCACAGTATTCAGTTCTCATGGATTAGAAATCTGGCTATGTAGACCAACAATGTCTTTGGAAGCAAACTGTAACTATATTTATTTGTTGCAACATTGGGTGTTTTTACATGGTGATCAATGGAGATCGACTCTCTTTTGAAGCCAGAACCTCGTGGAACTCCAATTTTTCCAGCCCTTTTGGGTTCAGCCTGGAAGCTGGAAGGTTGCGACTTGGGATGAGCAGTGACAGGATCGGGGTCACTTCACTGAACCAATCAGATTTCAGCTGGGACCAATCCTCCTGTCGTCCTGATCCCAATCCCAGCCCTATGTGATCATCCTTTCCTCTTTTTCTTCCAGCGCCCTCTTAGGATAATGGATGAAATACTCCTCCACAGGATGTGACACCCATTCAAAAGTCTTCACCTCTAATGTTTGTGGCAGCGCTCGTCAACCACAAAAATCAGTCAGAAACAGTGAAAGGCGCTCTTGAATATACCTACATCCAAGGATACGTATTACACTTATGGTGGGAGTCAAGTCTGTGGTGGTACAAGCATGCTTGGTTTGGCTGGATGTTCTCCAATGAAAAATAAACTCACTGATTCAGAGAGAAGACGTGTTTCTTCTGGCTATAACATGAACTTGGAACAAAGGAAGCAGCTATTACCATAGACTACTGAGCATGCAATAAAAAGAAAGAAAAATAAATA
Source organism: Hirundichthys speculiger (assembly GCA_018398805.1). Classification (NCBI taxonomy): domain Eukaryota; kingdom Metazoa; phylum Chordata; class Actinopteri; order Beloniformes; family Exocoetidae; genus Hirundichthys; species Hirundichthys speculiger. The sequence goes on from JAGFBZ010002129.1 coordinate 710,709, forward strand.
TTACACTGTAGTAATCAAAGCTCAGTGAGGGATGTGCTGATGTCAGAGGAGTTGTAGCCTTTTCTGATGAGCTTCAAATGTCATTGTTGGTGTATGAGTGGTGCGGTCCCCTTTCCAGATACTCTCCCACCATCATGCAGCTGACACAGTTACTGCACATATCTAAACCTAAACTTTGTCAGTCACAATTGAATATTAGTTTAATATGGAATAAGTCAGCATGTTTCTAGTAATTATAGTTTTCAAGATAAACCTGAAGATTGGAGATTAAAAAATGTGGCCTGTTAACGGGCCTGTGATCTCTCGCCAGGATTGTTCTTTCCTCTTTCGTCAATGTTCACAGAATAAGAAATTGAGCCTCAGCTTCCATTAAGAAAAGTCTATTATACTGAAAGATTGATTAAATGATTTGATTTCAGTAATTGAACCAGTTTGATTTATTCATGTAATCCCTTTTAATGATAATCAAGCTTCATTATCTTGCTACCATGTTTAAGTACAGTCATGCAAGAGTTTATCTTCCTGCTTTTAAGAGTATTTTTATTTGTTTTTCTGTGTAAAAATATTGTAAAAATTAATCTGATTGCAGTTATTCTGTTTTTTACCATGTCATTATTATTATTTTTTTTTATTTTTCAAAGTGGATAATCCAAAATACCTCTTTTTATAAACTGCTTCTAGTTCCACTTTTAGTAGGCAATAACTCGATAATTTCTGTGTGACTTCATCAAGAACACACACTGTTATGGAGGATTTTTAACACATGTCCTGACTTTGACTTGGCCGATCCAGAACGTTGATTCTTTTTTATTTTTCATAAATTCTGATGTAGAGTTCCTGATGTGCTTGACCATGCAACCATGCACCTGTCTGGCCAGGATTGTTCTGCAACATGCAGGTGTTGAACAGATGGCGTTCACATTTGGCTCTTGAGTACTCTGATAAATACTGTAGGTCCTGTGACTCCACACCAACCCCAAATCATCACTACCCCGCCGCCGTGCTTGACAGTGGATATGAGGCACTTCTGCTGAAATGCTGTGTTTGATTTTTGCCAAATATACTGTGCTGGACATTGAGGCCAAACTGTGTCCGTCAGACATCATTCTAGAAATCTTTTAAATTATTCAGATTCAGTTTTGCCCAACCTCAGTTGTGCTTCTATTTTCCTTTTAGGCAACCAAACAAACCCAGTGGGTCACCTTTGACACTGCACAACATGCAACTTCCATATCCTTTGGAAATAGTTTGAAAACTTTTTTACAGATTCTTGTGCAAAGACAAATGTTCTTTCAAGCCTATTACTTAAATTTTTACCTCTTGGCATTGTGTTAAAATGCACCTTAATGTTTCAGACCAGCACACTGAATAAACATGAGGTTTTTTTTTTTTCTTTTTGGCTTTATTTTTGTTAAATTTCAAAAAGTTACATGTTGCTGTTTGTCTGCGGTTGTATTTGTATAACACGAAGAAAAACTACAATCCGATTTTTTTTTTTTTTTTTTTTTACACAGAAAAACAAGTAAGCCGTTGTAAAGGTTTACATTCTCCTCACATTAAGACTCAGGGTGATGTGTTTTTTAACATCTGAAAAAGTCATTCCAAGACAGCACAATCAAGAAATCCTCAGGGATGAAAATCAGGCTACCACCGGTTCTGGCAACATGTCAAAGCTGAAAACAGAACTAACACCGGCAACTGTTGGGCATGCTTCCATATTTAAAAAAAAAAAGAAAAGAAAAGAAAAAAAAGTCCCTTCCTTCCTCTCATCCTCCCTGTCAGATTCTGAGCTATGCTCCAGTATAATCCTGTAATGTGATCACTGACAGTTCATTTTTAATTACAACAAGGGTTCTGCTTTGAGCCATGACATCATCTTTCTTCAAAGTGAGAACTGGTGCCGGGTGTCCCCAAAATAGCAAAACAATAACTCTCAGAAAGGATTAGATGACACAGAGTCAATCTGGCGCTGATCAAGTGAGTGTCATCAAAAGCTTGCCGCTACAGACGCACACTTGCCGACTGCGGTGTGTTTTTAGAGCCGGAGCCCGGGAGGAAACCTGGCCGTGTGGAAGGTTGTGCGACAGGAAGCAGTCGATCACAGACCTTTCTTTGATCCCTCACCTCCTTCTTTTCTTCCTCCCTCCAAATAAACAACGACGGTAGGGTAATGAGGCCCTTGGGTCTTCCGAAGACATGTGATGAGGAGACCTGGCCACACAGAATGTATGAAATAAGAAAACACAAGGAGAAGGGAGGGCCCAGCCGCCTCATTAGGGAACTATGAACGATGGAGACATCTATTCATTTCCTCTGCTAACGACTGCCGCCGTCCACGCGCGCACACATGCACAAGCTCATAAAACAGACGCACTTATGGCACGTACGAGTGTGCCCGTACAAACACGTCAAACTGCAGAGGATACTTCCAAGCACAGTGGGATGCTTTTAAATATCATAATTCTTTGTTTAATGGTAAGAAGCAACAGCAAGACACAAAAAAGAGGAACTTAAGAACATAAATGCTGCTTTGGGGCTCACAACGCCCCTAAGTGTTGTGTCTGTCTTGAAGTTATAGTGCAGGGAAATGCTCCATAACATTTTACAACTCACAATATTAAGTGAATAAATAAAAGACCAAGCCTTTTTTTTTCCTTCTTAAATTTCTAAATTAATGCCTTTAAATCAAGGTTGAGACATCAACACGGTCAAAAAACATGCATTTCCCTGAATGATCACTAGGGGCTAGTTCCATAAGTGAGTCGACCTTAATCCCCATTTATGGGTTGAAGCGATCCAGGAAGTAAAAAAATGAAAATAAAATAAAGAAATTCCTTGACTGATCACTAGGTTCTGCCTCCAAATTCTCCACTTTCCCAAATTTGCAGCAAAAATAAACCTGAGGGAGGTCTGAAATGAGCAGGATGAAGGCGGTGATAGACTGTGACAGCCACTGAAGTGGAGATGTTGGGGTTACGAAAACCGGTTTTGGTCTTAACATTATATAAAACAATAACATTTATGTTGGCCATCCAATAAAACAGCCGGACACCATTTGACACTTCAGATGTCGTTCCAGAGGCGACACTTGAAAAAAGGACAAAAAAAAATTGGTCAAAATGAATGTGAAATATTAATTATCATCTGGGGTTAACGTAAGGTAAGGTGCCCAGGCTAAAAGAGCTAGCAGTGACTGGTGGGTGTGTTCACGCCCTTTTGCAACATGGTGCCGTGCGCTATGAGGAAAAAGAGCTTTCAAAGTCACACTGTAGAAAACCTACAGGTAATTTCACAAGTTTTTCTTGTTAATTATACTGTCTGTTCTCTATCTCTACTGAGTCCCATGTTAAAATACCAAATTTTGCAGCAGAAATAAACATACCAACAATCTGCTCTCCAGAGCTACAGTGACCAGGATGATTCAAATCAGTTCAAATTCAGAGCCACACACAAGCTGTCACTTTAGCTACGAAGCAGTTTCAATTAACCTGCCCTCTGAACTTAAAATAAAAACTGAATGGAGCGTAATCATCCTTATTTCAAAGATAATAGGGCTTGTTTTGCTGTTAATTGTAATAGCAGACTACTGTTACCAGCTCTACATTGGCCCTGGAGTCCTGAGGCTTAGCTTAGCTAAGCTTCCAGCAGCAGCTAACCTCTTCCTCCTCTCGAAGGCTGCTAGCCAGGGCTAACCAGAGGACAGTCAGCTCAATGGCCTCCAGCTCGTCGAGCAGCTGGGTTCGCCAGTCAATCCACCATTGCCATGGACCATTTCACGAAGCGAGTCATCCAACTTCGCTCCACTGGGACCTGCACTCCGCCAGGATGCCTTGGGAATCGAGCAACTGTGGGTTCTGCCCGTCCTTGTTTCAGATCCGACTGTCCTCATTTTGGTTGTAACATCTGAAACGAAGATGAATGAACAGATTCAATAAGAATGAGTATAAGCATGGTTCGAAATACGGGGGAGCTAAGGGGAGCTCGGCTCCCCCGAGAGGGACATGAGCTCCCCTGAGAGCCAGCCCTGAGACATTCAGGGGGAGCTCTAAAGAATTGTCCACTTTAAGATATATTTTATTTTCTCTACATTGAGGTTCCTGAAATAAAAAGAATAAACATGTCATGGCTGTGTGTGTGTTAATGTGCTATTTAATGTTGAATATTTTAAACATTTGCCTCAACTAATTAACATAATTCCATATATTCCTGTTATAACCGTGGCGACGCTGGAGGAGAATTTTTAGATTTACGTAGCCACACATGAACTCCTCATTAGTGAATGGGTGGACCGGGGGAGATTTTTGGCGGTATAATATTTGAAATTGAAGGAATGAACGCGGAAGGAATGAAATTTTATTGAAAATGTCCAAACGGAAACAGGCAAGTCTCGGACAGTTTGGATTTTTGAAACAGATGAAGACAACACAGGCCATGGTTAGTGCTGACAACAGTGCAAGTGGACCGATTACTTCAGCTGGTCAGCTAGCGCCGGGTCTTGGTAGCAGTAACAGCGGTGCTTCGGCGACAGCTATCTCCGCCACCTGCAGCGAAGCTGGACCTGATCCTGGTGGAGCACTGCCTTTCAATTGGAAAAGCAAGCAATGGAGTGAGTGGCAAAGCAGAAATACATGGCTCTTCACCAAAAATAAAAAACTTGGATGTACAGTCTGTATGAACGCAAAAACTCTGCTGCTTGCCGAAAAGGCAGCTGGAGTACATCTGTCCGATGAATGGATGAATGGAGACGTCAGCAGCGAGACACAAAATAACTTGCGGAAAAAAATTTACAAGCACCGAGACAGTATAGCCCACAAAAGAGCAGTTGAAATATCAGAGATGAGGGGAAAGGATCCCCTCCCAAACAAGGTCCTGGAGGTAAATGCGCATTTAATGCAGGAAACAGCAGCGTCTTTTAGGTCCGCTTATATGGTGGCAAAGGAAAAAATACCCTACAGAAAGCCTCCAGCTATAATGTCCCTACAAAAACTTAATGGTACAAATGTTGGAAATGTGCACAAATCTGACCACGCTTGTGCTGAATTAATTGGGCACATAGCCAGTGAAATGAGGGCTAAGTTTGTTAGAAATATTAAAGAACTGCAGTCCCGAATCAGTATCACGATTGATGAGAGCACAGTTCATGGGCGGTCATATATGATCATTTATGTGAGATGTGATATGACAGGTCAGGGAGAAGTGGACAATGCCTTTCTGGATATTGTTGAGCTTTCAGAGGGCACGGATGCTGAATCAATTTACAGAAGCTTGAGGAACTGTTTGAGGCAAACAGGACTGGATGACGAGTTTCTGGGGAAAAACCTGATATGTATAGCAACGGATGGAGCAGCGGTACTCTCAGGAAGAACAGGTGGAGTCGTTACTAAACTCAAGCAAGACTTCCCCAAAGTACAATCTATTCACTGTCTCGCACATCGACTTGAGTTGGCTGTTAAAGACTCCCTTAAGAACGTAGCTGGGTGTAACCAGTTTGAGTTTTTTATTTCAAAGTTGTATGCCCTCTATAATCAGTCGTCAAAAAATGCTCGCCTGCTCCAAGAAGCAGCTACAGATTTAAACATGCAGATCCTGAAAATAGGCCAAATCTTCACCATCCGCTGGGTAGCCAGCAGTTTTAAAACGGTGAAAGCGGTATGGAAAGATTTTCCGGCACTGGCACGGTCGTTTAAGGCAGCGATGGAAGACATCTCTCGCTGTGACAAGGAGAGGCAGAAATTCAGGGGACTGCACAAACTTCTAACAAGCACGGGGTTTCTGGCTGATCTGGCTTGTATGAAGGATGTGTTAAGAGAGCTACAAACCCTGTCGTTAAAACTGCAACGAAGAGAAACTTCTTTAGTGGATGCAAGCTGTCACATCCACCAGACCATTGACATCTTGACAGCAATGAAAGCTAGCGGAGGAAAATCTACGCAAAAAGCGGAACAGCGCACAACAGCTGGCCGGTTTAAAGATGTTGAACTGTCAGAGAGCAGGCCAAAGATAAATCGCCTCCAATTCAGTCAGTCTATCATTGACAGTTTGAAGAAGCGTCTTCCTGAGCCGGACCTTGTAAAAATATTAAGGCCGCTGGAAAGACGCTTCTGGCCACAACAACACAGCGCTCTGATCCTGTATGGAGAGGCTGAGGTGCGCGCATTGGCAAAAGCACTGGGAGAATCAGCCCCAGAGGCCGTGCAGGAGTTTCGTGACTTTAAACTACAAAATGCCCCGCCGGGGAAAACGCTGTTAAAACTCCAAACAGCAAGCCTCACGTACTTGCCGACCTCAGCTGAATGTGAGAGGGGATTTTCTGCTGTTACTTTTACTGACAACAAGTACCGCAACAAGTTACGTGAACGAAGTCTCTCCTCACTCCTCTTCCTGGACTTAAATGGACCCCCTCTTGAGCGATTTGACCCCCTGCCTTTTGTGACATCGTGGATTAAAGCCGGCCACCGACTCTCAACATCCTGGGCTCCAGGGCGGACAGCCAAGGAAGAAGATCCCCGGGTGCTGTGGTCACTTCTGAATTAAAGTAAGAATCACGGAATAAATTGTTTGAGTTGTGTGTTTGGACTGGCTTTGGTCCGATTTATCACACTGTATTTTTATGATTTCTGTTCCCAATCTAAGACGCTGGTATTTTTTTATTGAGAACCACTTGTTATCGGAGCTTGTTCCAGCGGAAAAATGTGGAGAAATGTCTTTTGCACAGATGTACCTGTTTCAGGTTATCTTGTAATGGCTGCAGCCCCAATTAGTTTGTCTGACGCACTTGTTTTCATGTTAACTAAGCTACATTTCTCTTTTGAATAAGATTTGATCTCAAACTGTTCATTGTGTTTAATATATGTATTTCTGTGTAATAAGTTCATATTAGACAGTAACGTTTAAAATTTAGTGACTTATCTGGGATACTTGAGAGGGTAGAAGTGAAATATTCAGAAAGGTACTAAATAGCCTAAATTCTTGTGAAAAGAAAATGTTATAGCATTCTATTTTTATTTAATTATTTCTTAAATTTATATGCTGTCTTAGATTTGGGCATTTGTTTACTTTTTCAATTATTCAATAAAATGCACTTTGGAAGCTGGCAGACAGTCTGAATGCGTTTTTTCTGATTAACCCTGTTATTGGCGGCACTCGGATAGTGATATGCGCATGTGCACATGGGAAAGTCATGGTGCACAGTATAAAATAGGGCTCCCCCAAAGGTCAGTGTGTAATTCGAACCCTGAGTATAAGGTACCACTAGTTAGTGTCATTAGCTAGAATTAGCTACGCCAAGCTGGAGTAGCTAACCTGTGGTAACTGAGATATGGTGGGCTTGCTATTTCTGCCCTTTTGTCTATTTTTGGATCAATTAGCAGATAGGTGGTATCTGCTCCTCCTACTATGGCGACGTCCAGAGGACCCTAACAACTGGGATTCAAACCCACTCTGCACATGTGTCCAATTCTTTTTAAACACTCGATAGATTGAGACGTGGTGCTAAATGTAAACACAGCATGTAAATCCTATATTTAACTGAACAGTACAAAGAGGATTTTGCTGATTTTGAAAACTGAGGCAGCACATTTCACAAAAGCTGGGAAAAACGGGTTTGAAATGACTGGAAAAACTTAGCAATGGTGAAAGAAAAATAAACAGCCAGTGGAACATCTAGCTACTAATGAGGCTAATCAGCAGCAGCTCAGTAACATGACAGGATGAAGAGAATCCCAGAGAAGCAGAGAGTCTTTAAAAGAAAGGTGAGAAGAAGTTCACCACTCTGTGTAATACTGCACGCACTAATAGGTCAATATCTTGAAATAACGTGTGTAAAATTGTGGCGATTTGACAGTTTAATCATAGAAATTGAAAGTCAATACTAAATATGATCTTCATAGCTGATGTGAAAGTGAAAAACGTTGTCCTCAGAGTTCATCACTTCTGTGTGTTGAAAGATTCAGTTAAAGCTCTGCCAGGCAAAGAAAAAAAACAAACATAAAACAACACTTTTCTACTGGGGCAAAGTGAGAAACAGAAAATGTGCAGTAAATTTGAAATTCTTTTGTGAAGTATGGACACTTCACTTGGTCTTTGAGCTTAAAAAGGAGAAGGATAAAAGTTCAAAAGAAAAGCATCTGTGATGGTACTGGATGCATCCACACACAGAACCGCTAACTTGGAAATCTAAACTTTCTATAAAGCTTTTGAGGCAACACATTTAGCCATCCAAATGTGACCACATCAGAGAAGGTCTTGCTTATTTCACCAAAACAAATATAAAACGCAGCAAGATTGCAAGAACAGTTTTCCATATTAAAAAACAGAAAGGCTAAAATGGCAAGAACAAGACAAAAGAAGACCTGAACTGATGCCCAGCCAAAACCATATATCAAGGAAGATCCTACGTTCAAAAAGTACAGGAACTGGTTCCTAGATGCTCCAAAATAATTGTTGTTAAAGGTTGGGTAGGAGATACTGGAAAGACTAGTAAGAGTCTACAAGATTTTGAAAACAGACTGTTAAAAAGCACAACTCTCGTCCTACAGACTTGGTACAGTGACTTGGCTTGGGTCACCCATGATGAATGGATGGTGGTTTTAGTGTTCTGTTGCTTCTTCAGGTCATTATGATTTTTATTTAATTAATTGGTAAGAAACTTGAATTTATATTCGATTTATATACATACACACAGAAATAGTTTAATTAATTTGGTTGACTTCTGTAGATACTTTGAATAGCAGCTTTAAAGGTAGGATAAGCAATTTCTGGATAATTTCACGTCTGCTGAAATTTGCAAAAAAAAAAAAAACAAACAAAAAACCATCAACAAAACACAGAGGATAAGCTTTTCTCTCATCGCCATTGTACCCCGAGAAAACATGCACAGAAAACCTTTCCAAAGTGACTGGCAGGAGCAATGTTTGTTATGGTTTGATGGTGGAGGCTGCTGCTTACAAAGCCACGGCTGTGTATCAACACCAGTTTTTTTTTTTTTTTTTTAAAGAGTGCATAAGATGGGCAGCTGAATGTGACTAAAAGTGTTTTCTGGGTTAGAAACAAAATTACACTGATTTCAAACAAAACAGGGGGTGGAGTGTAAGTGAATCGAGGACTGCAACTCCTCAAACTGGCTGTTATGAAAAGAGATGTGAGAATATGGTTGAAAAGGGAGCTTTTAAAAAAATCACATTCTTAACATGTGACAATACATCTACCTATAAAATTGTGCCATCCTTGGAAGAGAAAATGGCATAGTATGGCTCCCTTTAAATTTTGTTTTGACTGAGCTGTGTACGGCATTTCAACATTTTGAAAGGAGCTTGTATTGTATGAAGTACACAAAAGCCAAAATAAACTAATTAAGCTGAGCTCCTTGAAAGCCACAGAAGATGTCACGCAACAGTTCATACAGATCAGGAAGCAAGCACCGAACTGTTGAACTGTTGAGTCTGTTTATGTAAAGTTCCTCGCCGTGTCGTCGTTTTGTCAACTGGTGCTCTACAAACAATCTGACATGAACTGAAGCACTGAAATGGATGACGGGAAACGGTTTCTTCTTCTGTGGTTTTCTGTGGATGTCTACCATGACTTGCACTTTTTAATGAACAGAAAAGGCCGGCATGGATGCACGTCTTTTTTTTTGACTTAGAAATGTAATCAGATGAACATGAAGAAAGCTTTCCCTTCTTTCCAGTGTCACCATCATAATAAAACTTATTAAAGGGAACAGACACAATTGAGATAGTGGATTTAACCTGAATTAGAGAAATCAATTTTGGCCTTTTTTTCTTCAAAAATACTTGGAAATAGTGCTGTGATTTTTCTCCAGAGTCCAGATTCATTTGTAAAGCAACAATGTGTCTAGGATGGATAAAGTGGTCTGAGATTGATGTTACAAGGCCATCCTCTCTCTCATAGACACCTGAAGCACATCTACAATCATAAAGACACACCCTACACACCACCGGGTGTTTGAACAGAGACTATTAGCCTTCGCAAACAGGAGTGTGCATTAATTAAGCTGCGGTTCTGTTTCATTTCCGTCAGGTGCCATGTCAGGTGTCGGGGCTTTACTGGACGTCAGCGGGTGTTTTGCCATCACACCCGAGCTCCTGCGTCTTTGATCCTCACGCTTCTATCTTTGCTCTCTTTTTGTTCACATTTCACCCTTTCTGCCCAAACCTCATCTATTCCACCTCTTTCTTCCCTCACCTCCATGATCCTTGGCTCTCAATTCACCCCTTCTTCTCCCATCGATTTGCCCCGCGCTCTCCTCCGCCCTCCATCTCTCCTGAAGGCAAACGCTCCACAGGTTGGACCCCCCACCCCCCCCATCGTAGATGGTGTGTTTGCTCAGGGATTAGGTTGGGCTTTGTGCAGTTGAGGAAGGAAGGAACTAATCAGAGTCTTATTTGTCGTTGCATTCTGCGTCTTAAGGCGAGAAGGGAACCTGACCCACCGGGGGCACGCTTGCTCAGATGCACACATGGCGAGTGGGCCGAGCAGAGTGAAAGCCGACACACACACATATGTGCGCGCGGGCCAGCCAGACGCAACCCGACTCCCCGCCTGCCCGGGCCGGGGGAGTTTGGCGTGGGTGTGCGTTGGCCGCTCCATCCTTTGGTTTTCTGCATGTGCACACATGTGCGGAGTTCTGCCCTGCTGCTCCGTTTCTGCCTTTGTTCCCAGGGCAGGCCTGCCTTCTGATTGGCCGGCTGATGTGTGGGCTACGGATCTGTGTTTTTTCTCATCAGCGGCGGTTCTGATTTGACAAATTCTGTTTTCCCTGCTGTCGGCAGGCCTGCGAGGTCACCGCGGCGACGGGAGACAGCTGCACGGTCGGACCGCTCGTGAGACGGCCCCGCGCATGGGAGCGTCTGTTTGCCCGGCGTCCGTGGCGTTTCCAGACATGTGCAAAGCCACATATGTATGAGCATATGAGCTCGTGCTGTCCGAGCTCCCTACCTCGGCCAATGAGCTGGGCTGATTTGTCAGAGCACACATCTCCTTTATCGCCTGTCTTCTCCATAATTCATGGATCTAACAGATGGGCTTTTCTTGGATCAAATTCTCTCAAGCGCGTCAGCTTTGATAGACTAATTTTTCAGGTAACTCCTTTCACTGAGCTTCAAACCAGACGGCATCGGGTGTCTTGACCCCTTTCTTTTCTTTTTCACCCATGTGATGTTTTTCAGGGTACGGAGTGCAAATATTTCCACACCAGCCTTGTAAATCACTTTGTTTCTCCCACCTTCTGATAAAACATAACCGCACAGTAGGTTTCATGCATCCCATAAAAGGAGTCGTTGAACTTCCACGAGGTTTTGAACACTGACATGGGACAAATGAAAAGAAATAGTCAGAATCACTGGAGCCAGGGCCACAACTTTCCTGACATTTAAATCCCAAATCAATGGCCATTACACCCCACGTTAATGCAACTCAAGTGTAATTTTCACTAAACTTTCCCAGCCAGTTCCTGCTTTTAAACACGGCACGTATCTGGGTTAAAACTCATAGTTTATTCAAAAGGTCTGTGGTCTCTTAGGTCAGACCAACAGTACCCTGAAGGCGTGATGACATCATCAGGAATGTTTCATCAGTACTGATGAAGTAATGGATTTCAACGCCAACTCATATTGTAACCAAACCAAACACAGTAGAGTGTATATAAGGAACTGGGCAAACCCTCTGTGACATCATTATGTCTTTCTTAAGTCTCTTTTTCCTCATACTGTGTGGTACCATGATGCAAAAGGGTGGAACGAGCAGCGATAATAAACAGGCTGGAACACGCCCACCTTAGTTCAGTTATAACTGAACTAACTGAACTAAGGTGATATATGGCAAATCTGATATATGGCCATATATTTAAATAACATATATAATATATGTTCACATGTGAACATATATTGGTACATATTTGGAACATATATTTTAAAATATTACAAAAATGGCCCCTTTTATATATGGAAAATATATGTGGCACATATATGTATGGCATATTCAGCACATATATTTTTCAAACATATATGTCACATATATTAGTATAGCATCAATGTTGGTATATGAAATAGCAATATATTGCTCATTATATGTATTTGACTTGTATATAAAAATAAGCCATCAAAAATATCTAGTCAACAAATTTTAACAATTATTTTGGAATATATGTCATAAACAAATATCTAGACTGAATGTTTGAGCATTTATTCTGAAATATATGTTCTAAACAAATATCTAGACTACATATTTGCACATTTATTCTGACATATATGTAAAGAACAAATATCTAAACTACATATTCCAACAATTATTTTGGAATATATGTCAAATACAAATATCTAGACCACTTACTTTACCATATATTTTAAAAATATATTTCAAAAGCAAATACCTGTTCTACATGTTTGCACATGTATTTTAGAATATAAGTTTAAATCAAATATTGAAATTACATATATGTACATATATCATAAAATATTTTGGCAAATATGTCACCTATATGTACATATATGGCCATATATCAGATTTGTGTATGGGTACAGTTAGCTATTTTAGCTTGGCTGGCTTAGCCTATGCTAACCCAGAATGATAATTAATGCTGCATTACATTTTTGTTTTGATCAAAAACACCTGCCTCAGTGGACACCTGCAGCGGAACATCAGAAATTATTAACAGCTGCTTAACTAAGCTTTGTCGTCTGACCCTTCTAGACCAACACACAGCCAGTCACAGCGATATGTTAGTACAATGAACACAACACACAGGCACAACAAAATATATTTTCATTTAAAAATGACTCTCCTCTGTTAGGTTTTTTATTCATAACTCAAAAGTCAATATAATGTTAAGCACTAAGTAGCTAAAATGTTGTTACCTAGCCATCAGCTATGCCACCAATCAAAACAGTCTTGTCACGTTATATATTTTTACCTGATGTAGTACAAAAATAATCACCTCCTGTACAGTTGTCTTGGATGTAAAATCTATTCATAGACACCAAATGTTTTTTTTCAACCAAGCAGCAACGACATTTTTTTGGGGGGGTCATTTTAACATGGACATCAATGGGGTTTTGCTCTGCTTTGAAGCCAGCACCTAGTGGTCAGTCAAGGAACTGCAGTGAAACCAATTTCCTGCACCCATCCAGTCCCACCCGGAAGTGGGGATGTTGGCATTTGGACTCCGCCCAACCCCAGTTAACCCAGAAAATCTACAAACCTTGAAAGCTAAGCGAAACACATCTTAACTCAGCTAAGTTTTTTAGCTTAGCTTTGCTCATGCCTATGATCCTGACTAACATTGCATTACACTCACTCTGATCAAATCTCTTTTGCCACCCTTATTTCAGATGTCATTCCCAAAAAGATATCTGAAACAAGGACCGTTGAAGCTTCAGTGAAGCTACTGTGCTCATTCAGCTAAGCTTTCTGCGGAGCCAGAAAGCCAAGGTTTGCCACAGTTTGGCTAGCTTTGGCTCTCTGGCCGGTGACCGAATTAGTGTAGTAGCTGCAGTCTGGATATCCATAGTCTAGCTAGCCCCAGAGGGTGAGTGAAGTTCATTTTCTGAGGGTGAAGGTGATAATGAGCTATTGACCATGCCAGCAGCCAGCTGAGCAAGTGGCCAGCAAGCTACTGGCCAAGCTAGCGGCTGATGAGCGAATGGCTATCTGGCCCTTAGTCTTCCTGTAAGGGTGTCTGGTGCCAGCTGCTCTGGCTAAGCCACATTCGCCAACAGGCACCTCCAGTTCAACCCAATCACCAAGGCCTTGGCAGTGGTCCGCTTGTTACAATTTACAGCACAATAACCCATATTATCTTAACATACTTTAATCTCTTAAGTCTTTAAACACAGCTCAGATGTGAAGTTCACCGAAAGTGTTAAGTAGCTAAAGTGATGACAACTGTTTGACATGATAAACTGGAATGCAGTTGTTACCCATAAAACCTCACCCCTAATTATGCATACATTTGTGGCTTTATATAATGTTTGCCTCATGTGGTGCATAAAAACTCACTTCCCATGAAGCTGTCTTGAAAATTAAATCTAGCCGCACAGACCAAAACCATTTTTGTACCAGGCTGTAAGACATTTTAACACTGGGGTCAACGGAAAGTGACTCACTGTTGAAGCCAGCCCCTACTGCTTATTTAGACTCTAAATAACCAGTGGTTCTAAACTGGTTTGGCTTCAGGACCCACCATCACCCTTAATGACAAGCCGTGACCCAAATCAAGAACAATTTCCAATTTCTCTAATTTACTGAATGAAAAGATTGTGCAGTTTGAATCGGAGATAGTAAAATAGAATATCACATAGTATGCCAACACAAAAAAATAAGTTTATTGGTGAACCAAAATGGCAAAAACCAAAATGGCATAAAACCAAAATGACTTTAAGTGGGAAATATTCCCTTTGATGCTCAATTAGCTGCATTTTAATTAAATCAAAACACTTCACTTCAGTAACTTCAGCCTTTTTTAAACAGACTCAACATGCAAAAACATGAAATAAAAAAATGCAACCACTGAGCAGTAGTTTCAAAAAGAACTCAAATATGTAGCATTTGCTGAGTACCCACTTCCTGAATATATAACAATTTCCTATTAAAACTATCTAGTCACTTATTTAAGCATTAATCATAAAGCTGACATAACAATCAAAACATTTCAGTAACAGCCATTTTTAAGACTCAACACTGCTTTTATGCACAAACATGTAATAAAACAGTGCAACCACTGAGCTGTAGTTACAAAAAGAACTCAAAATATATAGTTTTAGCTGAATAACCACTCACTGACCTTTGTCTTAGTGATAAGAAAATTCATATCTCATATATTCTTCGTTGTATCTGTGTTTCACCATGCTCAACATATGTAAACAAACTTTGCAGGTCTTTTTCTATGGTACGAACTGGCGGGTGTCAACTCGCATTACAGGGCATTATCGCCATCTACTGTTAAGGAGTATGAATTACAGGCTTTTTTTTATTTTTTGCATTTTTTTTCCTCTTGCAAAAGCCCACGACCCATTGAAAACGGGTCTGCGACCCACTTTTGGGTCACGACCCACCAGTTGAGAACCACTGATTTAGAGAACTGTGAGCTCCTCTCAACCTGCAACTGCTTCAGCCTTGAAAACCAGCTACTGTCCCCTGAGAACTAGACAAGCATCTAAGCTCGCAGCAAAGTGAAGCTAAAGCCATAAAAATGTGTTTCTATCAATTTGGAGCATCACAACCACTTAGGTGGACAGCTGACAAGTGTATTACAGTACAGGACTGGTTTGAGACATGCTCTCGCCAGACAAAAGCTACAATATTTGCTTGTTGCAAACTTTGCAGAGCAGCGCTTCCTGTGCTGCCTGGAAAACGAGAAACAAGAGACCTTTTACAGCCCAGACATCTTGACGTGTAATAGGAAATGAACAGGTGAGGCTAATTTTGTCACTAGTGGCTGAATGCCAACAACTGTCTCAGTGTTCGCCATAATAACAGGTGCTTTATGACCGCGGAAAATTTTTATGGGACTTTTAACAACAGGAGGAACGACCTCCCTGTCTTTTGGTCACACTGTAGGAAATACAGCCAATTTTTGCTCACAGAACTTTGTTTCTTTTCCTTTTTTCTTTTTTGGTTTCTTTTATATTATGCCTCAAACAGGAGTTTAGCTGTCCTATCTTGAGGGACACCTGCCGTCAGAAAATAAAACGAGTACACATTTGAAAAGGTTGCCCATTCTAATAATAATTCTCAGCTTTTGAAAAGTTAAATAACAAGTGAAGCCCAAGGTTATTAATTTAATAAAACCAGCTCCTTGTTTGTTGTTATGTCACTTCAGTTTTGTGATCTGTAACCAGAGAAATCTAACTTCAGGTTCCTGCTGTAACCAAACACCAACGTTCCAACTCACAGGTATGATAGCTCATGTATAACTGAAGAAAAGCTGCAGTTCGTCGACTGACCACTAGGAGCTGTCTCTAGAAGCGCCTCAGTCTCCATTGAACCCCGTGTTAAAATGTTCCAACTCTGCAGCAGAAACATATGATTCAGAAAACCTCTGGGTGACATCACAGTAGGACTGTCCAGATCTTTTATACAGTCTATGGCCGTAGCAAGCCAAACTAGCTGCTGTGGTGATATGCTGTTTCTGTTTATTTTTTAAATTACATCTCCACTGTGTAAAATCTGAAAAATATGTTTGAAAAGTACTAATGATTCAAATAAACCTGGCCATAGGAATGTCTGCTATAACTCTTTAAAGAATGGAAAAAATAAAATAAAAAAAAATGTATTTCCTTTAGCATTAATCATCTTTGATCTCTCAGATGTTGTTGCCTGTTGTGGACATCTGGACTCCAGGTTTAAAACCACCAGAAAGCAAACCTGAGACATAACTGGCAAATTGTAACATTCAGCAGCTCAATCTGGCATTAAGGAAAATCAGAGAGCAAAAGGAAATAAAGGGACCTTTTTGCGACACAGAACAAATGTACCTGAAAGTGCAACATATGGCAAAACCCAACATTTGTAGTTTTCACATGAAACGAAATGGTAAAAGGTTGATCTCAAACCAGGATGGATAACAATGACATTTTTAGTCACTGGGCTGTCACCTCACAGGTAGAACGTTCAAAGATTCAAATCTCCACCAGGAGCCTTTATCTGTGGAGTTGTGTCATCTCTTGATCATGTGTGGATTTTGTCCAGCGTCTCTCGTTTCCGTCTGTAGTCCTCAGATGTGCAGATCACACCCAAACCCCAGTGTTCCACCTTCCGGGTTAAAAGGTTTTTCTTTTTATATGCACTAAATGATCAAAACACTGGAATGTGAGAAGATTTTTGAAATCAGTTTTATTCTAACATTAGATGATTTAAATTGTTTATTTAAAGGAATGCAACACAGAATATGAGCATTTATCCTTCCAATGTCTGAATTTACAAAAAATGTTTTAAATTCAGCAGACAGAGATGATTTGTGCAATACAGTGCAGAGCTTAGAGTGTAATGATATTCTTGATGCACATAAGTATTTGGAGAGGAAAGCAAGAAAACTAAGGACACGATGTGTGGAAAAACAACAAAATCCAAAACTATTCGTTTGAAAGTGCCTGCACATGACGTGTGGAAGAGTTTAGTAGCAAAATAGGTGCTTGAGTGAACGAATG
This sequence comes from Hirundichthys speculiger, assembly GCA_018398805.1. Lineage (NCBI taxonomy): Eukaryota > Metazoa > Chordata > Actinopteri > Beloniformes > Exocoetidae > Hirundichthys > Hirundichthys speculiger. The sequence continues at coordinate 727,871 of JAGFBZ010002129.1, forward strand.
AACAGTCTTAAGCACTGGCAAACCACAAAAATAATAAAAAAAAAAGGCTCTGTGATAACTTATCCTCTTTTGAAGGCTTTTGAAAAAGCACAGGGAGTCCTGACCTGACCAGAGATTTCTACTTTCAGTGCACTGTACTTAGTTCAGAGTAGCTGTCCAGGATCTCAGGGCCTTTCTGAGAGACAACACCAATTTTACTTTTTTTTTTTTTCACCAAAGAACGTTTTTTTTTGTGTGTGTGTGTGTGTGGGAGGGTAAACTCCATGTGTGTTGTCATGGCAGCCTATTACAATAATCTCATGTCTCACCTGGGATCGTGACATGGAAGCAGGATCAATGCTGCACCAAACCTCTACGGCCACATGACTGAGCGTTTCAAGAGCTTTTTTTTTTTTTATTCCACCAACAAAGAGGCAGTTTTGTTGATTCTTTTACCACATTTCAGTGATCACACATTAAGAACAGTTACGACTGGCATCATTAGAGCGCACCTGGTGACCACTAGCTACTGATGTAAAACCTCCTGAGAGACTGGTGACAGAGAAAAGGAAATTAAAGTCGTTACAAGCCTCTACTTTATGGATGACGCAAGTACAGTTGATTAGGTTGCTGTTTTATTTGTCTTTTTTAAGTGCTGAACTTTACAGTGCAAGACCATTTAAAAAAAAAAAAAGAACTACTGTGAAAAGAAGCATCAAATAGACTGAATGTAAATACTAATATCAATATGATCCCCTCAGTAAAACTATGATGACACATTCTCGCATGTACACCTTTGTGCTTAGGGTTATGTTTGGGATCAGAGCAAAATCAGTCCGTTACCCTTTGTAAGACTGTCAATTAGTGAAATTTGTTGTAAGAAGCTGAAGAAGTATGAAGGGAGACACACACACTTACACACACATTCACTAAGACCAGGCCTGGCTGGAGCTGGAGATCCAGGCGTGATGGGTTGGGGGTGGGGGGGATGTACTGTACAGACAGGTTTGTGTGCTTGAGCTAGACTGGGTACCATGTACTGGGCTCGGCCAATCAGCGCAGCCAGAAGCCCGTTGCTAAGCTACAGCCAACCACCCGTGTCATATCTCCCGATCTTAATGATACGGTCGCTTCCACAAGTGACCATCAAGCCTCTACATGGGTCCTCGTGGGCGATGTTGTGTTTCCCCTCGTGGAGCGTCGCCAGCGGCGGTCGGTCTTCTTCTTTGATGGCATCAAAGCGAGTGCCGCACACCCACGCAGGGAACTCACAGCCCATGACTGGGAAGGAGGAGCGTTCAGAACTACATTTCCCACACGCAGCCTCGCCACACTTCCTGCAGTGGTGCCGTCTGAGTCCCAAGATCTCGGTGTTCCACATCAGCTTGATATTCCAAAGGAAAGAGTTGCCTACATTTCTGACAAGAGTCACTATCTACCTACCGAAGCGCCCTCTTCTCTGCGTGCATCCACGTTCCACACTGCAAACCCTCCGTCGGCTGAGCGTGACACCGACTGCCTCGTTAACTGGAGGTAACGAGGGCCTGAACACGCTCATGATGCCCCAGTAACAGCAGTGTTAGTCCCCTGGGGTCCCCGAGTCCCAGATGACATCTACAACAGCTCCTATATTCATGAAAGCTTCATGAGCTTTCAGTGAAGTGACTGTGGAATATGTCTGCTTCTCCAGTTTCAGCAGAGTGATCTGATCCAGAGAAATCGCCAACAAAAAGCATAACTGCGTGTCATGATCGGATTGTAGGAAAGAGACCCAGGCAGTGAAGTCGTGTCTCCCCTGCCACTCTGGGTGCACGTCCAGCTCACATCCTTGTCATGGGCGGTGCTGACCACCTACTCACTCTCCAGCCAGATATGTTGTGACGTGGTTCATTTTGTTGAAATCTTCTGAGATGAGAAAGTCTACAACAGCTCCGTTGACCTGACCAATGAAGATCTGCCGGGTGTCATGGTGGTACGACATGCAGGAGCATGGTGGGGAGGCAGTAGATACTTGCCCAGTACCGATAACTCTCACACTTCAGCCACATTCAGATGGTCCTGTCCTCACCGACTGTGATCACTCCATCTTCTTCTGGAATTAAAAGGCAGCATCTGAGTGTCCATCAGTCCTGTTCAAGAGAACCCATCTTGTGGTCTGTGGCCTCGTATGAATTTACGAAGCCATGGTTTCACCCAGTCAGTCATACTTTCTCTCCTTCCATGTCTAAGTTAATGCAGTACTGAGAAAAGATGCAGTGTCTTGATTGACCACTAGGGGCTGACTCCAAAAGGGAGTCAATCTCCACTGACCCCCATTTTAAAACCCCAACTTTGCAGTAGAAATGGATATATTTACGGTTTGGTTCAAGAAACCCTAAGACTAATTTTTACGCCCACTGATACCAACCCAGATTAATGACACTGGAACCTGCCCAGATTTAATTTATGATAAAATCTGACCAATCAAGGAAATCATCACAGTGTAGTTAGCTGATGTCCTGAAATAAAGTTTTGCAGCGTAGACTCCACCAGTCATGGATGCACTATGCTTGTGTTGCACAGAAATACAACAAACATCTTTTTATTTTTTTCATACAGCGATGTCTAAGGTGAAAAAACAATTTAGACAAGCATTCCTTGTCCCCTTAAAGGGTATCTTTAGGTTTATCTGTGAATCTAAATTCTCTGTAAGGACGAATACAAGCGTAATTTCTTTTTCTCTGTGACCTGCCCGTTGACAGGCGGGATAGAAACCAGCACCCCTCACGACCCAGACGAGGACTGACGCGGGAATGGAAAATGAACGAGTAGGAACCAGATGGATTGGACTCCAAATGTTAAACACGTCAACAGTATTTTACAGTTAGAGAGCCACCGTTGCGGCGCAGAACGATAAACTGTGCAATCAGAGGCAACTGCAGCCAGGCTTCCTAACCTGTGACACACTGTACAAAAAAAAGCAACAACCCTTGTGATTCATATCTGCTATAAATGCTTTTCGGTGCTCTGCAGTTTGAATTTTGAGTGAACAATAGTTTCCCCTGAAACATGATTATTCTCTTAAGATTTTTTTAGTTTGGAGCATCTGGCAGTCCTGCGTCCATCCAGCGGAAGGTAGGGGACTTTCATGAACCATAAATAATCTGATCATATTACACGTTACATTTATGACACTCGTGAATTGACATGACGGATTATTGCCCTGCGTCGTGTATGCGCATAATATCTCACGGTGTGTCACGAGAGCCAGTTGGGGGAAACATTTGGTCCTATTCCTCGCTTCCTACCCTGCACTGTCCTCAGACTGCAGGCAGCGTTCTCACCAGCTGCCTCCCTCTCTCGCTCTCTCTCGCCATTTTTCATGTCTGGATTTTTTTGTCATGGATGGAGTAATGCTGAGTTGGCTCGTGGCGCTCCTAATGAGAGCGAAACTCCCCGGGCTGCTGCCACCCAAATGGACCTCAGAGAGGCAGCAGGCGGCTCACGCACGCAGATCTGTTTGCTTATGCTGACAATCATGGGACTCTCGATGGCATGATTTTTCACAGAAGTGATTAATTATGGTTGGATTTAATCACGTGGAGCATTGTGCGTCGGTTGATCGTTGCTAGAAGCACATGCTGAATGGATGAGGACTCACTCTCACTGAATAAATCGGCTCCGTACGCAGGCTTTATTAAATAAACTTCATGCTTTATCGCAAATTGGCTGCTGGATGCCTGCCCAAGTCTTGAAAAAAAAAACCTCATGCATTGACCCATGCATCGGGCAAGGAACTTAAATAGACAAAATTAATTTTGTTTTGAAACGAGGGCGTGATTTAAAAAAGCCAACTCACTAAATCAGTAAATAACGTCCACGCATAAGAGGCAGTATGTCCTCACGCTGGGAACACCAGACAGCAGCTCAGGTCCTTTAATGAGGCAGAAACCACAGAGTGTAAAAAAGAAACCAGACAAACCTTCTGTGATGTTGCTTACAGGTTTTCTGATGAGTCGGTGTGAAAGCCCAGTTTTCGGGAGGGCCCAGTAATCTTAAAATGGACAAATGGATGGGACAAACCCAACTCCCCTTAGTTACCACAGGTTAGCTGTTTTAGTTTGGCTTAGGCCCATGTCACAGATGATTGTAGATAACGTTACGATTCATTCTGAACTGAATCTCTTTACACACCCTCACTCCGGATGTTGCACCTGAGCAACACCTGAAATGAAGTAGTGCCAGAGCTGACTGAGCTACTCACAGTTGCTTGTTTGCCTTGTAGCCTAGCATTTACAGCAGTGGAGCGAGGTTCAGCTACCTGTTGGCTAGCGGTGCAGTTCATCGACCTGGAAGAGCATGGGGCAAAGAAGGCTTGACCGGAGGGTCCGGCTGCTCCATCCGCTGAAAAAGGTAGCAGCTGATGAACTCAGGACCGCTGGGCCAGCTGTCCTTTTGTTATCACTGCTTTTTACTGGGAGAAGGAAAACTTAGCTAAGATTCGCCCCCAGACATCTCCAGGCCAATGCAAAGACAGTCATGAACGTTCTGTGTTGTACTTTTAACAGTCACAAAAAGCAATATTATCTTTAAAATATGAGGGAATTGTGCTCCATTGGGTCTTCTTAGATCAGTAGTCAAGTTTACTGAAAGTAGCTAAAGTGACAGCTAGCCTCCTTGGCTCCCGTCTGCCATCTCAGCTCCCAAACTGGCAAAGGCATCAAGCGAGCTGGCGGCCTTCTCCCCCGAACCCTCCAAGTCTGTTACTACAAAAAGCCATATTATCTTTAGAATAAGAATAATCACACTCTGCAGCTCGAATTCACTCACTGATGTCACGTTCCCCGTCACTGCTAAGCGCTAAGTAGAGCAAGTAATGACAGTTAGCCAATGCTGCTAGCAATAAAGCTGCCACTCAAAAATCACGCCCTTAGTTCATAAATATGTCGCTTAATAGTTGACCTAATGAGGTACATAGAAATTCAACCCCCATACAGTTGTCATAGATGTGAACTCTTCACCTAAAGGACAAGCTATATATTTATTTTATCAGGCTGTAAATATGTTTGTTTCTGTTGCAACGTTGCAAAGTCAATAGAAACTGACTCACTTTTGGAGTAGCGCCCAGTGGTCATTGGAGGAAGTGGAGCAATGCCGGATGTAGCCCCCTTGGTAGAAACAGCACACCAATGTGACTCCAGGGGCTAAATGGGTGGGGGACGACCTCCAACCAATGCATATTTCCAAAGGCAACTGTTATGCTATCTAAGCTCCAAAGCTAACACATGGGGTTATATGATACCGGGTGTAACGCGCCTTTAGTAATCAGAGGGATAGACAGCTAATAAAATCATACCCAGCTGCCTTCTCACTGGTCCACTTCCCATCAATATTAACAAAAGCTTGATGGAAAACCAGGCCAAACCTGCCAGCCTTTTAGAGGTTGAAGGACAGCTTTCAATGTCAGCTCCATAAAACACAACTCCCCTTTGCCAAATATCGCGCACACATATTTGTCATAAGTTTTATCACGAGTGAGACAGCAGCGTGCCTTTGAGGACATGCGGGTACAAAGAAATGCAATGGGATCTGAGAATATGAGCAAGTGAAGGCATGTTTTTACCCAGAGTTCCTACTCCTGACAGGCTTTTTCTCCCTGATTTATGACCTGGAGGTGAAACAGAGTTTCCCGGTCCACCTCAGAGTGAACAAACTAATGAACCAGATGCATTATTTATTATCGAAAAAGCAAAGCCCAGAACAAAAGCCGAGGTTTCGGTCAGACACGCTGAAACATTCCTAACGCAGAGAGAAGGAAATGGTTTTTTTTTTTTTTTCCTCCCTGTGTTTTATACTTTGCATGTCAACCCAAGGCCGGTGCCAAATACAATATTAGCTGGATAGGAGATTGTGTCTGTGTACGTGGTAATACGAGAGGATGATGATGATGATGTTGATGATGATGGCAGCTCTTTGCTCTAATTCAAGACTGAGATTGATTGTGTGCTAATCTTGATCAGGGGTGGGCAGGCATGCTAGCTGTGAGAGCCAGTGGAAACTCTTAGAACTTAATTGTCAGATATTAAAGTGGAGCATAATGGCATCCAGAGCCACAGGGAGAGACACTTCTGAAATAGTGCTTTGTGGTGTTGACATGGAAACCCAAGTCAAAGTTAAACCAATCAAGTTGGAGTATTTTGGGGCTTTTATTTCTCATTTAAACTTGTGCAAACAAAAATAATCAAATCAAGTAGGTAATACTAAGCATTCAATAGCGTGTGGATCCAACCTTTAGCAGGAATATCTTGAAGTAGTTTCCCGTATGACTGTGGAGAAACTTTGGTCCGTTCTTCTTCACATCATCTCTTCATTTCCCGAGGTTTTTGGACATTTGCTGAAGCACTGGCCTCTTATGCTCCCCTCACACCATTTCAGTAGAACTGACGTCTGAACTTTGACTCGGCCTTTCCAAAACCTTAGTTTATTTGATTTGATTTTTTTTCAGCCGGTCTGTTGTTAATTTGCTTGTGCGCCTTGAATTGTTGTTCTGCTGCGTGACCCAGTTTTGAGCTGTCGGAAAAAATGACCTCACCTTTTCCACTGGAGCGCTCCAGCATCCAGACAGCAGGTGCTGTTTGACTCAGCGATTTAAAGCTATATAGGTCCTGTCGCTGCAAAACAAGCCCATATCATCACCCCTCCACCGCCGTGCTTTGAAGTGTGTCTGCTGACATGATGGGTTTGGTTTTTGCCAGACTAGTCACATGGTGACAGGTCTCATCTGTTCACTAGAAATAGTTTCAGAAGTCTTGCGGTTTATCTTTATGTAGTTTTGCCAACCTCAGTTGTGCTTTAATGTAGTTTTTCAGAGAGAAGAAACTTTCTTCTTGCAACCCTTCCTAATAAATCATACTCGTTCAGTCTTTTTCTAGTTGTGTTGTTGGTGTGGCCTCTGAAACTGCAGAGTCTGAGATAAAGCTCTTAGTTTTTTTTTTTTGTAATAGAGGTCTCTATACCTGCTGATGATCGATTAATAAAGCACTGATGAGAAGCAACACCAGGTTGAAACTTGGCCTCTTAAGTCCTGTGGAAGCAGAAGGGGGATACTTAGTATTGCCCACATGGTTTTTTTCTTTTCTCTCTTTGGCTTCCCGTTAGGGGGAAAACCCTGGAGATTTATAATCTCTTTTACAAGAGTGCCGCAGCCAAGACAACCAGCAACTGAGAATAACACTTGTTACAATAGCAGTATGCAGTATATGCATAAAATGTTCACAGAAACGCAACAAAACATCAACAAAATGCCAACATGAAGGTCTAAAATGACCTTTTATTTTAGGCTTACAGACAAGTAATGATCAGATCAGACATGGCATCTGCAGCCAGGTGTAAATGTTACTAGAATATTAAAAAGAAAAGAGCATAAATTCATGTACTGACACCAGATAGTTGAAGTTCAGGTGGTTTGGAGCTGATTCAGGTTTCTCAGTGCAGATTGAAACAGTCAAAAGAGTCAAGTCTTGGGAGTAAAGACAGTGACTTTCGGTGTCTTTTCCTTTTGAAGAATGTAAGTCAGTAGGTAGGACATAAAAACACCAAGAACAGCTTTGTAAAGATATACAGAAGCTTAAAAAAGGGGGTTCTAACTCGTGAATATGATTGTACACCGACACTTTGACAACATCTGTTCACCAGGTAGTTGCTGCTGTGTGTTTTTATGTGGTAGACTTTTTTTTTTTGTTTTGTTTTTTTTGTCAAAGCTGGCATTTCTATTCACTGCGAGCTCTTCCCAGAACTCCTGAATGAGTTGTGTTTTTGCAGACCGACAGCTGGTCTCCACCTGAGCACATCTGTCCGTTCCACCTGACCTGATGATCTGCAGCCCGAACACTTTGGCAGCAGCTTTGTGCACAGGCTTTTCCAAAATCCGGCACATTTAACACATGTTTGGCTTTGGCACGGTTTGGATTCCAAGCAAAGAGGGGTTTTACCTTCGCCGCATGTTTAATTGTGTTTTGAGTCAGTGTGCGTTACATTTTTCAAGAAAGTTACAAGCTAAACCTGAAGAAAAAAGGCATTTTATTCAGAAGAAAAATGTCTCCGCTCTTTTCTGTACATTTTTAAGCTTGCAACCTTTTCCGGGGTCCTCACCTGCAGGTTAAAAACCACTTGTCTGCAGCATAAGCAAGTCGTACAGAAACGACTATTTGGAAAAACATCCATCGTTTCTTCGTGGGGGACGGGCAATCAGGGTGAGATTGTGGGAACCACTTATGCTTCTGAAAAGATTTACTGTAATCATGTAAAAATGATGTGAAATGAGGGAGGGAGGGGAAGCCCCTTAGGACACTAAAGCAAACCTAAATTCAACACAATTTTTCATCTTTTTACTAAGAACCCACGCTTTAATAAACACAGGAAATAAGCTAACGGTTGCTCCAGCCAGCAGGGCTCACCCTTTGCTATAACTGTTTATCTTTGTTTTTCTTTCATGTGATAAGTCCGTCCTCCGGCCCACAAGCTGTTGTTTTTACCGTAGATGTCATCAATCACGGCAGCATTTAACAATCCCTTCACATTAATAACCTACTTATTTATTTAAAGCCTCATGGTCTGACAGCAGCAATGAAAACATGCAAGAGGTTGTGTGTTTGACAGTGTATGTAAATTCACTGGACAAAAAAACTAACCACATATAATTCAAGTTGCATACATTGCATTTTTAAGTAAAAAAAAAAATAATGGAAAGAGATTTTTTTCAGTTTGCAGCTTGGAGTTTCAGTGTAAAAACATCTAGCAAGAACTATGCATCTGAAAATACACTGTACATGCTAAAATAAATAAAGTATAAGTGAGATTTATTGTTCCACTTAGGTAACTATTCGCAGAGCCGATGGAAAGGACCGAGTTTGTAGCTGCTATTTAACTTCAGCCAGTGTTTCGCAACGCTGTAATTACACCACTGGACACAAGGTGGCAGTGTGAGGAAAATTAGCATCACGGCTTCGGGCAGATTTATGCTTCTGCGTCAAAGATAGCCGCACGTGCACTTCTCCCCTAATATAACTGAGGGTTGAGTCGATTAGTCGATTTGTACTGCCATCTAGTGGTTGGTGGTGTAATTACAGAGCAACGTAACAATAAAGTTCAAGTATAAACGCCAGAAGACGACGCAGGGGCCGTAGATCACGCTGCCATGACGCAGAAGCACAAATCCGCCTTCAGAGAGATGATTTTTTTCTGATTTCTGACTAATAAAATACACAAACTGTATTATTACATTTTCAAACACATATTTTAATCAAACATTATGCAATGCTTTTTGGAATAATTCTGCAAGATTGAAATAACGATTGAAAAAACAAAGACAACAGAAAATAAAAAAGGTTCATTTATGAGATAAAATGTCTAAGCATATTTTTTTAATCCTTACTTTTAGTAAATTCAGTAGAGGATCATGTTTGAAATTAATCTGCTTATTACATTTTCAACATTATGAGCCTTATTTTCTATTAATAAAAATATTTAGTTTCATTTCTGTTTAGTTTTCTATGGCAAAATTAGGGTTTATACTAACTGGATCATGTTGAATAAATACATATCTTCAGTTTTAATTACTTTCTCATCCTCTTGGCAGGAATATGCTTCAGTAACAGAGACTCTAGAACTAATAATGGAGATATTCAGGCTTTTTTTGTGCTCCATAAACTTTGACTAACCACTGTATGTGGCACTGCCAGTACAGATTTATTTTTACAGTCTTTCAGTGGCGTGTGAGAGACAGTTCAGACAGCACGCTGGCTGTGATGAATCCACGGCTTAATCGTAGACACAATCACATTTCCATCTCCAGATTGCCTCCGAAGGAATTTCAGATGGCATGTTAGTGGATCGGGCTACTTAAAGGTAGTTCATCTCAATATACATCTTCCAGAAACATGTTAGATTGCACTCTGCACAAACATTGCATTCATATTTACACTGGCAGATGTCCAGTTTGTTCCACGGGGAAAAAACAGGAAATGCCTCCAGCATGTTCAGATTGGAGCTATTTCCAGGATGCTAAGTGTGTAACATTGTGCTGGCTGATGGGGGGGTACAGTCTGCATCTCGTCATCAGCGCAACGTTTGCACTCATGACAGCTGAACTTTGACTTCAGCCTGGATCCATCCAGACGACAAGAAAATGACCTGCATGTATATTACTTGATTTTCTGCTGAGGACTAATCCAATCCAAGACAAGACCGAGATCCCTGACTGACATCCTAAAATGCCTTGACAGCTGTGCGGTGACACCAGGAATTAGCCGTTGCTCATGCAAATAGAGTGCATATGCTAATACTGAAAGTCACCGGTGGGAAGAGGGAGGAGGGGTGGGTGGGCTTGTCATTTTGGAAGTTACTCGGAGGGAGTTGTGCGCCTGCTTGGCTCTCAGCGGTCTGAAAAGCTTTCAGCAGCCCTCATTACACCAGTGGACCGAGCACCGAGTTTACACCGCTCAGTTTTTACTTCTGCAGATGTCAAATCTGCAGAATCCTTATCTGGGAACAGCTCTGAGCAGATGAGAATCTGTCTGAGTTTCTACACTGGATGTTGGTGGAGACAGATTTGATGCTTTATGTTAAACAAATGAGGCAAAAGTTCCCACTAGCAGAACAGAACAGCCAGTAAATAAATAAATAAATAGAGAGGGAGGACCATGCAGGGCTTTATAATCCTTTTTTTTCCTGACTGCTGTTCTTCAACAAAGACACATTCTTTGAAAAGTTAGTTACATCACAGCTGTCTCCTGATAACAGTGTATAGTCTGAATCTCTCTCCTGTGTATTCTAAATTTGTCTAAAGAGTCACAGTGGAGGGAGACGGTTTATCTGCACAGATCACAGTGTTTGCCTTTTCCCCCGCGGACCATTGTCAATGTCACCATCCTGCTGCTGTAAACAGCAGTCGGGGTTTGTCTCCTCACTGAGCTGACCGGTATATCCAAACATGGACTGGTATTTAGGAAAAACAGCTTCAAACAGGATATTATTCACATTTCTGTGAGCAGGTTCCATGAAACCCAGTGGGTTATCTTATGTGAAAATTTGCCCCTCGTGGCACATAAAGCAACATTGAAGAACCACGTAATAAGGATCAGCGATGCTAACGGCACGACGTCGGTGTCTGCTGATAAAGACTAAAGAATGAAACATCTGCATCAGCATTAAACGCTACCCAGAAACCCCTGAGATGTACATGTAAGTTGCAGTAAACTGCAGTAGTTTTCATGGTTTGGACCACGTGGGACAGAATAGGTCATGACTAGGGATGTAACGATATGGAAAATTAGATATCTCGATTATAGTGAACAATTATCACGGTTTACGATATTATCTCGGTATTCTTAATTGTTGTACAAATGTCCAAAAAAGACATACATTTAAATAATTTCACTAAATCTTGTGATTTTCTTGTCATACTAAAGCATCAGAAGCCAAAATCTTATCAAAATGAAGCTTTCACATTAAAAGGGCAAACACAGAAAGAGGTTTTATTTTAAATGAACAAAATAAATAACAGGGTTATTTGTTTGGTGCAAATTTAAATAAACACTGTAACAGCCATAGAAGGTCAAAATATGCAAACAATTATCAGGAACAAAAATTATAGTGCAACTTCAAATTAAAAAAAACTTTGCACTTTAAGCTGAACCTTAAATAAGTATAAATGTGCAAATAAAGAAACAGTTGTATAGAAGCCAAATATGTTGTTATGAATTGTAGTTCACTCTGTGTGTCTGTGGGTGTCGCTGTGTTGTTACCTGAGGGTCAGGTATAAAGGTAGCTGCCTGTTATTGGTTAGGTGTTTGACCCGGAAGGGCAAAAGGTTTTTAACCGCTGTGGCGCTAACTGTCGGCGTTATCGTTGTCGGATCAGTTAATGGAATAAATTAATATTTTAACTGCATCAGAGGAACATCGTTCTGGCCCTTTTTGGATCAACACGCAACGGTAACGTTTACAAAATGCGAGTTAGCAAAGCGCGTCAACCAGGTTACTCTTGGTCAAACATCTCAGTAGCTGGAAGCATTAGGCTTAGCTCCTTCAAGTGGCTTGTACAAATTACAATAAAATGTAAACGAGTGCGCTGCAGACAGGATAACTGTCCTCCACCAGTTGTCCCTCTGCATTCTTAAAAAAAAAAAAAAAAATTACGCCCAGATGTCGGATTTCGTCATTTTAGTGGGTTGCTAAATGTCCTGCGTGCTATCACCAGTTTCCGCCATGATTAGATTACGATGCCGATGTTACAAGCTACATATTCACGCGAGACACAGTCGCTAGCAGACTTGAATGAAGTTGATATTACATATCCCGGTAATCGACCGCGATGATGAGATAAACGGTACTTGTTATCGCATTAAATTTTACCGCGCTTTACCGTGATACCGGTAACCGTTCCATTCCTAGTCATGACTAATGTCCACACTGTACCCTCATGTCAGGATTGGAGGTCTGAAGCAGTGTGACTGTCGCGCTTCATTGCACGTTAAACAGTAGAGCGGTGGTGGGGCCGCTTCAAGGTATCGAAAATAAGCAAAGGAATGACACTGAGTTTTTCGCCATCTGAATATATCGAAGCAATTTAATCGGTACCAGTAAGGCATCGCTTTTCATCCAGCCCAGGTGGTGAATGTAATTTTTACATGGCTGCAAAAGCTGATGTTGGAACAGACAAAATACATTTCAGTTGAGTTCTTCTCAAAGTTACGTGCATCAGTAGCAACATGCATCACAGTAAAAGCAACCGCAGCAGATGCAGTGAAAGAAACAGAAAAGCACACATAAAGACAAATGGAAAACTTGGTCTAATAGCAAGCTTGTCTGAGTTTAAAAGAGCATGAAAAGATCACTCCTGTCAAGTTCTGAATCAGGTGTCAGTTTCTGGCCAGATGGCCTAAGGCTGAGATTAAGGGAATAAGGCTTTAATAGGTGTGAGATGTACTGGAGAGCATTCCCACGTGGTAAAACTAAAAAAAATGTCTACGTGAATTCAACAGGTGTTAAAACTGAAGTGCACTTGTAAAGTGATTCCAGTTAAAAGCCTTGAAATGCCCTTCAGATTTTGTCTTCAGCACTCAAATGCACCAAAATGCCTTTTTTCTTCCTACAAGAAGTCTGTTGACAGTAATCTAAAAGAGAGGGGAAAAAGGAAGAATGGACGACCACCTTTGATATAAACTTTGACCGGCATTATTCATTTTGAAGTATTCCTCAATTGTGCTCGAACCTTGGAATAAATTTGAAAACCCGTTTCATCTGTTTTGCATTTTCTCATTGAATTCCTGCCATTTTCCCTCATAATTTTATCAGTAATTGCCACTTTTCAACTGAGCCTGTTTTATGCATAGATTCTGACCAAATCATACCAGCGCAGAGAAATTTCTGTCACATTAAACCAGGAGGAGTTTTTCTATTTGGCAGTCAGTTCAGTAATTCTGAACATGGAGGTTGGGACCTCAGGGGAACTGCAAGATAATGTTTCGGGCCTGGACAAAATCTACTCCTGCCTTCGACCATGTGTGGAGTTTAATGTAGTTAATGCCTTTATATGGGCTTTATTCTACCAAATATGCTGATGGTCTTAAACCCCGTTTTTTTTAAACATAACAATACATTTGAACTATAACACAAGGTCAAACCATTGTCGCTTCGGGTCTTGAATGTTTTGTTGGTCAGATGAAGCTGCATTAAGTCCCGGTCGCACAGGGACCAGAAAAGCCGTGCAGCGGTTTTTCTCGGGCCTCAGATCTCACCGGGAGGGTTTCAGAAGTGGAGCGCTTGCCAGCACCTCCTCCTTAGCTGGCTAAGAGGTTAAGAGTTTACTCAAAGGGTTCAAGATCACGTGAGAGTCATGCGGTCGTCTGCGCCTTCACGCCTCCTCACAGAATGTGGAGCAGCTGTGGTCTGGGTTTTAAGGTGGTTTCGCTACATCCATCGGCGTCGGTCGGAGCCCGCTCCCGGTGTTTTATTTTGAAAGTTCACCAGGTTCTCTCTGCCATTCTCATGTCTGACTTGCTGCCAAATCAATGTGCTGTGTGCAAGTTGACACTGTTGAGCAGAGGTCCAGTGCCAAAATAGACTCGGCATGCATCTCTGGTGGAGCGGAGCAGACGGCTACTTCTGAACCTCTGGAGGGCGCCGCTGGTGCGACTGCTCTCATTGACTTTTGAAAGGCCGTGATTCACAGCGGCGAGTTTTACACTGTGTTTGTGAATCCAGTGAAATTGTTAAGCAATGATTTATGTACAAATCTTTTGAGAGATTTATGAAGGCTTCATGAATGAGTGAAGGTTCATGAATATGTGAAGGCTGTCAGCACAGACTGTATAAAAAGACCTGGACATAAATGAGGGTGACATCATCCATTAGCTTCTGAAGAGTCGCCATCGAGGCAGCAGCTGATTCTTCTTAATCCCAGTTAATTCAAAAATGGGCAGATGGTTGAAGTTAACAAGTCTGTCAGTTGGTTGGAGAACACCCACATTATCTCAGTTAGCACATGATAGCTATTTTAGCCTACTTTAGCTCATGCTAACCAATGATACTAATGAACATTCTCAAACATTCATTCCAATCAAATCTCTCCATCCATTGTCATGTCAGATGTCATTTCGTTGGCGATGAGGGGAGCTGGCTTCAGCTAGTTTGGAAGAACTTTACAGGAGCACAGATCAACAGTACAAGTCGTATTATCTTTAAAAAAAAAGACTATGCTCTGTTGCTCTGTTGTCTTTATTTGCAGCTCAGAAATGATGACTACCTAAAAATATGACAAAAATATGAAATGTGAGTTAGTGGTTTGACACCAGGCTACAATGTAGCTATCACTCAGAAATCCATGCCACTAATTATGTTTTAATTTGTGGTTTTACATCATTTTATCTGATCAAAAATCAAAAATCACCCCTTGTACAATCGTCAAGAATGTCAAATCTAGCTATGAAGATCAGACGGTAATTATGTTCATATCAAAATTGGACATTTTAATAATAACTCACACGTTTGGAGCCCTAGTGGTCATCCAGGGAACTACACTTTTCTACACTTCTGGATGGCTTCTGTTTAGAAAACCAGAGGTTGTCCTTTCGTCACTGAATATGTGGAGGGGGAATATATATATATATATATATATATATATATATATATATATATATATATATATATATATATATATATATATACTATATATATATATATATATATATATATATATATATATATATATATATATATATATATATTATATATATATATATATATATCTATCTATATCTCTATCTATCCCTATCTATCTATCTCTCTCTCTCTCTAATCTCTTCGGGCTGTCAATTTCTCAAATAATTATCAGATTAATCGCATATGTCATTTATCATTTCATCGCATTTTTTATCTCTGTTCTAATCTACCTTATCAGATCTTTTTCAAGTTGTATTACTCTTATTAATTCGAGTCCTGACTAGAACCAGGAAATATGACCATATTAGTCCAGTCCTGAGGTCTCTGGCTTCCTGTCCCTCAGAGAATAGACTTTAAAACAGCTCTACTTGTGTTCAAGTCTCTTCATGGCCCCAAAGTCCATCTCTGACATGTTAGATCCATATGAACCAACCTGGACTCTGAGAACCTCAGTTAGTGGTCTCCTGCTGGTGTCCAGAGTCAGGACTAAACAAGGTTAAGCTGCATTTCAGTTTTATGTTCCTAAAATGTGGACCAGTCTTCCAGCAGATGTGAGACAGACCTGAACTCTGACAATGTTCAGATCCAGACTGAAAACAGTTCTGTTTAGATGTGAAGATGATGACTGGAAGGATTTTATCTGCACTCTTCATTTTTGATTCAATTAATGATTTTTTTTATTAACTAATTTTATGTATTATTGATTATTTTTATACTTGTATGGAATGATTCTATTTGCCTTCTTGTGATTTTATGCATCTGTAAAGCACTTTGAATTGCCTTGTGTAGGAATTGTGCTCTACAAATAAAGTTGCCTTGCCTAATATGAGAGTACACAAATGCTTGCCTTATGCAAAACAAATGCATATTTATTTATTGCTACAATGCCAAATCCATTATATATTGTATATATATATACTCAATATTTTCTCTTATGTTCTTCATACAAAATATTTTCGTGGTTTGCTTCAAACGGGGGTGGGGGGGGGGGGGGGGTGGGCTCTCTGCATCCGCACTCTGATTAGCAGACAAGTGATATTTCAGTAGTCGGACTCCGGTGGTTACTAAATTCACATCGACAGCAAACACAAACAACATTTATCTTGTGGAGTTAGCCATCAGGCAAGGTTTTGAAGCTGAACTTACCATTCAAAATAGTATCTTTTTATCCCAGCTACTGCTAGGAGGTTTGTTTATGTCTGTCTGTCTGTGGCATGGACGTCGACGTCAGTGTATGACTTCCTGTTTTGACAAACTACGGAGGACTACAGGACTACAACTACGGAGGGGCCCGAGGGTCATGAAGCCTGGAGGCAACACGTACTCTCCTCTCTACTATTGTACATCAACGGGCGGCCCGCGTTAATCGCGCGTTAATAAAATTAGTTGCGTTAAAATTATTTTGCGTTAATCACGCGTTAACGCGTTAACTTTGACAGCCCTAATATATATATATATATATATATATATATATATATATATATATATATATATATATATATATATATATATATATATATAACATAATATTTACAGCAGGCGAGGTGTACATGTTTATTTTTAGTGTTTGTGAGCAGTAATTTGACCAATAACCTTATTATTCTGGAAGTCCTGACTTGAAAATGTTCAGGTCCAGAGTGAGGTCACAAACTACACGCATCTTACATGTATCTCCTTGTTGCTAATCTGATAACAAATGTCCTGTTATTATTTCCTATCTCTGCTGTTTTTTTTCTTTGCTAAAACCACATGCTGTACTGCAGACCACCAGATGCTCTACCAGTAATCTGATCACATTTCCACTTAGCCGAATGTAATTTGGATACTTTTCCGGGGCAAAAACAGAACCAAGCCAGACATACATGATCCGTACATGCTACTTCTTTTAGTGAGCTCCACACTATGAAAGATCGATGAGCTTCTCCCCTACCAAGGTCACCATCCAAACCATGCAGATGGGAATCCGGATGTGGTCCGGTGACTGCAGCCGGGCTGACTGGCTGCTCCGACCGGCCGCAGAGTAGTGCCAGGAGGTCCGGGTCAAAGTGTTTTCCTGGCAGCTGAGGCTGTGATGACGAGTAGAGGAAACACCAGTAGGCCAGGCTGAAACCCTGTAACCCCTCTGGGCTTGTCTTACATCAGCAAATGCTGAACGGTTTGCCTGAGCGCAGGAGCATTTCTGTTTGTGTTACTATTTAAAGGGAGAAATTCATGTCCAAAATACAACAGAGATCTACAACAAAATCTCTCTTTTCAGCCATGTCGCATCAACTCAGCTGGTTTTGGGGGGCAGATTTAGCCTTTTTACTTCAAGTGGAACGTGCCTTTTTTTAAATTGGTCTTACAGCTTTGGAGCCTTCTCCCTCTTGAAAGAGGGGACATGGATTAGTCGAGTCGAATGGCTGACTCTGCCCCCTACAAGTAACCAGCTGGTTTAACTAGTAGAGCTCCAATCAAACACCACTGGGATCCAAAAGGTTTCATCAGAGCTTTGTCCCAGCAGAGACCCGGGCAGATAATGGTGGACCCTCCTACATGAATCATCACACTGTAGCCCACCTTGCTGTTATTAGTTCGGTACATTCTGTACCGGTGAAAATAAGAGAGGATTTTCACGAGATGAATGGGTAAGGCTGCCTGAGTTAGTCTTTTTGTCAAGTTCACATGAAATTAGTGTATTTTTGGGTTAAAAAAAGAAGAAAAAGGTTCTGCTTCTTCAGATTTTCATATTTAAACTATCTAAATTCTAATTAAATTAGTTTTTTCAATGCTGTCAGATGAAATGTGTGGGACTTTCCAGATACTCATCCATTTCATGCACATGCTTGGTCTCATTTTTCTCTCCCTTATTGCTCATTTATTGTCTGAATTTGTTCCCTTGAGTTTCTTTCTCTTTTTTGTTGCGTTCTGTCTAATTTAGATTGTTTTGCATCTCAAATTGTGCCTCATTTTGGTAATTTCCAGCCTAAATCTGGTGATTTTGGATCTCATTTTCACAGTTTTTGTGCCTCTGATGTTTCTCCTCTTGCTGTGGCTGTCGGGTAAGTAATTTAGCTCATTTTGGTCGTTCTTGATCTTGTTTTACAGCACAGATTGCTCATTTTGTATCTCATTTAAGTTCTTTTGATTCCTTTTTGTGATACTAGTACCGACGCACAGACGCCCCGAACCCACTGAAACCTGTTATAATTTGGTTTCTCATTTTGATCATTCTTCATCTGTCTTTTCCTCTTTTTTAACTTCACAGGAACTGAGTCACATTTTTCAGTTAAACCAACCACATTTTAAAGCAAATTTAAGAGAATATTCACGAGCACCTCTTGGACCACAGACAGAGTGATATTATGGTCGTGTCTGAAATAACCCCCCTACTTTCTTTATAGTGCAATAGTCAAGTATCAGGTGTGTAAATATTAAAGCATCATTAAACCGAGCTTTCCATCATTACTCTCTTGAGTTTCTTAGTGGCCTCTGCCCTGATGTCCATGATGGCTCTGTGAATGTCATTGTTTTTGATGCGGCATTGCGTTTTAAAGCAATATGGAGTTGACGCAAAAGACGACCAGAACAGGTGGTCCAAAGTTACTTTGGCCGGTTTTCACCAACAGTAGTAACAAGAGACTGAGAGAGCAAGATTTTATTTCATAAAAGTAATCAAATATTTGTTCAGTTGAAATTGAAACTAACATTTTAACATTAAAAAAAGAAAATGCAGTCAGAAGGAGGTGACTAATATTCTTAAGGCCATGTATCAAGAGGTGAAGTGAAAATATGAAACCTAATGCAAAGAAAGACATTCTTCTACATTAGAAAAACATGACTGCAGCCCGATCAGGGAAATCCCAACGTAAGTGTATATTTATTCGCCTGTGAAAAAAGAGCGAGATGGTTCACATATCAAGCTGATGTTATCTCCAATTCAGTTCGATTCAACTTTATTTGTATAATGTCTATTACAATACAGATTGTCTCTAGGTGCTTTTCAGAGACCCTCTGAGCAAATATTATTAATTATAAGTAATATGATTAAATCTTAATTAAAGAAACAATGGCAAAAAAAAAAAAAAAAAAAAAAAAACTCCCAGAGCGGAAGAAAAGTCTTTTAGCCGAACACTGGCAAGGAAAAACTCAACTTTAAAATGAAGAAACCTTGACCAGGACCTGGATCATAAGGGGGATGTTTCTGCTGAAGACCAGCTGGATAAAGGAAGAAAAGAGGAGGGAGCTAGGACAGAGAGAGGATGGAGGACACAGAGAGGCACATACTGTATATTTTGGCAATATGTTATGAGACAAAACTACAGGAACAAAGAAGCGCAGTTACATTTATGAGGTGCTCCTGATTAACTATGGAGACAGCTGAAGGAAGAAGAGGAAAGGAGGGGAGATAAGGGGTGAGGACACCACTCAGTAGATCATGTCGTTGTCTTCCTGCAGTGTAGACCTATAGCAGCATAGCTATGATGAGGGTTTGTGTAAGACGAGCCTGCTCTAGTCTTGGGTCCACAACAGGAAGCTTTATTCTACATCATTACATTAAAAAAGAAAATCTACTCTGCACCTCAAGTGCAACAAGCACCACCCAGCATCTGGATGTAGAATAGTGCTCTACTAATGGACATTGGAATTAAATTACAAAAGTGATTATCTATATTAATTCCCCCTGATTTAAAAATAATAAATATAGGAAGGAGTTCTGGATTTTTCTGTTATAATACTTCATTACTTGTTTATTTAACCAGTTTATTGTAAAATGACAGCTGTTTCCAACTCTGAACATTGATGTCTAACCCCGTGCCTTGCCCATTCAGAAATTCATCAATGGAGAGTCTGCTACTTAATTAATTGTTATTATCTGTCAGTATAATACTTTTTGGCAGAATATTTTCCCATTACCAAATGTGTCACATTATCAGTGAATTATGAAGGTGTTTTATTATTTTTTGTCTGCTGAACACTGCAGAGCCTGTGTGTGATTAATCTGATGCAGTGAGATTTACTGACATTCCTGTGAAGAGAGTAAATAAGAGGCGTTTCGTGACGATGCCTGTTCTTCATCATGACTAACACACAGTTTTTCTAAAAGCTTAAACCAAGAATAATCATGCCAACTGTAAATCCTGCAAGGTATTAAGTGACATCGCACAGGCATGAATCATTCGTGACATGTAAAAATTTAACAGATTAAAGAAGCACCGTGTAACTTTTCGACCTTAAAATCATTATTTTGAAATTCTTCTGATGTTTTATTGACTTATATAAGGATAAATGGGAACCCTGCTGCTGAGACAGGATGCCTTGTTGGCCTGGAACCACAGTATCTAACTTTCTGGTCAAGTGTAAATGTGTATCACATGTTAACGCCTCTGTTAGCCAGATGCTAACCAGCTCACTATTTTACATACATTTCTTGGCAGAGGCACCAAGGAAACCACAGGTGTGTTTAGTTTAAACTCAATTTTTCCATATTGGCAATATGTCAAATGTCAGTTCCTGTCAACCTGCCCAGGTCATAGTGAGCCAAGGAAGTTTCATTTTGTGTCAGGTTGTTGTAAGTTGACAAGCTAATCTTTGTATGTTAGCATTGCAGCTGTAAAACTGTCTGTGTCCTCATTTAACAGAGTTTATGTTCTGTGTACATAATTTCTTGTACAAACACTGGCTCATGGGCACCCTCTGTCTGAGGTAACTGTAAATACCTCTCACTGGTCATGAAAGATGAGTTTCTGCGTACACAATATTTTAATGTTCACTGTGTGAACATGTGTTCCCTGTGACGTATGGGTGTATTAATGAAATTAGTTAACTAAACAGCCTGTTGTAACTTTTTTGTGGTGTATGCAAACTGCCAAGAAATGTATTTAAATTGGTTTCTTAGCTTCTGTGCTGTGTTTAAGCAAACCAGCCTCATCTATTCAGTACGCAAAAATTTAAATGGTTCTTATACCCAATCACATTAGAGCCATTTATTGAATATTTCAAACAACTGAAATAATTGACAGGGAAAAGACAACAACAGGTGTAAGTTCTGAACGCTGGTTTCAATTAATTTTCGATTAACTGCCCAGTCCCAACAGGCTTGTAAATCCCAGGAAGTATTACTTTGAAATGAGTTTCACATGAGTTAGTAACAGAGAGTCCGTGGAGTCCCGCATATAAACGCCCAGAGTATAAACGCCCAGAATCCACATGCGGGGTTTGTCATTGCACGTCCCTAACTGCAAAAAAAAAAAAAAAAAAAAAAATCAAAATATATATAATAGAAATAACAATAATCTCAGATGTGTAACTTTTTTTTTTTAACTTTGACCTCAGATCAAAATTATTAACTGAACAATTGAAATGACATCTGCAGCTACAGACAGGCTTCATTAAAACTAAGCCTCCTGCGTTGAAAGCTTGGATTTCACCACCCATTTCATGTAATTAGGACAGTGCAGGACCACACCTGAACAGTAGGGGTCCCCAAAAGCAAAAAAAAAAAAAAAAAAAAACAACCCACAATCCCTCAGTGATGATGCTTCAAAGTTGGAGTCCACATGACCTTCTGTTAAGCAGTACTATTTAAAAAGCAGTTCTCAAATATATTCAGACATATTTTTCAAAGCGGAACACATATTTGATTAGAAATCCCGTCCATATTCAAATGAATTCATTACTTAGTCTCAGTCATGCGCTGCTTTCAATCTGCAGATTATAATAACTGGTTGCTGAAAGTGGAATGTAAATTTTGTTACTGGAATGCGTTTTTTGTCCGTAACCGGCTTCCTCTCCTGGTGCAGAAATCAGGAACGCAGCTGCACAGAGGGACGGGCTGATCATGTAAATGGCTGAGTGTTTTTAGTATGTACATATTTCAACATGATAATCTATCTGACAGACCAAACATAATGCTGACAAGGCCTTCTCCCCTCGGTGCTCCGTAAGGCCAAGCTTGATAGCGTGCGTGCTCTGCTCTGTCAAAGATAAAGCATAAATAAATCATTTCATGCATCAATATTCATGCCTGACCATGTCAATTTTACACAACGTTGTCTCGAGTTTTCCCCCTAATCTCGTTTACACCCCACCCGGTTTCCATCTTTTGCTCTAGGTGGCAAAACTCTCAACAGGAAAAGTTTGGGAATCCGTCTTCATTCTGCTCCTATGATCTCAGCGGCGCTCTCTGGGGAGTCAAAATAGTTTCTGGCTAAACAACACTTGTTTTTTCATGCTTTTCACTTCCAGCTTCGGAGACTGTTCCATCTGCGCTGGTTGTCAGGTAACCGTGCCGCCACATCTGCGGCTGGTTTGGGAGCAGTGCAGCTGTGACCTCTGGTTTGATGTGCAAAAAGAAAACATCTAATCTGGCATCCGCCATCTGCAGCCGAGCGGGGAGGGGGGGGGGGAGAAAATGGGAAAGGGAGAAAGGATGGAGGAGTGGGAGATGGAGGGAGAGAGGGATGGAGCATTTGGAAATCCTCTATTATTTGTTCTCCCTGTCACTCGTTGCAGCGGGAATGAAAACACTACATTTGTTTTGCGCTCATGCGTTCGCTGCCTCTACTTTCTCTTCATTGAAATTGAAGGTTAGACAAGATAAACAAAATCCTGCGGTTGTGTCACTGATGCTGAGTGACAGATCTCGGATTTGTTTTATTTCGTTGGGATATGGGAGAATTTCTAATGCGCGGTATTTGCATATAAATTTTATATAACCATCTGACGTGTCATTGACTCGCCAGACTCGGATTCCAATTCATTAAAATTTGACTGACTTGCGATTGTTTCACGGTCTTTCAATGACATTTGTGCTTGTCGAGATTTTCGGAGACGTTTTTTATTGCTCACATAATGTGTGAGGATGTCACACAAGCAGAAATGACACGCATCAGCTGTTTCTTTCTTTTTCTTTTCATTGCTCCCGTCTGCAGCTGAACGCTTGAGAGTTAGACATGTGGAATGTTTGCATTTGTTTTGTTTTCAAACCCCTCCTCTCAGCACAGAGAGGCTCCGAGCCATCAGACCTCTGGACCTAAACGCTCCCCATCGGGCCGCCCGTGTTAGCATGTAGCCGCGAGAGAGTTGATCCGGAGGGGGCTGACAGGTTGGCTGATGAAAGTCTCCGTGGTACTGCCCTCTGCATATCAATGGGATTAATGCCTCAGCAGAAACATGTGTATGACTACGTGCTCTTATGTGTGTCTTTGTTTTAGATGGAATGGATGATGGTGGGTGGAGATTGAGGGTTAAAGCGAGACCAGAAACCCTGCGGAGTCTTGAACACACAAACACAGGACTTTGCACCGCTGTCCTTATTAGGATATTGTATTAAATTCCAGTCACAGCAGAAATCCATCCCAAGGTCTAACCTTAACCACTCCATGTCGAATTCGGAACTATTTACAGTTTACACCAATGTTCTTACATACATATATGTTTTCTATATGCATATATGTACTTTTGAAACATAACTTTATATTCATAAGGTCTCAGGTTTGAATCCTGGATGTGTCAAGAAGGGTATCTGGCGTAAAACTTAGGCTGAGTTTCTTCTGCGGATCATTCTACTGTGGCGACCCTGAACAGAAGGCAGCCGAAATGGAATTGATTCCTGTCTTAATCCTCGTAATTCTCAAAGATTCAGTCCCAAACTTTCTGATCCTTTCACTATTTTTCTGTTCCTACTGCCTAATCACTTAGAACCAGGAACAAGTTTTAATTAACTTGCTACAACTCTGAGTTTGACCACTTTATTCAACTTTAAAACCATTATCTTGTTCCAGGTTGTGATCAAGATAATACCAGTGGGTTTTAAAAAGGTGAGTAATGCTCATAATCCATATAATAGCTTTTATTTCCACCATGCAAGTGCATTGGGAACACTGCACATTCTATCCCGAGTCAAAATGTGAAGAAAAAATTCATTAAATGTGTTATTATTTCACAAAAAGTGACAAAAAAGAAATACTAGGCTGTTAAAAAAATCAGCATTGTCTACATTTATATTTACAAACTCTGAATAAACTGACAAATGCTTGAAGATTTAGCTTCTCTGTGAATCACTGAATTTATACTTAGTCGTATAACTACTGCTTCTGTGAACAGATATTCCAGTCCAGGACCAGTACGTTCCACAATTCCTCTGCATTTTTTGGTTTTGCCTGAGAAAACAGCATTTTTGATGTCACCTCACATTTTTCTACTGGGTCCTGGGACTGTGCTGGAAACTTCATAAAGTTAATCTGGTTGGTCTGGAACCAGGATGCTGCTGCTGACTGGTGTGTTTGGGGTCGTTGTCATTTCAAGAGCATTTCCTCCCTAGCATACTAAAACATGACCTTTTCAGGTATTTTGATGTGTCCAAACTAATCCATGATGCCTGGTATCTGATGAATGGGCCCGACACCACAGCATTATAAACATCTCCATATCCTGATGCTTGTCCCGCCACGCTTCACTGTCTTCACAGTGTATCGTGACAGGAATTCAGGTTTGGGGGTCGTCAGCCAAACTTTATGCAGCCACTAAACCCATAAAGAATAATCTTGCTTTCAACAGTCCACAAAATGTTGCACTTCTTTTTTTCAGTCAGTCAGTATGTTCTTTAGCAAATTGTAGCCTCTAAAGCCCTTTTTTTTTTCCAACAATGGGACTTTGTGAGGACAACATGTGAATAACTTTGCTTCACATAGGTATCTTCTAATTCAGTGATTCCCAAAGTATGGGCCGCACCCCCCCTGGTGGGCTGTCATGGTACTGCATGTTTTAAATCGACGATTTTTTTTAAAAATATCTTTTTAACCCGTTACCATTCCGACAGCCCGCCCAGTCCGTAATTTCCGTAATTTCCAACACTAAACTGTAATTTACACAGCTCATATGTTACGTGAGGTAACATATCTTTGGAAAAGCTAAGATTCTTGTGATTCAATCGTTGCAAACCATTTCAGGGTATAATCATAACAGCAGGTACAATCAACGCCTGTGTCACACCACAAACAAACAAACAGTTACGAAATCGATGCAACTCACCTTATAAGCCTTATAAAACTTGTCTGATCAAAAATATTCCCACAAAAATGGTCTGGTTACATTCACAAAGGTCCAGTCGATGCAATCCAGTAAAGTATTTAGTCCAAAATGCATTATTATACCAGTAAATATCCACAAATAGCCATTGCATCATTTAAAAATTAGCCGGTCAACGGTCGAACTGCTGGGCTTTGTTCGCTCTCACTCGCCGTTTGCGTGTTTCATAATAATAAAACACTTCTATTTCAGTGTGTTCAAACTTATATTACTCAATGCTAGTAGAACTTACAGTGATTCTGACAGTTGGGGGAAAAAACTTCAGTGTGTCACCTTTCAAAAGAGACCAAAACCATCCATGTGCTACAAACGGTTCAAGAGCAGCTTTCAATTGACTTTGGGTATGCCTTGGATAGGCGTTTTAGGCTAATTTTACAGGAGTGGTAAGGGGTTAATTACTGTAAAATATTTATTACATGATTTAAAAAATGTTTTGAAATAATAAAACAAACCAAATGAATGTTATTCTCCTGTCATCTGAACTTAAAATGCCAAGTGTCTACTTATTTGTTGACCCCTTAAATTAATTTGGGAATGTAGCTTTTAGTTGTTTGTTGTAGCTTCTTGTATGTTGATCACAGTTGTGATTAAAGGTTTGCATGGGCCGCAGAGATGTTTCACATTTTAAATGGGCCTTGGTATTCTGAAGTTTGGGAATGGCTGTTCTAATTGTTAAAGTGCTCACAGGTAACCCACCAAACATTGCAGGTCGAAAAGACGTGCAGATGACGTCAGTTTTAGGTCGGTCCGTCAGAGACCAGATCTCGGTCTATGGATAGAAAATAGGTCGAAACTTCGACGTCAAAATATGACCCTTTTTAGCGTCGCTCGTTCAAATGGCGTCATATAAAGCCAGATATAGACGTCGGCTCAACGTGCATAATAGTCGAGATGTAGACGTCATTATTGGACCTTTTTTCGACATTTGCCGGACCGGCTCCCGCACTGTGCGCGCGCATTGCACCGCACGGAGTCCGCACGGAAGCGCTTAAACACGCGCAGACACTGGAAGTGATTTGGTCAAGGACCTCATTCGACGTTATATTGACGTCCACTTGTGGACGTCAATATAACGTCCACTTCCACAAGGGTCACCAAGTTCCAGACACCTTATGCCCAATGTGATTTTTCCCCGCCTGAGAAATGAACTTTTATCCCTACTTTTATTGCGGGGGAGAGGCTCCCGCATTGTGCGCGCCGCCGCACACACGCACACCACCGATCGGACCTCATTTCGACGTTATATTGACGTCCACAAGTGGACGTTATATTGACGTCCACAAGTGGTCACCAAGTTCCAGACACCTTATGCCCAATGTGATTTTTCCCCGCCTGAGAAATGAAGTTTTATTCCCACTTTTATTGCGGGGGAGAGGCTCCCGCATTGTGCGCGCCGCGCACACACGCACACCACCGATCGGACCTCATCTCGACGTTATATCGACGTCCTTAAGTGGACTCATCTGGACACCGCTGTCGACCACGATATGAGACTCAAATTATCTCACAATCCACGTTGTTGCATATCACAGCTGACTGTAAAACACCCTCTGCTGCGAGGTAAAACCCTGGTCCACGCTGAATGTGTTTAAAGAGTATTACTGGAAATGTAAGTATTTTGAGGGTTCTCGTACAAATTACGGGGCTAATGAAATGATATTCATATAATGTAATTAAACATTTGTGTTATTTTTCCCTCCCATTCGTTGGTTTTAATATTGAAAACATTATTTTCAGGTTAGTACTGCCCCGACATACCCTTCAACATCCCACCATCATTTCATCTTTCAGTCTCTGAAACGTGAATACTTAGATATCAAAGGGAGAGCCTGCAGCGGAGCATACCAAAGCCATGATGGGGGTGTTGCCGTTCTTCGCAGTGATGGGTGCCTCCGCGGCTCGGTGTTCACGGTAACTATCAAAACAGTTTTTCATCTTTTCTAAGTGTGTAATATCAAACTAAAAAAGTTAGGATTTTTTGCTAAACGTCTTTACGTGGTATTAAATCCCACAAGATGCTTTGAACTGTCAATCTTGTGCTCCTCTTGATTCTCATTTGAAGCCAGCTTGCTAATATTGCTAAGCTAATTGTATGCTAATCGTAAGCTAATATTTATTTTTGTAGAAGTTTTCTACGAGAGTTCAGTTACAGGGACATGGTGACAATCCACAACTTTTTTCTAGATGCTGTCATGAAGGCCTACCCCCTGGCGACGGAGGCAGAAGTAAAACAAGTCGTGGCCGAGCACCTCAAACATGCACCAGCCAGAAGGGGAGGCCTCAACACCTAGTTTAACTGGACTTGTGGTTCATATGCAGATGATGTGGTACGTAGTGTAGAGATTATGTAAATAGTTTAAATCATTGTTAATTTCTAAATGTAGTCTTACATTTTTAATATGTAAATTCTGTATAGTATGACAAATGTTATATGAAATAGTGTGAATCAATATTATAAAGGTTTTTTTGCCTTTTTTCCTATTCTGTGAGCTATCAACTGTTGCAACACAATGGTTATATATTTTGCACTGCATGTAATGCTATAATTTTACTGAATGTGTTAATTTTACAGAATTGTTACATTTAAAAGAAATTGCAATGTAAATTTGGTTTGGTTTCTAGTTTGCTACCTTAGAGTAAATACAGAATTCCAGTTTAACACTTTAATGAAGGTAGTTAGTGGACGTTAATCCAGCCCCGGATGAATGGAAGTGGAGGTCCATAAAGCGTCGAGGGAAAGACGTCCACACGACGTGGGAAAAGACGTCAAAAAAAACATTTCATTCTGACCTTTTCGAGACGTCCACAGGACGTCGAGGGAAAGACGTCCACGACGTCGGGGGAAGACGTTACACGTCGGGAAAAGACGTCCACACGACGTCGGGAAAAGACGTCAAAAAAACATTTCATTCTGCACCTTTTCGAGACGTGATTCCGACGTCGCAAAAAGACGTCAAATAGACGTCTTCTGAACCATAAATTGCGCAGTGGGTAACTTTAGATTGGGGATGGGCTAATCTAATCCTCGGTGGCTGCTGTCCTGCATGTCTTAGATGTTTCCCTGCCACAACACACCTGATTCAAACGAACGGATCACCACCAGCTTGTCATCAAGTTCTGCAGAAGTCTGTTCTTTTGAAGACAAATAGCGCTGCAGCCCTAGAGGACTGGATTTGCCCACTCCTGCGTTAGATCTTCTTTGATCAACCTGGAGCCGATCATTGGTACTTTGCCATACTGGCTATTTCTCTACCCTGGTGCATCTGTCTGATCCTTCCTACCAAGACTATCTCAAAAGGTCCAATCAACACCCACTTGGCACAAACAAACACAGGAGTTAATGAAACCCGCTCCATTACCCCTGCGCCCGTGCACGATTTACACCGTGCACTACAGACACAGGAGGTAGAGATAAGTATTGGATCTTAACCAGATCTTGAGTGAAAGGGCTGTTTGTCTGTCGAATACAGATTGAAGTTGAGATTGTCGATTGTACTCAGAAATCTCAATTATAAAACTAATTTAAATCTAATTTAACCACTTCAAGTCAAATTATAACCCAGCCTTAAACCTAGTTTACACTTTACCCCAAAACCACAACCTTAATTCATTCAAATTAAGGAATCCAAACCTTTCTAACTGAGAACCGTGGAGCATCACATGTAAGGGGGCAGCACTTATCCACGGCCTTTGCAGACCTTCACCTTCCCAGTCTTTCCTGCGCTAGTAGCTTCCTCCAGTTATTACAGGCAAAGTAAACAAGATCAGCGTCAGTGCTGATTTTTTTTCCCTTGTCCAAACGACAGGAATACAGCCTGGAATTTCTTGTGAGGTTCAGCACGTCAACATCCTTTCTTGTCCTTAGCAAAGAGCTCTATCAGCCGCTATACCCACGTCACATCAGCCTTGATGATAAGCTTTATCAAAGAGGAACATTTAAGCCTAATCTTAAAGGCAGAGAGGGTATCTGCATCCCGACCAACTGGCCCTTCAGGCCTTTATATATATATGGAGATGCATTTTAAATTCTATCCTGGATTTAACAGGAAACTGATGAAGGGAAGCTAAGATTAGAGAAATATGATTTTCTCATCAGAACTCTTCATCAGAACTTTTGCTGCAGCGTTTTGCATCCGCTGGAGGCTACAACGATGATATTCAAGCATCTTACTAATAAGGAAGTGCAGTAGTGCAGCCTTGAAGTACAAGAAACTCACTCTGGTTTTACCACTCCAATGATTATTATTATTATTTCTTTTCACAATGTTACAAAGGTGGAACAAAGTACTTCTACAAACTTATTTTATCACCCAACTTTTTTTTAATAACCCAACTTATAACCAAATAAATCATTATATTTCTCTTTAACCCTGGACGTTGTTACCATGAGGACCTCTGGCTCCGATGACGCTCGCTTTATACCGCAGTGGGTCCGAGAAGAAAATGAAACAAAAGGCATGTTCACAAACACACAAAGTGAACATTAAACACAAACCCGACTTGTTATCTTCCTCCAGCCGCTGATCAACAACAGACAGCCTTGTGTTCAGTCTCCACACAGATCATTTCTCAATAAAGCAGAAGACAAATCCAGATTTCGGGGAATACAGTGGGACCTTATTTGTCCAAACCACAATTTTCAACCTGGGCAAGCTAACAACCAGCTCAATTGCTTTTGCAGATGTACAAAAATAGTATTCCGTTAACAGCATATGTTGGAAACTCCTTATATTTCAGCTCCAAATGAGCTCTTTGGACTGCTTCATAATGACTGTGTGTACATAAAAAGTAGTGTCTGCTCCATAAGTGGCAGGGTTACGGAGGTTAACTGTGTGCTTATTTTGTCTAACTTGTAATTAGCTTCACAACTTTCCAGAAGGCTGATGCTGTTAGCTGTTGTTTAGTCATGTTTTGGTGTGTCCTTTCCTCTTAGGTCATGATACCTTTGCCTAACTTTGTTAGAAAAAGAAGAGCGCTCATTGATAATGACAGTTTGGTCATTTTCCAGTAATCCAACACTCCAAACTAGAAAAGCACTCTGAGGGCCTGATTTACTAAGATCCTGAATAAAAGAGTACTAAATTGCTTGTGCACTGAAAAAGTTTGCGCGTGCTGTTGTTGTGTGTTTTGCGGGTGATCAACTAAGAATGCTCGCGCAATTGATAACGGGTGCAAACCGCAGTATTTAAATGAGGTGTTGCGTGTCTTACGGTTTGCGCCATGGAGAGTCTGGATGGAAAGCAGGATAGACGCAAGCGCAAAATGAAATTTGACGAGTTGGAGTTAGAGATATTAGTGGAAGAGGCAAATAAACACATTCATGAACTACAGCAAAGACATTTAAACATCACCAAAAGAAACGCAATATGGGAGAAAATCTGCGATAGAATAAATGCAGTTGGTAAGACAAAAAGAACGGCAGATGAGGTTAAAAGAAGGTGGCAAGATATAAGGCGAAGAACTAAAGAAAAAGTGGCCTTTAATAAAACTTCGGCAAACAAGACAGGTGGACCTGCGGAAGAGATGCTTCTAACCAGGATTGAGCAGCAGGTGCAGCTCACCTTCTGGAGGAGCAGATAAGTGGGATACTGGGGTACGACACGCTAGAGCCAACTGCAGAACAAGGTAGGCGCACAATAAGAAACACTTTTTTCTCCATGAAAACACGTGATTTATTTATTATCACAAATAAAAAAATGAATGTGCCTCCTGTGGCAACCTTTTGCTGAATAATACTCGATTTAACATTCAAATAAAATATTTCTCCTTTTGCATGTGCTTGTGACCGGCTCCAAATCAGCCCTTAAGTTTCAACTATCTGGTTTTCATTCATTCCAAACAAATTTACACAAGTCCGAAAGACTCTCTCTCTGCGTATTCTTTGATTTTGGCGATGTCGCCTCCTTGTCACAATAACAGCAGCCATCGGTGCGTAATGCTGGGCAGATTAGCACCTTCCTTTCGAACGTACTAAATACAGACGCAATCACAATCCCCGCAATTACTTTCAGGGTTGGTAAATCTCATTGCGTGTGGTAAATGAACCTATTTGCATTTTCCCCTCCCAGTATTTAGCGCTTTCTGGCGGGTACGCCCCATATTGTTTATTCATCAGGGCAAAAGTGCTAAATGAACAGCGTGTGCTATTTTGCTCATTTGAGATGCGCAGTCCTCTTTGCACGCTGTTAGTAAATCAGCTTGCGCATTGGTTTGCGGGTGATGTCAAGTTTGCACACGTTTTTACGCACGCAAACCTTTAGTAAATCAGGCCCTGAGAGCGCAGACCTCCGCCAAGCACAACAGTTCTTCCATATAGCAATAAAATCCACATTCTGGATCAGATCCGGATCAGCCTTTGAAATTTGATAGAGGTTCCCATTGTCAATCTCTGCGTCAAATTTCATGAGTTTTAGGCAATAATTAATGGAGATATTGAGAAACAAAATTTTCAGCCCCATTGACCGCAATGTTATCGCAAATTTGAAAGAGATCCTGAATCCAGGATTTCTTCCGGATCACACCCAAAATGAAATCAGTTCTTCCTTTTCACATTTCCGACAACTCCTGAAAATTTAATCAAAATTCATCCATAACTTTTTGAGTTTTATCTTGTACACAGACAGACAGACAGATAAACGCCGGCAAAAACATAACCTCCTTGGTGGAGGTAATAAGGTGAAAACAGTCAACTATCAGTGGATTTTAACTAAAGAGATGATCATAATCAAATAAGCAGTTGAAGGGTTTCTTTGACAAATTGGCTGGGGCTCTGGAAGTTGACTGTGTGCTGATTTTGTATAACTTGTAATTCGCTTAACCTGCTCTGTAAGCTAATGCTGTTAGCTGTTGCTTGGTGTCATGTTTTGATTTAAACTTTCCTGTTGCTTCCTGATCACTTGTCTAACTTTGCTAAGGAATGAGAAACAGAGTAATTTAGTAACTCTAGTTAGAAAAGAACTCATTTCAGTCAGTTTTGACAGTTTTTGTCATTTAAGATAAGATAGAAGAAGAAGTTTTATTCATCCCACAATAGAGAAATTGCATTATGTGTAAAGTACAGCAAAGTACAGATAAGCAGCAGTGCAGGAAAGAATGAGAAAAATTAGAAAGAAAATATCTGAGATAAATAAGAAAATGAAAATACAAAGAGGAAACATGTTTATCTAAATATATAAAAATATATTGGGCCCAGGGTGGTGCAGTGGTTAAGGGGAGGCGGCCCATGTACCGAGGCTATAGTCCTCGAATGCAGCCGTCATGGGTTTGACTTTGGCCAATAGGACTCGTCGCTGCATGTCTTCCCCATGTTCTCTCTGCCCCCTTTCCATCTATCTAATCGCTCTCGCTATGAATAAAGGCCACTAGTGCTGAAAAAAATTAATTTAAATATTAAAAATATATATTAAATGTACTTCAATAACACTAAGTCAAATAAAATAATGAAATGTGATGATTGACATTATTATCCAGTACTGCATCAGATGGATGATGGACATGTGTACAGCTCTAACAGTGTTCGCTGAAGAGCCGGACAGCAGAAGGAAGGAAGGACCTGCTGAATCTCTCCTTCACACAGCGAGGATGAACCAATCTATCCAGTCCAACAGTTTAGCCAGGACCCTTTTGTCACCCCACCTCCCGTACTGAATCCAGAGAACAGCCCAGGACAGATCTGGACTTCCTGATGATCTTGTCCAGCTTCTTCCTCTCTGTATCTCTGTGAATCCTGCTGGTCCAGCAGCAGCATCAGGATAGTTGATGCCACCAGAGTCATAGAAGGTCCTCAGAAGTGCCTCTTTCACCCCAAACGACTCTGGCCCTTCCTGTACAGTTCATCTGTGTTGGGAGTCCAGTCCAGTTTATTATTCAAGTGAACACCCAGGTACTTATAAGAGTCCAGTCTCTCAATGTCCATTCCCTGGATGCTCACTGGCATGGGGGCAGTAGACTGGTGTCTACGGGAGTCCACCACCATCTCCTTGGTCTTACCGCGTTGACCAGGAGGTGGTTTTGCTGACACCAGTCCACGAAGTCCTGCTCTGTCTTTGTCATCAGAGATGAGGCCAGCAATCGTAGAGTCGTCAGAGAACCTCTGCAGAACACACCTGTCCGTGTTGTCTGAAGTCCACAGTGTGGAGTGTGAGGAGGTCAGACACACAGTCCTGAACTCCAAATTAAACTAATCCTGTCAAGTGTTGGTAGAAGCAAAGCTAGTATTCTGATCTCTTCTAATGTCAAAATTTTGAATAACATAATCGCTTGAGATAATCACAAAAACTGGAACCATGTTAGCAAGGTTAACTGTGTGGGGTTTTTTTTCCCCTCATGATTACGTGACCTAACTTTCTTAGAGAAAGGAGAAATGTAATTAAGGCCAATGATGTACTCTAATTGTACTCTAATCTTTTCAGCAGTCCATTAATCTCATTATTGACCTTTAATCTAAATAAAATATTCCAATGATCGTTTCTATTTGAGCTGCTTTTAGAACATTCATGTAGAATTTCAGGTTTACATTTTAAAGAGCATAGTTTAATGAGATATCCCTCATGTCCCTACACTTGTCCCTCACACTGCTAAAGAGAAAGCTGGTGGACAGTCTGACATCCTCTAAACTACTGTTTGACTGTTCACTGGCTTTTGTTTTAAGCTGTGTATTATATTTCTCAGCAGAGATGCAAAACTCAGCATAATACCTATTTGGGTAAGTTTGTCAGCATAATACCACATGCCACTGTAGGTGTTTTGCCTCATGTTTAGCAAAAAGCTGCAAATGCAGCTTTTTATTCTTAGTGTTACTTTTGTTCTGCACTCAAACGTTTCACAACTGCTGTATATGGAAACTACTTAATGCCTCAAAATGCAATGAAATCCACAATAGGATGTCATAGCGAAGCGCCAACATCCCCACTTACAGGTTGAAGCAATGCAGGAAGTAACAACATTTGCAATTCCTTGACAGACCACTAGAGGCTGGATCCAAAACAGAGTCAATTCCCATTAACCCTCATGTTAAAGCAATCTTGGTCTTTATAGTTTTTTTTAATCCATGACATCTGTACAGGGGACTTATTGTTTTTAACTAGATCAGATAAAATTATACAAAGCAATACAATTTATGATTGGCCGGATGTCCATTTGATTGACTGGGCCATTGGTTATGCCAACGATTAACAATCTGAACAGGTTGTAATGGTGGACAGACTATGAATTACAGTAATCATACCAGAAAAAAAAGCATGGATAAGAGTTTACAAAATATTTAAAAGTATTTTCAAAAAAAAAAAAAAAGCTCTAAAATGTAAAAGTGAAGACATTTTGAAATTAAAGAAAAGAAGATAAACATTTTGAGAATGTTGAAATGACACAAATTGTACTGACAGTATTTTTGAACTGAACTGACTACTTAAAATGGATGTTTCACATAAACAACAGAGAACAAAGATCATGGTTATTCAGAATGATATTTGCCTTCTGTTTCCAATTTATTATGTGTATATCACTGCTTCATTCATCAAAGTTATTCTCTCATTTCTTTGACCTTGGGACTCCACCTCCCAGTTTACATTTTAATATCGCTGTGTACTCTCCAGCTTAGTCAAGACAGCTTATTCTAACAGGAGTACAGATGCCTTTTAAATGAAATATCAAATAGCTTTTTTTTTTTCAGCATTCTGCTGAGGGCCATAAGTCACAAAGAGTTTCCAAAGAAACATGAGACATAATTGCTGAAAGGAACCAATTGACAGAAGGATGAAAGGAATAACAAAGGCACTGAATGTACCACGGAAAGCTGTCAAGACCAACATCAGTAAGTAGAAAGACTGCAAAGATCAAGACGACACTCAAAAGTTGATGGAAGTACAAGGACACAATTTATCAGGGAGGCGACCGAGAGTCCAACAGCAACACTGAAGGAACTAGAGGAATTTCCGGAAGGTACTTCAACTCCTGGCAAGTTATTTCCAGTTCAATTTAATTGACTTTTAATTCAATTCCCGTTTACGTATATATCATCACGCTTCACAAAAAAATAACCTCAAGCCACTTGAATAGAAAGTATTCTAAGGTAACAAAGCTGAATATACATAACTTAAATTCAAATTGTATTCCAATTCAGTTTAATTAACTGCAGTTCATCTACAACCCAAATCATTTTTATTCATAATCCAGGTCATAGTCCAGTTCGTTCCAGTTGAGTTCAAAATTCAAATTTTGCGTGATGCCAACCCACAAAAAAAATAGTGGGAAGAGTTCACCATCTTTCTGCCAGAGTCAATCACTACAGACCTCCAACCTTCATGTGGCCTTCAGATTAGCTCAACAACAGTGCAGAGAGCTTCATGAATGGGTTTCCATGGTGGAGCAGCTGCATCCAAGCCAGACATCACCAAAGAGCAATGCAAAGCGTCAGATCCAGTGGTGTAAAGCAGCCACCACTGGACTCTAGAGCAGTGGAGGAACGTTCTCTGGAGGGAAGAATCACACTTCTCCATCTGGTGATCTGATGGAAGAGTCTGGGTTTGGTGGTTTCCAGGAGAACGGTACTGGTCTGACTGCATTGATCCAAGTGTAAAGTTTGGTGGAGGGGGGGTTATGGTGTGGGGTTTGTTTTTCAGGAGCTGGGCTTGGCCCTTAGTTCCAGTGAAAGGAACTCTGAATGCTTCAGCAGAACAAGACATTTTGGACAAGCCATGCTCCCAACTTTGTGGGAACAGTTTGGAGCTGGCCCCTTCCTCTTCCAACATGACTGTGCACCAGTGCACAAAGCAACGTCCATAAAGACATGGATGGAAGAGTCTGGTGTGGATGAACTTGACTGGCCTGCACAGAGTCCTGACCTCAACCCGATAAAACATCTTTGGGATGAATTAGAGCAGAGACTGAGAACCAGACCTTCTGGTCCAACATCAGTGTTTGACCTCACAAATACGCTTTTAAAAGAATGGTCATAAATCCCCATAAACACACTCCTAAACCTTGTGGACAGCCTTCCCAGAAGAGTTGAAGCTGCTCTAGCTGCAAAGGTTATATAGATTAGGAATGGGATGAACTAAAGCTCATATGTAAACCTATCATCAGAATGATCCTATATAAAGGTTTTCCAGACTTTTCATATCCATGGTGCATACAGCTATCGTTATAAGAAATACGACCATCTGAAAAATCTGAAACAAGATCCCCTCTGGTGTGTTGGGCTCGTTAAAAGATGTGCAAAGCTCATCAAAGGGAGTCGTGGGATCAGGCTCAAGACACTGCACCTGAACTATTGAAGACAAGTGTTTCTGACAGTTTAAGGCATTTAAACCCATTTCTGAAGCCTCAAAAAAATATATAATTAAGAACTTGTAAATGAGCACAGCATGTTTCTCGAACGGCTTAAGTGAAATATGAATGCTGCTGAAATCCACAGATGAGAAACTGTCTCTCACTCCGGTGTATTTGAGCCATGATATGGTCCCAGCTGAGCAATTGTATGACAATTTGTGTGGGTGTTGACATTAGGAAATGAAACTCTGTGACTCAACATTAAATATTCAGCACAAACAGAAGGAGAGAAATGAGGCAAACTGAACGCAGGAAAATCTGATGAACATTTGAGTCATGGCGACGCCTTATGTGCCAGCTCAGGGAGGTGGGAATTGATTATCGCAGCTGAATGTGAGGATAATGTGACAGCTTTATCTATCTAATCTGTTCTGTTGTATTCTTCCCTGTGTTTTTCCTCTCTGCTCTTTCAACGAGGATCCATTTTTAACAACAGGACTGATGTGAGATGAAATGTGGATTACCTGCAATGTCTGGCCAATTATCATAATATGCTCAGTGGTTCCTTGGATGTGGGTTTGACACCTACTGATAACCAGCTTCATCAGTAACTGAAACCTTTTTGAGCATTTCTGCAAACTCTGTGTACAAATTCCCAACACATGTTTCACTGGTTGGAGAAAAGAGCCGCTTACGTAAACGTGAAAATGTACTTAATGAAATTGGATCAAATCGTGGTTTGTTCTGAAGTCACGACTGGCGCGTGTCCAGCGGTGACGTGGGGGCGTGAAGGACTTTGACTTCTTCACCACCTTGGATCAAGGACTAAAAGAAGCCTGGTGAGAGACTAGCTTTGTGCCAAAGCTTCCCATCGTCCATGAGGACGGCGCAACGAGGTCTCCGCTCTCAGAATAAATCAGTTAATTAACAAAACAGAGCACACTTCAGATTCTCCTTCGCCAGACCACACTCCATGCTGCTTCTTCTCCGAATTTAATTGAGAATGACAGCTGAACATCTATGTGAATTTGTGAGGTCACGCCGTGAAAGAGGTGAGGTGAGATGAACATCCTTCCACCATTTGGCAAGGAACAGCAAGAAACTATGTCCACAGCAGGAGCTTCTTTGTCTTGTTACATGCACGCTCTCAACAGCAGTGACCTTACCGCCTGACCCAATTATTCATTCAATTTTTCTATCTCATTAATTATTTTCAGGGTTATAGGTGACGCAGTTGCATCCAGGAAAATGTTAAGTGAAAGACAGATACCATGGAAACAGATCTCCAGACTAAGATGGTCTTTACCGCTTTTCATTTGAGTCACTGTCAGAAAGCAGAGAAGTATGTCCAAATTATTTTTTAAGAAGTCTGGGGCTGGCATGTGATTCACAGGCAGCTTTTTTAGCCAAGAGCTTTACTGAAGAAAAAACAACCCCAAAATACTCAAACTGAATGCTTAAATGTTGCTTATTACTAGCGCTGGGCAACGATTAAAAATTTTTAATCGCGATTAATCGCATTATTTCCCTGATTAATCACGATTAATCGCATTGTATACGCAAAATCAAATAATGAATTCAAAAGTAGTGTAAAGGTCACTTTAGTTCATATGGCAGCAGAACATTGAAATAAAAGTGCCATAACATTTGTTGTTCAAACACTTTTAACATCAGCCCTTGTCAGTAACACATATTTAGTGTAAATCTCATCTTAAAAAATGTGAAATAAAATAAAGCGTTATGGCCACTGCCAGGGCATTAAAGTAATCCCATTTTTATGAAAAATAAAAAATGTCTACAAAGAAAATCCAACAAAATGATTGTGGCTCAGCACAATCATAACAGTAAAACAGGCAATTTCTGAGGTAACAGCAGAAACTTTTAACGGGGAGTTCATACTTGGCAGTTGTTACAAATAACCTCGTTTCTGTCGAATCCTCCGTCTGGGAGAACTTTAAAATGAAATTGAATTATTTGAACCATCCTTTTTTTAAATCTCGTCAAAGCTATGTAGCACCGACAGTCTGGATGTTCTCTCTAGTCATTTTTAGAGTAAGTTTGACTTATTTTTAATTCATATCCTGATATCCCTCTCTGCTGTGCTTCAGCTCTGCTAAAGGGTTATTAAGTATGTGCAATATGACTAAAAGGTTACTTTTATTCAAGCTACCAAGTCCTGTCCTTAATGCAAACCAACTGAATTAATTAATGCATGCTAACATTGACTTAAATGCGAACCGAGGCGATATTCACAGTGACACCCCAAACTTGATTTTAACATATCAGATCAGAATCCAACTTCTCTGACTGCTTACATTACGTATCGCTTGTGACAGACGTTATTTGTATGTCCTTGCTGATGCTCCTTAAGCCACATCGTTGCTATGGTAATCACACCTAGAATGGGCAGAAACAAACCAAAATACTGGGTGATAAAATGGCTTTGGCCCTGATGCACTTGGTTGTTTGAAACCATCCATTTATACTCGCTCACCTCTTCATATTCTGGGTCACAGGAGGTCTTCTGAAGCCTATCCCAACTTTCTTTAGACAAAAGGGTGGTACAGCATAGACATGTCGCCAGACTACTGCAGGACCAAGCCAACAAGACATGTGACAGCATGATGCAAATTCTCTACAAGTTACAAGAAAGTGAGAGACAGGGAACGGTTGTGTGTATAACTTTATTCTGTGCTGTTTTCTCCACCAGCATGTCAGCACAGCAGGGTGCATGCTCCAGGCAGGTTAGCTGCTAGCTAAGACCACTAAGGCTAGCCCATGGAGGAATTGTGTTGCATTGCAAATGATACAAAAGACTATTGAA
This sequence comes from Hirundichthys speculiger, assembly GCA_018398805.1. NCBI lineage: Eukaryota > Metazoa > Chordata > Actinopteri > Beloniformes > Exocoetidae > Hirundichthys > Hirundichthys speculiger. The sequence goes on from JAGFBZ010002129.1 coordinate 767,213, forward strand.
ATCCCATTTGAGCAACCAGACTGTTAAGATTGAGATGCATCTCTGGAAATCATAATAGTATCCCTTCTGAAACTATCTCTCATTTCATGTGGTTTTTTTTTTTTTGGCCATTTAAGGGAGAAAAAAAGAATCTAAATGCAATCTGGAAATGCTAAAAATCAGATTTGGACTGTCATTGTGAACCTAAACTGAGCCACCATAAATCTCCCATCAAAGAAAAAGCCTGGATGTTGTTGTTGTCGTATTTTTTTTTTTTGATGACAAGTAACTTAAAATCTCACAAAAGAAGAACATCTGCTCTTAGGATTATGCTACAAAGCAACAACGTAGTAACCACCAACTGCCTGATGTTGTCCAGTGCAGCAGCACTGTGGTCTGATAAGATGATAACGCAGGGGATTACTGTGGAATTAAGGCAGAGATGCTGAAGCGCTGGACATGAAAGACGACTGAAGCTGGAAAAAGGTGGTCTCTTTGCAGATAATGCTTTCAGTCCAGTGGCATCAGTGCTGTAGGCCAAAGCCATCCCCGAGTACAGTACGAGGTCAATGCTACATGCACCTTCATAACAAAGGATATTGATTCGCTAAATAAGTATATAAGCTTTTTCTGAAGAGATCCAAAAGAAAAAAACTGTTTCTCCCCCACAGATTCTTAAATGTATGATATGTTTATGTATTGTATATCCACAGTGGCTTCAGTTCAGTGCACATGCTGGAAAACCAGTTAACAGTAAATAGCTATGATCAGTCAGTGCTGCGCCCTACCTGCACCGCTGCTGTCCCTCAAAATGCAACACTCTCTCAGAAGAGAGTGCTGAAAAGTAATCATAAATTTGATGTATACGCAAGCCTTTCAAATGCAGCCAAACCTGGCTCTGAAACAACATTTTTCCACTCGCAGTTGACGTCCCATTTTTTTTCCCACAACATTTGGAGAACTTTTTTGTTAATCATATTGAATTTATGAGTCGAGTATATTTTCCCCTTTGTTCTCTTTTTCTGTTTTTTTTTTTCTCAAGAGGAGGCCCTCTGTGTAAGTCGACCTCTCCTGTCACATCTGTTTTATTTCTGTCATCTGGTTTTATACTCTTGTATACGGTATCGAGTTTTCAATGTAGATGCTGTTTAAGGTTGCAGGGCTGCACAGCATGACGCACAGCTGGGATATCTTCATGGGTCAACTCCATCCTGGGAGAAACCCGGAGCTAACCAAGTCGAATCCAAATTCATGCCAATCAGGTCCGGAAGGCTCTCGTTTCAGAGGGTCTGTGGCTCAAAATGTAAATTATCTGACTGTATTTGAATGGCCCCAAGCATCGCAGTAACATCTTTCATTTATAACAGCTTTTATCACTGGCGAACGGGTCCATATGGGACCTCTTTTTAAATAACTGTCTTTAAAATCGATATTTACTCCTCATTTGCTTTTTCTACCATGGCTGCTTGATTGGTCTAAAGCAGTGATTCCCAAAGTGTGGGTCACGGCCCCCTGGTGGGCCGTCGTGGTACTGCAGTTGGGCCGAGAGAGGTCATTAAAAATAAACAAATATGTTTTAAATCCTCAATTTATTCTAAATATGTTGTGAATTACTGTAAATATTACATGATTTAAAAATAGTTAGAAATGATAAAACAAACCAACTGAGTGTTATTCTACTGTAATTTTAACTTAATATGAACAAGTGTCACCTTAATTGTTGACCCCTTACATTAATATTGGAATGTAGCTTTTAGCCTTGTATGTTGATCAAAGTGGTGTTTTAAGGTTTGCACGGGCCGCAGAGATTTTTCACATTTCAAATTGGGCCTTGGTATTCTGAAGTTTGGGAATGACTGGTCTAAAGAATCCATAGCATGTTGGGATCATTTTGAAGTGACCTCATTGTGGAACCAGTTATGTTCAGGTCTTTTAAGGATGGGCAGCATCTGCTTTTGAAAGCTGAAGTTTTACTGAATGACCACTCAGGCTTCAAAGGTGAGTCAGTCTCCACTGGAGACTCCATGTTTAAAGGTCAAGCTTCACAGTAGGTATTAGCGTACTTGCAGACTGGTACAAAAAAAAAAAGCGCACAGTTTTGATCTCCATTTCACATCCATGTCAACAGTACAGAGGTTAAGTATTTTAGTACACCATCATGTAAAATTAATTATGCATTAGAGGTTGAGGTTAAGGAGTCACATCTGCATTGGCGTAAATGGGGTCAAATGGCTAGAGATCATCACTTTAGCAACTTAGCTAAACTGAACTTGACTTATTATCATCGTTTGGTTAAAAACACGCACACAAACAAAGGCACGCTGGAATGTACTGACATAATGAAAATAAGGAACTGATATGAGTGGTATAAATACAGTAATGAGATGAGAAGCAGCGGCAACCTTCGGCCCCATACCACGGCTGCTAGCTGGGGCTAACGAGAGAACAGCTGGCTCAATTACAGCGATTAACTGGATGATGATTAAATGTTTGCAGATATCAAAGATACTGCCACCATATGATTTTGATTCAGGTCCATACAGGAGCTGGTGACTTTACCCAAGACAGTGTCATATGTTGACTGAACATATTCATTTCCATTCATATCAAATTGTAGTAACTAAAGTATCATTTCACATTTTCATGTCTGGGTTAAATTAGACAGTTAAATGATAAATGATTTGTTCCTTTAATAAAAATACAGTTGAAAAGGCTACCTGATAACACGTATTGATGATGATTACATGTACTGATGTCTGATTGATATTTTAATTTTGTGCTGATTCTACTTGATCGTTTATCGTTAAATCGGTGTATCGATGTAGATCGATGGATTCTTACACCCCTAGGCTCCATCTCATTCTCAGTAAGAGGTCCAGGTGGAACTCGGCCACGGCCTTGGCAGTCCTTGTTTCAGCTCTGGCTGGAAGCGTTTCTGATGTTGTTTCCTCTCTAGATCTGAAATTTATAGATGAGATGCGAATTAATTCAAAGCCAGAGAAAAACAGCTGGCTCGGTGTTCTGCGTGCTTGCGGTGGGATGCATTCCCCGTTGCAGGAACCCGGGCAGCAAAAAAAAAAAGAAAAAGAAAAAAACCGGATGTTCTGTTTCACAACACTTGCTGCTCTGAATGCAAACCATCAAATCGGATCTTTGCCATGTCAGAAATGATTTGGAGTTGGACAAAGATTAGCATGGAGCGTTGCTATTCATGGTGATGTGATAAAGGAGCTCAAAGGTACCTCTTGGTTGAATCTTTACTCATAATATTTTCAGTATGTAGTAAGTGTTTAGTGTTTCTCAGGTTTAAAAAGGAGAACTCAGCCATAACAGCACCGCATCATGAAAGTTGCACTGTAAAGTTTCGCTCGCAGACATGATCTATCTACAGACATTTGAAGTTTGTCACCTTTTGAATATTTTTTTAGCAGAATTGTCTCCCCTGCTGAGTGATTAGTCCGATGCCTGTGAGGCGGCGCTGATATTTCTGCAGACTTCTACCGCGTCTGTCGCAGCGGTGCCGGTTGAAGGGTTGAGAATTATGCGTCTGAGTGTCTGCTGAATAAGAAAAATAAGTGCTCATCTCTCTGTTGTGTCTTGCAGCGCTCTTACGTTCGGGGAAACGTTGAATATTCAGGTTTTAGGCTGCCATCACCTTTTCAACAAAAGTATTCAAACGATGTTGATACTTCAAACTGCAGATATTATTAGCATCAGTCAACAGATATGAAAGAAGCAGGCCTGAAATGGCACAACGATGCTGTGAACTTTTTTTTTCTACTTCAAACTAAAAGATTCAAACAGCAAACTTGAAAGCGTGGTCACTTATGTAAATTCATCTTTGTCACTTACAGAGAATTTTTAAGACTTTTTTTTTAATGCTGCAGGTCCTTTCAACTCCACTGTAATGGTATAAAGGCAGAAATTTTTGACTTAAAACTTTTTTTTTTAAATCCCCACAAACTGAACCTTTAAAGTTTGCCTCAAAGTGAGCGACAGAGGTTTTGTACACCCAAACAACAGACAGAAACAATTAATTTTCCTATTTTTTGGTTTCACATTTCCAGAAGGAACCAGAACATTCTGCTGTGGTTAAATTTGCCACTGGGCTCCATTTGAAACCAGTTTTCACTAATAAACATGATCCAGTGATATCAATATCATCCCTGGGATCCAGCGCGGAGCTGCAGGGGGGCTGGGGGGGAAGTACTCCCCCGGCCCGGGCCCAGGAGGGCCCGGCGAAAGACAAAGAAACAGGCCTCTCCTCAGGCATCAGTCGCGCCTTGCGCAATACTGGATACAACGACTTCTGTGACAAATACATACGCTATATATGAGGTTTTATATATATAACTTTCCCCAGCTAGAATGAGTCATGGTTGGTAAAAAAAATTAATACTGACTTTGGTCATGTAGGTTTTCCACACAGTGAATTAAATGTTGTGCTGCATGACTGGCTTCATGTTCACTCTCACAGTTAACTTTACAATGTATAAATTTACAAGTGGATCGCTGGTAAGATCTCCAAATGTATTTTAGGTAAAATCGTCATTAACAGCCATCTATCAGCGTCATCATCAGTCACTAGTCAACAGAATATGTGGTGCGGATTAATTAAATCATGAGTTCATACAAGCATAGAAGTGGAGCAACAAAATGCAAAGAAAAGGAAAAAAAGAGTACAGGAAAATACTAAACTAAAAAAGATGGATACACATCCTCCTGAAGATTAACCTGACATTGTTGGCAGCGAGTCAAGCCCACCAGAACTGGTACCACGGTCAGGGAGCCAGATTTACAGGTACAATTACTCACAATCACTGACACTGAAAACAATATGTGAGTTAGTTGTAAACTGTTGATGTGGTAGTTATCGGAGTAGCCCGACCTCCTAACATTATTATTAGGGGCCAGGTAGCCTAATGTTTTTGTTGTTCTCATGGTTTGTTAGACTTCATGTCGGGTTTGTCGGGTTACTCTAGTAAAGAGGCTCGTACAACGACGTGCTCTGAGTTGGTATTTATTAACAGCAATGGAAACACATCAGGTGAAATGGTACCGAGCAGAATGAATGAATGAATGCCGGTAGCTACCACAACAATAACGGTGGTGCGTCTCCCGGGTGACGTCACAACCGCATACCGCCGAATACATTTTAGACAATATATTATGCCATAATACTACAGGTTTGATTGATTTAAAAATGACATGGTCGGTCTTTGTGTTGTTGAACTCTTACTATCAAATGCTTTGAGCTATGTGTCAAAAATGCAGCAATGCTTGTAAGTCCTGCTTTTGCGGGCATGTGTATGTTGTAAAAGGATGTAATCACAAGCTTTATCGGGCTTAAAGGGCCCGGTCATGTGCCCCGGCCCCGGCCCGGCAGTAATATGTTCGGCTGCTGCCTGGGATCATATTAAAATGCTGAATCACACACGTGGTGATGATCAGTTTGATGTTTGAGCAGTGACACATCAAGGCCAGACTGTCTGTGAAACATGGACATGAGTTCAGAGGTCTGATGAGACTGAATGTGAGCTGTTTGGGGACATGGATACTGATTTTGATTGGTGAAGGAAGAGAGAGACCTTCAACACAAGAAACGCAGTTCACACAGCGGAGCATGTTGGTGGAAGTATCATGCTGTGGGGCTGGATAAATGCTTCAAGCATCTTGTTTAGGTGCATGGAATAGTAAAAAAAAAAAAAATCAAAGAGGATTGTGTTGATATTCTAAGAAAATCATGGAAAGAAACCTGCTGCCAGTTTAACTGGCTGTTCCAACAAAACAATGACTCAAGACATCAAACTGAATTCACCAGAATCAACGTCCTGGAGAGGCCCTCATGATCTCATTAAGAATCTGTGGCATAAGCTCAAGGTTGATGTCAAATGCTTGGAAACTAAACAACGTGAATGAGTTGGAAGCATTTGCAACAGATGAATAGGCCAAGAAAACCCTTAAGAAGCATGAGCTAACTTCGTTAGGAAGCAGCATGAGTCACTGTTGTCAGCTGTAGGTCAGAAAGGCTAAAATATGACTTAGCTAAGTTGTTTGCTTGTTTCAGTTGAACACATCAGAAAAATGTCTTTGTTCTTTGAGACTAATATTTAAACACCTTTGACAATGGTCATTTCAATGGAAATCTTAATTGCATTTGTTTGAATTCATAAAGGGGTGTGATAATTTTCACCTTAACTGTATAAATAAGTAGACAAACGGTGGAAAAGTTGGGAAATGACAGGTGTGGTTGAAGTCTCCAGAGATGACCATTACTGCGCTCAGCAGACAACATGGATAGAAACTCACAGGCACCCCTTCAGTATCTGGGTGCAGAGACGCTTCTTTAAACCCCATCTGTTGTTGACAAGCATTACAGTCCTTCCTACTTTAGTCTCACCTCTATGTCGGCAGCCTCAAGCTACATCCATGTTTCTCCCACCCATATTTTGTTCTGAAAGGAAAACAATTCACGTCCATATTTGTGTTTCAACCCATTGTTGGAAAAAATTAAGTTTGTCAGCATTACACCAATTATGAAGTCATCAAAGCTAGCTGCTCTGTCTCCACATCATTTACGCCATAGTTAAAGGGAATACATGTGCTGTTTTCCAGTAATGGTCATGTGATAAAGGTTTGGTGAATCAGGGAAGTGTGTGTGCTGACACAGAAGAGCAGACCCTTTGCTTGGAAATATCCGGATGCACAAAATAATTCAAATGTACGTGCAAATACACGCACGTTCACATAGTAGATTGCAATCGATGTGGAACTGAACGTGCACCCAGGAGCCCAACACCCAGCCCCGCATCCCCCGTCAAGCAGACCAATCTGAATACGATAATGGCATGGACTACCTGCACATCCAAACGAAGAAAACAGAAAAGGCAAGCAGAAAAAATAAGAAATTTCACCGCGTGTGAACCCGAAACAGTCCTTCCTGAAGAAGACGCCAGGAAAAATATTTCATATGGCACTTTGTCTTCTGGCATAAACAGGAAGCCCTCAGTGGGGTGGGTTGAGAAAACTGCACTGTTGATGACCAAAAAAAAAAAGAAAATTCAGAAAGGTGGAGGTGAAGCAGAGAGCCAGGTGGTGGATCTGGGGTCGATGATCTCACACCATTTGTGTTGGAACAATGCAGAACACCTTGTCAGGGTGATATAGGAGGATCCCCCCCGGTCCTGTCAAGGCAGCGCCACTGACTATCCAACTGGGCATCTGAATAGGCTAATTATACATGTGATAAAACTTTAAAAGTGGTATTTGCAATGATTTCATTTTTAAACGTATCACTCACCAGCAGCCACCCATCCTGGATCCTACCAGCCTCAACCCCAACCTGCTGATTGGAGGACATATGAGTCGTGGGTTGATCCAGGACACCTTAACCACAACATTAATTAGGCATATGTGTGCTTCATATGTCATGTCCACGCCGTTGGAATGGAGATTCTTCCTCTTAACATACACAAATTCGTGTTCAGATGGTGCCTTTGTAGCGATTTGTGCAGCCGATCAGTCAGGAAACCCAGTGTTGTCAGCGCTTGTAAAGTAACGGGCAAACGTTCAACTTCTCTTTGTCTCTCTCTCCAAAGTCGGACTCAACTCAGCACCGACTTCCCAAAAGGACAGCTCTGGGAAATCTAAAACGGCTGACAGCTGTCATCATCATGGGCTAAAAAAAAAAAAATCAGTGTGGTCGCTAGAAACCCGTTTCCTTCTAATTCTCTTCTCTGCGCTTTTTCCGTTCTAGCTTTCATTTCTAAAAGGAGTGTCAATGATGATCACGCTCTCGTTTACAGAATTTGATTTCTATTGTTCCAGATTCTGAGTTTTCCTTCTCTGGTTCAGTTCACAGATTTTAGATTTTGAATCTCAATATAAATGCTACTGAATTGAAGCCACACTTTCACGTGTGGTGGAAAACAAAGACTTGAGGAAGTGATTCCTAGTGTTTGGAACTTTACTGCATGGCCTCCAAGTGTTGCCAAAAAAACCCCAAGAAAAGTGCATACGTCAGCCATGAAACGTGCATTTCACTTTCAGTGCATCTCAATGTGAGCATGGAAAATGATAGACAAAGCTTTTTTGTGCATATGCAAGGTTGGGACATGACGGCCCCTGGTCATGAACTGAGTCTGGTGAAACCATATCGTTGCATCCGAGATCTTTTGTCCCGTCATCTACGTTACACGACGACAGTTCCATCTACAAACTTTGAATGGATTTGCAGCAGATCAGAATGCTTCAAATATTTGGATGCATTAAAAAAAGATTTTACAATTTAAAACAAAAGCGTACTTTGGATAAGCCTTCAGCTGCTAGTCCAGAACATGTTCCTCCGGTCATGTTTGCCCGCTTTATTTGCCCATCTGAGATTCTTAGTGATGATACTGGAAAGAAATAATTCAAACTTCCTCCTACTTGATCTCTTTTGCCTCCGGTGAACATCATCATCCATCTCTTGTTCAGTTTGTGTGATTTTGTTGTCTTTTTGTGGGCATTTCTTTAGGCTTCAAAAATCTGAATCAGCTGCTTCCAACAGCTTTCCCACTGGCATGATTACGCCTCATGAGAGTTCCTAAAAAGTCCCAGAATTACCAGCAGAAATCCTTTAAGCGGTTTCAAGATTCAGACAAGAGTTGAAAATCAGTCACAAAATCTGTGTTTAACAAAGAACTTCAGCAGCAAATGTCAAAAAGACACAAAGACCGACACAATTTAACCAGAAGCAGCGCAACAGGCTGCCACTAGAGCGGCGCCGTTGCAGAAGTCGCCAGTTTATTGAGGCAGCAGCCACGCTGAGGTACGTTCACTGGGACGCCAGAAAACTTGAGGCAAGGTTAGTTGGTTAACTGTTTTCACTGGGTTTATTTTATGTCAAACCCTCGTCTTAACTAAATGTACAATAACAGTCTGTTTTTAGGTTTTTATATAACTTCCCTCTGGTTTAATAAAGTCTTATTGAATTATCTTGAGCCTCACCGCCTCTAAGGACTGGAACCCGAGTCTTCTCTGTGAGTTTTTTTAAATCCTCCAAAGACAAAGATTCTGCTGATTGTTGAACATTCTTACTCAGAAAGAAGATCACCATCAATCATGTTGAAGAATTATGCCAAATGCATAACATTTGAGTCTGTTCTCCTCTCATTGGCATTTTGTGCTTTGTTTGTATTTTCTGTGCTGCCCTGAAAGCATTTTCTAGCAGAGCGTCGTCTCGTATGGCGGTCATTATTTATTTTGTCTATGGATGAGCGTTCCTCTGAGCTATAAATGCGTTGGTATTTGGCACTGGTTCATGCTACACATACGAGTTCCTACGCAAATAAACAAATGATTTTTTACAGTCCTTCTGCCCTGCGGTGTTTCTCAAAGAAATACTGTGTATATTTACTTACTGGAATATTTTTTTCCTCCACTATCTCATAGCGTCCATTTTCAAGCATTTTAAGTACAAAACATTTCATTAACCTATAAAACAACAGCAACTGGTGTCCAGTAAATACCTGGTAAATATAATTTTAAGTATCATTAAAGGTAGGGTAAGTGATTCTGTGTGAGTTCTAACCAGAATACTTATTTGGTCACATTTAGTCAATATCTCTCTGTGAAGATGACAACAACATCATGGAGGCAATCTGTCCATGAAACCAATTGCAAATATTGATCCAGAAAATCACTGATCAGGGAAGAATTGGTGCTTGAGCTTGTGCTTAGGAAACCAGTGGGAAGAGCTCGTTTTCTGTCTTTTCTGGATGTTTTGTTTCAACATTAGACATTTCAGCCTTTAAGTAGGTGCACCATGTCTCTCATTTAACAAATATGTTCTTATTCTTTAATGTCCTGAATTTTTTTTCTCATAAAATCAACTCTGTTTTCATTTTTTCCAAATTACAGTTTTTTTTTGTGATACCAACTTTTCAATTTCCTCAAAACTACATCACGACTTTCATATAATAATAAATTAGAACATTTTTATTATTCTTCCTGTAAGTTTTGTGTGTTTTAGCTCAGAGCGTCCCCTGTAGGTGTGGAGGTTAAGTTGCTTCGATCACATTTACTTTTTTCAGTTTCTCTCCCATCATTACTTTTTGTTCTTTTTTGCGGGACGATTTTGCAAAAACTTTACAATAATGTACGACACCCTCTCACATCTAAAGACTATAATTGTTAGGGATTGAGTTGTTTTCTGAACCCCAATGCAACCACACAGGAGACGGAGAGGGAGTTCTGAAGTTTACTTTTCCAAGCTAAACTCTAGAATATTCTTCAGAGTGAGAAAAGAAGAATTTGCTGGAGAGCCACTATACTTGCCAGGCGTTTCTATGGGAAGATCTGGCGAGGAGCGAGGTTGAATCCGGGGTTTTTGAAGAGACTGGTGTTGATGATTGAGTGGGAACAGCTGTGCAGTGCCACACCTGGGGTGAAATGTTCTGAGGTGAAATTAACAAGGAAACTTTCCAAAGACGTCTATTTCTTACTCATTTTGCTAGCTGGGTCAAATTCTGGCGCTCAAGTGACCAAGATGTAACTGAGAGAATCCGGTCATTTTTCAGAATAAAAGATTTTTCAAAATAAAAGCTCATTTAGACTCATATAATAAATAAAACTTAAATAGCTAATTTTTTTTTCCGTGCGGCCCGGTACCAATTGATCCACAGGCCTGGTACTGGTCTGCGGCCTGAGGTTGGGGACCACTGATATACAACATCACAACACAAACCTCCACATATTCATCTATGTACACCACACAAACACACACACAACATCATCACTGCCTGTCTTGTGTCTCTGTTTATTGTCTCTATGTATCCTGTCCTTTTATGCTTCATTCTCATTGGTTTTATTTGTCTGATAGAATCAGGATTTTGGGGGTTAATAAAGCTTATTAGATTAGACTGTCAAAGAGGACTGATGAAGGACACGCTATCACTCACACTTACGCACAAGAGAACTAACATCTGCTGCAAGATTAAATTTCATACATATCCAACTCAAAAAGAAGGTTTTGCCAGATTTTTGTTCTAACCATTAATCCACATGCACACAGGTATTAAAGGACAAAAAAAAAAAAAAAGCCTTCTTAACCAATAAATCAGAACATCCAACGTCCAGCCGTTGGTCTCACAGGCTTCCAGCGTTCCAGCTTCTGACCTGCCGCCATCACACCAAAACCAACCAATCAAATTTCTTCCTTCTCGCTACACAAATAACCCCGTGCTTTGAAACTCCTTTGAAAAGTTGAAAATTCACCAGCCGTTGATGGAAGCTGCTCTGCCATGGCGACCCTACAGAACCCACAATTCATTTTAAAGTCCACGGAGACCGACGCTGACTACGCTTTCAGCACGTACTTGTGAGCAGAGCGTTGGGGTTAAGGAGGCGGCCGCGGCAAATCAAAGGCTGTCTTTTCCATATCAGCGTACGATACGACTTCCTCTGTAGCTTTGTGAGCTCGCTCCAGCTTATATCCGTCATTGACCGACTATCGTTGTTGATGTGTGACATAGTGCCGTAAAGCGATACGCTGTCATCATGACAGACGACCAATAGGAGCCCAGGATGACTTTGGGTAGTTTTTACCAATAGTAGGAGATCACGAAAGATGGAGAATGACTCTTTCAAACAATCACATTATTAATTTGTTCAGATTAAATGAAGATAAAGATAAAGAACTTATTGCTAAATATTTGTTCCACTCAAATCTTGACTGTCTACAACTGTGTCTAAAAACCTTCTCCACCACTGCTTTATTCAGCAGTACCTGAATTGAGAAACAGATGAAAGTGAAATACTGACTGAATTAGCGGCTGAATGCGACAAAGGGAGATAATTCTATGCAAACTGGACATCAGATAAAATGCGTGTGACAGGGTAATCACTTTGAGTGATCATTTTATCGAAGATGGCTATTCATCCGTCCCCCATGTTGTCAGGTCTGTAGTCGTTTACAGCCCGGGCCTCACCTTACTGCCGCAATCTGTTGACCAGCTGCAGTCCGCATGCGATGAGGCCAAATCCATCAGTGCCAGCGTCTGCACCTTCATACGGCAAAAAAAAAAAAGCTTCAAGAAAACACATGAAAAGCACACATGTCCTGACATCATGAGAAAGAATGATGTTAATAGAGAAAGAAAGAGTGTTCCTACAAGACATGCAAAGGAAATAAATGCCATTTTAATGGACTATTCCACCCTTTGCCTTTTACAAGACCCGCGCTCCGGAGGGGCATTCGTCCATCATCCGCAGATCCACGGCTGCCTATAAATCCCAGACAAGCCCTTCCTGCTGTCTGACATGCCGTCGGTGCAGAAAGAGAGATGTTTTACAGTGAAACCACAGGCGTGTAAAAGATCGCTCCGACTCCCCCGGGGTGGAAGGCTGGAGTAGTGATGTCTGTTTCTTCTGTGGACTGGAAATATAGAGATCTTTACGTCGTGCGAGCTCATGTGGAGGGTAGCTTTCAGAGGTGATAACCTCTGATGGCTCTCGCAGGGCCATCTTGAGCCCAGATGTGACGAGCCCAGTCGGTCCTGGGGTTCGGTGTAAAAGGGGGGTATCGCTGGTACGCTGTAAAAATCAAAGAACGAGCCTGATGATACCAGACAGAAGGGATTATTTCTGTCTTAAGAATTTGTTTTGCCATGTGAGGAAGAAAATATTCAAAGGAGGATCTTGAAAACTTCAACCCGGGGTGCTGATGGCTTTTGAGAAAAAGGAAAAAGAGCCACAGAGGAAGAGATCTTCTTGATTTCACGCTCCCTCGCGGAGAGGAAATAAAGATCAGTATTTGCCAAACAAGCCAGGGAGCAGGACGGCTGAGGCCAAGGTGGGTTCAAAGAAGAGTTCAAAGAGGAAGCGACGGCGGGGGGATGTGGTAGGACCGTCTTATCTCTGGTAGGAGACGGTCCCGGAACGAGTCCCGCCTGAGCAAGAGAAGAAGGGGAAGGAGACAGGCGGGGGAGGCAGAGGTGAAGGGAGTGAATGCTGACTAAGCCCTTTGAAAGGTCGTGTTATGAACTTGCTGTTAACCCCTGCATCCTGCAGGGGGGGGGGGGGGCCTGGGAATCATGTTGCAATCCAAAGAGCGGCTCTTATCCCGCTATAACTCAGCAGAGGACAGCTAAATATCATCGCTATCGCGCTGCTTCTGGAGAGATTTTTTTTTCCCACCACTCCTCCCGCGCTGATTATATTACTCTTCACGTTGCGCAATAGCTTTTTTTTTTCCTTTTGTTTTACTCATATCTGCTGGTCTGTACTCAGCGGCATCATCTCCGCTCATGAGACTGTCAGTGTGTGGTTATCTGGGCTGAATAGGTTAGAAGGGTATGTCCAAGCAGCTGTTGTCAGCCTTATTATCAGCCAAACCACTAACAAGCATGTCTTAAGACCTGAACCAATATGATTAAACCGTGCAGCTCCATCTAGGCAATTTTTCTGCAATTTCAGTAATGACCCTTCTTCTTGCATCCAGACTAAATCAATAGCCTTTCTGCAGCGCTGCATAGATTACAAACCGCACTGAATAAGATATTCCAGAAGAGTAAATGTCAGATTGTTGAGTAGGTTGGAGCAGGATTCCCTGAAGTCTTCATGTGAAGAGGCAGACATTGTTGCACTGATCAGCCTGATCAGATTTCTACTCCACCATCAGCTTGAAGCAGATGGTGGAGTAGGAATCCGCTGCCATCGAACTGAAGAGTGTGTCTGATATTTCCAGCATCAAAAGCGCCTCTTCAGTGCATTTATATTCTGCTGGCCTTGAGTGACAACTCTTGTAAGGCAGATGCAGCATTTTTCATTTGCAAGGTGAACATGGAGCTTTTGTCCTTTTTGTCTGTGGCATAGATGGCGTTTTTGTGAAACAAGTGACAGATCTGGAAAGATTTGTACTCAGAGCCACTATAATGTTGGTTCAAAAGAGACAAGTTTTGCTTCCAGCAGAGCTCACAATCCACCACACTGATTATTTAGTCTTCTCCCTTGACATAGCAAATGTCCAAATCTTAATGCCTCCTAACTCCAGCCTGGCCAGCCATGCAGATGCAGAGCAAACTGTCTCTGGACACCAGTCACTGGGTCTACAACCTGTCAGAGAAATGAGCATCAGTCAGACTAGTTCCAACTAAAAGACATTCAAAATAACGTGTAGTGAAGAAGGAACGCTGGTGAATGACTGCTGTCAGTTTTGCATTTAAAAACTTGCTGATCCACACGTGATTTTAGCAGTTCAGCAGCGATCTTGCTTTTCTTCAATAGTTACTGAAAGCTCCTACAGGACTCATCACACAAAGCCTCCACAACAACTGGTTCAGCATGGAAGTGGCTGTAAATGGGAGGCGTATCAGACCCATTTCAAGAGACAGTTATCATGAAGTGAATTGGTATGACTGGCAAGACCGTTGTAAAGTATAGAAAATCATTTCATGCTGAATTTGAAACACCTGGTTATTAATTTTGCTACTTTGTTTTAGTCGGCATGGAGAACTATCAACTGGTGATGTGAAATACATCGATCTTCATTGATATATCGATCTGATAATGACTGATCCAATAGCATTGATAGAAAATTAAATTATTGATCAGACATATGTAATCATCATCAATGCATGCTGTTAAGTGGACGTTTGTAGTCTATTTTTAATACAAGCAACGGATCATCATTCAGCTATAAAAAAATATAAATGTGATATGATCATTAAGCTACCGCATTGGCCCGAATATAGGACGACTCTGATTATAAGATGACCCCTATTTTTCAAATATCATTTAGGGAAAATAAAAATATGATGAAGACAATAAGGTTATTCATAAAACAACTTTTTATTGTACTATTATTATAGAAAAAAACTCACACAGAGATAACATTCTGCTGTACTGTTAAACATTTTAATGATTTCATCTTTTTTAGGAAGTATGGTACCATACTGAAGGTACAGGTACGTGTCAGGTTTCCATGTTATTTAAGATCGAAGGTGTCGTACTAATTAATAAACTGTATTCTCTTTAAATCTGAGACTATGACTGAGTGAATAAGCAACAACTATGTAGTTCAATAACTGCATAACCATTAAAGTCCGATTATATTCAATTTCAAGAACATTAACAATTCAGTCTGTGAAAAAACAATTTCTGGACTGAAACAAAACTTTCGAGCCACTTTGTTCAGCGTGGTTGCGTCGTTACTTTATTTATCATCAGATCTGCTTCCATACGTTCCCTATGAACGGTCCATTCTTACTAGTGACTTCGGTGCGGCTCCATCTAGCAGCACACATGTGTAATTACAATAGAAAAGTCTTGACCTCACTTATAGGACGAACCCCTATTTTTGACAATATGATTTCTAAATAAAATATCATCCTTGTATTTGGGCCAATATTTACTGCGAAATGAATGGAAATATACATGTGTTCAATCAACATATATTGTCTCATATCTCATCAATTCACATTCTTTGTGATTTTGGCAAGCATTGAATCATCATCCAGTGAATAAAGTAATATTGTATCATGATGAAACCCGTGATTTACACTCCTGTCAAGAACTTCAGCAGCTTTACTGCAGCTGTGTGCAATCTGGAACACAGTTCAAGTCTCAAGCCTTGTGTAGGCTCAGGATGGAAAGATAGAAGTGAGGTTTTAACGCAGTCTTCTGGATTCCTAATCTAGGCTGTTCATAGACTGACCTTCTATGAATCTGAAGATCAAATTGTATTGTGTAAAGTGCCTTTAAGATGACGCTTGTAAGGGAACTTGGTGCCAGAGAAATAAACGGAAACTGAATTTAGGTCTTTTAACAAACAGGCAACTAATTTTTCGTTGCATTTACGTCTTTTGCATTGATATTTGTGTCTGCTAGAGGTGAAATGAAAATTCAAACGTTGAGTTTTCAGGGCGCAGATCGATCTTGTATTCGGGTGCTTGCACACCTTAGTTCATTAGTTGTGTTCTGAATCACTGAAGTTCGTAATAAAGACAAAACAAAACAAAACAAAACAAAAAACCCTGGCTATATAATGGACATCCCTTGGGAACTTCAACATATGGGGAAAACTTATTGATCCTAGAACTATCTTGGTTAGAGGATGATCCGAAGGTAGATACGCCTACTGATCCACAGCCAACCCTAACTGTGATTACTGAGTTGACTCTGGACCAAACAGATGGAACCAAGCAGGAAAAGTAAGTTGAGTTCGTTGTAAACAGTCAAAAGCGTGTAAGATACGTCTCTGTGTTAAAGTTTATCTTAAGTATTTCATCAAGCTGTTTGTAACACATTTTCCTATCTAATCCTCATAGTACCATTTTTTTGCAGCGTCTCGCCAACGTCTGAATTTAAAGAGGGCACGTTCTCATCTTTGATCTAAATTTAATCCCTGGTACTTCTGGAGTAGTTTTGAGTCCGGCACAACTCCAAAAGACTTTAATCATCAGTGTAAGAACAACAAAAAACCAGAATCACAATGAAAGGATCTTCCTGCAAAACAAGTAGATCCGCGTCACGGTATGAACTGCTCGCTTCTGATTGGTCGAATTCCTGGAGATTTACCAGAAGGCTAAGCTAATGGCTCATGAATGTGAACAACTCCTGTTACTGGTACTTCAATGTTTCCAGAAAATGACCTCACATACTAACATACTAACATTACTGGGCTTTGCCCTGAGTCACAACCTCTGTCCTTATCCTCCCTACCTGTTATCAAACCCTAAATAAAGGGGAGCCATCAGGAAGTTAAAAAAAAGGAAGAAACACACACACACACATGTTAACTAAAACAAGCACGATGAAGCCCACGCACCATTACTGTGTGATTGTTCTCATCTCTCACATTCACTGAGTTACGTTCACAACACCAGCTCATGATGCACCCTCATCATTCATCACTATCTTTCCTCTGTCTGAAACAACCCAAACAGAAAATGTGCGTTGAACTCCTGAGTTCACGAGAAGGGGGCATCCAGGGGGCACTTCTGAGATGAACCATTACACATTCTTCACGTTTGCCGACTGATGAGAAACACATTTCAGACAACGAATTTTAAAATTAAAATACAGCTGCGAGCAAGGATCACCGGGGTCTAAGCAGCTCTGCAGTGCTGCGCGGCTGAATGACTTCAGCCGGAAATCCGTTCATGCTCTTCCGACAACTGAATCTGTCTTGAAGTAGACCGTAACATGGTGTCCCTCAAAAGGGTGTGATCCATAATACCAAGTTTTGTTACGTTGGGATAATTGTAAAACCAGCTACAGGACAAAAACTAACTTTCAGCCAAACCCATAAATTTCACGGAGCATAACTCTGAAATAGTGGTTTATGTCAGAATAGTATCAAGGTGAAATGTAATAGACAGCACTGTGTAAATGAGAATTTGGATATCTTCTCAGTTGTAAGAATTATTACTATTGTGCACTGGTGAAGCAGTCTATTCGGTTGTTAAACAAAGCACTGACAAACGACGGAGGTGCAAAACGGAGTTTATTCTCCAAGTCTGCATGCAAATTCAGAGAGGTCATCACAGAACGCTGGATTGTTCCGAATGATCAAGACAGAAAGGCGGGCAGTTCATCTAAACAACAAGTGGAAAAACCCAGTAACTTTGGGATCTGTCTAGACGTAACTTAGCTACTTGATGGAGACAACACCAAAACAACCGGTGGCCTCAAATGAGGCAGGATTTGAGGCGAAGAGTCATGGCCTTAATTCATGCCACAGCATGACACGGCAGTTTTAGCAAGTTTAGGCCTCAGAATTAATTTTAACATCACACACTGTGTCTGGTTTAATCTGGCAATTTCCAGGGAAGAATTATTGTTTTTACCACCTGAGGTTTCCGATTCATTAGCTGAAACATATAAATGCTTGTAACAGTGCCCCCTAGTGACTGATTTGTTTCATATTTAGTGCTCAGCTTCTATGTGCTTGCATGAATGAGCTTATCAAGTTTCATGAAGGCTGACCACTTTCAACAGCAGATACTGACTCCTGAAATTTGATTCCTGTCAGTCATCTTGAAAGGAGATCCATTTGGGATCCATTTAGGATATGACAGAGTATAACTACGCTAAATTTCACATTTCTACATTGAGCAGTTCCTAAGATACTGACATGATGCAGCTGCAGCATCCCCTACAAATGGATTTGAGCCAAACTTTAAAGCCTCCCAAGGAATATAATGTAGATGCCAGATACCCAGTTTTATGATGTTTGGATACTGAAATCAGAAGATATGAGAGATGATTGCCTAAGTAAGCAGTTGATTGGAACATAACTTAAAAATATATCGACAAATCAAACAGTATCTAAACCACTGAGTGTAGATAATGTAGATCAGTGGTTCTCAAACTTTTAATACTGCGTACCACCTGAGAAACTGTTCAGCTCTCTGAGTACCACCATGATGACCAATTTTAAAATATAGTCATATATGCCTTCTCAATTGCCTTTAAATTCACAGGTGAGATGTTTATTCCTTATTGGAGTTATTTATTGTTACCTGAATTTTGTTTGAAACATATTCATAATGTATTGTATGTTTCCAATTTAATAAAAAAAGGGACAATGGGGAAAGTCCTGGTGTTCCCCCCACGTACCACCAGAGAGCTCTGGCATACCACCAGTGGTACACGTACCACAGTTTGCGCACCATTGCTGTAGATGATGTATACCAAGTTTGGTCATATTCCAATACATTTCTAGGATTTTGTTTTACTTTCACTTTTAGTTTTGTTTCCTTTTTTTTTTTTTTTTTGTCAGTGTAAATAGGTGTGACCAGGTGGATCAGACCTTCCAAGGAACAAGAGGAGAAACATTTTCTAGCACTGACGGTTTTTGAGATATTAGCAAAAAAACAAAAATGTATTACAGCATCACCTTGGCAAACATGGATCAATTTATTTTTTATAAAATGTCTATTTTGACCCCCAAAATTCTGAATATTTTTCTTATGTTGTTTGCACATCCTTGCAGAATAAAATCTCAAATTGTTTTACGTTACCATTTAACTATTGGGTATTACAATTTATTTTATGCTTCTTACAAAATAAAAAATGGCACAGGTAGTAAGTTTACGGTATGTTTTTCATGGATGACTTCAGCACGTGTGGTGACGTTACGCTACAACGTAAACACAAGTTCATTAAAGACGTGCAAAAATTGTAAAGAAGTCACCCAAGAAGTGGTCATACAAGCATCTTTTGAACTGAAAGTTGTTGAAATTGCTGATAAAAATTGCAAAAACTTTGCTGCAAATATATTTAAGATTGAAAAAAAGAGGGTGCAGAAGCTTTTTTAAAATTTTGTCAAAGTCCTCTGAATGGAGTTATTAGGAAGGGAGTGTTTATTGGAGAAAAGACGGTGGCTGCTTAAATCAAAAAGACGTAGTTTCGGGAAAGATATGATTTCACGACAATGAGTTGGAGTGTTTTTGTTGCAAGGTTTTTTCTTAATGACACAAAAACAAGAGTTTTTTTTTTCTTTTTCTGTCTGGTTTAATTTAGCAAATTTCATGACCAAAAAATTGCTTTTTTTGACAAAAAAGTTGTGATAATCTCAACTAAACAACAAAAAAATCCTTTGTGATTTTATGATATAAAGTTGCAATAGTGAGGGACCGAGCAGTTCCCAGAACAGGGAGGTACAGGTTGAGCTAAAAGAAAAAAAAAAGAAAGGTATTTATTTCCACCAAAATTACAAAAAAATACAAATTTAAAAGTCACAAACAGAACGGGTCCCTTAAAAGAGGTTTAAGCAACAAAACTACTCAAAGTAACTGGGTATACATAAACAAACGTTATATCATATTAGCTTAATAAGTGTCATCTAGCTGACGGATATGCTTTGCTAGCTTTGCTAGCTTTGGTTGATGATTGTGGGCTTTTCTGCCTTCAGTTTAGTCTTTATTAAAGGAAGAACATGCTGTACCTGACTGAGATCAGGGGACTGACAACTAAAGAACGTTCCAAGCTTTTTATTTCAACTCCATTGTAATAGCGTTTAAAGGGAAAGTCATCATCTCGCTGTTAGATCTGTTTGTGTTTTCTTCATAATTCATAACAACCGCTCATCTTAACTACGGTTCTTGGCAGTACTCTGCTGAATTTGAAGTTGTTTGGAGGATCGATGACCTTATATTTTACCTAAAAGTGGTTTTCTTTTGTATTTCCAGAACTGTTTATTGTATTACTTCAGTTGTGAGAGGCTTCATCAGGCTCTTGCTGTGTGCATTTTGGTTCCCAGTGGTTTAGTCGAAGCAACCAACTAATACAGAGCGAATGTCTGTTTTATTATTTAGAAGTTCCTCAGTTATCATTAGTCCTCTGCTCTCAGCAGACTGCTTGTGATTGGTGTTGATGAGCACTGATGCACACATGCAGCTCAGTGAGTGTATCCTTCAATAAAAAATCTTTATAAAAATGTTATCTTTCACATTTTTTATGTCTGTCACACTTTTGGGCAACAGCTGATTGCCTACTTGAGAAGCATTTTAAGAGACATCTGCACAGTGTAGCTTGAGCCTGCATTCTGTATGTGAGGTATTTAGGGGACATCTGTAAAATCCAGTTACATAATATAACCTTGGTTACGCTCTCTGAACTACACTATCACTGTAATTAAAATTTAATGTGAGCAGTAATTAAGGCTTCACTCTATAAATGATGACTTCCTGGGAGGCTCTAACGCTTAGGTCCCAAAGGTCAGCACTGTCAAGATGGCTTGTTGTTGGCAAAAAGCAAAAAGTCATATACTAAACTCTATTTGTTCCCAAATAATTGCTGCTGATTTATTTTGTGATCATGTGTGAGTTCACTGAACATAGTCATCTCATTTAAAATCCCTGACTGTATCTCCTGAAGAAGCCTTTATCAAGCTGGCATGATTTCCTGATGTCCTCATGAAATACCTGTGACATGTTTTGGTCAAAATGTCACAGAAAAATAGTTAAAATATTCTCATCTATGAATTATACCGTTTTTTTTAAAATACCAACTGCTTTCATGGGGGTGCAGTGACCCTCTTGGTTTGACTCCAGTTTCTTCTATTACTATGTATGTAAGGGAAGTTAAAATTAGACTAAGATGGAAGGTTACAGTGAATATATGTTACTGGCCAATCCCCCATTGGCCTTAATAACTCTTGAAGCAAAGACTATATGAGTATACAGAACCTCATCTGAGAGGAAAGTACACATCAATCCAAGCTCACACTGCCACACATTAATCTGAAAGTTTGGCCAAAGACATTTGCTTCTAATCTCTTTTTTAGCAATACATTTATAATGCATGTGTTGACCTTATCCAAATTCTTACAACATAGTATCACAGAAGGGGAAAGCTGAAGCAGTGTAACAGACACTCGGCAGGTATACACAAGTCAAAAATAACTTTGAAATTCCTCCATCCGGGGTTTTCCTTTTGAGTTTTGGTTGAATTTTTAGAGGTTAACACTAATAACTGTTACTTAAATGTAAGTAGAAGTAAACAGAAATTTATATAGTAATGCAGTCAAAGACCCGACCCAGAGGAAATGAGAATTTTCAAATGAGAAAATTTTGAGAAAAAAATTGATGTCGGTTTTTCTGAAGCTGACTTTAAAAAAAAAAACCAGCCTGATTAGCTCGTTTTTTTTAAATCAAGTTAGTTGAACTCTATATGAATATAATATGATATTTTGGTGTTTAAAAACGAAGAAACAAATTGAGAACAAGAGCTTCAACTTTGAACTTCTTCCCACTTCACAGTGAATGCTACGTGATGTAAAGCTGAAGTCTGGAGAAGATAAAGATGGAGTTCATACACCCAAATAAATGCACTAAAGCACATAAAAGATTTATTTTTATAAGATGTCACACCTGAAATCTTCAAAGTGGCCAGACATTTGCGTAAATTATTGAGACATTACAAAAATGCTGCATAGACCCTCTTACGATGATATACTGGTCTTAAAACTAGTCTTAAAATGGACAGACCTGGTCCTTAACTACTTAACAGAAGGATACCCGCTGCACACCGTGTGTTTATTCAAGATTAGCCCTCTTTAATCCATAATGGATTCTCTTTCAGAAAGCAGTACTTTACCCCGTTACTGGCTGTGACTCAGATCAGATAAAAGGTGTTCTTTTTCTTTGTTGCCTTCCTCCTCATGAGGTACACTAGGCTACTTTCTGCAGTTTCTTTTCCTTTTCCTGATGCAGGAGAAGGAACATAAATTTCTTGTCTTGATCTCTGAGTGCTTTCAGACATTGAAAGAAAAAAAAAAGGAGCTCTGTAAATTCTGCTCCTTTTGTATTTACATTAGCGTGTCAGAGGTCTTTGCTAATTCAGCTGGTTCTAGGGTTTCTGGGCGGGAGTGACATCACCCAAAGCAACCATTACTGAAGGCTACTGGCCTTGAGGCCTTGACAGTGTTTGCACACTTGCCCAAACTTATCACAATCCATTTGCTTTTTCTTTCTACAGTGTCCTTCATGGGTTCATGAGTCTCTTTGTGGCAAAGACTTTTCTGCTATTAATCACATACGTATGTTGAGCTGGTATACACTGGAAGGTCCCAAGAAATTGGGTAAAATGTAAAGAATACAAGTATTTAGAACAATTTAAAGCTCATAGTGTATACTAGAAAACTATATTAAATGATTTTACTGTTATGCTCCACTCACACAGCAATACTTGGGGGAGGAGGAGTTTCTGACATACCATTCGTCATACCTAAAACAACCCTTCAAATTTCTTTCTGCGCGCCACACAAATACGAGTTCTTTCAATCAGCACTGCCGCCGAGCTATAGAACGAGCTATATCACTAGCAATTTGATTGGCTGACGCTTGCATTAAAGCATAAAAAATTCAAATTCCCCAACTTTTGACAGAAGCATTGCTGTCCACCGCGATGCATGGACGCTTACGATTCAGTTTAGCTGCTATTGATGTCGTTCAAAGTCTGTGGAGACAGACGCTAAGCACACTTTCACCGTCTATGTGTGAGTGGAGGATTAGTAAGCATAAATGTAAAATTAGTAGTTTTACAGTCTAAGCTTTGTCTATTTATTTATTTACATGAAGTGAAAAATGTGTGACCAGTGAAATGTAAGCTTAGATGCGCTTTACCAAAAAATGGGGTTTTGCGCAAGGATGTTGGACAAATACTTGACCCCTGGATGAGATACAGGGCCCCTTGATGGCCCCCTTACTCAGAAAAATCCTAGCTCCACCCCTGGCGAGACTTGTCCTGCCCTGCAAATGCATCTGCTCCAGCTTCAGTTGGATCTAAACTCAGTGATTTCCAATAATGATAATAGCTCAGTTTATTGGTGTACACAAGTTCTTTTTTCAGTCACATATGCTCCCTACCCTGCTCACCTTCACTGTTTTTTTCTTTTTTATTGTCTGTGGTTTTTTTTTTTTTTTTTTTTTTTGGACTCACCATATCCTTGAAGGCCTATTACACTGTGTAACATCACATTATGTTGCTGCTTGGCAACAACTCTGCAGCAATGATCACAATCACCTTGAAGTCAGCGTTGAAACTTTTTCTCATTTGTTTCCCCACTTGCCCCTTTGCACCACTTTATGCGGGATGCCTGCCGTCTTTCAAACCCCTGTGAAACTGTTTTCTCCAAGAAGGAGCCTAATGTGCAACTTGAGGGTAGTGGCACTGCACCACCAGTTGTTGTGGACGAAACAGTGTTAAAAAATCTGGACCTTCAAATATAAGATAACCCAATTTTTTCAGATGTGCCCACCGTGAAAAAAAAAAAAAAAAAGCTTGTCTTATAATCGGGTCGATACTATTAAATGAAGATAAGACTCATTATGTTGTCTTAGCTTTTAATTCACAGCTCTGATGTCAAATTCATCAAAAAATAGAAGGTGATAAGTAGCTGTGCTAAAAGATACAGTTGTGGCTTTGTATAATTTTACCTGATGAGGTACATATAAAGTCACTCCAGTGTGGTTCTCATCGATGTGAAATCTATCTATGGAGACCAAAAGTACTTTTATAAAAACAAATTCAATTGTTTATTTACATTTGTACCACAGTGTAAATATGTTTATTTCTGCTGTAGAGTTGGACATCCTAACGGGGAGGTCTACGGTGATTGACTGACTTTAGGAGCTAATCCCTAGTGGTCATTTGAGGAACTGCATGTTCCAACACTCGCTGGATTGTGTCAGTTCAGCAGGTCAGATTTAGGGTGAATTCCAATTCCTCCCTTAACCCTCAATCTCAACCCTCAGTCTCAAAAATGCGAGCTCCCGCTAAGGTGCAAGTGCTGTCCCAATTCTTAGAAAGTCAAATTGAGGGACGAGTTTGAGGGCTGTATCGCCCTCAAAATTGAGATTTTCTGACACCGCCCTTGGAAGTAAGGGCTATCTAGAAGGCACTGGATAATTTAGCCAAGACATCTTCGAAAAGGATGGTGACAAAAAAAGCTAGCTACAAATGTAAGTATCTTCGTATATAAATGTTATAAATGTTACAAAACCATCTTATTGTCTTTGTTTGAGACTTTTTTCATGGATTAACATCGTTGTTGCGTAAGATTTATTTTTTTACTTTACGATGTTTGCCGTTGGTGGGTCCTGGCGGCCAGCGGGTCCCGGCGGCCGGCAGGTCCTGGCGCCGGCGGTCCCGGTCGCCGGCGTCCTTGCGGCCGGTGGGCCCGGTTCCGGTCGCCAGCGGTCGGCGGGTCCGGGTTGGCTTCATGTTACTTGTATACCTTGTTCTGTAGCGACGGAGGACTGAATAATGTATACTCTATTGTGTTATTTGCTAATATTATTTGGAGAATATACAGCGCTCTTTTCAGTGTTGTCCCTGTGTCATTTCAGGAAATACAAGACAACACGGCTCTGATACATTTCAGTCTGAAGACGTAACTGCACTCAAGGAGTGTCCCATTTCTAAGTCACAAGCTAGCCCTCACACTTACTTTCGAGGGTTAAGATTAAGGCCAAAAATTGAGTGTTTAGGGGCGAGGGTTGAGATTGAGGGTTAAGGGAGGAATTGGAATTGGCCCCTAGTCCCTCTGTGACTGACAGACTTGTCAGTGTGAATACATTTATGTGTGATTTGGAACAAATCCCAGGAGTCTCATCACAAGCCTGAAGTTGGTGTTACAACACCAAAACTATTATTAACATGCACCAAACAATACAAATTAATAGAACCTATTTGGTAGTCAGGGACTGGATGTATTTGACCAGTACATTATTCAGCTGATGTTTTGGATTTGCAAATACAGTTTGGAGAGAAAAAGAAAAGCTTTAATACTCAGCATTTTTAAATTTGAAGCCAGAAAGCCTGATAGTTGCTAAAACTGGACTGGAGCCAAATGGAGAAAATAACATAATGAGATCCATTTCTCCTTCCATCAGTGGTCTAACTTCAGCATCAACGTCAAAGCTTTTCAAACTTTCGCACTTATGAACAGACATTCAAACGAAAGTTAACAGCGAATTCCTTTGAAAGTCTGCCACTGGGTCCAAAATGTGAGCAGCCATCCAGGACTTATTTTAATGTCCAATACGTATCTAAATAGCTCTTACAGCTAGAGATGAGAAATTTACTCAAAAGCTCGGTGTGAGGAGTGTGAAGAAAAGGAAGAGGCCATTTGGTGGATCTCACTATGAAGCTTTTTAAGCAGAGATCTTAAAATGAGTCAGTAATCGAGGCCATGACTCGAGTATGTAAAAGCCCAGCGAAGATGCTCTTTACAAACTCCACCCCGAAAATTATATTGTTATAATAACCTCTCTTGAAGGCTTCGAAATGGTAGCTAGATTGATGGCATGCGTCACCAAAAGCCTCTCATGGCTTTCAGATGTGCGTTCAAGACACGAAAAGCTGACGTCGCGGACGACGGCAGCTGATACTTTCAGAATTTGCTGCCCTCCTGGGAGAAGAAACCACAAATATGACAAATTAACTTAATTATGTAGAGCAAATAAACAGAACTGACAATTTCTCTCCAATTGGGCGAGAGGAAAAAAAAAAAAGAAAATAAGAAACCCTTTCCACTTTGAATCGAGACTCGGGAATCATGTTTTAATTGAAGTGAGCGCCAGCCACTAAGAGATGTCACAGAAACTTTTAATTAAGACCGGTCTGTAATTAAAAGAGTGGAGAAAGACGCACAAGCGCACACGTTCAGACACACACCGCCAGCAGCTGGAAGCTTTTCTGCCTGTGAGCACCAGCGTCACTCTCAGCCCACTTGATTATTGCGCTGATTGAAACCCACGTTCAGTGTCTCTCAGCTTGTCGTTTCACATTAATCAACCTCTACCTTACAGAGAACAAAAGATAACAGACTCAGGTGACAGGGAAATTAATGGTCTTCATATTCACTTAGTTTTCCCTACCATTTTTTTGAATCGGCTTGTGATTAAATCAGTGGGAGTAGTTCTTAGTTCTCCGCAGGGCAGGTCAACTGAATGTAAGCAATTAACAAAAACTACTGGTGGTACTGAAGCAAATTCGTTTACTGTGATCGAAACAGGACAGACATCTTCCACAAGGTGATGGTCACAGGTACAGATTAGCTATTTGTGTTCCCAAATCAGCCACTTTATTCCATCCGCAGTTCTTTTTTTTTTAAGCGAAAAATGGTTTAAAGTTGCCATCAATCCATCCATTACCCATGCCCGTTTAATCCTCCGTAGGTCACGGGGATCTGCTGGAGCCGATCCCAGCTCTCTTTGGGCGAAAGGCAGGGGTACACCCTGTCCATCACAGGGTTTAGAGTTTAACAGAGAAAAAAATAAAAACTTGGATAAGTTTGGAAAATCTCAGAGTTCTTTGCTTTTTTTCTGGCTTTCTTCAGACAGACTCTGGGCCTTGTGAGGAAGGGAAGATTAGTAGAAGGAAGAACATCCCACGTGGATTTAGAGAGGTTTTCTTCCCCATCACTGTGCCCACAACTCCATAATTGTCTTTGCATCCAGGCTTTTTAGAGGAAGAAAGAACAAACCCCCAGTCGAGTCCATTTCTCTTTTTTTTGTCCTGACTTTCAATCGGATGAAGAATAAGACTCTAAACAGCCTTGATTTAAGAACATAAGGGAGATTTATTGAAGCCTCAGTGGCTGCACGTTGTCATTGTCAGCACGTGAGGTAAATGTGCAGCAAACGCCCAAAACATACTAATAATACATGTTCTAATTATTGTATTTAAACTGGGGGTAAATATAACACTAAGATAACTTTTTAATTTTGTGATAAAGCCACAGAATAAATAGGTAATACCAGGATTCGTGTGATTATTCTTGCTTTTATAAACTGACTTAAATCACATTCCCTTAAATCTTTACATGTTATTGCAGAGCTGACTTGGAATGAAGCATTGGGGGGGCAGTGCCTCTCTGCTGGTGGTGGGTCCCCTTTTGAAGAAGAGAGGCAGAAGAGGGTGTTACAGTTACAGGGGAATCACACTCTACAGCAGGGGTGGGCAATTAATTTTTACAAGGGGCCACATGAAAAACCTGAGTTGTGTCAGAGGGCCACATCAACGATAACTTGAACTTAATCCTGCTCAACTTTCTTCCATTGTAAAATGCATTAAATTATATATTCTAAATAGCTGGTACTGGTAATTAGAAGAATACAATTATTCTGTAGATATTTATATTAGGCTCTGTGAAATTGTGGCGTATAGGTCAAGTAAAAAAACAAAAATAATCATTAATAAGTCCAATTTATTCTTAACTTGTTAAATTCCTCAAACTGTGAATTACAACACATCTATAGAAGCACATTAATTAAATGAATAATGTTTTAATGTTTTCCACCTCATTTTACCAATTCCTTGTTGGGTTTGCAATTTTGCTTGCAATGCATCAGCCTCTATTGCGCGCTCTTTATCAGACAGATTTCTGTATTTTTCCTCCTGCTTGGTCGTGTAGTGCGGATTCAAATTATAATCTTTAAACAGCGATCTGTGTAGCACAAATCACGGCTTCACCTTTTAATTTATGTAAAGAAATACTTAGCGGTCCATGTCTTGTTGAAAGCACGTCATTCCTTGTCAACTTTTCTTTTCTTAGTGTCAGCACACATTTTAACGGCAGCATCACTTAGCGCTGTTTACCTTCATGCACGTACGCTACACGGAAGTACTATGCCTTTCAAAATAAAAGCACCACAGTTGTATTGCACGCACGACATAGATTTTTTTTTTTTTTTATTAAGTTGTAATCAAATGTAATTTATGATTGGCCTCATGCGGGCCAGACAGAGACGCACAAAGGGCCGGATGTGGCCCGCGGGCCGTGTTTTGCCCAGGTCTGATCTACGGCCTCCCAGGTTACATCTATGCAGGGGTGTTGGAGAACAGAGTCCCGGTCAGTGGTCCAAACTCAAATTCAGAAGAAACAATACGGGTCCCATCCTGGCCGTGGAAAACTGTACCAGTTAGGATCCTGGATGGGATTGGGTGTCCATGTTTATTTTGTGGACACAGAAAAGGTAATTTAATGAGGTGTACTCCGAGACTTTGGGATGATGGTGCTGCTGCTACACACCATTCTAGATTACATTAGATGTATTTTACTCATTCCTCAAGGGGGAAATTCAAAATTCAGTCCATTCAGTGCTTATATAAATAGTGCAAGAGTTTGGTCTGCGTTATTCCAGGTAGGACTTGGGATTTTCCAGGGCTTTCCTTTTGTTATCAACTTCTATGCACAGTCAAAGGTTGGAGGAGGCCCGTGTTTGGTGGTGTTGGGTTTTCATTTCTGTTTTTTGCAGATGATGTGGTCCTGTAGGTGAAATCGAGCCATGATCGTCAAAAACTGTACCATGAAATGATAGTTCATTGTTCTTGAATTTTTTGTATACACAGAAACAAGTACAATATATAAAATAACAGCATTTCCCAATGATCTTTGAGTGACCTTACATGGTTTTTGATGTTGGTTGTGTGTTTAACTGGGCTCTATCTCTATCCATTGTCTTTCCCTGCTCTATCCTATTCAGAGTTTACAGGAGGCTGCTGGAACTCATCCCAGCTGTCTTTGGGTGAAAGGTTGAAGTAAATCCTGGACAGGTGGCCAGTCCATTGCAGGCCTTAACAGGGCTCAGAAAGTTAAAAAAAAAAACACTACAAGGCGATTTTACAGCCTGTCATATTTAACAGAAATTACACCCATGACATGAAATCAGCTTTTTGCATTTTGAGACTACAACTGAGACTGTTTTGTGGCACCGCAGAGACTTCCAGAGACTTATTGGCCTGGATCCATAACGTTCTTCTGCTCTTGCCAAAGGCCTATGATTCCCCCACAATATTAAACAATTTCCATCCATCTTTTTTTAATGGTTTGTACAGTTAACTGCCTTGTAATCTCTGCTAAGGAGTTTGGCTTTGCAAACAAAGTAAGATGAGCACTCCTTCTGCCTCTAGTTGCACACATACTTCTGTGATGACACGGAAACCTATCTATCCATCATTGATCATCGCTCAGACAGATTTAGCAAATATTGAGTGAACACAGTGGAGCAGCTGAACAGTTAGATGTAGAGGTATGGAGCTGATGTAGGTCCGAAACTGGGCTAAATGACCTCATATCGGACTTAAAGAGAAGTTTTTAAGTTTAGCCAGCCCAGTGACATGAAGTATTGGAACATAAGGCAACAGCTTGTTTTTGAAGATACCAAAAAGAAAGGGTCGATATGAGCTTCAATACCATAATGAGCTGTTTTAGTATCAAAGTTTTGTACACCTTACAAAAGCTACTTGGCAGTGGTGTAGCATAACAGGGAGCTGCCAAGTTAGATAAGAATAAGACATATGCATCCACACTGAAGTTTTAATGCTGGAGAGATCAAATGCAAGCCTATCGCTATCAGACATGCAGGATGATTGACTGCCCCAGCATTCCTTTGGTTGGAGAGGTACTGAAACAATCCACTGTGGCTCCCAGCTCCTTCAACCAACCCGTGACAAAGGAGCTGCAGAGCCTTCTGGTGGGGATCCGCAGCAGGACTTCCTGTGTCGAATGTCATTTCAGTAGTGACATCAGAAATTACTGCTGATGTAACTGACGCTTGGTTAGCGTGGCTGCTTAGCTGAGCTTTTTCCTCAGACCCTTTCAGGCCAAGTTGATGCTAAGGGCGAAGTAGCTAAAATGAAACAGCTAATGGTTCACTGGCATAGCCAGTGGTATAGTCGGTGCCTAGCTGTCAATCAAATGGTGTCATTTGACAGTCTGGCAGTTCTTAAAAGCATTTGTGGCACAAAAAAGTTCTCCCCCATACAGTTGTCATGTATGTAAAATCTAGCAATGGAGATCAAAACCATGTTTTGTTCCAGACTGTATCTATGTTTATCTGTACTGTAAAGTTGAGCATTTTAACATGGTAGTGAGCTTTGTTTTGGAGCCAACACTTAGTGGTCAGTCCAGGAACTGCAATTTATGTAAGCTTTTGGGAGGGACCAAGGTGTTATATTGATACTCTTACAGCACAGGTGTGAACCGTTATGTTATATCAGTCTCATAAGACTCTGGGTTTTAAATCCCAAATGAAACATGTATCAGACGTCTTGGCACACTACCCTACTGTCTAAAAAAATGCAAATGAGTTTTTTCAATACAGATTTCAGTAAGGAACTTTAATCTCCTTCACCAACACAAAATGCCCTCAAGCAGGAAATCTAGTCTGTTAGGTCAGGAAAAATGTTTACTCTCTGTTCATCAAGGCTGATGTTTGTGTAACCTGCACAAACAGAAAAAGCCAAAGTAATTTTCAAAAATAAGCAAATAAAAAAAAAAAGACCAGCTAACCTAATCACAACTGCAAACACTCGCTAGTACTGTATTACAAAGTGTGCTGTCGCAAATTAAACTCCCAGCTGGGATGTTATCTGTTGGGTAGAAGAAAAAAAAAGAATTTGTTAGAGGCATTATTACATTTGCTTTTTCCAAATATTAGATATAGGCCTGCTTGTGGATAACACACACTGCCAGTTCCATTTTAAATTCACCAGGGTGGCAGATAAATCCTGCTCTAAACTGCTGGATATCCAGACAAGTTCATCATCTCAACCTTCTAAAGTGATAAAAAAATATATAAGTGTTCTCTTGACACCATATTTCAATCATAAAATAGACCAAAAATCTGTTAAAGTATGTCTGAGCTCTAATTGATGTAATCCTCCCTGATTACACTGCCTTTAATGCTGCTTCTTCTTCATGTGAGAAATGTTGTAATTAGGAGGTAAGTGCACATTTGCAAGCCAAAACACTGATGGATGCATGAAAGTTTGAATATTATATTCCAGTTTTCAGTTTGTATTAGACCACATGAATGCAGGGTTTCATTCAGAGCGGTACTACTCGTTCCATTAAATTAAGGCTACAGGCGGACGGAAAGATAAGGTAACAAGAAAAAGAAGAAAGGAAAAAAGAAAATAACATGCTGTTCCACCCTAAAAGCTGTCTCCCTTGGTGGAAAAAACACAAAAATAAATAAGATAAAAAAAATAGAGAAAGAGACCTTAAATCTTTAATTAAAGAATTTTCGGAATTCATCTCTTGTGGTTTTGATTGTTGGAGTGATGAGAACTTAAGATGATATGAAACTCTGTTGCATAAATTAATACTCAATCCTTATCAACTAAATTCTTCAAATAATGATTGAAAATGTAACAGTTTTCAATTTTAAATCAATGATTGCAAGCCGAAAGCTAAGAGACTGGAAATAAGTAAACTTTGACATGTCATTTTAATCTACATCTCATACCAACTTGCTCTCTGTCAGTCCGTGTGAAAATACGCAGTATCTTGGTTTCCAATGTCAGGAAAATGTTCTTTACAATTTGGTTGCTAATGCTAACCTTCCTATCAACAACTCATTGCTGCCATGGACAAGAAACTGCTCTTACAACAGATTACACTCGTAGCCGATTTCATGACAAAGTCCAAACGACTCACACCGTTGTAGAAGTTTATCCTCAAAGGCCTTCTTGTTATTTGCCCTGTATGAGTTAGCACTGGATGCTAGGCACAGTGTTTACATTCTCTCTTACTCACTCCAAAAAACACTGGAAGTAGTTTTCAAGACTTAATTGAGGTTATGGAGGCTCTCATAGGAATGAATGGACTTCCAGATGTGTCATGAGTCTACAGAAGCCGATGTAAATGAATGGTTCTGCTCCAACCCCAGCATGATCTCAGGTCCAACGGGGAACATTTAAAAGCGGAGTACTTGTGAGCGCTGCTTGCTGGTTGGATTCGTAGGACTGCGAGGTTAACCGAAGGTTTCAAGATCACGTAACAATTGCGCAGCTGCCTGCTTGTTTAAAGTTCTATATCTTGCCATGTATTCTTCTTTAAAGAATGAAACATTTGTTTAATGCAATGGATTTGGATTGGATATGTTTAAAAGGATGAGTGGTGTAGACTAGTGGTCCCCAACCCCAGGGCCACGGACATGGTACCGGGCCACGTAAGAAAAAATTAGCTATTTAAGTTTTATTCATTATATGATTCTGAACAAGCCCCCCCCCCTCTTAGTCCACGGTAAAATTGTAAAGCGTGGACTGGTCCGCAGTTACAAAAAGGTTGGGGACCACTTTGTAGACCATGACAGCTGGGACCTCCGGTTGATCCAAGAGTACTGGAGGAATGTCAAAGAAGAGTTTGAAAGGATTGTAAAAGGATCCATGAAACCCTTTGGTATTTTTGCTGGGTGACATACCTAGTAAATAAAACTACCCAGACTGGAGGGTCAAACTATCCATACTGTCACCGATTGCTAAAAAAAAAAAAATGAGAAGGATATAAAACCACCAACAGCAGCCCGGATGGAAACAAAGACTTATATGAGTTTACACAAGGCAACAGATGACCACAAGCCTAGAAAAACATTTTAAATTAAAGGTGGTACTGTGTTAAAAGGACACCTTGGGTTGTTGAAATTGGATTATTTCCAATTGTGTATGTTGCAGAAACTGTCTCCAGACAACCGGGTTCTGCCCTGTAAGAAATTTAATTCCTTTAATTGTTTCATATTTATGTGCTATTTATTTTCTACCCCATTTTTCTTCACTTCATTATAATACATATGTGCATGTATCTGTATGCACAGGTACGGCTGTATGTACATATAAGACTCTATGCATGTATATTTATGCATGCTTTTATTATCCTTATTCATTTATTTATTGGTGATAAGTCCTGTATCACATAATGTTCAGCTTTGCATTGTGGAAAAAACTAAACTAAAATATATAAAAATATAAAAAATAACCTGTTACCGTGATTGATAAACAGCAAAAATACAATTTCTAAATCTGCAAACGTAATCTGATCTTCAAACAAGACAAGGGTTATCCAAGCAACTCTGGTGCTAAGCGTTAATGCTAATGAAGCTAAAGAAAATGCTGAAATCTTCAGAATAATAATGCAAGCCGACGATGTTTAACAGGCAATATTTACCACGCTCATCTCCTTAATTTATTATTTGCCAATCAGCAATTTGGTGGACAGACCAGCTTTACAACTACAGCCCTGCTGCAGCATGGCTAACAAACAAAATGACAAATCAATGAGGAGTTTGATGGTTTGTTTCCTATAAACTGACTGTATAAATAACCGTAGGTGTTATTCAACTCTCACACGGCATTCTCTTATTGAATGACATGGCATAAATAGACCTTCACTGTCCCAACAGGTAAAGAGCGGTGAACGAGCATGGATACAAATGAATATAGACAGTTCTGGCTTCACAAAGAGGACAGCTTCTAGTCCTGAATCTCATTACCGGGGAGTCACTGTCAAACCTGCCTTTGACACCTCTGCTGATTCTACAAATGTCTGCACGCAGCACCCGTCAAGCGCCATCCCCATCAGCGACCAACCCATCCCGAAGCAGTCTGTCTGATTCGCTCCACCCTCCGATAACCACAGCTGCCACTGAATCTCTGCCTTTCCCCCCTAAAGTTCAGCCTCAGACGATGCGAAGCTGGCTGTTTTCGTTTAGCTCTGTGCAGCTGCCGCAAAACAACCCGATCAGCACTCTCTGCAATTACCGAATAGACTGAGGAAGCAGTGGCTTGATTTAGCAGACTGCGGGGACTGCCATTTTCTATTATCTTTGGATCTGTGATGATTTATGCTGCATGTGCGCTGGCCTCTCTTTCTCACTCGCACACTTTCTCTTCTTCCCTTTCCTTCCTGTCTGTTTTTACCCTGCGCCCTCTCTTTCTCCACATGCTAATATCTCATCTTTTTCTCCTGAGCAAGGGCCCCTGACCTAAAGTCCACATTACCAGATGTCTGTACAAACTAAGCAAGAGGAAGTCTTGGCTACGTGATAGGAAGATGAAAGCTAAGATGGTGTTTGATAGCCCTCGTACTGTGCTGCTGAAATAAACAAGAGGATGGGGAGCTGAAATATAAAAATATGAGTGTGTGTGTTGCTCGGAGGAATTCCCATGCAAAGCAAATAATTTCAACAGTGACTGTTCCATATATGGTTGCTTGCAGTGCAGAAGGGACCCCAGTGGGTTAGCCACTCAGCATCATGCAGACTGTAACAATGGCAAGCTGTTCACCGTTGCCCTGAGGAGCAGCATGTGCTGCACTCTGCAATAAATCACATTTTCTATTCTGTAATTAAAGTATTTGAATGCATACAACTAAAAAACAACACATCACCTTGGGAAGGGTACATCATATTATTATGCACCACAACATAGCTACACGGCACCCAAAATAAATGATAAAGAACGTGAAAACCTACAATCAGACTGGCCTAAATACATCATTAGCCCTGCCTCCTGGTTAGGAGAGCTGGAGAAAGACACGGGGCTGAATTTGGCCGAAAGCATTGACATACTGAAACCCTTCAATAGCCGCAAGACCTTCCTTCCTGTTTCTCCCCCAAACCCGACCCAGCAGGGCATGCTGTTCCAGTAATTGAGTGAGTAATGGACTTATTCCGCTGAGTGGTTCTCTGGGTGTACTCAATACTGGGATGTAAATCCTGTGGCAAATGGCAGATTAGGAGGGCAAGAAAAACTTAGAGGAAATAAATAAAAGCAAAGAAAAAAAAATAAGAAAAAAGTACAGTGCAAAAGAAAATCTATTGTGCAATTATTCCAACGCCGTAAATTCAGGCCGATGTTTGAGCGTGAAGCGTTTTCATCAGCCGTTTGACAATCTGTTCCGCTTTTCTCGGTGGAGTTTGGAGGGGGGGGGGGTGTTCTGTCTGATTTTCCTAGAGCGAGACAGTGGGGTTTGTATTGTGACTTTCTCTGCCTTCATGTTTATTTTCATCTCCCAAGCTCACCTTTTAGGGCCAAGGTCCTCCATTCACCTTGGCTGAAAAATGAACTCCTACTGCGAGATAAAAAGTATTTATTTTCTCCAAACAGATCCTGCAGCCTAGTTCCTCAAACAATAAAAAAAAAAAAAGACTATAAAAATCCCTGAAAGCTCCAAAATAATGCACATTTTCTACAGTCACAGAGGCTACCACATACCGTATTGGCCCAAAAATAGGACGACTCTTCTATAAATATGATTTTGAGGTTATTCATAAAACAACTTTTTATTGAAAACCTCACAGAGATAACATTCTGCTGTATTGTTAAACATTTTAATGATTTCATCTTTTTTAGGAAGTATGGTACCGTACTTAAGGTACAGGTACGTGTCAGGTTTCCATGTTATTTAAGATCAAGCGATAGTATTATTTAATAAATTTTATTCTCTCACAATCTGAGACTATGGGTGAATTCCAATTCCTCCCTAAAACCCTCAATCTCAAAAATGCGCACTCCTGCAAAGTTCAAGTGCTGTCCCGATTCTCAGAACGTCAAGTTGAGGGACAAGATTGAGGCCTGTATCGCCCTCAAAATTGAGATTCTCCGGCACCACCCTTGGGAGTAAGGCCTACCCAGAAGGCATTGCGTATTTTTGCCAAAAGATCTTCGAAAAGGATGGCGCCGAAAAAAGCTACCTACGAATGTTAAGTATTTTCATAGTTAATAAAGATATAAATGTACGAAACTATCTTATAAGCTTTGTTTTATATAGAAATGTTCTTCTTCTGTCTTTTCCTTCTTCTTTGTCATCGTCATCTTCTTGACAGACTCGATGTAGCTTTGGCGTAAGGCCGCTCCCTACAGCCTGAAGACGTAACTGCACTCAAAGGGTGTCCCATTTCTAAGTCACAAGATGACCCTTACACTTACTTTCGAGGGCCAAGATTGAGGGTTAAAGGAGGAATTGGAATTGGCCCAATGACTCAGTGAATCAGCAACAACCATGTAGTTCAATAACTGCATTAATGATGTCAATAACTGCAGAACCATCAAAGTCCAGTTATATTTGATTTCAAGAACAACATTAATTAATTCAGTCTGTATAAAAACAATTTCTGGACTGCAACAAAACTTTCCAAACCCCTTTGTTCAACACGGTCACGTTGTTCCTCCATTTTACATCAGATCTTGCTCCATTCACTTACTGGTTACTTCACTGCAGCTCCATCTAGCGGCACAGATATGTAATGACGATAAAAAAGTCTAGACCTCGATTACATGACGACTCCCATTTTTGAGAATATGATTTCTAGAATAAATTATCGTCCTATATTCGGGCCAATACGGTATGTACCACATATGCTAAATCGTGTCATCCGTTGGTACTGATGGAAAACAATAAGTTAAACAAGAACTGCACGTCACATGAATGTAACATTTGTTGCCATGACTCCACTAAATTTGCCTCTTTCCCAGTCACGAAAGATGAAGATCTTTTTTTGGCGCCAAGTTGCATTAACGCGTCATTTCATATTGCTTTTTAATTTAACTGACTACATTTACATGGACAACAATACTCTGACTATTGACCTTAATGTAATTGAGACAATATTGCGTTTCAGATGTTTAAATTATTACATTTTAAGACATTCACTCCATCCATCCACAATCCACCTCATGTCCAAAGTTTTTTCCTGAATTCAAAATAGCAACACCAAAAACAAATTCACGTTGTAACCTCAAAGGTCACACTTTTGTGAGCATTTTGTCTTAGATCATGCAAAAGCTTCAAGTACAGCTTCTTATGTTCTCAGAAGAAAGTGTGACCGGGCAGAGCAACAACGAGACTAACGTCAACTTGCCACGAGTAGAAACACGAGTGAATGACTGTTTCCAGCTTTGCAGCAAAAACCTGTTGATCCGTTGTGTTATTGGCATTTCTGCAGCCATCTGGGTTGTTTTTTGAGCAGTGGCTCATGGATGCTCCTGCATGACTCACACGAAAACTACCCTTGTTAAATTCTGATTGGTTCTGTACTTCTTTACCAGGGGAAATAGCTGCTAATGGGAGGGGTGGCAGACCAATATCATGAGAGAGAATTTTCCCAAAGTGAACGAGTGTGTCTGGCCAGGCGAAATGGTCCCAGCCTCTCTATCAAGTCTTCAGCAGAACCCAGGGCCCGTCTGCGCCTGTGGTTTCCTATCACTATTAACTAACAACACATTGAGGTTTGCATCTGGATTATGACATGGATCATAATGACAGCGCATAAGTGTGTCGTGTCATTTCTCTTTTTTCTTTCCCCCACCTCTTTCATCTGCATACTATTCACGTAGATTATAGTTATAATCCACTCCTTGATTCCCCCCCCCCCCTACACACACACCTCATTTGGACTGCCATGCACACCTTCTTAAACAGCAGGACCACTGCATATGTTTAACTGGAAGAACTCACAGACTGAAACAATCCCTCTCCTCAAAACACACCACCCTGTCCAGATCCCCTCACAATTAGCAGCCCACGGTCAGAAAAGTTATAGTTAAAATAAGCAGCCCGGAGTCAAAGCAAACACATGCGGGCAAAGAGTGCCAAACCCGCCACAAGCCGCCAAGTGCAATATTTTCGGGGTTCTTTGTTATACCGATGCTGCAGCGGAGATGGTAGTTGTGATCTCATCTGCTAAATATTGTTTTTGCCGCGTTAGGCTACAGGCTACTTTCCCCCCTTGTTCTGCACACACAAATGGTGTGTATTCCCTGTGCCAGGTCTATAAATTAATGTTTTTCTGGGGGGGATTGTTGCTTGGGAAAGAGAGTGAAGGAAGGGGAAAAGAAGAGGTGAGGAGGGGTGGGGCGGTTGTTGGGCTCAAGGGGGGGTTAGTGGCCGGGGGCCAATTAAAATACAGATGTCTGACTGTCGGTGTAATTCCATTCAGCCATGATTTACATTTAGAGCAGTCACCAAGGCCTGCCACTCTGCGCTCACACAGGAAATCGAAGCTGACTCCGACCTAATGAGAAAAGTGAACCTCCCGAACTTTTATGAGACTCTCGTCTGAGAGAAGCCCTGCAACTTTGCCCATAATATGAAAGCCCTTTCAGCTAATCACCCATTGACAGGGGAGACCAGTGCATTAGGTACATTAGGAGCTCAGAAACCAATTTCACTTCGTGCTGCTGGCGTGAAAAATTGCATGGCGGAGAAGGCGTCCTTTGTTAATGCTCTAACTTGGCATCCTGTGCTAACAATAATCCCTCATTTACACCAACATTATCTGATTGTATAACATTTTCCTGAGCTGAATGACAAAAAAGGCTTTTTTTTTTTTTTTGTTCTTTTCAATTGTTATCCACTCATCACTATAGAATTAGATCTACTTTGTACATTGAATCTTAATTTGGGTCTGCACAGCCTCATTGCTTAAAAAACAAGGGTTCGCCTGCATGTGTGGGCGGGAAGTTGTGTGAAGGCCTGAAAATATTACAGATGAAAACACACAAGGCTAGGGTTATTTTTGGATATTTAATTTGACATAAAAAGGAAATGAATAGAAAAATATGTAATTTTGAGAATTCCTTGTGTTTTCCTGCTGAAAGCATAGATTATATAAAACAAACTGGACAAACCGTATGTGACGTCACTCATGAGTGATGAGAATGAAACTAAATCAGGTTTCAAACTAGCTAAAAATCACAAAAACAAACAAGCCCAACAACAGAGATGAAACTTGCGATTTACACCCTGAGTCTGGAGGTCTCTGGACCTCTGTGAGAAGCTCGGTCAGCCATTAGCTAGCAGTCTGGTTAGTCAGCCTGGAAGGGTCCAGGCCAACCTGGAGGGTGGATCAGCTGGAGCAGCTTGGTGCTCTGGTTGCTGCCAGGAGTGTAATAACGCTATTATATATATATATTATATATATATATTATAGATATTTTTGCTGCCAGGGCTAGCAGTCAATGATCTGGAGACTGGTTCCCCCCAGTAACGGTAGCTGCTGCCTGCTACTTAGCTAAGCTCTGGCCAATCCAAAGCCAGTTGTTGTGGTCTTTTGGGACAAGAAACAGTACAAAAACTCATATGATTTGTAAAATAAGTCTTCCTATGCTCCGCTAGGTCTTTAATTACAATTCAGTGATGACAACTATCTGTTAACACTAACATTGAAACTGGTGTCACTGAAAAAAAAAAAAAAAGTAAGTAGATATTTGAAGAACTGCAATTACAAATTGGCTTCAATTAGGTAAACTGGTTGTTGCCCCTCAACTTGTCAGGCTGATTTACGCTGACAAGCAACCAGGAACCAGTTGCTAGTTAGCGCAGATCAGCCTGACAAGTTAGTAAACCTTGTTTCATAAATTAGCCCACTGGTTTGTATTTGTTATTTTTTAAATGATTAAAATATCTATACAGATAAAAGAAATTTGCAAGAATGTTTCGTAATTTGAAAAGTGCTGTCATGACCTGCGCTGAGTCATGCTAGTTGCTTAGTTGTGCCCTTCTACATCCAGCTGAAGCTAACTGTATTGCATACCACACATGGTACTGGATTTAGTCTTCAATATTAAGCAGAAGTAATGAAAGTATATCTCTTTCAACAAAAAAAAATACTAAAAATCCTCTTAAAATTCAAAATAGATGCATTCAAGCTATTTTTGAGAGGTGTCTGTACACAATGATACACCAAGCATTTATGTAATTGATTGTACAGCGTGCACACACACAGACACAAAAAAAAACAGTGTTCTCCTTTAAAATGGAGTGATGGTTTGACTTTTATAGGCACTTAGTTACAGCATCCATTTAGCCAGAACAAGGCCACATAAAGCTCGGTGAGTGCTCACTTTGCTGTGCTCGTCAATGACAGCAATCCTGTATATGGAGGGGAGCAGGAAGTGTTCGGTATGTGGCTGTAACTCACATCACATCAGTGCTTTACTGTAATATCTATGTCCAACAAATGCCTTGACAGACTACCCTGGCCGAAGCACTTTTGTGGTTTACACCCAGCTCCCCTGTGCAAATCTTCCTTTTGATTCTTTTTTTATAAGGAAAGGTCAGCATAGCAGTGATTTATTAAATGTTCTACTGTAAAGTCAATATGGTTATCCATCAATGGAAGAAGAAAAACAAAACACAAAGCGAGGCTGAGATCTGGGTATTTATTCAACAAATATTTAGCAATTAAATATACAGGAAAGTCTTTAAATCATCAGTTAAAACAATAGAAGTTCAGCCAGTTGTCAGTATGCTGATAGCTGATGGCATTTTTTTAAATTTAGAGCTCCTTTCTATCTGGTTTATAAGACCTTCCTCAGCGCACAATCACTGTTACGGGTGTGTTGCTCAGACATTCCTCTGCCACACATCCATCTGTAATAAACAGGATGTTCTCCGCGGACAATGAGGGCAGGAAGCAGGTTTCTGACAACTCGTCCCCAGAGAGCTGACCCAGGCGATGGTGGCACTTTTACCCGACATAGTCAAGATGTGCACGTTGTCTTCAGAAAAGATAGGAAGCGCCTAATGCAAATGGAATTCAGAGCTCACCTTCAAACAATACTTCTGCCCTAACCTCTGATGTAAATCATCCGAGGCTTTCACTTGATACAGAGAACAAAGACAGGAGACCTTAAGTGGTATTTTCTTCTTCGCCGTCAGGGGAGAGAAACTGAATATGCTTACCGAGCCCGGGTGCTCGCAGAAGTATCAATGAGGGAGAAACACAAAAACAGCTAAAGTCGTGGAACTTCTGCCCGGGCCTCGCCGCTGCAGACGTGAACAAATGACCTCTTGTGGGATTTTCCCTGCGTTGCACATTCCTGCATGTGGGCGGCATGCGGGATTAACACAAACGGGTAACTTGTCTTCTTGATCAAGAAGGAGAGCGGCTTCATTG
Source organism: Hirundichthys speculiger (assembly GCA_018398805.1). Classification (NCBI taxonomy): domain Eukaryota; kingdom Metazoa; phylum Chordata; class Actinopteri; order Beloniformes; family Exocoetidae; genus Hirundichthys; species Hirundichthys speculiger. The sequence continues at coordinate 808,366 of JAGFBZ010002129.1, forward strand.
CGGGAAGCCAGTCTCTGAAAATAATACGACCCCTTCGGATGGATGAACCGAGGGCCCGCTTTGGCACGGCACCGCCACATGCGAGGCCCTTGGCGTTTTCCCTCTCCTTGCTCTCCCCAGACAGACAGTGACGGCGGTGGGAATGGGCGGCGGGAAGGCACTTCAGAAGCAGGCCTCTTCTCTAATAAAAGGGCTGATCAAACATGTTCTCTGCCTGTGAAAGAAAATATTATTGCAGGGAACGGCCTAACAGGGTGATGTAGGGGGGGGGGGTTAGAAAGTGCCAGCTGGGTTGTCCAATGCGATCGCTCTGATTTGGTTTCAGGGTCCATTGCTGTAAATTAAAAACAAATGTACAGCGTTTGATGCTCCACCACACGTGGATTTTCATTGGTTTTTTTTTTTCTTTCAGGTTTTCTTGCTTTTTCTTTCTTTCTTTTCCCCATCAGTGCTGCTCTGGCTGCTCCTGAAGATGGAAACTCGCATTCCTCGTCTCAACAACAGCAAACACAAAAAAAGCACACACAAACATCGTCTTGTCTCTCCAAATCGTACGGTTTGTGGCAACAAACAGAAAAACTGTGGAAACAAACTCTTTAGCCGCCCTCTTGGGAGCCAGAAATAGGAAATGTGTAATTAGAAAATAAATCTACTGCTGTTTTTCCTGGAGATGTTATGGAGACGGTCCGGGAAGGTGTTACGGAGTTTAATATAAAATGACTTTTAACTGGCAACTTGGGCGTTTTTATTCTTTTTCTTTCCTATGTATTCATATTATGTCAGTGCTTATTATGCAAATACGCACACACAAGCACACGCGTGCAGAAAGTACAGTTCGCTGACTGTGCAGGACGGTGGTGGTGATGCGTTCTCGGCGGCAGAAACACGTGTTGTTCCGCGCACAGCGGGATGACATCATCCCCCCCCGTGGCACTAATGATCGGGCGACCGCCCCCCTGCCTGGCGATGCCGTCTGGCGCGCAGATGCGCAGCAGACCGTTTCCTCACACGTCCTCCAGTGTTTGACTACTGTACTCTCTTTATTGACGGCGCTAACCGGAGGGCCCGGGCCCGGGAAGGCCAGACGCAGTCGGGCCGAACGGCGCTCAGCACAAGACTGTATTATCTCAGCAATCTGAATCCAATTAATGGCAAACCCACGCAGGGTTCAAGCACCAGAGGGGAGGAGGATGTGTGTGTGTGTGGGGGGGGGCAATGGAAATATATTTATATATATATATATATATATATATATATATATATATATATATATATATATATAGTCTTTCCTGCGTTTTATCAAGTTCTTACTCCTTTTGTGTCTTTCAACAACGTGTAGGCTCCAAGGCTAGCCTTTATCGAGTGAATTCAAACTCCCCGGAGCACCGCAGAGGCCGTCAAGGGGGCCCCACCCTTTTTGTTTCATCTCGGGGTCAAAAGTGTGGCGGGGACTCACTTCTCACTTGAAAACAAAGACATGTTTTCGCGAACATTGTCTTCTCTTGTTTTATCCTCCGCTGATAAAAGGACACGGCCATCCGAACGCAGTGGAACAGACGAGGCAGTGACAGCCGGGGATCGGCTGTGCTGCAGCAGGATATGGTAATGCGAACCAAATGAGTCTCATACGGATGCTGAGTGGCCCTCGAGACAGATCCCTTCCTATGAAAAGGGTGTTGAAACATACAGTAATTGCTTTCAGTGTCGTTTGGCAACAGCGAACCTCCTGACTCCAGGAGCTTTTTATAGACGGGGTAATTCTCCATTATTCTGCCAACGATACATTTCAGACATGAGGTGAAGAGATGGGGAGAGGATGGAGGAAAACCGGGCCGGTGAGAAGTGATAAAAACAAAATGGATAAATGGGTGGGGGGGGGGGTGGCGGGGGCTTCTAATGGAAATATTTCACTTGCTGTTTTGGTTGTGGCGCAGGAGCGGCGCTGTGACTGCAGGCTCTCTTCCTTCATATTCATCCCTCATAAATATTTGGTTATTGCGCTGGAAGCTGTGTGTACGACAATTAAGGTGCCGAGGCATCAAACAGGCAGACAAAAACAACAAACATGGCTGCCTTTTGTCTCGTAGCTGCGAACATCAGGGACACAACAGATGGCGAGTTGAGAAAACGAACGTCGGCGTCGTCGCGGCAGCTTCTCAACTCATTGTCGCCTGTCTTTTCCACGTCTTCGACACGCAAATGAGAATTCCCGTGCCGACTGTCTCCAGATGAGACTGTCAGCCTCCTTTTCATTGCAAACTGATTTGTGATGAGATTTTGACACCGAATGGCCGCCGTGAATCACGGGGCGACCGACAGGTTGCTGACGGATGAAGTGTCTCCACTCCCGCCTCACCTCCCGAGTGCTCGCGCTCAGACGGCTCACCTTGTGAGGGACCACCTTTATGGTTCCAATCATAATGCAATCAGGACAACGTCAGTGGTCAGAAATATGTCTCATCACAGCTTGAAAGAGAAAATCTCATTGCACGTCGTGATTTATTGGTCTGGCTGTGTAGAAGTTTTCACAACGAGAGCGCGGGGGTCTGCGCTGTAGCACAGCGGCTCAAATAATCATAAATTTGAATCACTACTCTCTGCCTTTCCATGAAAACTTCTGCAGACCTGGCGCTGAAGTATGTATTTTTACTTGCTTTATTTTCTGTTTTTTAAAGAATGACATCGGGAATGGAGAGCAGAAATGCATGGCAGCCTTCTCTCAGGCTGCGGTTACGGCTGACTGAAGTGGAGCTCCTCCTGAAATGCACACTGGGGAGCCCCGGAGGCTCGAGGAGAGAAATGGAGCGTTCAGAACTTTTTAAAATCAAGTCATACATTCAGATAGTGTTTGGGACAGACGCCGTTGAGAGATGTGCCGGCAGGTCAGTCCATCTTCACTCGGCTTGCGACTGTACAAGATTTTCACAGTACAGTAACCCTGTCAAGAAATATTATAGTTTCTGGTATTACGCAATTATTATTTTTATCAGTGCATTTACACAGAGCTCAAACTGTGGGAAAAAAAAAAAAAAAAAGATCTAGTGCTGGAGGATTGTCCTTCTTTCTGTGACATGTTGGGGGAATATAAAATGAAGAACCCCTGACCAGTTTCTTCTCGCTGTCTCATAATGTAATGATCAAATTTAAACAAAGGGGCTCTTTTCAGTGAGAGGAAATGAAGTGTACCCCTGGCAAAGAAACTCTTGTGTTTGATTTATGCTAAATGTCACCCCTTCTTTCAAATTACAAATCACCACTGTGATGCTTCTATAAAAGCTGTTAAAGCTGGTGAGTTCTGAGTATCCAAGCAGGCTGTACGAGTACCCGCCATCTGCCAAATGCCATGATATCTTTTAGTGGTACGTCACTCTGCAAGCCACTGCAGCTGATACGTGAAACAATTAAACAAAACCAAAAGAAAATTTTTTTTTTTTTAAATTCTAAAAAGGAGAACGGATCTCCCGTGGTGGCTGTGATCCAAATCATGTACTTGCGCACACATGCCTGCTATTTTTACAGCATAAGTGCATTCACACTGACAGTTCTGCTTTTTTGAAGTACACTACACGTATCCACAGGGCCGTCGGACAGGGGGTAAAAGTTACACAGCCTTGGGGGGGCCCATGGCAGAGGGGGGCCCACGGGACGCTAAGGGGGAAAAAATTATATATTGAATATATTAGTTAATACCAAAACTAAATTTTGTGACAGATGTTGATCATAATGCAAACTTGGTGGGCCCTATATTAAATGGCATATTGTTGTAATCCAAAAACCTTAAGTCTGTGGTGGTGATGGGGGGGGGGTTGGGGGCCCACCAAGACCTCCTTTGTAGGGGCCCAGAATTTGGTGCTACGGCCCTGCGTATCCAAATGGTGCACTCAAATCAGGAAACCTAGAGTGGAACGCTGGATACTTCATGCATTGTATGAAGTGCATACATGCATGCACTTTAGTGGTGGGACACATTTCCCCTACATTTTTTTTAAAAAAATTTAAAAAGACAATTGCAGTCCATCGTTGGTGCCGACAAAGGAGCAGGAAAAAACATGGGAGATTAGACACATAACATAGAAAACTTTGTTAATTTTGTTTAGAATTTACAGTCAATGAAAAGCCAAATGTTGGCGATAACATGGCGGTAACTCAGATAAAGCAGCTGAAAAAGAAGCCTGGCCATTATCATCAGACCTATAGGCATGCTGCGATTTTTGAAAAAATCTATTTAAAATGGATTTTTAAAAATACAATTCAAATCGATTTAATTAAGCTATGAATCACGATGTGGCCTCCAGGCCAGCAGAGGGCAGACTCGAGTTAAACTACGTTCTTGTGCAACGTCATTATATGTCGGCGCTACATGTGACGTAGCACACCTAGCGCCGCTCCAGCTAAGGAAGGCGAGGTGCGCAGTGTCCGATGCAGATTAAAAACGAACCAGCGAGCAGAGAGCAACGGGAGAAAAGAAAAGCGTGAGTCATGGTGGGTGTTGAACTCCAATTTTTGTTCAGACAAAATAAATATGCCTTAGTTTGTGCCTGGCTTATCTACCTCAGGAATTCAAAAAAATGCATTTTCTGATGCATTATTGATTTGGAAAGAATGTAAGAGAAGACCAGTTTTGTATTGTTTGTATAATGCCTTAGTTTATGCCTGGCTTAAAGTAGAGTTGATTTGTTATGTACTAAAGGAAAAAAAATGCTGTACTGATTTATTGAAAAGAGGACATTAGGCCTATTGTAAAAAACAGGATTTGACAGATTTGAGAGTTGATAAAACAGTTTCCACTTTCCATCCATTTGCTATGCAGATAAAGAGGATAAGAAAAAAGTATTGTAAAACAGAAAAAAGAAGAAGAGTACTGATACAATTCTTTTTGTCATTTGCTGCTAGTTCTAATTTACAGTATTGAAAAGAGCTTAAAGAGAAAATACTACAGTGTTGGTCAAAAAGAAAAGGCTGGATTTGTGTAAGAGAAGTAAAAATAAAAAAAATAGTCATTTTCCTGTAAATTAATTTTGTGTTGTACAATTCGAATCGTGAGTCGTATCATGATTCCTATTCGTATCGTGAACCCTGAATCGTGATTCGTGAGTATCGTGAGCAGTGCTTGACACTGACACCGGCCAACCGGCCAAATGCAGGTAAAATTGGCTGTGGCTAGTAACAATTTCTGTCTCACAAGCAACTTTGGCTGGTAACTTATTCTTTGATATGACACATCACAATAAATGTACCAATTGTTTGTATTTAAAATGTAAATGCAAGAATATTGTGAAGAAGAAAAAAAACTGACAGCAAAACTGTGGCTATCATAAAGACTAAATGGCTAATGACTGAGGAAAAACACTAGCCACAGTGGCTGGTGAGCCAAAAAGTTAGCGTCAAGCCCTGATCGTGAGTATCGTGAGTATTGTGAGTTGAGTGAATCGTGGCATGCCAATTAAGACCACAATGACACATCTATTTAAACAGCGCTCCTTCACACTCTGCTTTTGTAACAGCGCACTGTATGTAGTACAGTATGTGTGAATCACGATAACATGCCATCTAAAAGATGGGTTGTTTTATGTACCTGGACATTTTACACAATAATGGGATCAACAGTTGAATATAACAACTAATTAAAACACCACAATTTCTTTTTAGTCTAAATTAAAAGGAAAAACAAGAGCTGTCACTTTTTGTCTTTCTTTACATAAAAACAATATGACATTACATTACAGGAGTTACAAGATGCATTGAACCAATGAAAACCCAGGAGGACAGAAAAGGGAAACATAAAGTGTTTTTAATGAAAGGTGGGTCAGTCCCATGGCTGGTTTATTTATAACACAAGCTAGATGGTGTTGTGCTTGGTGTGCCATCAGTACACTTGAGAATCAAACAAAACAAACTGCTCTAACTGCTGGGACAAAAATCCTGTAATTGGAAAAGAAAACACAAATCATCTCCACGCCACATCTATTTGAAGAAAATCATCCAGGGAACGTGAGCACCTGAGGAAACAGCTGCCATGAAGAAGTCTGAAGACAGTACAGATGGAGAAGATGACCACTGATCCTCTGTAGAAATTCCCACATAACTGGGGAAAAAGGGGCAGCATCGATAGCATCCACCCACCACTGCCGCCAAAAAAAAAGTTAATTTCCAACACTGGTTTCTATGCATCTTCAACAGCACTACTGCGAATAATTTTAGAAGTTACAGTACAGGTTTTACCTCCATTTTTATTTCACTGCTGGCTGCCCATAATGACCTGACAAGCTGTTTGAATCTCATGAGTCACAGAATGCATAACACTACTTTAGCATACTGATGTGTGACGTCCTTCAAAGGCTGCTGAAGGCCAGTAGAGGTCAGAACCACAGAACATGACATGTAAGGTGGCAGCACTCATACTCATCCGGGGTTTTTCGGATCTGTCCTGGTGACTTCTTCTGGTTATTCCAGGCAAAGTAAACAGGATTGCTACTCTTGCTGCTTGTGTTCAAATGCAGTGTACAAATATGTCTTTTCTCAGGCTGTTGAAGTTGCATCAAGTAGATCTTTTGCTCCCTACCATAACCCAAAATGTATTGCATGACTAGCTTATGACACATGGTTGGCGGCATGGCGAATGTACTGCTGTCCGCTTCCAGTCTGAAAGAAATCAAATGCAAGCACCATTGGCAATGCGTCTCAATTTCCTCTAGTAAGTTGTAAAACAAAAATGCAATTTCTGGCTCCATCTTATGAGACAGATGAGATACTGCCAACCCCAACCCAATCTCAAGGTCTGTGAGAGAATTAGCAACCAGCACTGATGAAGTAAACAGGAAGTTCTCCAAAGGCGAGACATCTCATTTTACTGACACTCAAAGTTTGGCCTCAGCAGTCTACGAATGACACGACTTCCTGTGTTTCCTCTGAAGGATAAAGCTACTGAGTTAAGACTGAGCTTAGATCAATGTTAGCAGCTTTGTGAAACTGCGGTGTTCACTAACTAATCATGTCGCCATGCTAAGTGACAGTGCTAGCAAGTAGCTAAGCAAGTCTGTGTAGCAACTAAACCGGTCGTCTATGAACGTAACTATGTTGTAGCTGATGTTTATACTTGTTTGTTACTCTGTAATGACACTACTAAACACTAGGTGGAGGTACAGTTATGTTCTGGAGTAATTTATATAGCTTTGGATTTTTTCCCTTTATGTAGCTCTGAAATGACAACAGAGCAAGTGGAGCATATTTGTTTCTGAGTTAGAAATGATAAATGTTGAGCAACGGTCATTTTTTCTGACATTACAGCAATCGGTCTTTCTCTTGGCTTGAATATGACAGTGAAGAAGTAGTTGGTGGAAACATGTAGAGGAAAATACAGCTAGCTCGTTTGTTGTGGTTCATGTCAACTCAAAGCAAAGTTACATTTTCAGGGAGGTACACATCAGGCTACAGCGGACATATGTTGCTAGTTCGATTTAGAGGCATAAATCAGCCATAACAGGATTACCATGTTCGGAAATCTCATTGTTCTATTAAGATTGACAAGCTGAGAAACTGAATAGAAATGGAAATCTTTTACATTTGCTGTGCAGGGATTTGGCCACAAGGTTAAATTTTGGGGGATACTGTAATTACTCTTTGAAAAGTCACCAGATGTGTTATGTGCATTCGTGAGGGCGCATTAAAGAGTGTGCATACCTTCATACTAAAACATTCAATATCTGTGGAGACATTCCTAACAAAACCACGAATGGGAACCTTAAAGTAGCACTATGAGAAACATTAATGGATCGCCGGCGATCAGCGGGATCCATCCTCTGTGGACCATGAATCTCTGCACCAAATTACGCTGCAGTGAGACCTGCATTTGTTTAGATGTTTCAGTCCGGACCAAACTGTGTTTACCATCCCCACAGACGCATTACTGGCGAGGCTCCGGGGACGGAAACAGAACACCCCAACCAATTTTAGCTGACTTTAAAATGTACTGAAAACATTTTCAAACCTTCCCTCCGGGGCTGCATTTGTTATGCCGCTTAGCTTAAGTTTCACAATTGGCGGATTGCATGAATATTTAGTTTGAGAATCTTCACTGAAGTTACAACCGCCTATGTGCTTTTGAATTTTAATAGGTTAAAACGCCAGTCTCCCAAGACTATTGTTGGTATCGGTTTTGTCACTGGCGCTACAACGCGTCCCGACTCAGACTCTGAGAAGAAAAATTAAGTCGCATTAGGTATTCTCAGTCTGTCTATTTAAGCCAAATGAGTAAAAAGACCCCAGGGTGGAGATGGTAAACCCAGCTTAATATCTCAGTTTTTTTTTTTTTTTTTTTTTTCCTGAGAGCACCCTTCTATTAAAATAGACGCCAATACTTTGAGTGCAACGCTGGCTCAAGGCTGCTCTCTCAGACATCTCCTCAGCCGTTCTGAAAACTGAGACAGACATTAACTCCTTTTTCGCATTCCTTAATGTTTCACATCTCCTCACTTGCCTGTCGAATATTAGGGAGGAAATGATGGAATATTAGAGAAGACTCCACAAGTCCTGGCTGCTTGTTACACAGTTGTTAAGGCTTCCACAGCGGCCCAGAAAATGATTGTGCTATTCTGGATGAGAAGGAGAAAAGTGGAACAATGTTTGTCAGAGAGATTAGCCGAACGTAAACAAGGAAAACTGCGCGAGTGAGAAGCCGCTCACAAACCATTTGACTGCTGGCTGAAATGTAAAGTTGACCAGACTGCCATTCAGATTTTAAAAAAAATAAAAAAATAAAAAAAGTTAATCTTTTGGGCTCTAAGGATCTGAGCGCGATCCAGGTAACCAGATACCCAACTATCGAAACACAGCAATCCAAATGGCTTTAAGGCGGAAGACAGAAACCACTGTTGAAAGTCAAATTTCCTGACAGTTCATGGAAGAAATGACTCACTCCAGCTGGCTGTTTATCTCCATTTACTTAATTACTTTCTCTTATTCTTTTCTTCCAAGCAGCTTTTTTCTTATCTGCCCAAGAAGTTACAGTTACTAGTAAAACAAATACAAAAAAAAAAAACCCCTTAAGTAAATGTTATTTCCCAACATATCCCTGTCGTAAATTTAAAGCCCACGTTCATGAGCGCTTGACGACAGTCCTCACGGCTTCCATCACGGAGCTGCTATCTCCCCTGCACTTTATTGCTCCCAGATGCTATAAAGCTCTGGAGCCTTGTTGTCACCGGAGGTGGCGATTAAAATCACATGACGCCTCCATTCACCCTGACAGTCAGTCAGATCAGACGTACGCTATCATAAACGCTATCTTATCGGCGCTCGTCTCTTTCAGGGCGCTTCGGCTGCTTCTCCTCCTCCGCACACGCTTTCAAACGCACCGCAGATTCTCTCATTTCTCCCGCCGTTTGACAAATGACGGCCTTGTATTTGTTTCTGCGTTTAGTTTTAACGTATGTGTGCGTGCGGGGCGACGTGCCGGCAGGGAGCCGTGTGTTTCTGGGGGAGTTTAAGCTAGCATATGTGCAAGTTGGAGCGTTTTTTTTTTTTTTTTTTTCTCCGCGGGAGGACCGTACAAATGAGTTTGTGTAGGCTTTCTATTTCCTGTCAGGCTCCGTGGAAGCAGCGTCCATCAGGCGGGCGGGGAGGCTCTGCTGTGGGCTCACAGAGTGTTGGTTCAGGCCTGCAGGGAGGGGAGCGCTCAGACTTACTTAATCACAGCACAAATGCCTTTATTCATCCTCAGAACAGTGCAATTAATTTCAGTGCCTGTGTCAGAACCTTCGGGGAAATCTGACCTGTTATTGCCTCTCGGAGTCGTGCATGTGCTTTCTCTCGCTCTTTCTATCAGACAGACATTCAAAACTAATTTCAAGGCTAATGCTGTATTCACATTCAAGTCTCTCTGAAATTGCTTGGTTATATACAGTGGGAACAACAGAGCTATTCATCTCATAATGTATAAAAACTAAAAGGAGTAGTTAAAAAGTAATTGAAATTCCAGGAACACTTGGAGAATGGATCAGTATTCACCGGGTAAAGCTGGTTTTATTCCTCTGTTTAAATTATTTTAAATAAATCCCACGAAAGGCAGTAATCAGCCTTGGTTTACTCCCAAATACTTTTATTCCTTTTTAGCATGTTTGCTCCTAATTTGACAGTTAATCCTGAAAATTAGTGAGAATATAGTTGTGTATGTACAAATAGTTGGTCTGGAACTTTTTTTTTAATGTCAGTTAATTCATCAATGAATCTGTTTAAGCCTTTTTCACCCTAAATTACCAGGAAACCTCGTGATTACTCCTTCACATCTTGCTTCGTTCTCCAAATTCACAAAAATTACCCTGGAAAGTAGTTTTGTAACCTGAACCGTAAATTCGTACCTCTACTTACGGACGTTTCCATGTAAATGTCCTAATCTTCAGGTTCCAATCCCCCAACGGGAAAATTATTGCCTCTTTTTAAAAAAATTTCAGGATCTGAAAGGCAAAATACAGAAGGCGCTGCTCCTCGCAAGCTCCAGAGTTACCGAACGAAATACATTGTCGGCTCTGATCTAGGTTTGAAAAGCGGTGCGTCCGAGCTGCTTTGCCATTGGCTATCGCTCAGCATCTTCCTGGAATCCCATTTGGCTAGGAGGGCCCCTGGTCGTATGAGCGTAACCCAGCAACCAAGGTAAAAACAGTTTCTTCCTCCACAAGGAGGTTTTTTTTTTGCCGGCGTTTATCCTGTCGGTTTGTATCAAATAACCATCCATAACTTTTTGGAGTGGATTTTGATAACAATTTTCAGGAGTTGTCAGAAATGTGAAAAGGAAGAACTGATTTCATTTTGGGTGTGATCCGGAAGAAATTCTGGATTCTGGATCACTTTCAAATTTTCGATAATTGTTGTGCTTGATGAGGTCTGGTGGAGGTCTGCGCTCTCCAAGTGCTAGTTCTAACATGTTTTTCTTACAGATTTTTATGTCATTTCATGTGTTAAACTCTGGGAGCTGCGAGTAGCAAAAAATGCGCGTACTGAATTTTGGGAGGTTTCGTATCCTGAAATTTCTTTCGTAACAAGGAAAACGCATCTCTACTTTGAGGCGTTTCGTAACCTGAAAATTTCGTATGTACAGACGTTCGTAAGTAGAATTACGACTATACATGTTTTCCCTACATTAAAGCAGCCTGGCCAGCCATCTTAATTCTCATCCTCTTCAAAACAACAGAATAGTTTGGTTCCTTTGATTTTTCAGGTGCAGTACCAAAGAAACTGCGTCTGGGAGCCATTGGATAGGTATGCAACGAGAGGAAATTAAGCTAGCATCAACAAAATACATTCAAAATGGCATAAAGTTGAGTAGAAACACCACTGTGTGAGTGTTCTCAGTTTTGCAAGGAAAAACTGTTGATCCAAGGTGCTATTAGCAATCCTGTAGCTATCGTGGCTGTTTTGAATAGTGGCTCATGACTCCGATATAAAGCTCAAGTCCCACCGGTGGTGGAATAGAAAGCCGCGTTAGCCACTTTGAATCGCCATCATTTAAGTCAATGAGAGTAGTTGCACCAAAAGCGCCCCTCTATTTGGTCTATTTTGGTGATTAGCTGCTGATAGACTGCGTCAGTTAACACATAGTGAGACACAAAAAGACAATCCAGCAAAATTTCAAAATAAAGGCACCACCAGCAGGCCCCGACTCATACATCGATATCATGTTATCCCGCCGAGACTGTGTGTAAACAATTCAGAGGGTTTCAGAAGACATTTGAACCATGTATGAGGAAATGCTCTGCCCATAAGTCGAAAAACACATTTTACATTCAGCCTTATATTTCTAGAAAGAACAAGACATGGTGAGATGTAAGTCTTCAAATGACCAGAATCACATCGTCTCAAATCTTCCAGGTGAGTTTGCTATCTCTTACGCATCCATCTGAGTGGGCGGTGCTTACAGGGGCTCAGCACCAAGTCGCTTTCTGTGGGACTTGAAGTTGCACCACAACCACTTTAAAACTGGATCACAGTACTTTCACGGTAACTGCATTGTGTGAGCCTGCCCCACTGTTACTGGTTTGGTGCATTCTGTACCAGTGGAAATGGCTGTGAATGGGAGGGATACCAGACTTATTTAATGATGAACAATTATCGTAAAGTGAATGGGTATGGCTGGCCGGGCCAACATTTGCTGGCATTATTCAGAAGTCTGAAGCAGAAGCTCTGAATATTGAATAAGGATATGAGTGCTGCCATGAATTCAGCCCGTCTAATTGTCCTCTGAGATTTTTGTCCTCTGATGGACTCCAATTCAAGAGCCTCTAGAGTCAGACTGCGGTCCAAAGTTAGTTTTGTGATTGCCAACTCGACAGTCTGTAGTTTTTGAATGAGAGCAAAAAGAAAGCTAAGAATATAACAGTAACAGAAAAAAAAAAACTGTTATAGAGAAGTGGATTTACACTGGACTGATAAGATCTCAGTGAAAGGCAATTTATAGTGGAACACGTCCAATTTGCATTTGATTAAGATTTCAGACAACCTCTGCAATTATTGGAAGTTATAAAAAGTTCCACTACTTATCCTTGTCCCATACAATTAGGCCTTTACTATGTTTTATAACTTTGCAGAAGGAACAAGTGCAGTGTCTGCTAATGCTATCAAATATACACCGTCTTTTAATGGCATTTATTTTTATGCTTTTATGAATAACACTGGACATATTTATGAAGCTTTTAATTACATACTAACCAAAAACATTAAGGGAAAAAAAAAAACGTTTTCATCCATAAAATCAATCATCCCATCCAAGGAACCTGGTTATTTAGGAAGCCATAAATGAGTTGAAGGAACATTATGAAATAAACTATCAGAATGTAGATTATGAATTTTATATATATGTTTAATGTTACTATGTTGCAAGCAATTAACCAGTTCCTTATTTTAGTTTAATGTACATGATTCTTTCCACTTACAGAATCTGTACGAAATGCGGAACAAGATGAGTTGTCTCGATGCTAATGCTAACGTTGCTAACGTGCTGCCATTGGAGAGAAAAAGCTGGTCTACAACAATTTCACTACATAGTCAAGCAACTAAAGAAGTTTGTTTTACAAAAGTTAGCACCTGGATGCTAGCAGCATACATGTTCACTCCAAAATCCACTGCTTGAGTTGAAAATTTTTCAACGCACACGAGGCAAATAAGGCTCCGAAAAACACCTAGAAGGAGCAGTTTTGCTACATCTGAGATTCCAATAGGAATGTATAAACGAGCAGACGTAGCACGTGAGTGCACAAAAGCAAGTGGAAACCAGGAGTGAGTGAAACCCAGTGGATAAGGCTTCATATAACCATAATATTCATTGTTAAAAGTTTCCTTTGTTTGTATGTCATACACATATGTCAAAAAGGAATATGAAAAAAAAAGTAAAAACAGCAATTAGGTCATGCAGCAGAAATCAATAGAACTAAAAGTCATGAATATTTTGAATTATTGTGCAATAAAGCATCTGTCTGTTCTTGATTTTGTCCCAGTCTGGGGTTGTGTTCAACATGCTAATCATTAAAGTGCATCTGCAAGCAGTAGTTTTGCTGTTTTTGTAATTCACATCAAGTGTTGTGGTTGATCAGCTCAGTGTTTAAAATTTATGTATCTCATCATGTGGACTTTTTGAAACATTTGTTTAAAGAGATGAAAAACTAAGAGAAGAAATTAAAGAATAGAAAAAGGGAGCAAATATAACTCTTTACTGCTTTGCACAAGAATTTCAGTTATTTTAAGTGTATGTCATCAAACACTGATACTGTCAAAAAAAACAAGGCCAGCTCCCATCTCCCACGTCGCCTCTGCGCTAAAACTGAATGTCTGATGCAAAACGTCCCAGAGCAAAGGGAATCATTCTGGATCCGGCTGAACAAAACTTTCCAAGCTTGCAGTATTTTTACAGCACCGTGCATGTGATCCTCCGGCTGAGTAGGAGAGGCGACTCTGATACATGAGCTCCCTGTGGACCTCCGAGCTACCGCGCTGTTTCTCAGGGTGAATCACAGATTGATTTTAACCTGAGAAAAAACAGACGCAGCCACAGCAGTTAGGAAAAACTGGGATAACATTCAGCTTTAATAACTGCCACAATAACCAGTGCTCTTTATGTTTAAGTGTTTCATGAGGGTCATATGAGGTTATTTAAACATGGTCATGTTATTTATGGAATATGAGATCCTGGAATTAATCAAAGCTAATGGCTGGGATAGTCGTATTGTTTATTTAATATACAGGAGAAATTTCATTCTATCATGCAATTGTGTTTTTGGAGGTGTTAGTCTAATGAGATTTTGTTTTTTCTTTCTTTCTTTCCCTTTTAACATCTGGATCTGGTGGTTGTAACACTTCAACGAGGACTTTTCGCCTTTTTTCCCCTTTTTCTTCTGTCTTCACATCAGAAAAAAAAAAAAAACACACACACCAGTGCTGATCTGGTCTCATTTTCAAAGCAACTTGAACTTTAAAACAGTGCCCCACATAATCGTCATTTTTTTTTTTTAATTTTGACTTTAAATGTTAATGCCTTGTTTTGCCTTGATGTTTTTAACTGTAAAATTGTATTTTCTTTCAGAGCATTTTGGTCAGCTTTATTGTTTTTTAATTTGTGCTACAGCCTAAACACATAACGCTGTGCTTCGCTGTGCAGTGACAATGAAGGAATTCAATTCAGTTTAACAAAACTGGGCATGAACATTTTAAGATACATAATGCTAACTGGCTAAATTAGCTGTGTTAGTTTCATACACTGCAGCTACCACACACCACTGCACTACAAAACCCTCACAATGATGATGCAACTTCTCTAAAACTAGATGTGGACCTTGAACTGGAACAATACTTTGACTCGTGACTGATAACAGTTCACAAAAACACACATACAGACATGTAACACATCCTGAAAAACAAACATTTAAAACAGGAGGTCCTGCTGCTGAGGTCCACCAGCATCCCTGTCCGCTACTCCAGGAGCTGGGAGAAATGGTGGATCATTCACATCACCACTGCTCCCAACCACCATTGAACCTTCCTTGCTGAAGTATGTTGGAACCCTCAGTCAATCATCCTGTGACTCGTGGTGGCGTTAGGCTTGTATATGTGAGGACTGGACGGTAGCTGACCAGCGAGTCCCAGCAGATCTCTGCTAGTCCTCGTTCCGGTAGAGAGGTTGGTCGAAATGAAGGTAAAGTAATATAAATTGTCACCCTTGGTTAATATAAGACTCACTGCTGCTCGTTCCACCTTTTTGCAGCATGGCGCCAAAATCTATGCTTGTATTACATTGTAACTACAATTCACGTCACCTTCCATTCAGTTCTGTTTTTTTGTACCATAGGGTCAATTGATAGCAAACGACATCTCAGGACACACTGAGAAACCAAAGAGAGCAGCAAGTCCCAATTAAATTACAGTACATTTCAATTCAATTATAATACAATGATATTCCAGATTCCTTCCATCACCCATCCATCCATTAGATGGATGGGTGAGCTGTTTCATCTGTCATCAGGTGGGCTTCCAACTGGACAGTTTGCTACTCCATCACAGGGCACAAACAAGACCAACAACCATGAAAACTTGTACTTCTCAATTCCATTTAATTCTCTATAAATGTATTCATGTCATCACAATTCTTAAAAAGCAGCCCAACGTACACTATATTGCCAAACTCACCTAACTCACCTGCCTTGACTCACATATGAACTTTAGTTCATCCCATTCCAAATCAATATGACGTGGGTCTACCCTTTGCAGCTAGAACAGCTTCAACTCTTCTAGGAAGGCTGTCCACAAGGTTTAGGAGTGTGTTTAAGGGGATTTTTGACCATTCTTCCTGAAGAACATTTGTGAGGTCAAACACTGATGTTGGACCAGAAGGTCTGGTTCTCAGTCTCTGCTCTAATTCATCCCAAAGGTCTTCTATCAGGTTGAGGTCAGGACTCTGTGCAGGCCAGTCAAGTTCATCCACACCAGACTCATCCATCCATGTCTTTATGGACCTTGCTTTGTGCACTGGTCTTCACCGGTCCTCTCTGTCAGTATATTCTAACATCTTTTTTAACATCTTAACTCCTGATTCCATCAGAGAGGACTAAAATGTTTAATTAGTGACAGTAACATGAAGATTGTTAAACAAATATAAATTTATACACTCATAAATGCTTAAGCTTATTCATGTATGGCAATATACCAACCACATACAAATGTATGCACATATCCACGCATGTACACACTTCATCCACACATACTAGTATTCATAAACGTGTCCGCACGTGTGCCTATATGTACACCTATACATATGCGCGTGCATGTCCACGCCCATATACACTCACCCGTACTTACACATGCAAACACATGGGGACACCTTAACACATACAGACATGTGTAAACATAAACACACATAATTACCCAATGTGTACATTTTCCAACTTTATTATCTATACCGTGAAGTAACACGTAATATATACTATAAAAGATGGAGAATTTTTATTCTTAGCATTGTTTATGTATGAATAAAAGTATGCTTTTATATGCCTAAACACAGACGTTTACAAGAATTTAAATATGTATTCATAATTCTATGCCACATCTATATAAACAAGCAGACACATATCTAGATAAACACTCTTATTATGATTATTAGACTATCAATGTTGGTAAATAAAGGTATTTTTGAGCTGCTAAAACCAAAGAATAAGAGTGATTATGTCAATAGTACCTATTACCTCTACTATTGAAGATGAACAAAGTACCAAAGAAATTGTCACCACTATTACCATCACCACCATCATTATCTTAGTTCGTCTCAAATCTTCCCACAGGTGAGAAAACACCAGCTAACACCCCCCCCTCCCCCCAGACTGGCCCGAAAGGAGCCTAAGGTCCAGGGGCAAACACCCCTAGGGCATATGTCCACCGACAGGGGGGCCAGGTAATGGTACCCAGAAGGCCAGAACCGCAATTATACACCTGTGGTCATGGAAGTGATTGGAACACCTGATTCTTATCATTTGGATGGATGAGCAAATACTTTTTGAAATATAGTGTATTTCACCAAACCTTCATTTAACTTCACTTCAGGTCCTTCATGAGTGTGTGGAGGACACTGGAGTTTGTGGAGGACAGTGGACAACAGTGGAGAGGAGGAACTCCCTGGACTGTTATGACTTCCAATAACCAGCCAATAAGGGAAGATTTGTAGCTGTTTATTGCTATAATTCATAGTCCTTATACTGGTTCTGCAACTTTGCCTATTTCAATTTGCTTAAAATAAATTTAATTCAATTTCAGGATGTTAAATATTTACACCAGGTCCTGGAGTGTTTTGCTCCACTCTCTACGAGTGCCAGCAGTCCGTTTGGAGACAGAAGAACAAGTATCAACAAGAGGCTGTGTGTGATTGTGTGTGTGTGTGTGTGTGTGTGGGGGGGGGGGGGGGGGGGGGGGAGGTAGCCGTGACAGTGGACGTCCAGATCTGCTGTGAGCATGTGTCTGCGTGCACACGAGCATGTGTGTGTCTGCTACTTATTAATGTGTATGTGCGTCTGCCAAACATCTGGCCCTCGCCCCAGTGTTTGAACATTTACACAGCACAAACAGGTCAAAAACAACAACTGCCACATAAGTCATTTAGAGTGAGTTTATGAAAGTAACAGCATATGTTCTCGAGAACTAATCATTATTTACCTTCATGTGCTTTCCTTCCTCCGACTCTCCCCCGAATCAATTATAGATGACCCCATTTGGTTTCCTTCTCTAAACAGATTGTACAGCGTTGCTTGTTCCAGTTTTCCCCTAATATTTACACTGTAGCACAAGGTGACCTGAAACTTTTTTGTCCAAATCAACCCAGTCTCTCTTTTTAGACAAAAAAAAAGAACAAAAAAGATTTTCATCAGCTGCAAACGACCGAAGAGTTCAGAAGACATTTCATCACGCTGCTGTCATGGCACAGATCCCACTCACCTTCTCATTTCCTTCTAATTATGCAGCGCTAAGTATTTTAAATTGCTCTATAAAATGTGTTTCATGTTAAAAGTAAAGGCGCAGAACCCAATTAGGGCTCAAGCAATGAGAAAGCATGCTGTTCCTGCTCAATAGAGTCAATTAAAACTGGACGTTTTAGGTGTGTGTGTGTGTGTGTGTGTGGAGTGAAATGAGCCACCTGGGACTTGTCTCCACCTGAATTGACAGACTCACATAGCCAGTGCCCAGACCATATTTTCATGGAGCATTAGGAACAAGTATTTAATTGCTAGCAGATTCAGTAAATTGAATCTTATTTAAATTGACCTGAATGTGTAGCATTTAGCGCAGGGGATGACCATGAAAGACCATTTCAGAGCTTCGGATTCAAAGTTGAATTCAGTTAACTGGGAATGTGCTCACACAGAAAATACATCATACAGATGTTGCGGACAAAGACTGCCTGATATCATTATTATAAATTTGATTTTAAAGCATTTTTGGCACATAAAAACGCTACAACAGAGCAGCTCAGTTTCATGTGTTTACCGTCAGCTGATGACGCAGTTCTACATCTGCCTGCATCCCTTAAATCAGTCGTAGCCTACAATTCAAGAGGGCTCATCAGTGTAGTCTGCACCGTTCTTGGCATCGCACCCAAGATTGAGCAAATGCAAATTACACAGTGTGAAATGTTATAATTTTGTGCGACTTGAAAAATCATTTAGTGTAAAGGAGCCCTTATCCCTTCTGGAAATTAGAATCATTAAAAGGGTGAGTGGTGTCTCTCAGTCTTCACAGGTTAATATCATGTTAATATATAATTCAAAGCCCACTTGTGGAGTTTTATTTTAAAAATTCGGAGGATTCTCTATGTCGTTCCTGCCAGCTCGATCTGCTCTGTATAAACTGACGTGGTTTAGCTGCAGTCTATTGCCAAAATAGACTCTGCACAGATCTTTCGTGGAACAGTGGATGGAGTAAGCCAAATGCGAATCATCTTGAGCTTTGTCTTTTTTCTTTTTTTGTCTCCATAATAAATTTACTTCTTTAGCTATTTGTCACAACTTTTAACTTTGCAGCAAGCCAAAAGTAAAGCGTGAGCCTAACTTCTTGGGGCTGTAAAACCAAAACAACAGGTTGAGACTCCCTAAAGTGCCCCACAGTAAAGTTCAATCAAAGTTTGCAATGGCGGTGATCTACAGTAAAATCTAAGAGACAGGAACCGTAACAGGCCCAACCTCCTCCTCTTTTATTTTCAACTGTTGTTTCTCCAGTACAGCGTTGGTCCCGGTGGGATCCACTGACTTAGAAAACTAACACTCCATACCACATGGTGGCGGTATAGACCTTTTCGGGCCAGCCCCCCCAGAAGTACCCCGTCCGCCATTGCTGGGTTGTGCTACAGAGCGATACTTTCACCGGCTCGCAGATTAGCCAGTGTTTTTCTCTTTCCACAAATATATATTTTTATAATGTCGAGTCGGTTGAGTGGGAATACATGTTCCATTATAAACTGTGTCAACAATGGCGTGAAAATTCAACAATGGAAGAAGAAAGTATGTGAAATACACAAGCCTTTACTGCACGAAGACTGCCTTGTTTGCAGAACAAGAAGTTAGGAAGACGTGGGTGAAAAATATCAACAGAAAGGACTTTGTTCCAAATAAATACAGCCGGGTGAGTTTTCGTTAACATTCAGTCTCGTACTACTCATAGTCTCGCTGAGAGTCCCGGACGATTCTGGCCGAAAGAACAGCAGTATGAGGCTACTGTAGCCCTCGGCACTAGCACAAGCCTATAAATGAATGAATGAATGACTTAGGAGAATTATTAAATAAATTAAATATAACATTAACACATAGCCTAATTTACCGCTAGCGTTAACGTTACAGTAGCATAATCTTTATGGCTTGTTGACGTTAGTTATAGCCAGCGTTGCAGCGTTCCACAGTTTTTAGTGTTTGATTATGGGAATAGATCATGCTATTTCCATAACCAATCATTAAAAACAGCGATAAACTACCTTCATCTGTAACTGGAGGCCACTGCCTAACATCATCAATCCAAGACATGTCTGCGTTATCCGTAACAGATGCTCCACGCTACTGTGTTTGGGTTAGTTGGTGGAGCACCGCACACTCCAGTTATGGCGGGGCCACTATGGGGCGCATGTCCACAATTTTCAAGTCGAAAAGGTCTATATGCAACACTTTTGCTTGCTAAGCTAGCTTGCTGTTTGCTAACCGCCAATGAAATAAAAGAAGAAAATAAAGAGAAAGCAGTAAAAAAGAAAAAAAATGCAAACTAGAATGAAAAGCATAACACTGAAGAAGCTTAGGTGGTTCTTGTTTCTGTTTGGCGTGTTTTGCATATCAGCAGTTTTGGAGATGAGATGAGAATATTCAAAGTCAAAGGGGCATAAAGATGGCTGCACAACATCATCTCCTGCCTACAGCATACCCAGTCAGCACTAAGTCAACACCACCACCTACCCCGCAGTATATTTGGGCCAGTCTGAACTAACTAACTCCCTGTAACTCAAGGAAAGGACTAGTTTTGGTACTGTAGAAATTCTCATTGCAGGGATGCAGGGACCTCTGTGCTACTGAACTACAGAAAAGTTTAAAATTGTATGCAGTTACCGCTGTCGTGGAGTAAACTGTATTGTAGTTAAAGGGAACAGATTTTAAAAAATTAAAAAAAAAAAAATCCCTTTTCCTTGCTTGCCACCATTTATTTTGAGGTTTGAAGTCACTAGGAAATCAAAAACCTAGATATAACACTACCTTGTCATTTTGGTTTAGGGTGGAACAGGTCAGAAAGTGTTTCATTCAGTGAGCTGTTCAGAGCTGCAGGGTTTTCCAACCTCCACATCTTAATCTCCAACTTCATATCATGCCACATTTGCTGTACCTTGTAAGTGGTTAAGACCAAGCTGCAGCACCATTTCCAAAAGAGGCACACCCTTCAGATCAGGGGAGGTGGGGTGGAGTCACGTGGTGACTGGTTCCTGTTATCAGATGTGTAAGTACATGGTTGAAAATGGATCGTTTGTCCTGTTTCTCCATTTTGTTTGTTTGTTTGTTTGTTTTTTTAGTATGTCAAAGGCATCTTTCAAGTATGTTACCCCTGGTTGCCACCTGGCACTGAAGCACCGCAGTCCAGCTGTGCTGCAGTATTGCTCAGTCAACTGCATTACCGCAAGTCTTAATGGGAGCATTTCAGAAGCGAAACACTTCCAAGAGCTCCCCGCTCAGTTGGAGTCATGAGATAACGAGTTTATCCAAGAGTTTCAAGATCATATCTGCTCGTTTAAAGATGTATTTCTTAATATGTCTCATCCTTTTTGCTGTGATCCATGGTATTAAATAAAATTGGCTTCATAACTTCTAAAATTAAACTCTCGTTGGACGTGGTTGAACTCTCCCCTGAGAGCCTCTGAATTGTTTGCCGCAGCCTCCAAGGGTGAACATAATGTTGATGTGTGGGCTGGAGCACATTTGCAGTATTTTGCATTGAAAGCCAACCAGACTTCTCAATGTGTTTGACGTCCCGCCAGCTCAGTCTGCTGTGTTTAAAGTGACATGGTTTAGCCACAGCTGAACGGTAAAATAGACCCTCCTCATGTGTCTTTTTCGAAGGAGAGGGATTGGTCGCTCAAGGACACTCCTGAGATGCTCCTGGTGGGACGCGTCTCATTGACTAGAACGGCTGCAGTTCACAACAGCCGGTGCACCACAGCTGGACCACGACACTTCAGCGGCGGGTGTGACCTTTGGGCGTCAGCCTCTATATGGTCACTTCCAGGTTTAAAAAGACAGCGATAGTGAATGCCAAACTTTGATCCTTTAAAACTGCAGATCAAAAATCAACAAGTGAAACTACTTTGACTGAGTTTAACGTCAACACAATGAGCCTTATTCGTGAAATCTTTCCATATCTGTGAGTAAACTTGCATATAAATCACCCCTTTACAAAAACCCCAGCCCAGATTTACAAACACCACGTAAAGCTTGGACTCGATTGTGGGAACGTGTGTACGTTTATAAATGCTGACTGACTGCTAGCTGGCAGGGCGTTTTTGCTGCTAATTAATTAACATACATCCCCCCCAGGGACCACTGCATAAGGAGGTGTAAACGTGCATCCTCAACATGCATGTCTAGGCTGGCTGCGTCAAGCCTCCACAGGAATCAACAGCAAACTCTGAAGGTAAGCTTATATTTATAGGTGATGCATTGTGACAGCTGAGATAAAATGTAAAACATAATAACTTCCTAAACTGTAGGTTATTTAAAATGTATTTGCCCACAAACATTGTAATATTCTTGGAACTCCAATAAATCAATGGATTCATCTGCTGTGTGCTTCTGAACGATCCAAAATTACTATTAATTAATATAAACATATGTCTAATTTGTTCTCGTGCTTAAAATATGTGTTTTAAAGGTATCTGCATGCTGTGAAAATAACAGGCCATATAACCACGAATGTAACCATTAATATTCTCAAGTCTGACAATGATATTTGTGTTCACTCTTTATTTGCACAAGCTGTTTACATCGTCGAAGCCGGGAGGAGATTTTGTCCGAACCAACAGAAAGTTGAAAACTGCTACCAGTTTTCATGAATGCTGAAATGCATAACTTTTGATCTGTTATTTGTTCTTTGTTCTGCTCATGTTTCATAAATGAGTTTCCAACTTACACACTGAAACATGCTTAGTTAGCAGTGATTCTCTGTCAGCCGCTTGGGTGTACCTTTGTATATTATTTTCTGTGATGAACATTCAGTGCAATATTGAATAGTAGTAGTAGTACACTCCACGAGTGTGTTTTTGAGGCCAGATGGCACCAGCAGCCAGATTAGTTGTATTTATCCATTCTCAGGCAGTCTGTTGTCAAGGACTCCTTTGGCTATTGATTTCCACTCTTTAATAACTAATGCGTCTACTGACTTTAGGTACATACTAATACGAGCTTCTCCCAAAGTGCAGAACTGGAATGAAGCATCAGCAACTGATTGGGAACAAACCACCACATGATTAAAGCATGATTACGCGCAATTAAAGCTACAGATTTCAATGAGGTGTTTAGCACTTTGCGGTCTGCTTGGTTTAAATCAATTGTTTTATCTCAGTCTAAGTAAAGGTGATAAGCGTATCTCTTCAACATAGGGGGCAACCAAAGGGGCCAAATTTCTACATATACTGCTGTTTCATTATTCTGATAATGTGGAAAAACAAAAACCACCACCACATATATATATATAAACACCTTTTGTACTGGGCATTTTGCTTTAGCCAAGTACTTGGCATGGCATTTTCTCCTAAATAATGTTTATTGATCACAACACTTTCAAAGTAAATGGAAAATAAAGATAATAAAAGCCTTCAGTTTCTTAACTCAGCCTGAGTAAAAGAGTACTTTAGCTGTTTATGTCCCTGAGACAGGAACGGGTCATTCGTGTTAATCATGTCCTTTCATTCTTTTTTCCATCTTCATTTCGCACCTCACTTCCCACCACCACTCCATTCGCAGGTCAACGGCACTATTGATTTACACCCCTCACCTAATCACTTAGGTAACATTTCCCTGGCGGCTGCTTTTTTCCTACCATGATTCATCGCCAAGCTATGAAATCTCCCAGTTGCCACTAATTAAGCGTAAGGTCAGCCTTTAATCATCACCTGCTTGTGCAGCTTGAGCGACTGCCCTTGCTGATTCAAAGCCTTGCAGGAAGGCTTGCAACATGAAGGCCATCGGGTGGGAAAATAAGCATATTTTTAGTCGCACTATGATGGATGATTACAAGTCCTGTCATTTCGGAGGCTTGAAAGGCATCCATTTTGTTAATTTATGGAACATGGAAAAAGTACAGGCAAATACTGAGGAAAAAAACAAAAACAAAACTTCCTTGGATGCCTCCATCGCTTTATAATTGAACTCGATGTAAGCAGATGCTGGACTGCACCTCGTATTCATATATGCATGCATATTAAACTGGCTACCCAGGACCAACTCATTCCAGTTGACGTTTATGTGCCATAAGTGCCACTTTGGTCCGATGTGTGATGATTTAACCACTTTAAACACGAGCCAAGAACTCCCTCTCACTCTATATTCTGTCTCACACCCACAGCACACACATATAAGCTGATCCACACATGGCACTTTATAATGAGTGACTGTAGGCAGGAGTTTAACCTTTAGCTGCCAGTGTGTGAGTAGTGAGTGAAAGAGATGCCTTTTTGGAGATATTTTTCAGTGATGGAAATGGAAGGTTTTGCCTTTCCTTTCGAGCCTCCGCTAGCAGGTTCCAGGTCGAGGTGGACTGCAGAATCCATTACTGTTGATAAGATTGTTTTTGCTCTGGGGTTTTCCCGTAAAGAACAGTCTAACTGTGAAGCTCATGTGAGGTTGCCAGTTCTCCAGCACGTCATTAACTCCAAAACAGAGCTCAGTTTGGTCATGGGATCAATACCCCACCCATGTATGACACCTATATTAACAGCTTGTTCTGCAGTTGAGAATCCAAGCATTGCGTTATTTCCATTTAGATGAATTCATGTGCCATTTGGGAGGGGCATCGCTACAGTTTTTGGGGTCTATGAAAGGATACGAAGTTGCGAATCCCCCCCACATGACAGAGATCCCGTAATACCAACACAGATTGAGTGCACATCACCAAATGACAATCCTAAAATGAAAACATGGCCAGTGCTAGTAGTGGGCGGTATAAAAACGGTATACGGTAGAAGCGCTATAAATGTAGCAAACGGTAGATATTTTTACAATACCGACCTACCGTGATTGCGCAAGTTGAAATGTCAAGCTGCCCTCGGAAGTGCTAGTAAAAAAGACCGGTGCAACATTGGTCACTTCGTATAACAAAAAGAATCAGAGGCAGATTTATAATACAAATGCCATCACTGTATACTTGTGTAAGGTCACGGCGCCATTTCTTACAGTGTAAAAAAAGCGGCTTTAGGAACATGATAAAGACACTTGATGGATGCTACAAGTTACCTAGCCGCAAGTACTTTAGCCCAGTGAATTCCCAAAGTGTGGGCCACGGCCCCCTGGTGGGCCGTGAGAGTTCATTAAAAGTGAACAAATATGTTTTAAATACTCGGTTTTTTAAAAAAATATGTTTTAAATTACTGTAAAATATTTATTACATGATTTAGAAATATTTAGAAATAATAAATCAAACCAATTGAGTGTCATTGTACTGTAATCTTAACTTAACATGACAAGTGTCACCTTATTTTTTAACCCCTTACATTAAAATTGGAATGTACTGTAGCTTTTAGTCTTATTTTTTACAGAAGAAAAGATTATATACCACAATATATATCGTTACCGCACACACTTTATATTATACAACAATATAGATTTGAAGCCATATCGTCCATCTCTAGCCAGTGCTGTGAAGAAGTTAGCTTAACAATTGCACCCCACATGCGCTAGCTAGTCAGCTAGTTGTGCGTGTAGATTGAGCTGGTCAGTTCATTAATTGCCTGGTTATTTGAATCTTCTTACTGAATCAGGTATCACAAGTCCGAGGAAAGACAGTGGACTTAGCAGAAACACAACGAACTCAGATGATTCAGCAGAATCAGTTTACTCACTCAAGTTAGCGGAAACACCAGGGACTGAGATGATTTGGTTCACTGATGTCACTCCAGTCAGTGAGTCTAAGTAATAAGTTGAATACTACAATAAATAAATAAATAATATTAAAAATATTTTTGGTTTTATTTGGTTGTTGTTTTACATTTTCATTTTGGTGAACTTATAATTGACTTGCACATCATGTGACCTGCTATGTCAGTGCTTCCTGGCATTACAAAGTCATGAAGCAAAATCAACCAAACTTAACAGCCAACTCATGACAATAGTAACAATAGTAACAACGAAGGCTTCGTCAAACTGAGTTTCCAGACAGTGGACAGGTGACGCTAACTTTTTATTTCCTGTACTTAGCCAACGTGAGGATTCAAGATGGTCAGTGGCTACAAAGTGTCATTTTCAGTGGTGAAAAACACAACTTTCTGAATATTTGACTGGAATGACATTTACAGGACAGTTTGATCTTATCTTGTGAATCAAAATTATAACATATACCTTTCTTTTATAGGTAAAGCTGTTTTCTCTCGACTGGCTGCAGTCTCTTTTGTCTTTTGTCTCTGCTCTACAACATGGTGCTGCTTTCTAGCTAAGACTGAACCATACAATGAATAGAGGAAAATGAAATGCAAAGACTGTTCTTATACTTTTTTCAGGTATATAGACATAAGCTTCTGTTTCATCTGTAACTTTCCATTTCACCAAGATAATTATGATTATGATAGCTGTCATTGATCATATAACCTACTATGTTTGCAGTTGTGCTTTTTACATTTTAGCATGGCTGGGAGTCTTTCCTTGAGAAAGTGAGAATCAAATATGAAAGTTGGCACTTTAGAGGGGATTCTTTCTTTTTTTTTTCTTGCTATTCCCTAGTCTGCAGTTTGAAACTTTAAAAATGTAGTGACAAATCCAGAGTTTGATTTGAAAAAGAAAAAAAAAACCCTTACACTGTGAAGCAGGCCTCCATCAAAGTCGAACGACTTTATGGAGTTTGGTCATAAATCTTAGCTCACTTCGCGTCTCACTAGCAGGAGGTCAAAGATGGTGGCAGAACACTGCAGGAAGGGAGCATTTAAAGCTACATTTCATTGGTTGCCGGCCATCACAGTCATTTCCTTTCGAGCCTAGAACAAAGGGGAAAAAAATGTCCACAGGTGTCCCCGGTGATGGACGCCTGTGCAGAGGATAATTGCAGCAGGCAAAAGGAGAAGACTGGATCGCACAATGGCAGCACGGTACTGATGAAAACAGCAGTCGGGGGAACAGGCATGGAAGAGGTCCATCCGCTGGAGAAAGGACTCGTGATGGATGGGCTGCAGGGGTGCCAGGCTTGCTCCGAGAGATTGAGGACAATTCTCTCAGTGCCAGACTGGCAGAAACAAATGGCTGAGGTAGAGTTTGGGCCGCATTGTTATGAACTCCCAGACACTGATGCCTTTCAGGATGTGGAGCTCCTCTGAGGGTTTCAGGAGTTCTGGCTGACGGAGTAGACAGCCCGTTGGCACCATCACTGAGATCTGACGGAGGCTCACATCTGCCTGTCGAGACACATCAGACCCTCCCAGCAAAGAAGAACTTGTGACTGTCAGTAGTAAGTGTAGTGGATGTCTACATAATCAGAAACATTTCACGTCAGTAGCTGTGGGAAATATATCTTTCGCAAAAGTGAAAATCCATATATTATCCAAGTTCTCGCATGTTGGTTTTATCATCTTAGGAAGCTGAGCCTATTTTAAACGCAGAACAAGCTCCCACCCCCATCCACACCCTTAAAAGTGGAAAAGGATTACTTTGGGCTCTCAAGGCATCAAATGGCTGCCCTTCATTGAAAATTGAGTGAGAATGATTATGTGGTTAGTATGACAGTACCCACAAGTGAGTGCTAGTTACATAACAGATCTGTCTAAAGCTCTAATGTTCAAAGGGTCAAAGTTGGGTAATACATACATTTACCACAAAAACAGTATTTCAATTACATATCAAACTTCAAGTTGACATTTTTGGTCCAAGATATTCTTAAGATAAAGTCCAAAAGATTTCCTTTCGGACAAATCTGGTGACACTTGTGGTTGCTGGTCATAACACTAAGAAAAGAATAATAATCTTGTTCCCAGGGTTTCAATCTTGTCTCACTCCTAGCATGTTACACACCACTTTGTCAGGACCCTTTAAGCATCTTTTTTATTGTTTACCTATAGTATTGTTAAAGGGTGCGTCTTAAGCAACAACTTAGCAAAACCGAGCATGATTTAAAGTTAAACCAGAGTTGTTGAAAAAACCTTCGCAAACAGGAAGTGAAAGCAAAACTGTAAAAACTATGGTCTGTCCAGGCAGAGACCAGGAATTCAAAACATGATCTAATCTTGGGAGTTGAACCCACAGAGTGTCCTGACGTGATGTTCCGGGTCCTGAAAGGATCCACCACGGTCCCCGAGCCTTTCAGCCGAGTCGACCCCCAGCTTTGGACAAATTCAAACCCCACAGCTTGTAAAAAGCCAATTGAGACTTTGGGTCATCCAGGCCGGGCCAGTCATACCCATTTACTTTACAAAACTTCTCTCTTGTGAAATGGGTCTGGCATCCCTTCTATTCACAGCCATTTTCATGAGCACAGGACCAACCGAACCCAACGCAGCAGGGCGGGCTTTACGTGATGCACCCAGCAGCCATTCACCGGCGTCCCCACTCCAATGTATGCCATTGTGGATGTCTTTTGTTGATACTTGTCTGGTTTCGCTGATTATTTGTGTGTCTATCCACTGGCATCCAGAGACATTGCCCCCTTGGAAATCAAAGTAGAATCCACAGGAACCAGATTAATTCTAAAGAGAAAAAGAAATGGGAAGGCTTGCCAGGCTTTGGCTGTCCAGGCTGTATACCACTACTTTAATAAATACCCATGGAATTTGGATTTCCTTCTGTTTCTGGTTGATTTCCCCTTTGAAATTATGCAGTTCGTTTATCCCAAAGGACAAACCAATCCATTATCCCTCAAAAATGGAAAAATCAGAAATGCTCTGCAGCTGTTTCCAGGTGATCATCTCCCTTGCATTTTCATATTGAAAACCTATTGTATTGGATTGATTTCCCTGGGAGACTTGTCAGTTCTCATTCATTTTTCAATTTGCAACTGCATCAGCGCAGGCCCACAGCCTTTGTTGAATCATAAAAAGGCTGTTTTCTTGGCCACTGCCCTGCATCCCGACTGCAAACCTATGAACAGGCGGCCAAATCATCCATGAGATACATTGATATCATCCAGAAATGTGACAACTTGGTGATAGACAGCAGAGTGGGTGCAAAAAAAGAATGAAGAGGAGGGTGGTCCTCAATTGTTATCTCTGACATGGTTTCGCTCCAAGTTTAATTCATTCTTTAGTGAATGTGGGTACTTTTTAAAAGTCTGTCCCTATTTTCCCCCCTCCCCCCCTTTCTTGCTCACAAAGACGGGCAGGCTGGGAAACAGCCTTTGTCTTGATGGATTAATTAAGTGGCACATCTTTGTCCACCAATATAAACCAAATGGGGGAACGATCGCTTGTTTTTTTTTTTTTTCCTTTTTTTTTCCCTTAAGCACAAGGAACAGCTCCATCTTCTTCCTCTCACTCCACCAGCAGAAGGTGCAGCAGATTAGGTGTCAGATGATATTTAATGTGAAGAGACCCTGTCTTTTTCTGTGACATTCTCTCCCGGGTGCACTGCTGCACGGCGCCGATACTCCACCGCTCTCAATCCAGGTCTCATCAAATGGCACTCCAGTCAGAGGAAAGGGAGAGGAAAGGAGGACACATGGCAAGGAGGAAGAAGAAAGATAGTGAGGGACGGCGAAGAGAGGCTGACGAGGAGAAGGGAGGTGTGCGATGGCGAAGAGAAATCATTAGCTCGGAGTGAAAAGAGACAAAAATTGAAAGAGGGAGCAGGAGATGTGAAGGGAATGCATGCTGAGATGACAAGCTGTGGGGAAGAGGAAGAGTTGTGCAGAGGAAAGAAGCAAGTAGATCAGGTAAGAAAGCCAGTCTCCATGTAAGAAGTCAGTAGACTCCGGCTGAAACCACAGAAGCTGAAAGGGTTGCGAAAGTTGCAAAACATATAAAATCAAGACTTCATACAAAGAACTGGACAAACCCTCTGTGATGTCACCCACAGGTTTCTGAAGAGTTTTTTTACCTGGACTTTAGGGATGTCAGAGACCTGACTTCACCCATCCATCCATCCATGCATCCATTATCTATACCCGTTTCATCCTCTGAAGGGTCATGGGGATCTGCTGGAGCCTATCCCAGCCGTCTACGGGCGAAAGGCAGGGGTTCACCCTGGACAGGTCACCAGTCCATCGCAGGGCCACATGTAGACGAACAACCACTCACACTCACTCCTACGGGCAATTTAGAACCACCAATTAACCTGACATGCACGTCTTTGGACTGTGGGAGGAAGCCGGAGTACCCGGAGGAAACCCACGCTAGCATGGGGAGAACATGCCCTGACTTCACCCAACCCCAGTTAATCCAAAAATGGGAAAATGGGTGAATGAAACAAGGCTGGAAGTCAGTTGGAGCCATAGACTATAATTACTGGACAAAATGTCACCCACAGGTTTTTTTTTTACATACTGCATGCCCCAATGATGCTAAGGATAAACAGCTCTTGGAAGCCGGCTGGAACACACCTGCCAATTACAGTTGGCTATTTTAGCTTGGCAGGCTTAGTTGATATCACCCCAGGATAATCATTAATTTGTTAATTTGTTTTTTTTTTTCATATCCATTCAAATGTCTTCATTTCAAGTGAAACGAGCGCTGCCAGAACTGAAATGAGGACAAGCAGAGTCCAGCTGGGACCTGCCGGTCGCCAGCCATCTTTCACCTGCATACATGCGCTGCAGTCGGTTAAGCCTACCGCTGACTCGCGGGGTGATTGACCGCAGGTCTCAGCCTACTTCTGCTTGGAAGAGTCCTTGAACGAAATAAGGCTCCTTCAGCCATGCTGCGCTGGAGAGGAACCGTAGCTGCCAGCGGACACCCACCGCTTCTATTGCTCAGTTCTTATTGCTAATGCTGTAGCTAATGGCTAGGTTTCAGTCAAATGTTACCCGTCTTCTTGATTAGCTGGCCGCCATAAACTTGTTGCTTTATTCATTGTAAAAGGATGTTTTTTTTTTTTTTTTAATGTGTTGCTTTATATAATTTTTGCTGATGTGGTAAGTACATGTAACGTAGCCTGGGATTTGAACATGCACACTGGACTGGAATGGCTGCAGGAAGACTGGGACCGCAGGTTGCAAAATCAATCAAAATGGTATCACACTCTTCCTCTTTCTGCATCTCCTCCCACTGTGCCTCCCTTTTCATTTTTTACCCTTACAGATCCACTTTACTTCCCTCCGACTGTTTCCCGTTACAAACAGCAGTGCAGGAGGGAGAGAGAGAAAAGGTTCAACTGTAGCGGCCACAGCTTTGATTTAAATGGTGAATTTGCTGCTCTTTAAACATCTGAGAACTCCCTTTTCTGCATCAATTATGTTTTAAATAGACATCAGGGACAGTCACACGCTTTGGTTAAGTATGTTGTTGGTATTTACCCCTTTCTCGCAAAGGATTTTCTTCCTTCTTTACGCCTACAAATGGATGTAGAAGCCAGGAGAGGATATTTCACGCTGTAATGTCCAGTGACCCTGAAAATGAAGTTTCGTTTGAAGCCATGATTGGATCAGGTCTGTGTATCAGCTGATCAGTACATCCTGCCACTGGCTTGATAGTTTCATCAAGAGGCCCAATGAACTGTGATGGCTTCAGCTGCATCTTCCATAGGAATCCTTACCTGGTGAAAGCCCCACACTGGTTGGCTGTATGTGTCCAAGTCTTGTGTCTAATGGATCAACCAGTTTGTGAGAGAAGCCTGCCTGACCCGTGATTGTGGATTTGACATCAACTGTAGGTCCAAGTTGTTCTGCACCATAATATTAGTGAGGAATTTTGTTGAAGCCCCCCTCGGGTAAGATTTCTATAAAAATCATCCGATCATAGTGGAGCTTATGTTAGGTCACCTCAGATAAACAGCAACTTATAACTTTTTTTTCATTTTTCAATCTGAGAAAAATGAATCAAAAAGAAAAAAAATTTGGGCAATACTAAGTATCTCTTTACTGCAGTCGTAAGGATTTAAGAGAACAAGTTGCAAACGGATTAATTAACTGATCATCAGGAGGTATAAGCAAATGCCAAGGGGGGGAAGACACAAATAAAAGTTTTAGAGAAGCAGTGGTTTCAACAGGACAATCTGGAAATGGTTATAAACCCATTTACAAAAAATTCAGTTTAATGTTCTTCTGCAAGGAATATTTTTTATTTTTTTTTTTTTTTTTACCTTCCCAGGTGTACAAATTGAAATCTTCATGAAATCTGTAGTCACAGGGGGAAAAAAAATTAAATCTTCCTAGTGAGTGCATCATCATTGGATTTTTGTGCTCTGTGCCAACGCTGAAGCTAACTGATCATAAATTAGAATGACTTCATACGAATTACATCTGGAAATTATTTGTAGTGCAGACGGAGCACGTTTCTAATTTTTGCAACTGATTAAACCCACAATGGCCCAGCAACATGAAGCAAAAGATTAATCCAAATGCCGAAAAATGCTGGATTGGTATGAGCAGATTTGTAAAAAAAAAAAAAAAAAGTATTACTAAGAGACAAGTGAAGTAAAAGTTGGTGAAAATCTTTTATATGTGCAGCTAAAAAGAAAACCAGTCTAGATTTAGAGCACAAAGGAATAACACCTTCACAGTTACAAGTGATCTGGCAGATGGTCAACCCTGATTGAATTCTGCCCTCATCTCTTTCCTGCCCTCACAAGCTTCTCCTCTCACATCTTGGCCAATACTGTCCTTTGAGCCCAACGTGGGTGGAAAAGTAAAGGCCAGTTGATCTACACACAAGGCAAGGCCCGGCAACTCCCTGCGGTTTTGGGCACCGTCCTAAATCGCAGAAATGAAATCTTTCCACCTTTATTCCCCTTGACAACCGCCCTCAGACAGTCCTCTCTCTGTCTGGCACAAGTCGTCCCCAAAGTGAAACAAAGGAAAGCTTTTAATTTCTGAACAGTAAGTAGTCTTCTATTCTTGAGCTTGAACAGTATGCAAGCTGTGAAGAGACCTCTGTTAAATTTGTCTGAACGTCACATGACTCAAAGCTGTTTCACTCAGCAGTGACCTCTAATCTGACCAGGAGTAACGCTGAACATGCTTGAACCTGCTTGCTGTTATTGAAATTAAATAAATTAGACTGTGTTTAAAATACAAACCCTAGATTGGAAAATTGTAGAAGACCAGACTCAGTCGTCCCCAGCGTCCAGCGTGGAGGACATCACACACTGATGGAGACATGCTCGGCCATCGTTCAAAGACATTTTCTTTCCAGTTGCTCTTTGGTCCAGAGCTTGTGCTGCTCTACTTGTCTCTGTAAATTAGCCTAAAGGTTTTTTTTTTTTTTTTTTTTTCTCAGATTAAAGTCAGGCCACGGTTTTCACTTTTTTTCTTTTTAACCCACTGAGACCTGATGCTTCATTTGTGTACTTTTATTTATGTTTTTTTCCTGGAGCAATGCACATCTTGCATCTAAATTTTCCAGACACATGAACATTGAAATAAATCTATGTTAAGAGGTTTTAACCTTTTTTTTTCTTTTTCAATTTCGTGTTTTTTAAGCTATAAATAAAAAAATAAATAAAATTTAATGAAGCACAAAAAAGCTTTTGAAATTTCAAAGTCTCCTTTACAGGCGCGGCGGTTAAGTCGCCTTTACGACATTGTACAAGGATCTTTCTGTAGTTTTCTCTTCCATTATAACTGTCTTTCTTTTAGCTGTTTTGATGTCCACAGTAAGTCTGTAAGTTCATTTAATCATTGCTAATATGCGACATTGTGCCGTAAAGTGATACACAGTAGAGGCAGCAGAGTACCGAGGAATATTACCGTATTATCCGGACTATAAGCTGCTACTTTTGTCCCACACTTTAAACCATGAGGTTTATACAGAGATGCGGCTTTTCTATGAATTTTTCTTCAGCCCTCAGGGGGCGCTCTAGCAGGAAGTGCAAAAACCAAAAACAAACGAAGTAGTTAAAGGCTATTCTGTTTTTGTTCAGTAGCCTTTGTTGGCTATGCTACTCGACATTCATTTTGTGAGCATCAATATCTATTATTATTGGAAAAACTGATTAATAAATTTGTCCAGTCAGTTTGTTGGTTCCCAAGTGGATTTCCGGGCTCTGAGGGGACCCGCCGCGGAGGTAAGGTTTTAATCGCAGATGCGGACCGGACGCAGCGTGTAAATCGGCGCCTTCCATGCCAGTGGGAGTTTGCTTGGTCGGTTCAAAACCAGAAGTTTACGTGTCATCCAAAAGCCCCAAATGCAGCGGTAACAACCGGTTTTGAATGGTGCTGCCACCCAGTGGATAACATTTTCATGGTACTCTGGTTTCCCCTGTTATTGCAGAGGACGAGTGTCACAGGAGTCCGAAGTTACTTTGGCTGGTCCTAACTGATAGGTAGGAATGGGAGACTGTGAGAGCTTGGCAACAAGTTCTTTAAGTAATCCAGTATTTCTTTACGCGTGAAATCAAAACTGATCTCAAGTCTTGTTCTCATCCAACTAATGGATGTGCCCCCAATATTCATCAAGCTCCTTTTCATCTTCTGCATCAAAGCTTAATCTTGCACTTTTGTTCCATACAACCCAGGGTTTATCTCTTGGGTGCTGCCAATAGAGGTTAATCATGTGAAGTGTCCTTTGCACACTGTGAGCTGTCAGAAACTTTAGCTTCCACTGATAAAGCCTGAGCCAAGTCTGAAGCTAAATTATGTAGTGCACAAGTGGCACTCTGTCTCTGGCTTCACTTCAGAAGGGCAGCACTGTTTCTAAGTGCCAGCTCAAAGGAAGCTGTGTTTTCTCCACATGTAGAGTGTCCTGAGATTACCTTTTTTAGTGTAATTTTGCACTGCACCAATAGATTCATAGTAATTATATATTTAGTAAATTTGATTGAATTATACTTTAATAACTGCAACTGAATTTGTGTTTGAATCTGGCTGTCTGTCCTTATTTCAGAAGTCACCTCCTGAAACAACATCTGAAACAAGTGCTGCTGGAGCTGAAACAAGGACGAGTGGATCTCCGCCAGAACCTGCAGTTGCTCGTTTGCATAGGCCAGTGGTCCTCAACCCCCTGGGCCGTCTGCAAGAAAAAAATGAGCTATTTAAGGTTTATTTATTATGAGTCTGAACGAGCTTTTATTAAAAAAAAAAATATTTTATTTTGAAAAAACCCCAGATTCTCTGGTCACTTGAGCGGCAAAATTTAAACCAGCTAGCAAAATGAGTAAAAACAGACTTCTTTGTAAAGTTTCCTTGTGAAGGGGAAAAGGCACAGTGAAGAGAAAGAAGAACAGCCTATTGACTTCCAAGAAAAACAAAGCTTTTAACAGACAATACCAGAAGTCCTACTGAAATATGGATTTATCACGACAGGCGATTCCCATGTACCAAGACCACTCTGCGTGTTTTTTTTTTTTTGCTTTTTTTTTTGTTATTTATTTAATGGGTGCAGAGGATGTTACCAGAGACTCCAATGTTATAGTCATGTCATGTTATTGGCATAATGTAACGAGGAATTACTTTATATATGTTAAGAGTTTGGAGCAAAATGTACTTGGCTGCAAATTGATGTCAGTGGAGATTGACTCGTTTTTCAAACTAACCTCTACTGGTCATTCAAAGAACTGCACTTGCTGGTTTGCTTCAAATAGGAAAACCAGATGCTGTTCCCTGTCTGTAACACACGACTAATTTCAAACTCGAATTTGAGAAAATGCTAGTATGCTAGTATGAGACAGATCGTTTGCTGCCGCGGCTCCAAAGCTTTGGAACGAGTTGCCTTTGAATGTTAGACAGGCTTCCTCTTTTTAAATCTCTTCTACACTGCGTTCCAAATTTTTATGCAAATTATGTTTTTGTTTGATTTTCCAAAATACTTGATGCAAATGATTATCAGCATAATTTTCAAGTCATTAGCAATCAATTTTTATTTCAAATGTTATTGAACAAACCTCCAAATGAAAACAGTATTTAAAAAACATTAGTAGTATTCAAAAACTTGAAATACTTGTTCCACATGATTATGCACAACATAGTTTCAAGACATTTTCTAGTTTGTAAAGAACTGAAAATAGTTTTTTTTTTTTTGCTTTTATAGCAATAATGAGGTCATATTTACTGAAATAAAAAGCTATTTCAATCCAAAACATCTTAACAGGTCAAGTTACATGTTAACATAGGACCCCTTGTTTGATAGCAGCTTCACAATTCTTGCATCCATAGAACTTGTGAGTTTATGGAGAGTTTCTGCTTGAATGTCTTTGCAGGATGTAAGAATAGCCTCCCAAAGTTGCTGTTTGGATCTGAATTGCCTCCCACCCTCATAGACCTTTCGCTTGACGATGCTCCAGACATTCTCAATAGGATTGAGGTCAGGGGGAGGATGGGGGCCACACCATGAGGTTTTCCCCTTTTATGCCCATAGCAGCCAATAAAGCCGATGTATTCCTTGCAGCATGAGATGGTGCATTGTCGTGCATGAATATGATTTTGTTTCGGAAAGCACGATTCTTCCTTTTGTACCATGGAAGAAAGTGTTCAGTCAGAAACTCAACATACTTTGCAGAGGTCATTTTCACACCTTCAGGGACCCTAAAGGGGCCAACCAGATCTTTCCCTATGATTCCGGCCCAAAACATGACTCCGCCACCTCCTTGCTGATGTCGCAGCCTTGTTGGGACACGGTGGCCACGCACCAACCATCCACCACTCCATCCATCTGGACCATCCAGGGTTGCACGGCACTCATCAGTGAACAGGACTGTTTGAAAGTTGGTCTTAATGTATCTCTGGGCCCACTGCACCCGTTTCTGCTTGTGGGCATTGGTTAATGGTGGCCGAATTGAAGGTTTATGCACAACTGCAAGCCTCTTGAGGATCCTACACCTTGATGTTCTTGGTACTCCAGGGACACCAGCAGCCTGAAAAAGCTCATTGCTGCTTTGTAATGGCATTTTACAGCTGCCCTTTTAATCCGACGTATTTCTCTTGCAGACACCTTCCTACTTTTCCCTTTATCTGCATGAGCTCGTTTGTACTCTGAATCACCCACAAATCTCTTGATGGTCCGATGATCATGCTTCAGTTTTCGTGAAATGTCTAAGGTTTTCATACCTTGTCCAAGGCATTTCACTATTTCACTCTTTTCAGCAGCAGAGAGATCCTTTTTCTTTCCCATATTGCTTGAAAATGGTGGTCTGCTTAATTATGTGGAACACCCTTCTAAAGTAGTTTCCCTTTAATTGGGCTCACCTGGCCAACTAATTACCACAGGTGTATGTGATTGATTTCAGTGATCCACAGAGCCCTTAGACACAATAACATCCATGAGTTACACTGAAGAACACAAAATTTAATCTTTATGACACTTAAATACAATTTGCATAAAAATTTGGAACGCAGTGTAAAAACATATTTATTTTCCTTGGCTTTTAACACTTCTTAACTTATTTTGACTGGCATCCTCCAAAATAGCACCTGCCATGAGCCCATCTGTGTCTGTTTTCTGTTTTTAAGTGTTTTATATTTGCTTGACTTTTTATTTATTCCTTTTTAACTTTTATGTTTTAACAATTTTTATGTTTTTAATGTACAGCACTTTGGCTGCCCCTGTGGTTATTTAAATGTGCTATACAAATAAAGTTGTATTGTATTGTATTGTATTATGCAGACATTTTGCATTGGTTTCATTTCTCGGTCATGTGAATAAGAAAATAAACTTTGAATTCTCACCAGTTGTCAAAATGAGGCAAATAAAACCCCAAATAAATGACACGTGACTTATTACACCAGGCCATTGTTTATTTAATGACATCTAAGCTAAAATGCAGAAGCAGTGTGTGAATAAATGCATTCCATAATTCAATACCTTTTGGAGGAATTTTTGCCCACTCTTCTGTGCTTCTACTCATTGTAGTTTGTGGGCATTGCCACCAGGCTAAGGTGTAGATGACTCGGCCTTTCTTTTTCAGCTATTGTGTCATAGATTCGCTGGCATGTTTGTGCTCATCCCGTTTCTGCTAAGCTTTAGCTGTCAGACAGATGGCCCCATATTTGCTTCTGGAAGAGTTCACGGTCGAGTCAATGACCGCAAGGTGTCCAAGTCCTGCCCAAATCATTACCCTTCCTCCACTGTGCTTGACCCCTGGTAAGAGATGTTTGCACTAGTTTTTACCAATCGTGCTGTACATAATGACTAAGATCTTTACTTTACTGATACTGTCTGTTTAAAGGACGTTGTTCAAAAAGCTTTGTGCTGTGAACGGATGCAACTTTGCAAACCTAAACCTTGCAGCTTTGTTCTTTTTAGAGAGCCTGCCTCCTCGGCAACCCTTCAAAACTTGTGCCTTTTTTAGCCTTTTTTTTAATTGTGCTGCCATGAACATTAACATTTAACATGCTTTCTGACGATCTGAGATGTAGCCACTGTATTTTTTTTTATCCATCTGTTCCATCTATCCATCTATTCCCTGTACCCACTTTATCCTGTTCAGAGTTGTCGGAGTGGTTGGAGCCTGTCCCAGCTGTCGCCCCGGACACATCCATAGTCCATCACGGGGCTTTCTTCACCATTTCTCTGAGCGTTGCACAGCCTGACCTCGTGGTGAACTCTTCCACTCCCCGGGAAGATTGGCAACTGTCTTTAATACTTTCCAATGGTGAATAATCTTTACCACTGCAGAATGACGGACTGTAAATTGTTTGGAAATTGCTTTATAGCCCTTCCCAGAGTGATGGACAGCAAAAATTGCTTCTTGAAGATCATTACTTGATGTCTTTTGGCATTCTGTTAACACACACCTGACCAGTAAATTGCCTTAACTTCTGCTTTTACAGAGGTGCTCCCACTAACTGATGACCAATTAATCAAGGACGTTTGATTAGCAGTCTTGGCAGCTTACCCTCTTCATTCCAATGGAGGCAATTGACAATAATGCAATTTTGAGTCATGTGACATGTCCATCTGTTCTGTATTGTGTCTGTCCACTGCATTTGTGCGTGTGCGTGTGCGTATCAGTATGTGTGTACTTTCATGAGCCCATGTTGATGGATCTGTGCCGCCATCAGGGCATCGCCCCGTCTGTCCATCTGTCAAGCCTGGAGAGGTCCCTCTCTGCGACTCCTGTGGCTGTCAGGGCACTTTGCCCTCCACAGTGTGTCCACCCCCCCACCCCCCCCCCCCCCCCCCCCACCCCCCCACCACCATCACTCCTCTCCCTCCCCTTCTCCTCCCACCCCCCTTCCACTTCTCCTCCTCCTCCTCCTCCTCCTCACAGCTGCCTCCTCAGCTGTGTCCACTGGCTGTCGTCCCACCCCTCCGAGCATGTCCTGTTTATCTGGAGGAGGACGAGCACTCGCACCGGCTCTCATAAGACGCACACACCCACTGTATGTATGCATGCACTCGCACTCAAGCGGCTATTAATGGGTCTCACACATCCATGTTCGGTACCGTCACATGCATTACGTCTTTCTGTGATGCCGCAACAGCTCTCAGATCAGTGGCCAGCTTTATTCAGCTCAGATATTAAGCAATCATATCAATACATGACAATACGGTGGACATTCTTCAGTATTTAACTTTTGCTGTTTCAGCTCCACTACTTGAAGGTCTCTAAAGAGAGAACAAAAGAGAGGCTTTGTGAGTGTGTGCACATGTAAATGCCAGCTTTCTGAATGGATGATCAATAACCACCTGGAAGCATCTGCTGTATCAAAACATTATAAAGTGAAATAACAGAATAAACAAACAGCTTTGAGTCAGCCTGTCCTTTAAAGCGGCTGTTAAGTCAGAATTTTCTTAACTTTTTTTAGATCCAGAATTAGCGCAGCTAGTGGTTCTCATTTTTGTACAAGTTACACATTAGTTACATATTGGTAATAGTATTGTTATCAATAGCATTATTAATATTCCAGTATTGGAAACATAAATGACATAACCCTTGGTCTATATCATACTGTATTGTTTAATGAACCATATGTCCATATCACAGTGTCTTAGATCATTCTTAGTGTGTGATTTGTCTTCACTTTATATCAGAAATGTAGCTAACTAGCCCAGCTGTAGCCGGTTAGAAACATGGTGTTTGGAAACAAAAACCTGGCCCGGTAAGTAGAATAGCATTGTGGGATAGGTAACCATTCTTATTGATGGGAATGCCGGCAGTGGATTGGACCAGAAGAGGACCACCTGAAGACAACGGATTGGACGTACGAACGGAGGACCGGACCGGCCAATGGGAGAGCCAAGTCCAAACTGCGGCTCCTCCCCATCTAGTGATGCACATTTCTGTATAAATTGTTGTTGTTTTGTTTCGTTCGCTTTATTGTGTTAGAGACTGCCTCTACCAGGGAGCCGTGATATCACGTTCATTGCAATTACACATCTGTGTTGTACCGAGACTCTCCTTTCCAGCAAAGAACACGCAGTTAGAATCTTTTCAAAAAAAGATCTCAACACGGCACAGAGGAAATGTTGCACTTTACAGCTCAGAGGCTCCCCCTGTTGGCGTGGAGGTTAACCTCTTTATGAAGAGGAGCCCACGCAACAACTCAGTGAGCGAGCAGCCAAAAAGTTAAAACTGTTCTAGATTTTTTCTTTTTGAAAACTTTATTTATAACTTTTCCAGTTTTATACAAAACACAAAAATTGCATAAATCAAAGTGTCAAATATATCAGGTAACACTAAGAAACTGTGCTAAACAGTGGCCCGCAGAGCATACTTTGTAGAAAAAAATTTGAATAAAGCATGACAAATGAAAAAAGTTAGTACAACAAAATAGACTAAATAAAATAAACTCAATTAAAAAAAGGCTGAAGTTTTAACACATAACATATGTGTATCGTTGAGCAGATTTACATGCAATCTGGGACTAGCAGTATAAGATCAAACCCTGGTAAGCAACAACTTCTTGACATATTCAAACAAAGGATGACCATGTCTTATAGTATCTTTTTTTGAGAGCCCTGTAAACTATATTTTAAGTTCTCCATCTGTAAACACATCATGACTTCTCTCACCCACTGGATAAAAGGAGGAGGCTGCGGGTCTTTCCATTTTAAGAGTATTAACCTTCGGGCCAAAAGAGATGAACTGTTCCAACTTTTTTAAACATTTTCTGTTCTATGGTCTTATTTGAAAGGGAAAGGTGAATAGAGTCAAAACAGTTGTATTTGGAGGGAATAAAAGACCACAGAGAAATAGTTTTCCAGTCTGGTTGCTCAGAAAAAAAAGGCGCCAAAATGTGTCCAAATGTCACATTTTATGGTGTCGCCTGGAAATATCTGTTAAAACAAATGTTCAGGTTTACTGATTTTAGCAGCGAGTTTTACACAGATATTCGTCAGATATTATTTACTTCCTAGATGAACTGGGCTACTATCCTGTGATCTAAAGGTGGTTTTCACGCAAAGTAATGCAGATTTTTCTTTTTGGCAGAGATTAAAAAAAAAAAAAAAATGTGTTTACAGTTCATAATTTCTAATTATATCCAATATCATAATCCAAATCAAACTATAGTTTGGTCTCTTTCTTTGACGTTGCGCCGAAGCAAAGTAGCTGGATGTTTTGTTCTCTAACATGCGATATCTGAGCAATATTTTTATGAATGAATGTCCATGTTCCATTCTCCGAGGATTCACATGCACAGCAACACTTACACAGTCTCTGATTGGTTTTGTGTTCTCCTCCTCTAAAAAGGTTTTTGTCAAAAATGTCATAAAACATGGACAAAGTCTTTCCAGACACTTTTTTTTTTCCTTCAATTCAGTTGTATAATCAGAGTTAAACAGTATTTTGGTTCCAGTGTGTTAATCCCTTAAACACAACCGGAGTAAACATGTACATTAATTCAACAACTTCCAGCGTCCCCTTCCGTACGTCAACCACAAACAACACCGCTCCATTAATGTAAGACTCATCTACCCCACCTAGAACTGTTTTCTACTCAGTGTTTTACGTTATAGTTCCAAGGATATGTGCCTTATCATCTGCACTCTTCTTATTTACTGTAATTTAGCAAATTAAACACAAGAGTTGTTCTGAAAGTGCCATTTATTGGTGTGTGATTATATGCTATTTTAACGTGATAAGAAGCTTTACTGGATGAAAAAAAAGCAATATTGATTTCATTAGTTCAGTGAGGGATGTGCATCCATGTGAGCATGTATGACTGTAAGCATCACTGTAAAGCCATACAGCCAAAAAAAAAGATAAAATAAAATGAGCACACAAGTCAGACAGCTGAATAAGGGTGAATGAATCAGTAACACAGGACTGGATGTCCCACAACTCCAAGGAATGAGAGCTCAGCTGGAGCCATTTTGGCCTTTTTTAAGTCCTAACGAAAAAATTCAGTGACATGCTTTGGTCAAAATACCACAGAGACGCAGTAACACAGCTCCTTCCTCAGCCATGTCTTCACAGCGCGGTTCATAGCAGCGTTGCAAAGGCGCCTCCAGTATCAGGAGCAGATGATGCAGAGATCACTCAAGCCAGTTTTAATCAACTCTGAGGCTCCATCGGTGGTGTTTTGCAGAAATGACATTTATTTCAGGTGCTGCTGCAGAGTTTGAGGCAGGAAGTCACTAAAACCCACTGCTTTGAAACAGCAGCAACAGATTCTGTGTATTTCTGACGCCGTTCCTTTAATTAAGATATTCATTGACCTCTCTGAATGCCGCGGCCGCCAGCGCCGGGTCTTTGAAATGAAACACCGGCACCGCTGAGATCGGCCCGATCGCGGCGAGTTCTTCCTGGCTCTGTTTGCCAACCGCAGGGCGATCCCGAACGTGAGTCGGCAGAGGCAGCTGGATTTGGCAGATGAAAAACTTTGAAATCAAGTACGACAGCGCTGGAGCAGCAGAGAGAGACACTCGAAACCGCAGAGAGGAAGGAGAAGACAGCAGACGGGGGGGATGTGTCTCTGTCAAACACGCATGTACACAAAGGCTGAATGCGTCGCACTCTCAGACATGCGCACCCTTCACATACAGCGATGCCAGAACCTCTAATGAGTCGGGGGTCCCGGAAACAGAGTCCTCTGCCTGTAAGAGACTTAAAAACAGTCTTCTGCTCAAACAAACATTTGCTCCTCCTGTTAGACTTTCTAAAAACTTTCAGAAGAATGCAAATCTCTCTCCTCCTTTTTCCCCAAAACACGATGCTTAAATGTGTTTGGCACCAGAGTGCTCATTCTTTGAGCATATTTGTCCCCCCCTTTTTAAAGTTTTCTCATGTAGTAATATTTTGCATTTTGTTGTATTTGGACTGCATTACACCACATCTCGTTTGCTTGTGGCACGGCTGCATTTTGGTCTGATTTTTTTTGTTTGGTCTAAACAGAAACACGCTGACCACAGCTGGATGGATTTCCATTTAATTCCCTCAGATGTTGAGGCTCGGTAACTTGATGGGGATGAACTGATGCCTCGGTGAGAGTAAACATGGCGAGAGATGAATCCACACAGAGAAAGAAATGCTTTTTTTTTTTTTTTTAATTCCAAGTCTGAGGTCAAGCCTGTTGGGTCATTTTTCAGTTTCTCTGAAATCTTTCCACAAGTTTATCAGTCGGTTATGTTGATGACAACTCTAATGAGGGTGGAAACGTCAACGATACAGTCGTATGAAAAAGTTAGTGTCTCCTCTTGTGGTGCTCTCTCTCTCTCTCTCTCTCTCTCTCTCTGTGGAAAAACATTATCAAACCAATCTGATCTAAGTGAGTCTTTGGCAGATGCAACTTCTGACAAACAACAACATATAAACATGAAGCCAAAAAGAAGAAATGATTTGGACAACACTAAGTACCCCCATGATTGAGCGGCTTCACCTTCAGGAGTAATAAACCAAAGTTCTTGTGTCCGGTATCACTTTATCAGTCCCTCATATCACTGTGGAAGAATTTTGATCCATTCTTCTTTACAAATTTGGTTCAGCCCTCTGATGGTCCCACCTCAGCATTTCAACTGGCCTCCAGTCTGGACTTTGACCAGGTCATTTCAAAACCTTGATTCTTTGATTCTTCAGCCGTTCGGATGTAGATTTACTTCAGATCCCTGTGTATTTGAATAAGCCAGTTCCAACCAAGCTTTAGTTGTCACACAGATTCAATTCAAATTCAAAAATTCAAAAATACTTTATTAAAAAGGGGGAAATTCAAAGTTTCAGTACACCAGTCTGGTGTACTAGAGGAGCTGCCCGTGGTCCATCGCTCCTTTTCATGCCAGGTCCCGTGGTCCGAGTGCTAACTCCAGTTAACAGCCGCTAACAGCCGTTAAAACAGTTAACAGCTGTTAGAACCAGTATATCTCCATAATGACCTCATATTTGTCCTTATGAATATGAAAAAGAGTTTATGGTGAACTGCAAGGTGTCTGAGCCACAAGTCTTGTCTCATTTTCTCAGATACAGTTTCTACACACAGCAAGGGATATGCAAAAAGACGACTTTATATATCACTTATCCTACCTTTAATAATAACAAGTTCAAACTGTAGATTTACCCATCTAGTATATTTATC
Source organism: Hirundichthys speculiger (assembly GCA_018398805.1). Taxonomy (NCBI): domain Eukaryota; kingdom Metazoa; phylum Chordata; class Actinopteri; order Beloniformes; family Exocoetidae; genus Hirundichthys; species Hirundichthys speculiger. The sequence continues at coordinate 852,631 of JAGFBZ010002129.1, forward strand.
AAAAGGGGGAAATTTCTTTTATATCAATACCAAAACTGATACCGGTACCTCAACAATACTTTTTTGCATCTTGGATATTTTTGCAACTAAAAGCTTGTCAGTTACATGCGAGAGCAAAAAATAAAATAAAACCTAAATTAATTGTAGTCAAGGTAAGCTGTTTGAATTAATCATTGATGGTCATTGACACCACTGATATTGATATAATCCTCCAGCCCTGAATCCTACAAAACTTCAATTTATTTTGAAAGTAGTTTCAGAAGTCTGTACAAGCACCGTTTAACTTTATTTATGTTTTGAGCCTCATTAGACAGAAATAATTATTTTACTTATTCGCTATTTTAACTTTTTGAATGCAGAGAAATTGAAACTCAGGGAACAAGTAAGTATCGGGACAGTTGTAGAGTCTTTTACCTGGTGTTCCAGTCTGGGTTTTTTTCCAAGTTCCGTTTAAGATAAACTCAATTCAATCCAGAAAAGAAAATTATCTGAAAATCACACCTGGGTTTTAGCTTTGACCTCCTGATCAAAAGAAACCGAGCATTAATGTCTTTAGCGTCTTTGCCGTCGCCACCTGTTGTTTACAAACTTTACACAGTTGTTATTCTCGAAACCAGACATCCAGCTGGTAATGAGTCAGATATCTGGGACGGAAACCTCCACAAAGCAGAGGACAGCAGCCCGATGGAGCAACAGTTCACTTCAACCCGGCGTAAATCCACCACCACGATGAGGAGAGAGATGCTGTTTGTTAAAACTCATGACTAAAGAATGTGCCTGCAGATTGACTGCAGGACAGAGTGAGTAATGACAGATCTCCCACTGATTTCCCTTCACTGCAGACCGGACTGGAGCTACTGGTAGTGTCTCCGGAGGGAAACTGGTGCTGCCTTGTCATGTCAGGACTGGAGGTCTGGAGTGGTGTGACTGAAAACTCAACTGCAAATTAAACAGTAAAGGGTACTGGTGGCATCACAACAAGGTATCAAGGTACCATCAATTCTTGATGATACCGGAGCAATTAGATCGACACCAGAAAGGTATTGGTTTTTTCAATACCCAGCCCTATTCATCAAGACATTTCACAACTGCTCAATATGTCCTTTAACACATACGCGCATCCTTCAGTTTCATGTATGACCACTCAGGTGGAAGCTTTGAGTTTTAAACCGTAAACCCATCTTTTAAATGTTTTTCTTTCCTTTATAAAACCTTAAATGGATGTGGGGTGACTCCCAGATGTCCACTGGAGTAGGAGCTAGACCATAGAAGCCCATACATAGACGGGAAAACAGTTTTTGAATAGCTGTTCATGAAAGTGGCCACTATGCATGAAAGGGTTAAATGATCCCATTCTAGCATAACTATCTTTCAGTGTCCAGGAAACCCTCATCTCACAAGCCCTCCGTGCAGACTGGCTGGTTCTGGATGGTTGTATACATAAAATACGAATGACATTTGTGCATTGAGTCTTTAGAAGAAAAAAAAAACCTCCTAAATGGCATGTTCATGAGCTCACACAGACACAGCTGGTGTGAGTTGATACCAGAAACAAACAATCACAGTCTAACAACCCTTTTTCAAAAGATGACGAAATAAGCATTGCCTCAATCAAGCCAAGCGGAAAAGAAACCACATTCTACCTCATGGCTCCTAGTAAACCCTTTCTCATATCTCTTCTGTTAACTTTCATCTCCGGAATCAAACTGCGCAGCTCAACGAACACGTACAATAACACATCCCTCTGCAATTTCATCTCCTTTGTGTTTCTATCCACTTGAGTGTTACTAATAGAAATAAAATGAGCTGCAAGTCGAAAGCGCTTTGAAGTTTGCTGGCAATAATTGAGATGATTGATAGTTGGGTTTCTGAACAGTCGGGTGTTGCGTCTGGAGCGTCGGAAAACAATGTGAAACAACTTCGGGGTGAGCGCGCAGTCATGGTTTTCTGCTCGGCTAAGACGCCGCGGATCCTCTCGTCCTCAGGTGCTGTTAAACACAAACCGGCAAATTAACTGGAGAGACTGGCAGAATACAGAGAGTGCATTGGTTAAAAAAAAAACAATAAAAAAAACGGAGAATACATTTATTCTTGGGGAAATGGGGCTTTTGGAGGATAAGACTCTTAGTGGTTTCCAAGTGAGGGATGCAGGGGGAAGACAGAGCGATAGACAGAATGTCAGGGGAGAGTGAATAAACTCATCAGCCCACCCGAGATAGTAGCTTGGAGTAGGGGAGATAAAGCCATTTTGGCACAGTACAATCATGCATCCATCACAACGCTTATCAGTCACTTGGGAAAGGTGCCGCAATAAATCGTCAGCCGTCACTTCAATAGCTCAAAGCCAGACAATGGGAGGCAACAGAGCAGTACTTTTGTTGTTTGAACAACATGACTTATTTGGACGGCAATCAAACGGAATAGGGTTATTTATAATGTGAGCTCACTTCATATCCAACCGGAGGGAGATACCGTGTGAAGCGGTGGTGATGGCTTCCAGATTGTAAGGAGAACACGGGGGGAAAGGTGAAGAAATTTGCAGTTATTATAGGAGGATTGAAAACCTTTTAATATTGTCTCTCAGCATACTGAGACCACGCTGTGTTGAGAGGTTCAGAAACACAGAGGACCTCTTGTAATACACAAGAGCCGCCTACGTCAGGCTTCAGCTTGGCTTTAAGACCCATTTACCTACATGGTTTCATCAGTTGTGTCTAACAAGCAGAAAGCTTTCATTTTTAAAAAAAAAACTTCCATCTTGTTTATGGGACTCTTTATTTTGTGCAGAAGTCAGGTTTATGGATTTGATCATTTTTATAAACTTAAGCCATGGAGCTGGTGTGCTGTGTGAAGCCAAAGGCTGTGTGAAAGAACTGGACAAACCCCCCATGACATCACTCATGGGTTTTCTGACGAGTGCTTTTTAAGTCTTTTTTTGTTTACTCCATCATGCCATGTTGGTAGAAACTGACATCGACTAGCCTGGTTAATTCAAAAATGGGCAAATTGGGTGGAACGAACAGGCCTGAAAGCCACCTGAAACACACCCACTTCATCTGAGTTAAATGAGTTAGCTACTTTAGCTTGGCTGGCTTGGCTTATGCTAACCTATGATGCTAACTAACCCTACTTTACCTTAGCTTTATTTTGATCAAATCTGTCCAAAAATCCTATTTTTCAAGTGCCGCTACAGAAGCTACATCTGAAACGAGCGCTGCCAGAGCTGAAAGAGGCGTAGCGGCGCTCTACTGGAACCCAAGTTCACTCGGCCTCCCAGAACAGGTAGCCGAAATGAAATGATTTGAGACAAAGGTTGCAAGTCTGGAGGAACAGGGTGCTACAAGGAGGTAGAAAGTGATCCAGCTGGCGTCCTCTAGTCAGCCTTATTATCTTTAAAATAAGAAAGACTATGCTGGGTCAGTTCTTTATTCACATATCAGGAGACAAGTCAAGATAGTGCTAAGTATTGTAAGCAGCTGAAGTGGTGACAACTAAGTCATCAAACATCTCCCCCCCAAAAAAAAAAAAAAAATTCAAATACAGTTGTCAATAGGTGTGACATTGGAATTACGGACCATTATTTGTCCAAGGCTGTTTCAACCAGCTGCAAGTGTTGGACATTTTAACTTATGGGCCACTGCAGACTTGATTGTGGTACCAGCCCCTTGTGGACAGTAAAAGAACTGCAATTATCTTCACTTCCTGGATTGAATCAGACCAAGCAAAATGGATGGAGCCATCGTTACACCTCTGTTACGACTTCCCAAGGTCTGACAGAGGTGTAACGGGGTGAAATGAATGCTGTGCAATTTGGCAATATGGAAAGGCATAAAGGAGAATGTAGGACGGCTGAAAACTCTATGCAGAGAATTAAATTAGTCCATCACACACTGTATATATGCAGTCAGTGACCAAACAAACCAATATGGGCAAAAATCAATTATTTATCCATATATACAATGTCACAAATGATCACAAGAAAAAAAAGATGGGAAATGTACAGATTTTTAAATGTTTTTAAAATTATATTACAAATAATCATAGTCTGAAACTATCAAACGTACAGGAGATGAAGCTGTACAGGCTGTGCTACATCAATAATAAACTAAATTTTACTACATTATAACCCATATGTACTTTTTCAGTGTCACGTAACGGAGATACGACATCAGTATCCTGTCAAACAGAGATGATCCGTGGTAGAACACATCATTTCTTTGTGGCTGTAAATGTTTCCAGTGATCTTAAAAATCAAAATAAACACTGTTTATGTTTGCTGGCCGTGTACGTAAAAATATAAGTATGTAATATAAGTATGAGTACTGCTGAGAAGAGTACCCTGTTGTTTGTTTTTTTTATTTCGAACGTATAGCATGAAGGATTTCAGTTTTGGTTGTCTCTTGTTGGATAAAATGGGGGGACTTTGAGGAGGAAGTTCAGGCAGATAAGACGCTGCAATTCATGATCTCGCTCCTCTTCAAGGTTTATCCCAATCGCTCCATCTCATTCATTGGTCTGTTTAGGAGGTACTTTGCCCCTCTGATATCTCTCGCCTTTCAAGCTCGCTGTCACTCAGAATCCCAGCTCCACCTGTCGGCTCCATGTACGCCTTAAAAGTGACGATTTATTACATCAGATGGCAAAACTGATGTTTTTTGTTTTTTTTTTATCATCACAAGACTCGTCTGACTGAACCAGTTTACATATGCAACAATTTGTACTGAAAATTCCTTGATAGCAGCTGGAATCTGAAATAACGTCAGTCTTTACATTTTCTCTGACTGACATCTAGAGTCTGCGGTAGCAATAACGGCTGTAACGGGCCTGGAGTTACGTCCATTCACAGACCGCGTCAACAAGGTAGCATGAGGTCATAGCTCTGAACTGTGACAGAAGTGAAGCGGCAATGATCAGGACAGGAAGGTAAAAGGCAATTTCAGGAGAAGACGATTCAAGGTGCATGCTTTTTGAAGAGGGCAAAGGTAACACACAGTGACCTGCATTCAGCCTGAGGCGAAACAAGAGGTGAGTGCTGTAGCTAATGTGTATGAGGTTGTAGCAAAAACTACAAATAATTCAAGGTCATCCCCCGACATGCCTCCTCGGTGTGTTGCATTATGATGATGAAAATGGCAACAAAGATGATGCAGAACAGATAATCTGATAAAGTCTGCATGACAAGGAACAACCTTGTGTCATTGCGGAAATGAGCCTTTAATCATTGTCACGAATTACAGTCATTTCAGCCTTTTATACAGACATCACACCCTTTCTGTTTTTGGAAAAAAAAAAAACAAAGATGAATGCGAATTAAATCATAGGGTTTTTGTCAAACACCACTACCTCTTCAACCTCTAATAAAACGAACAAAAGGCTCCACTTCATACAACAGCTTTAATACGAAATTAAACAAAACCACAGACGACAGAGATCAAAAATAGTCCATTGTTTGCATCACGGGTTGTGTGCGTGTTTGAGCAAATATCGACCGGCTAAGAGAAAAATCTATGCGAGTGCTTATTTTCTTAGTGCACATGCCTCCCCTCCGTCTTCATATTGGCACTAGAAGTGAGTCTGCTCTGTCGGGACTCATGCGGCGGCCTTGGAGAGCTGCGCAAGCTTCCAAGACAGACGGTAATCCTTCAGCAAACCCCAGTTCATCCCGGCCCATCATTATGTCTCAACCTTTTTACCATTTCAAAGACTTCCCACAAAATCAGCCCACATGGCCCCCACATTCGATAAGTGGCAGGGGGCGCATTATTCTCCAATTCCAAACGTCTCTGGAAGTTAACGCACAGGGAGAGTGAAGTATTTCACCACTATCCAGACATAACGCAGGAGCGAGTACTCTATCACTGAAAACTACTTTAAGAGGAGACATGTGACCTTTTTACAAAAGTTGAAACATGATGAGATTTTAATGAAACTTGCGTGATTTACTTTGATCAAAATGCTGCAGAAAAGCTTAATTTTCATCCATGTGTCGACCAAGCGCCAACATACCCACTTCTGGGTTGAAGCAATCCAGAGAAGTAACAAAGATTCCTCTACTGACCACTGGGTGCTGGGTCTAAAGCCGAGCAAGAGGACCAAGATGTCCTGGTACAAAAAGCAGAGCTTTGCTGGTCTCCTCGTTTCAATCTGATGTCATTGGCGTGAAACCCAACTGTGGTGATTAAAATGATTTGCACCAGGCTGTTAGTATCTTTATTTCAGCTGTAAAGTTGGACATTTAACGAACTCAACTGAGATTGACTCAGTTTTTGGAGCTAGCCTCTTGTGGTCAGTCGTGGACCAGCAAGGCTTGGATGAATTTCTTTCAAAACCGGATCTTGTCCCTTGGTCTTTGCACTTCTGTTTACTCCAGCAGGTTTCAGGGGGTGGAGTCAGACAGCTGACGCTACTCCATCCAGCATCATCTGTAGGTTGTGCCTTATTTGAGATCTGTCCTACAGCTTTGAACTTGCACCATGATGGTTGGTTGGAGATAAAGTCAGGGAAGCTGGACAGTTGTAATCTGGTCCGGTCTTGTTGCAGTTGTGACGGTTTACGGGTCGTGTGGAACGATGGAGATTAGCTCAGGAGTTATGGTAAGTAAAGGTGCTGAGGAACACTCACGAACACACTGGTACTGGGGTTTCCACAGGGTCCACGTTTATTACAGTGCTCGGCAACCTTAATAAAGCCCGGTTGGAGAGAGCAGTCCGCTCATACATGAACAAAGCTGATGTTACACAACCCGTAAAGTCACTCTGGGTTCGGGAAGGCAAGAGTTCTACGAGAACGTCCGTCCAGCGTCCACTAGGGCGTATCCCGATCTGTTGGGTGCGGTCTGATGACATCATCAGCAGGTGACCAAAGTGTTCTTAAATGGTCCTTCCACATTTACGACTGTTACAGTGTTCTCTACATCTGAACAGGAATTATATATTAGCTCCAAACAAAGTAACAGAGTTACTCAGATAATAAATGTCATATGAGAAAATGATTGTTCTTCTTTCTTAATATCTGCCCTTTAAGCTGGAGAAATTTCAGCAAAGCCAGCCCATCACAACCCGACTAGACTGGTCATTGGAGTCACGTGAACGGATTTACATACAGGAAAAGCTTTAAAAAATGTGCTCTTTCAATGATTCAGTTCATTCATGCAGCAAATTAAAGACCTTAAATTATAAAAGCAGACATGCTATGTCTTTAAATTTCACATCTGTGTGCCAGTACAGAAAGTAGTTCATTTAATAAGCCGTACAAGTCACGTTGTTCAGGGCTCCTCTTAAATCATTTTCTTTTTGCATTTGTTGGCAAAATGAACTAAAATAACACTCCTGTTGGACATAACTTCTAACTTTAATTTGAACCTAAATGTCAGTGTCCCAACGTTTTGAAAAACATAAAACGATGTACACTGACAAATCAAATGAAACCGGTGAAGTGAAACATGACATTTCCTCGGTTCTTACAGTCCGTCATGAAATCAAAGTCAAAGTTTTTTTATTTTACATTTTTTACTGTTTTGCAATTTCCATACCATTCCAACTTTTTCTGATTTGGGTTAAGTTTGTAAGTTAACCCGTTCTTTCAGAGGCCTTACGTTCCATCTGGGGTGCATTTCTGGTGCAGGAAGAAATCAAATTTGCTCCCACAGTGCCGGCTCTTTATTGGCTTTTAGGAAACAGTGCCCTTGTCTTGCCTGACACAAATATCAGTACTGTGAATAATCTGTTCTCAGAGCCGAGCTGAAACGCGATCATAACGCGCAACAATGGCTCAATGTCTGTGGTGATCCGCGGAGGCAGGCGTGAAGGCGAACTTCTGACGATTCCTTTTCAGAAAAGTTCTGCGCCGACATCAAAAGCTCCCGTCTCGACACGCACCGAAGTGATGTGATTTCATATTAAAGAAATACTACAAAAATTGCACCTATTTATTTTTCAATCCCGATGGCATAAAAAAGTGTAAGTGGATAAATAATGCGACTGCTTTTTTTTTTCTTCTGCTGTGTGCAGAGGCTCTCATTCCATCTGGGGTGTGATTGAAAAGCCCCACTGCCCCGGGTTCAAAGTATTATTACATGGCACTGTGTCTGTTTTTTCATTTCAGATGAGTGTCTGGGGGCTGACATTGGAGACAGATAGGATATCAGAGCCAAGGATAATACAAGGCTTGCATCTGGAAATCAATCGGCAGACAGTCTTACATTGGTCATGCCAATTTATTTCTGGGTGCCTCTGTGCGAGGTGCCTCATTTAGAGCGAAGTCCAGCACATAAAGCGAGATCTGGTCACTCAAATCCTGTTTTTACCTCCATGTCGCCAGCATATCGCCTCATTACTGCCACACTGTGAAAAACAGATGCTTTCAAAATTATTATGACCATTATATACAGTCAGTCTGTTTTTATTTATTTTGCATTAAATCCTTCTGCAGTTGATGCCACCTGATCAGAGAAAACACTTGAAGCAGATTATTTACCACACAAAGTGTAAAACCCAGTAACATAGCGCAAGTAAGTAATGACACTGACTATAAAAACGATGAGTTATCGCTCGTTGGTTTTCAACCTGGGTGTCAGAAACATTCAACAGGTCACCAAGGGAAATCTGAAGGATCTTTAATAATTTCCGGAGCATAAAGGACACTGAAAGGCTCTCAAGCCAAAACTGTAATTGCAGATTCTTTTTTTTTTAGTTCACCGTGACACCCGTCTGCTCTGTAAACTGCATAATCGGCTCATGTTTTATTGTTAACTCAGTGTAAGTTTTAAATCAGATGAGCTTACATCACTTGGTAAGGATTTTGACTCGGGGTTATAACAGTAAATGTTCTCAACCTCAACCATTCAGAGCTCACGTTGGAATGGGAATTTCCCAGCCTGTCGTGTCTTTTTTTGTCTGCACACCCGTTCTCTCGATAGTTTTGCATTAAATTGCCTGTAGCAACCTATCAGGGGCTCTGAAAGCATCAGATGATGTACACCTAGTACACACTGAACAGACGTCCCTGCCTAATATTGAACTGGTCAACCTTGTGTTCCCATAAGAGGTTCTGGCCAACCAGGGTCTGTAGAAAGAATATGAAGGTTCCCAGCATGTCTGATATGTCTGGATGTTAGTGATAGATCCTTTGAGATGTGGGGTGGGGTTTCTGTGGACTGGGATCAGTATCTGGGGAGTTTGGAAACCAAATAAACACCCGAAGCCTATATAACACCAACTTTCATCAAGCGTCATCTCAAGAAACTTTACACAGAAAGCAAACAAGTTCAGTGCAGTGTTCTTTCAGTACTTAAGTCTTTAAAGCACTTTGTTGAACCTACACAAGGTAATAAAGCTGTATAAGAGCAACTGCAGATCATTTCCTACAGGATTTGCATCACACTTCCTGCAGCTTAATCTGAATGAGTCAAATCAACCAGCTACCACTGACACTCACACCCTGAGAATTCTTTAAGAGTTACCAGACAAACCCTTTTTTGATGACCCCATAGGTTTTCTACAGACTGATTTTAAAGCTTCTGTTTCGTCATACTGCACATCGCGACTGAGAAACCATCTGAAACACGGCCACAGACGTTCAGTCAAAGGTAGCTATTTTAGCTTCGCTGGGTTAGCTAATGTTAACTGAGGATGACAATATGACTTTACATTCACTTCGATCAAATCAGTCCAAGCATCCTCATTTCAAGAGTCTCTACTGGGACGACATCTGAAACAAGTGCTGCTGGAGCTAAAACGATCACTAGCAGAGCTCTGCTGGGACCTGCTGGTCACCAGCCATCTATTCCCTGCATTTACGCGTTGGAGTCGAGCAAATCTACCACCATTGGGCGCTAAATAACCAACTGCAGGTCTCTGCAGATTTCTGCTTACCTTGTCACATCAAAAAAGACGTCTCACCTGTAGCTGATGCTTAGTCAACATGGCTGCTTAGCTAAGCTTCATTCTCAGATGCTATCAGATCAACCCACAGTCAGTCACAGCAGTAAGTTCATACAATGACCACAACACACAAGCACAATAAAATGTATTCTTTTTGAAATATGATAGGCTCCGATAGGTTTTTATTCACAGTTTAGAAATCAATATAAATCTTAGCGCTAAGTAGCTAAAATTATGAAAGCTAGTAACTACTAGCTATACTGTCCTCCAGTCGAATGGTGGCCAGCCGACAAAATTTGTTGCTTTATGTTTTTTATCTCCCAGAAGGATCAGGAGAAACTCATCCATGCGTTCATCTCCAGTAGACTGGATTACTGTAATGGTCTGTTCACTGGACTTCCCCAAAAAGAGCATTAAACCGCTTCAGCTTATCCAGAACGCTGCTGCTAGAGATTTAACCAGAACTAAAAGATCTGAACACATCACACCAGTTTTAAAATCTTTACACTGGCTTCCAGTTAGTCAGAGAATAGATTACAAAATCCTACTGATTGTCTACAAATTCCAGAGTGGTTTAGCTCCAGAATACACCTGTTATATGTTCAGAGAGTATAAACCCAGAAGGGATCTTAGATCCAAGGACTTGAGTCAACTGGTCCAGACCAGAGTCCAGACTAAACATGGAGAAGCAGTTAAGCAGTTTAGCTGTTACGCTGCAAACAAGTGGAACAAACTTCCAGTGGAGATTAAACTTTCATCGATTGTAGACACTTTTAAATCAAGGTTGAAAACATTTCTCTTTTCATTTGCCTAGCCATGAAATCTGCATGGTATCTTTTGTCTAGCTTCTTTTAATCATTTTTGATTTATTTAGGTATTTTATATCACTTTATTATGATTAATTTTATTGTTTTTTCTTTCTTTCTTTAAATGTTTTTAATGTTTTTATTATTTTATCTTATTTTTATTTCCTTCTGTTTTCTGTAATGCTTCAAATGTTTTATGTAAAGCACCTTGAATTGTGCTATACAAATAAACTTGCTTTGCTTTGCTTTGCTTTATGTAATTTTACCTGAAGTGGTCCAAAAAAAAAAAAAAAAAAAGTCACCTGCTGTAGTGGTCATGGACCAAATCAGTTTTTTGTTTCAAGCAATAAGTGTTTATTTCGACTGCAATATAGAACATTTTAACATTTAAGTCGATGGGGATTTTTTCTGTTTTGGTGCCAGCACTGAGATGTCATTTGAGATGCTTTTACACATCCTGTGATCTTTAGCATCCACATCTTTGTGGGCCAGTAAACACATCACCTAGGTTGGGGGTCAGTGATGGAGATAAAGAGGGATCAAACTAAATTTGTCTGAAAAGAAATGAATTGAAGACTCTTAGCAATAAAACTACAGGATGACATTCTTTCTCGTTTCACACACTCAACAGCAGATAAACTTACATGGCAGAAACCACGGCAGCCACTTTTATTCAATCCAGTGTTTAATCAAAAACAACAAAGCTACAGCTGCTCTCAGCTAGACGATGGAAGGATCTTGTAGATGGAGGTGATGCGAACTGACAGATGCAGCATCTTCAGCATCATTAAGGATGATTCTCTGCTTTAGTAATTTCTCTCCTAAAAGTTTAGAGGTAAAAAGTACTATTTTCTCACACTTCTCTGCTTCTGACAGTGTGACCTTACAAATTTCAGAAAAAAAATTCCAGATGTATCCCTCAATCTGTGTTTCGCCTAAAGGTTAATGATGCCACGCCATCTGTTCATCCCACAAGCTCTCTGTCAAACCGCTCAGTTCTCCAGTGGTCCAGACAAAGAAAAGTCTTGGTTTAAAAACCAGGCACTTTTAAAAAATAACACAGATTAATCATCTTGCTTCCAGCTTGGTTCAAATAAATGAACAAGCAAAGCTGTTTGGCAGGTGCTGAAGAGGAGAGAAACAGGTTAGCACCTCATGAAATGCCCTGATATTCGGCTTAGCAAACATGCTAGTGCATGTAGGTCACACGAGGAGCTCTGGGCAGCTACTAAACTAGAAAAAAGGAAAACTGGCTTTTGGTCTCGAACACTTGTGTCAAACTTTAAAGGCCCGCAGGCCAAATCTGGCCCACCACTTCATTTTATCTGACCTGTGAGACCCTGGAAAGACAAGATTTCTGAAGAAATTTTGAATGGGTGCCAATGCGGCTGCCCTGTTGGCTTTGGTATGAAGATGAAAAAAATTCAAATAACTGAGGTGAGGAGAGCAGCCGGGAGACCATTGAGCAGCTATTTTAGGATAAAAAAGTAGCAATTTTGCATCAAAAAGTCACAATTTTGTTGTGGTTTTACAATGGAATTTTGTTATTTTAACAAAGTAAAATGCAAAAATGCAAAAAAATTTTACAACAAAAAACTGCTCATTTATGTCAAAACGTTGCAATGTAGAATTGTCTTTTTTGACAGAAAAATCAAGATTTTACAATAAATATTTGCTATTACACAAAATGTGCATTATTCATGTAATTTAAGTCGTGATTTCTGTCAAAAAGCTGCAGTTTTGCAGTAATTGATATTTTATGTAACAAAAATCATCATTTGAAGTTAAACGGATAAGAAGAATTAGTGTCCAAGAATTACAAGCTGTTTAATGTGGTGTCGATTTTTCAGAGTTTAATGGGACCAGTGGGTGGATTTCCCACTTCTACACTCTAAAGTGGTGAAATTCAAGCTCTTGTTCATGAGTTTGGGTAGAACAGAGTGGGAGATTGATCCGTGTATTTGGGGCCAGGATCCCCAGTGATCTGGATGTGGTGCAGAAGGAGCCGAGCCCAAAGGCAAACCTCTCGATACAACTGATACCTTCCAGCACTTGTCTGTGGTCATGAACTGACAGTAGACTGAAACAATGAGTTTGTTAACAAAAGCTGCAAAAATTTCTTTGAAGGATGGTTGGGATAACCCTTAGGGGTTAAATCTGTTGCAGTCACCTTCAGGCAAGCCGACCAATGTAGGTCCTAAAATGATTTGCTGTGGCTCCCATCTCCTTCAGCCATGCCGGGCAATTAGCTGTGGAGCTGCTAGCGGACACTTCACTTGTCCCATTCCAAATATTGTTTTGGTGGCAACATCAGAAAGGACCACTGCGTGTCCTCGAACCCTTCCAGACCAACCCACAGCCAGTCACAGCGGTCTGTTAGGACCATTAACAGCATAACAAAACAGCTTCTCTTTAAAATACGGATAACTATGGTCTGTCAGGTCTTGATTCATAGCTCAGATCTCAAGTCAAGACTGTTTTAAGTGCTAAGTGTCTAAAGTTAGATCAATGGTGATCAACTTCCTTTTTTTAGCCTGCCCCTAGTGTTCAGCCGAGGAACTGCAACTTTTCTTACTTACTGCATCGGTTGATTTTAAAAGATGAAAGAATTGACCCTTCGGTAAGTACCGCCCCCTCCCTAGATACTGTTGCTAGGTCGGACAAACTTGCTGCTCCTGCATTAAGGACTGTGTTAATTCGCTATTTTTTCGATGTGTATCATCAGTGTTAATATTATACTATAATAACTACATGGTGAAATATTGCTGTTGGAGACCTGCAACAGTGACTCGAGGTGTCCAGAACGTTTGAAGGGGACATTTTTTATTCCCTTTCCCAAGCCAAAACAAACCCTGAAGGTTAAGTTGTGTTCGTCCACAACTGAACATAAAGAAAGTTACAGAACACACCTACATTTACTCCAAGGTAAGTTTGCTTTGTTTATTAGATGATTGATTTCACCACCTTTTAGTAAAAGTAATAATATGATTTAGTGGCAAGGAGGGTGATGAGTTCTCTGTTAGCATTAGCTCTGGTCCATAGTGTCGATGACTTCTCCATTATGGACCAGAGCTTGCTAGCCACCTAAAAGCCTGCCTTGTTGTCTACATATATATATGGCCCTGGATATTTATTTTGTTAGGTATAAGGTGAGGCTAGTGATGGTAACGTCACTTTATTAATTATATTGACACAATGCTGCGACTGCCTCATGTTAACATAGCTCTGGTGTGGGATAGACCAATGGACCAGAGCTAATGCTAACAGAGAACTCATCACCCTCGCTGATAAATCATATTATTATTTTTACTAAACGGTGGTTAAATCAATCATCAACTAAACAAAGTAAACTTAGCTTGAAGTAAATGTAGGTGTGTTTTGTAACTTTCCCCACATTCAGTTGCTTGTGTGGACGGACACAAAATGTTCCCTCCAAACGTTCTGGACACCTCGAGTCACTGTTGCAGGTCCCTAGCAGCAATATTTCACCATGGCGTTATTATAGTATAATATAAATACTGATGATAGGCATTGGAAAAATAGCGAATTAACACAGTCCTTAACGAAGGAGCAGCAAGTTTGTCTGACCTAGCAACAGTAACTAGGAAGGGGGCAATGCTTACCGAAAGGTCAATTAGCTGTGTATAACTGACAGGCAGTGCTGAGTACAGTAATATGAATAAACACTTGACAGGCCAAGCAACTCCCATCTTAATATGTCTAGCAATTTAACACATTTTGAAAAGAAAACATTCTTAATAATGCAGTTTTTAAAAGGGTGTAAATTGTATCCCAGACACCAGCCAGACGGCGTAAAATATACTCTGACAGAGTAGCTGTAACACGTTGTACGGACAGAAACTATAAGGTCATTGTATTCTTTAAATTACTTTGACTTTTCCATTCTCTCACATTGGAATTAAACTGAAAGAAAGGCTCTGAGGTGTAAGTGCTGACTGCCTTGACTTTTGGGGTGTTTGAGGTTCTTCACATCATTACCGAGTCAAACAAACTTAAACTAATGAGTCCAAGGCCAAGTCAGTCCCCCTAACCTCAGTCCGGTGAACTCCCACCACATTCATGGCACAACCTCAAACTAAAGCTGAACGTCGGCATTCAAACCCAGCAGTGTTCCGTTTCAAATCCAGCATGCCATCCTTGCACAGCTAGAAGCACATAAAAAGTGTCATTGATGGAGTTTAAAAATAATGGAAGTTGATTGTCTGAGCACAGTTTGTGGGAAAAAAAAAATTGAAACTTTTTTTTTCATATTGAGATACAATGGTTTAATAAATAATGCGGGATTAACATGAGGAAAAGTTTATTTTAATGCCATTCAAAACTGAGAATTGAGATTCAAATTCAGTCCGACTATTCTTTGTGGAGAATAAACAACCAAATCAGAATTACTTTATTTCCTTTTGTTTGTTTAGACAAGACCCAAGTACAGTGGGAGGAACAAAATTAAAGAAAGCTGTGGTGGTTTCGATCTCTCTGGGCTCACTCGTGTGTCCAAGTGCAGGGAAATTTATCTGGGTGGCGATTATGGTTGGTTATGTAAAAACTTTTATTACATAGTGTATGAAATAATGACAGGAAGGGCTGACTGACAGTTCAGTTTCAGTGTGGTCTCTCATCACTCGCTCTGAAAGAGCGGTGGCAGCTGGCCTTAAAGGCTAACTCAGCATGATACGAGCGCCATATTAAACAGATCCCGGAGCAGCTTGGCGGAGTGTATTGCATTACAGTGAAAGTTCCCTTTGACCTTGAGCTGATCCGGGATAAGCCGATAGGTATGCATGTGTCAGTGACCGGTGTCAAATGTTCAAACTTTTACCGCCTCTGCTTATGTTGGAAAACATCTCGTTCATTCTACTATGAAGCATTTCGGTGAAACGATACTGTACAAATGACATAAGTAGTAAAACACTGTTTTTTATGGCTTTCTTCTTTTTCTCAGTCTTGTGCAACGCTCCCTCTGCCAGACACGGACACGCACACACACTGAAACCATGCGCACAATTACTATCGCAGCTTTCCAGAGGCAGTAAAGCAGCTGTTGTTTCACTTGATCTTTTGTAATGAGAACAGCAGTGAAGAGGCAGTAATTACATGTCAGCTCACAATGTTATACCAACATTTCCCATAGCTTGACCCAGTAAGGCCTGAGAAAACTCCAACGTTAACTTCCGAGTAAAAAAGAAAGATTCAATTATACAGCACCAATAATAGGTGCAGCGTAGGCGACTGTCAAATCATTTGATTGACATTGAATATTGAATTAACACTGAATACTGAATGACAGAAATGCCAGATGTAGATTTTTGTATTAAAAAAAAAAAAAAAAAAAAAAACAGAACACAGCCGTGATTGGCTTGTTAAGCTCCCAGTCCCTCCTAGGGGCTACATCCAGTTCCAAATATGACCACTGGGGGTGAGCTCCAACAGGGAGTGAATCTCCAACGGTCTGTCCCCAGAAGAGAATCAGTTAAGAGAACAAATTAAATTTAAAGGTTACACCCTGGGACAAAAACAAAAATAAAAAATGACAAAGACAGCTGTTCTGGAGGTGAATTTTTATGGACCTCATCAGGTAAAATTATATCCAAAAAAAAGTTACTTACCACTGTCTTGACCCCTGAGCTATGATTATAGACCTACCTGAGCTTAATCATTCTTATTTTAAAGATAATATCGCTTGTTGTTGGGTCAGCTGTGCTAAGAGACTTGTTTTGGGCTGGTTTTGATGAGTTCTGGTGTGAAGACAGCTGCTTCGGGCTGCTTTGCTAAGCTTCAGTAGAGGGCTGCTAGACGGGGGCTAACGGATGAAAACCAACTGCCTCTCGGCTTCTACTTCTTGGAGTAGCTGGTCCCGCCACTCGTGCCACGGCTGGCTGCTGTTGACAGAGCAACGGCGGGACCCAGCGGAGCTCCACTGGTCCTCTTTTCAGCCACTCGTCTTGGTTTTGGCAGCCACATCTGAAATGAGGATGTTTTTTTTCAGATTTCATTGGAATGAATACCGTAGGTCAGTGATTCCCAAAGTGTGGGCTGCATCCCCCTGGTGGGCCGTCATGGTACTGCAGGTCATTAATTAGTTGATTAATAATATTTATGGCACAATTTTAAAAATATTTAAATGTAATAAAACAATCCAGTTGAGTGTTATTCTACTTTCATCTTAACTTAATATAACAAGTGTCACCGTATTCGTTGACCTCTTACTCTGACATCAGAACGTAGCTTCGAGTCTTGATCAAAGTTGTGATTATAAGTCTGGGTGGGCCACCGAGATTTTCTAGATTTCAAATTGGGCCGTGGTAGTTTGAAGTTTGGGAATGGTTGTCGTAGGTTAACGTAAGATACGCTAATTTATGGTAACTGGACTAATGTGGTTGTGTGCCAACCAGTTTCCAGGCCTGTTCGTTCCAACCATTTTAGCCATTATTAGCTGCATCAGTTCCTGCCAACGGGGTCGGAGTAAGTAAGAAATTGTTACCATGTGGTTTCATAAATGAATGTAAATCGGAATGACATATGGAGCATTTTTAATAAGCCTGCTTCTGCATATATATATTAATACTAAATGGTAACTAGCTTCTTTTTTATAATGCATTAAGGTGGTCTATGCTTAATTTATTTTCTCTTCCTTAGGTTGCAGCTCAACTCAGCCATCTCTGTGTTTGACAATGTTAAAGTAAACTTATGTAAGAGCACAGGGGACACTTACCATAGAGTAACACCCCCCCTCCTCAAGTAGGAACCACACAGCAGATGATCAGCTACAGAGCTGCTGCTTCTCAAAGTTCTAAAGGAGCCTCCAGACGCTATCAATCAAATCACTTGCAGATAAAAGCTGTTCACTGAGCTTTGCACATTACTGAGAATTGTTCCCTCCAGGGAACACAGTGACATCCAATATTTTTGATTAAAACTTTAATTAGCAATGTCTGACAGATGCCACTGATTTTTCTGACATCGTGATAGAAGGAATGATTTCTGTTAGCTAATTATTGTTATTGGCTGCCTTCATTCTGCTTACAAGTTTGTGTCAGCAAGAACAAGAAAACTCTGCTCACTTGGTTGGAGTTGTCAGAGCTAAAACCATATTTATTCCCCTCGTGTCTGTCATGTTGTTTTAGTTTATGCAAATCCTTTAAAATATCCCCAAAAGCTGTAAGAAGACTGGACCTAAAAAACAGACATAAGAAGCAGTAAAACACAGCACGCTTTGCTGTCACCATAAATTGGTTTCCTCAGTGAGGCTCCATGAAGAGGTGATGATCCAGTTGCTGAAACAGGTTAGTCAATGAGTTAGATGTGAAAATCTCTCTCAAAAAAAAGTCAGTATTCAAAGTTGTATTTGTTTTTATTTTTTTATTGATTTATTTTTACGCCCCCCCAAGAATGAACCGGTCGTCAAGATTTCACCTGCAGCTCAGTCGAATCATCATATTTATCTACACACAGTGATGAATAATTTACACATTTCCAAAACAGAGCCAAGGTTTTAAATTTTCATTTAATTTCAGCATATAGTATATCAGCCATTCCGAGTAGATGGCGTCCTTTTGACAAGTAGGGTGGAAATGTTTTCTGCTTTGGCCCAGTTAAACGTGTACATTTGAAAAGTATTATATCTAATATTGTCTTCTAAGGTTCCATCCAAGGGTCTACATCCGGCTTGCTAGTCTGATAAACACTGATTAACTTGCATTTTCTCGAGAGACCACGAAGGGCTGGTTCCCAAAGTCAGCCAGTCAATCTCCACTGACGTCCGTAATGACTTATTTTCAATATGATGTGGACTTTTGTGATGTTAACTGCTCCAACCACTTCTGGGTTGATCTTAAAGGACTTAAAGTTTCATCATGATACAATATGTCTATTAACTGGATGATGAATTGTTTGCTGATACAGTATAATATACTCTACCACGATATGATTCTGATTCAATTTGACTCAGGAGCAAATGATCAATATATGCTGACTGAACAAAATAATTTTAATTTATGTCAAGTCACTATATAAAACAAAAATATTTCAACATTTTTATTTTTTCTGTATTAAAACAGACAGTTAAATGAAAAAACAAACAAACATCTTCCCCCTTTAATACTAAGTATTGATGAGGATTACATGCACTGATGTCTAATTAGTATTTTCATTTTAAATTGATACTGTTGGATCATTACCTCCGCCAAGAAGGTTATGTTTTTGCCGGCGTTTATCTGTTTGTTTGTCTGTTTGTCTGTGTTCAAGATAACTCAAAAAGTTATGAATGGATTTTGATGAAATTTTCAGAAGTTGTCAGAAATGTGAAAAGGATGAACTGATTTCATTTTGGATGTGATCCGGAAGAAATCCTGGATTCTGGATCACTTTCAAATTTTCGATAACATTGCGGTCAATGGGGCCAAAAATTTTGTTTCTCAATATCTCCGTTAATTATTGCCCAAAACTCATGAAATTTGACTCAGGGATTGACAATGGGAACCTCCATCAAATTTCATTTCAATATAGTGACTTTGGAAACAAATATTGTATGAAATTTTTATAGCATTATTATTTTTTCTGTGCATCACAAAGTAAAGGAAGATATGGTACTTTTTTAGTGGTCCCATATTGTCAGTGCTATATGTATGACTAATATATGGGGGAATTGTTGCGCTTGGTGGAGGTCCGCGCTCTCCGAGTGCTTTTCTAGTTCATCATTAAATTGACTTGTGGATGTAGGGTGATGGACTGTTACATTTACAGGCCATTTCGCATCTCGCTTTAGTCACTTCAGTGACCTAAAACCTAGCGGAGTAAAATCACTCCTATTTTTAAAATAATATGGCTTTAATGTGCTGTAAATTGTACTAACAGGCCACTGAAACCAGTTCTGGGTTGGTCTGGAAGGGTCCAGGAGCAAAGCTTAGCTAAGCAGCTACCTTCATCCCATATAAAGGTTGCTAATCAGCGCTAACCAGAGGGTGTTCACAGCCTGGCGGCCTCGAGCTTGTCGACCGCTATCTCCCTCAGGAGCCGTGACACCCGGGTAATCTGATCGAGCCACCTTTCCTGGACCCCTACACATTTAGTAACTGCGCCGCTAGTCAACAGGTAGCACACTGAGCTCCAGCACCATCTATGACGCAGACCGGGGCTGAGAGGCAGTCGAAACAATCCTTGTTTCAGCTCCGACTGTATGTGATTCATAAGCCGTTTTGGTGGTGACACCAGAAACGCATAAACAGATTCGATCAGAATGAACGTATGGTAGTTTTAGCTAGCGTCATAGGTTGGCATGAGCCGAGCGAAGCAAAATAGCCGAGCGAAGCTACAAAAGCCGAGCAAAGCTAGAATAGCTGAGCGAAGCTAGAATAGCTGAGTGAAGCTAGAATAGCTGAGCGAAGCTAGCTTAGCTGGCTCGTGAAAACTGAAGAAAGGTGGATGCGCTCCAACCAAACCAGGCTTGTTGGTCCCGTCCGTTTGGCCTCGTTTGGTTGGACTGTGGTTGAAGTGACTCAGTTCTTGTCACTATGACAACACCACCCCCCCTGAAAAAGTGTGTTCGGTGTTTAGAAACCTCTGGGTGACGTCCAGCTGTGACGCAGTCTATGATTCCATCCCTGAACGACCGAAACTAATACGACTGTTCCACATCAAGGGATATGATTATGTTTGCAAGGGCACGGAGAAAATCTAAGAATGCATGAGTAACAAAATATCCCTGTTTCTGTTATAAACCACCTAGATGTAAAATGCCAACGAATCATAAACCAAGTTTAAGAAAACAAAAACATCTTTGTTGAGAGAAGCAATCCAACGGTGCAAGGGTTTTAAGCTATATGCATTTTAAAAAGACCCCTTTTGTGCCTGCAGGGTCCTGAAAAGCCAAACAACTTCCCAGATGCCTGGTCAAAAATGTCAGCAGTGGATTTAAAAAGAAAAAAAAAAAAACAGCACATCAGAGTTTTGGCTTAACACTCTTCTTTTCTTCTCTCCTTGTAGCACCAATCTGAAGCTCTCCAATTCCTCGTTCCGCCCCGGCATTTATACTCTCCCTGAGGCCGCTTGACTCTGTGCTCTCTTGTTGTTCCCCGTTCTGTTAAAATCCTCAGCGGTTTATTCATTTAAGTGCTGCTAAAGTGTGGTCTCCAGTAAATTGTAGTGGAAAATAATTGGCAGTCTTTATTAGTATTTTCACGCTGCATTCAACTCAAAAAAAAAAAAAAAAAAAAAAAAGCAGCCTTTGTGCACCAAAATTCCAGTAAGGGATGTAAATGGAGCCTAACATAGAGCCATCAATGAATAGTTGTTGTGTAAAAAACACATTTATATCCACTCTCCACTTATCATGTCTAAATGCCACATTTAAATAAAAACAAAAACACTTTCAGCCTTCAATGTTACCAGGAAAAACAACAATCTACCAATGGGACAATATTTTTAGAAGTTTAAAAAAAAAAGGCATTATTATGTTTGGAAATTTAAAGCTCCGTATCAGAAAACATTGGGATGCTCAAACAAACCATATAATGATTTATTGATTTGTCTCGTCAATTTCAATTCCTTTTTTTTTTCTAATTTCAGCCTGTTGAACATTCCTATAAAAGCAAGTAAAGTCTTTAGACTTTACTACCTTTTAATCCTTCTCAACATTAAAAAGAAAAGAAAAACTGGCAATCGACAATGGCAAGCAAGGTGTGAGACAGTACGGGGTCACCAATGTGTGTTCAGAACCAGTACCCTCCTCTTCCTCAGCCATGCTGTTGTAATCTGTACAGAATTTAGAATTTTTTTAAACGGATGGACAACCCTGAAAAACATGTTGTCTTGAAAGCAACGTTTGGAGCTCTAAAGTCTGAGGTAGATAGTTTAACTGTACATTTTTGGATCAGAACTCTTTCTCTTTCCTATAATCTCCACAAATTCCCCGTACTGCCCGTGACGGCTCTAAAGATGAGTTATTAAATCAGTGGTGTTGAAGAACTCCTCCGTGCATGTATGTTGAGTATTCACTGCAAACGGCAACTTTGTTATGACTTTCCGATTCTTTAAAAATCTCCAAGCTGCATCCGTCTTTGCTTTGTCCCTCTTTTGCGTTCGTCAATGTGACGACTCTTTCTTACTCTTTATTTTTTTTGGCACAAGTGGCCTTTATTTGACAGTGACAGACAGGAAACAGGGCCGAGAGAACGGGGAGACACGAAGCAAAGGGTCGAACAGGCCGGGAGCCGAACCCGCGGTCGCCTCAGGAGGACTGCGGTCCTGCACATGGGCCCACCGGGTCGGCCCCTTCTCTCTCTTATCTTAACCTTGTCATGTTAGTGTGCTCATGTCACCCCTGGCAGAAAAAAAAAAAAAAAGTCAGCATAGGACCATCAGTGTTTTAATGCTGACGTTTCATTTTTTTAGTCTTTATCAGCAGATACCAACATCGTGCCGAGTTTATATTCCACTGAGGCGACATGGAAACACAGTAACTCGCACCTTTTTAAACCTTTGACAGCTTCTGATTGTTCTGAAGCAGTTCAACGTAGCTCAGTCAAGGCAACCGGACTTCCTTTTCTTGATTTTGAAGACATTTCACCTTCCAGGTGTTGATCATTGACTCATGCAACTAAAACCAAGTTTACAGTGGCCTGTAACATCTCACAGGAATGACCAAAGCCTCAGTAACTCCTCACCAGTCAGTTTGAACTGATACCTTCTGGATGGAAGGTGAAACATCTTCAGAAACCAGGAATGTGACCCCCAGCTGCTTTAATTCAAGCCTTTGAGGGGTTAATGCTAGCATGTTGTGTGTCCAATGTGGTTTATCTTGAATAACAGAGTTCAGTAATGAACACTAGCGGCAACGATCTTCCCATTTTCCACTCCTTCAGACTCCATACTTCCAACAACAGACAACAGTCAGTGGAGACTGACTTAGAGCTAGTGGTCACTAGATTGGAGGAAAATCAGCCAGCAGTTGGTGGGGACCAAACAATTGGCGTGCTCAGCAACTAGTGAAGTGGGTTTAAACTCTTTTTAAATTGAAATTCAGCACCCCAAAAACCTGGAGTCAGAAATTTTGTTATTGTAAAATTTTAGTTCGCATTTGACAGGCTTAGATAATGTCCAACACTTAATCCATAGTTTGTGGTTTAAGTTTATATTTTAAGAATGAATATGAAAACGACCCCGCCTAATGGTATCATCCTCTTCTCACTAACGTTACTTGTGGGTTGTGGTGGGGCTCATTGGGTGCTCAGCACCCCTAAAGCTCTGACCCTAGAATCGCCCCTGGTTTAAACAAAAAACAGTCACATAAGGTGCATTTCCCTTTGCGTTAGTTCTATGGGGCCTAAACCATTGATGCCTGTCTCCATTACCAGCAACATGGAGATATATAAAAAAAAAATCATTTTTTTGGGAGGGGTGAAACATATTCCTGTTATACCTGTCTTAAGTTACATGACCCTAAGATTTAATGTTAAAACTAGAAAAGCACTCGGAGAGCGCAGACCTCCGCCAAGCAATTCCCCCATATAGTGATTTACAGATTGCAAAAAAAATCCCCCTTCTGGATCAGAGCCGGATCAGCCTTTGAAATTTGATAGAGGTTCCCATTGTCAATCCCTGAGTCAAATTTCATGAGTTTTGGGCAATAATT
Source organism: Hirundichthys speculiger (assembly GCA_018398805.1). Lineage (NCBI taxonomy): Eukaryota > Metazoa > Chordata > Actinopteri > Beloniformes > Exocoetidae > Hirundichthys > Hirundichthys speculiger. The sequence goes on from JAGFBZ010002129.1 coordinate 875,964, forward strand.
AACGGAGATATTGAGAAACAAAATTTTTGGCTCCATTGACCGCAATGTTATCAAAAATTTGAAAGTGATCCAGAATCCAGGATTTCTTCCAGATCACACCCAAAATGAAATCAGTTCTTCTTTTTCACATTTCTGACAACTCCTGAAAATTTCATCATAATCCATCCATAACTTTTTGAGTTATCTTGAACACAGACAGACAGATAAATGCCGGCAAAATCATTACCTCCTTGGCAGAAGTAAAAATTAAAGTTCATCTTGTCGTTGTAATTTGTTTTTTCTTTTATTTTTCCTTGTCTTCGCCATCTTCTTCTTCTATTTACTGGTGGCTGACAAACAGTGAAACCGGTGCGCCGCCGCCACCAGGTGGTATGGAGGGGTAGTTGATGTGCAACCGGCTCCATCACCCGAAAGCAGAGACACGACGGCTGAAAGGACTGACAAAGAGGTCAACCCTGTTAAAATTCCAGCCTTTCAGTTTCACCCCGGACCCCTGGCTGGAGACACAGAATTTAAAAAGGTCAGCTAAGCAGCTGCTCGATCAAATCAGCTTTGCTTGTGTTTGTTACAAACTAGTTGCTTGGCAGACGTGAGAGTCAGTGACTTCAACGAGAAGCAGAAGAGAAGCAGGAAAAGTTCTGCTTCTTCAATCACTTGAGCAAAAGAAGCTATAGCATAGACTAAATAGGAAAGGAAAAATAACAAAAAGTATATTTCTTTCCTTAAAATCACAGGTATCCATGTCTTTGTGATCCAAAGGAGGTAAAAAATAGTTGAGAAGGTGCCTGTGTGAGGAAATATATATCTCTTGTAATCTTTAGCAAGTTATGTAGAAGACATAAATTCATTTTCCTGTCAGTTTCAAAGATCCCTGTGTTATTCTTCTCCGTTCTCCGCATAACAGATGGGTAATATTGCTCTCCCCTTGCGGCAAGTATGTCCAACATGAAACCTCTCTGCTCCCAACAATGCAGCATTGCATGCAGTTCAGTTATTCAATCAGAGCTAGCTAAACTCAAAGTGTCTGAAAATGCTTTTGGCTGGATTCTCACGGCTTTGTGGGAACATGAAAAGAAGAAAATGGCTCTATGTGGAAAAAAAATGAAATGAAAAAGACCTATCCATACCTTGAATGTGTGCATTAATTGTGCTGCGTTAAAAGGCAGGGAAATTTGGGATCGGTCCTCCGAGGTTGATGTCTTCGGTTGGGTTATCAGTGTAATGCTCTTTGACAGAGCTGTGACATGAGGCTGCTGGATCAAAAGGCATTTTGTTTTCTTTTCATCTCTCACATTCTCAGCCAAGACTCTATTGACTGAGCGAAAGAAAAACCAAAGACGGGGAGAAGGACGGAGGGAGCCAGAAATAGACAGAAAAAAAAAAAACCAGACCAGATGACAGCAGGGCTGATAGGCAGGTAGAGAAACAGCCTGCAGACCCGGATTTTGGCCTGCAAATATCTGAGACGTGCTCATCAACACGGGAACGTCTTTCCTCGAGCTACAAGAGCTCATAGCTCATACATGCTGAAGGTATTTTGGATAGCGGGTCGCAGATGATGAATTCACTTACATGAGCTGCTCCTCTCACATGGTATGAGTCTCTTGTGAAGTTCGAATTCCTGGCTCATCTTTCAAGTTGAAACACTGTACGATAATGGATACAAGGTGGATGTGATAGCGGGAAAGTTCATGTGAGAATGTTCACGTCGAGCCACCGCTGCCTCAGCTGGGAAATCTACATTAAAATAGTCATGTTATGCTCCTTTTCAGGCATCTAATTTTAATCTCTGCTACCTCCAGAGTTTGTCTTGTAACCCATACTAATTACAGACAGAATTACATTGCAGTCTGGTTAGTCTGGATTTGACTTTGATTCCCAGGCTGCAGTAGAAATGCAGAAAAAACTGCTTATCAAATTATATAAGACACACAACCAGAGAAACCAAGCATGTGACATGTGCGGAGCAACGACCAGGCCAGTATCAACAACGCTGGTGTTTGGAGTACTACTGGGTTTGTAGGAAAACGATGCTGATCCGAGGTGTTGTTAGCAGTTCTTAACCATCCTGGTTGTTCTGAATTCTGGTTCCTGGATGCTCTTCTAAGTTCAGTCTCCTGGATTCATTGTGTGAAGCCCGTCGAAGATGCTCGTGCTGGGAATTGAATCTTTCTAGGTCTGAGTACTTGGAAAACAGAAAGTAGGATTATAAAATGAAACCACATAAATCCCTTTGTTTAAGCAACCTTTAAATCATGACTCATCTCTTGCTAAAGATATACTATTGCTATTTACTTCGGATGTATTTCTTTTATAACAACTGTCATATATATTAATGGTTAGTGCTAAAATCTGGAAAAACCTGGATATATATATATGCAATTTAATCTTGCAGCAGATGTTAGTTTTCTCGTGCATAAATGTGAGTGATGTATTTATTTGTAGTTGGAGAGAACAGGCTCCAGTTTCTCCACCAGCTGAAGAAGTCTCTCTTTTTTTTTTTTAAATACAGACTTGAGGAATCTGTAAAGACTCTTGAGATCTGATTCTCAGTAGTGGTTGATCTGGAGGGACCCCGGATCCCTTAAAGGAACTGGATTTGACATCATCATCATCAGAGAAAGTTTTCATTGAAAAGAATGGGTATGATTGACCAGGCCACGCCCGAGTCGATTTGCTTCCAGCATAACTCCAAACTCCTGTTATCATTTTTGAATAACAAAGACAAGACAAACAACGACAGGTTTCTCATAAAAACACTTTGATTAACTGAAGTGTTTTTTGATTGGTTGACTTCCTGGAGGCTTGCCGATTGTCACGTTTTATGAGGTTAGGACCCAAATCCAGGAGAGCGGGAGCCAGTGGTCAACAAAAATGTTCTTTTATTTACAAAAATAAAACTTAACTGAAGGATCAACAAGTTAAAAGGACAGCAGGAACATTCGGGCTGATGGACAGCAAAGATCAGCAGGTGAACCAGCAAAGCAAGAAGGGAAAGACAAGACTTGATAAACCCAAGACAAAACGAGACGCAGGTGCAAAGAATAAGGGCAATGAACAAGGGGAAGTAAAACAGAACTCAACAGGGGAAAGACAGACTTTCAAAGTAAAGCAGGAAATACAACAGAAGAAATACAAGAAACCAAACTAAGAAGTACAAAGAAGAAAACTCAGAAAGCATGACACCGATAGGTAGAACTAATGACTCATGAATGGGCACGATTTCTGTTCCTGGTCTGATACATGTGTTAAATACATATCAGCACACAATCAACACTATATTTTTCATATTTTCTGCAATTGACCTCAATACCTCAAAATCTATTGTTCAAGCTGGAATCAGAGCTGTTTTCTTTTCATTCTCTGGCCTGAACCAGAGCCATCAACGTCACTGCTTTTTTTTTGTGTGTGGTTTTTAAATTAATAAAACCACCAGTATCTGGCCTTAACCATTGTTTGTGTCCACATCTAGAAATCTTTATTACAAGAATTAAACCCACAAATACCTTACACAACTTACAAACACCATCTGAGAATGGAACCTGTTTGAAAGTAGGGGATTGACAACTTTTCTACATGCGCCTGCGTTAGTAAGTGTACACCTGGGAAATGTAGTAAAATGCTAATGGGGCTTCTTTCTGTCTGTGACTTTCATAAAGAGCATACCTTAAAGTGCTCCTAAGGTGAAAAGAGAAAAGGCCAAAATTGCATGAGGACTTACTGCAGATAATGTGATTCTGTTGTCAAGATTGGACCATGCAGCAGGCTCAGAGGCATTTTGCATACTAGTGTGAAGTGAAAGGTTGGGAGTTAGCCGTGTTGGAGTCCGAGTATCTGGTTCTTCTTCATTGCAGGATATAATGAGTGAGATTGACAGGCAGATTGGGTCAGTGTCAGCCATAACATCGGCATTCTATCCGGCTGTTGTGGTTAAGATAAAGCAAAGCTGAAAGGTAAAGCTCTCAATTTATCACTCCCATCCACATTCCAACCTTCAACTATGGTCATGAGCTTTGGGGAGCGACTGAAGGAAATGGATTGTAAACACAATCTGAAATGGGTTTCCTCCATAGGGTCTCTGGGTGCACTGTTACAGAGAAGACTTCAGACATCTGGGGGAGAACTTGGAAAGAACCCAGGCTATCTGATCCGGTTGCCTTCTGTATCAGTATCAGTACCACTGGGGTTTTCCATAAACATCCCATCCGGAACAAGAAGACCCAGAAGAGATTATATATCTCATTTAGGCAGGGAATGAATCAGGAACAATAGTGAAAACTATACCATTTGAATGTGCACCAACATGTCAAACTACTAAAACTCAGAAAGCACAAAAGAATTTGAATCACGTTATATTTCTGGGGGTTCAAATACAATATATATTAATATTACCATAACATATAATAAAAATGTGCAATAAACCAAAGACATAATCAATAAAATTAGGACTCCAATAAGAATTGATTAGACTGAAAGAAAAGTACTAATGGTGCATTTTTAGAAAAATTCCCCCTTAACGCACACAGACCCAAAACTTGATAATGCATTTCATATGAATGTGTTGCTCCAGGCTTGAAGGACATTTATTTTACATTTGATCTGAACCGGTTATGTGGATTAACTATCCAATATAACTACCAATATTTTAGCTTGCAATAGGCAATTGGTGCATTTAGGTGCAGTTCCTCAAATGACCACCGGCTAGCTCCAAAAGTGAGCCAGTCCCCATTGACCCTGTTTTGGTCTCCACAGCTGGATGTCACATTCATGACAACTGTACTGAGGGTAAAATAAGTGGCAGCCCACTATGGTTGATGACTAGCTGTCATCGCTTTAGCCTACTTAGCACTGTCTTTATTCTGAATTGTGAATAAAGACTTAACAGAGCATAGTCATTCTTATTTTAAAGATAATATGGCTTGTTATGCTGCTAACTGTACCAAGAGACCACTGCAACCCGTTTTGGGTTGACCTGAAAGGGCAGAAACTGAATGAAAGCAGCTACTGCCGGTCCTGTTTGAAGCTAGCTTAAGGACATCAGCTAGACTGTGCCAGTTTATCAACTTCTTGCAACAGCTGGGACCTCCAGTGAAGCAACTTTCACCTCAAATCATTTCAGGACCCTTTTAATTTACTGACTGGGACACTAACTAACAACATCTGAAAGGAACGCTGCCAGAGCTGAAACAAGAAGTAGCAGAAGTCAGCTGGGACCCGCAGTCACTCGGCTCGTGACGCGTGGGCTACAGTGGCAGGCCTGCCTGACTTGCACCTACAAGCTTCCTAGCTCCTTATGGTTGGTCCCAGCAGAGTTCCTCATTTCAGCCCTGGCAGCACATGTTTTAAATGCTTTCTTTCAGTCGAAACATTTGAAATGAGGATGTTTGGACAGATTATCAGAATGAAAATAGATGCATATCAATCACCATCATAGGTTGGCTTAAGCGAAAGCCAAGCAAGCTAAAATAGCTAAGCTGCAGTAGCTGATCTAAAGTGGTCTTGTTCCAGCTGGTTTCCAGCTCTGCTTGTTCTATCGATTTGCGAATTGTCGCCTCAGTACACTGGGGAAAAGGCTTCAAAAGTACTTTTCAGAAAAGCAGTTGGTGATAGCACAGAGGGTTTGTCCAGTTCTTCTTATAGAGTTTATGAGTAAAGTGTGTTGCACAATTCGAAATTAAAGTTTTGGTGGTAAAAAATACGGAAGGGCTGCATAATTTAATCGGAACTAGCATAGTGGTATGAAAATACGCTGAAAATCTGAACCAAAGAAAGTAGAGTTGTGTTGTGTTGCATAGATGGGCCTGTACTTACGAATGTTTGAGTTGTGAACTGCGACATATATGAGTAAAGTCCTAATTTGTGCGTAAGGATGATCTGCAGCATTGTGGGTAGCAGCAGCTACCCACAATGCTGTTCGGTACTCTCGTCTCAACTATAGAGACAATTTCTCATAATTCATCTGATGTTGATTAAAAGCCACCAAAAAAAACATGTCCAAATCTATAGCTGTCCAAAATAAAACCCATTAGCCACACATACCAGTATAAATACTACGAACAAACAAAATGGTCTTATGGAAGCCCTTAGAACAGGAGTAAAAAATGTGTTTTTTTTTTCCTGAGTTGGTGGTCATTTGAGACTTTCAAATAAATACTCAAGCACAGAAAGGGTTGTTTTTTTTTAAATCGTATTTCACCTCTTTAAAGTTGAATTTATGCTCATTGGGGTCATAATCTTTGGAATTAACTAGAATGTAATCACTCAAAGCTCTTTGTTTCCTACATGACGAGCTAGAAACCCTTGAACCCAACCACAAACATATATATACTGTATATATTTCCTATTTCAGTTATAATACCTTTCAGCTCCACTGCATCTAAGTTTGATGTAAAGCTGACACCAACAAGTCTGCAGCTCTGTCTGTTTGAGCTTCCAGATCTTTACGATCAGAGGACTTAACGAGCGCTTTGTGAGGGGCTTCTGTTTCAGAAGCCTGAAACCCCTCACCACCTACTGACCTCCCTGAAAGACCCCATGAGGTTAAACCCCAGGCAAATAATTGAATCTCGACCCGACTATTATTATCTCCCTCGAACCGTTCCACGCGGCGGGAAGCTGACCTCGTAAAAGCCGCGGGACCTCCTCCTGACTCCCGTCACGCTAATGGACAGAAGCAGGCATGTGCGCGAACGCTTTTCATCGTCTGGCAGGGACGCCCACAGGGGCAGGAACAAACCTGCGTCTTCGACCACATGTAACGCAGGAGCACCTGGAGGCAGATCAGACGGCGGATGGAACCGAGGTGAAAATATCACACACACACACACACTCACACACACATACACAGATGATATGGCATAGACTGACACCAGCTCAGGTCTGGGAGGGAGGAAGTGCCCCATCCTTTGCCAGTGGGAGGTAAAATCTGTGTCTAAAGCGATCTCACAGACCCGTGACTGCTGGGAGAATGAAATCACACCTGGCACGGTCCGCCAACTGGTCAGGACCTGACAAGCACACACACACACACACACACACACACACACTTTCTTATACAATTGAAAAGTATACTTGAGTGGTCAAAGACTGCTTTGACCATACTTGGAAATTTACTTTTCACACACACATTAGTCTCCATATGCCCATGTCTTCTGGTGGTCTTCATGGCTTCACGGTCTTCTGGGTTTTGTAATTAATTTGAATTCTCATCTCTCCTGGGGCTGAAAGGAAGAGCATGTCCGTGGTCTCTGGAGGTTGGTGAAATTAGAAAAGAAAGAAGTGTGAGGAGAGCGCACCTGAGGCCTTCCAGGCAGCTTTACCTTTTTTTTTTATTTTGACCTATTCAATATGAACACACACAAAAAATAAAATTCTGTTATTGCAACATAGTTGCCGAAGCCAGTGTTGCGTTCTTGTGCAGCAGTAAGAAGCAGTAAAACAGTCAAGACTCATATTTACCTGAGTGTTTTAGATTTCTAGTGAGCTTTAGTGTTAAATAAATGGATGCAAGGTCTCTACTAGCTTCCAGTGCAAGGTCTTCTCAGGAGAAGCTGTGGTCGCTACGGTTCGTGCCTTCCAGAGGGGAGAGCAGGATTTAAGTGACGGCCCAGAATAGCTTTGAGTGAGCTGGAGCTGACTTCCTGCTTGAAGGTGCGGTGGATCTAGAGCGTGCCAGGAAAAACAGCACTCACTGTTTTTTTTTTTTTTTTTATGCTTTGTGGTTTTGCACCGGAAATTAAAACAGCTTTGTGCAAAACTTGTGTGACGGGCCCCAGTGCTCACGACTGCAATACAACAACGTTAGGATACAATTTCAAGAAGAAAAAAAAAAACCTTAAAAAATGATGGATGCATCAAGAGAAATGGCGGAAAGAAAAAGTGAAATTAAATGATAAAATGTGATCGGATCCTTATCTAAGTGACAATGATGCCTGTTAATTTGCTTGTTTTTGTAATTGTAAAAGTATCCTCTGGAATATCAAAATTGAAATGAAATGAGGTGATTTCAAGGAGATAGTTGAGGCAAACATCTCAAGCTCTCACCCCTCTACATGGGTCATTCCAGTTCCAGTTCTGTTCATGGGGGGAGAGGTACTGGCCTCTCTCTCTGATGTCTCTTACCTGCCAGCTTCACCACTTGCGAAATCCCACCTCCACCTGTCGGCCCCGGATTCTATGATTCTGGAAATAAGATATTCTCTTTGCCCCCAATATCCTAATCTATGCCTCAAAAGTGGGGATTTATTAGATCGGAGCCATGATTTTGTTGCTCTAGTGGCCTTTTTTTGATCCAAGATGGCGCCGCGGACAGCTCCCTCGGTAGGTTGGTGCCTATTGTTTTGTTGCATGCACCATCATTGCCACAACAAATTCCTCCTATGTGTAAAATTGTACCTGGCAATAAAGTGATTCTGATTCTGATTCTGATTCTTTATTGAAAGTATTCAGACAGAGAATGGGGGCAGATTGATAGTGGGGAGACACAGTGAAGGGCCACAGGCCAGAACTGGAACCTGGACCAGCTGCATGAGAGTCTGCACATGGAGCATCTGTCATGTAGGAAAACTGCATTAGTGTTCATCTGCAATAAACTGACCCACCCCAGGAGTTAAACTGGTTCAAATGCAGCACTGGGTCTTTCTGTGTGGAGTTTGCATGTTCACCCTTTGGTTGCTGGGTTTTCTCCGGGTACAGTCCAAAAACATGCACGTCAGGGTAAATGGTGACTGCAAACTGCCCATAGGAGTGATTGAGTGTGTGTGTGTGTATGTGTGTGTGTGTGTGTCCCAGGTGTCCCGCAAAAAGAGATCACTGACCTCAATAAGACACACCTGGTTAAATAAAGGTTAACAGTAATTTAGCTTTGGTTAATGTATTTAGCGGGCAGGGGAGCTTTACTTTAATTTTCCACCAGCACTGTGGCTGTTTAATATTCGTGTTCCATAAATACACAAGAAATTATAATTGTTTGTGTGTTATCAGCTTCAGCACGTTGGTTCTCATTCACATAAATCACCTCCTTCCTGAACACCTGCTCCAGATTCAGGAATGGGACGTAAAGACTGGATTAACTCATAAGAACGTATACATGAGTGAACTCTGATTGATCGCAGGTTGGGAGCGTGCTCACGAAGCTCATTAATTAGCATAAATCCCGCCCAGCCGCCACCAGATAAGGAGGCAGACGAGCGCGTGAGTCTCACGCCAGCTCGTTCTTATTTTGAGAAACAATAGGTTGAAAATTTATAGTCTATTTCTTTTTCTTTTTTTTTTAAGTGAAAACTTGCCGGCCCACATTCACCTTGAATGGCTAATTCAGAGCTGGTTGAATGAACCCATTTATGTGTAATGATTCAGTGAAATGCTGCCACGTTCCTAGCAGCTCTCACTGCATCAGTGATCTCCGGATCACGGGGAGGCTTCCTTTCATCACCGTGTTGCGTGGGACGCAGCAAGACAACATTATTTTTCACACCTTCTTCGGTTTACGGCGCAGAGCGCGGCCGCTTGCGTCCGAGCACAACCGCCTCGCCTTCATGACACCATCGGTGCGCTCTACGAAACAGCCGAGGCGCGCCGTGAGTGTCTGTCAGCACGTCCAGTCAGTTAAAATAAAAGTATTTTTCTGTTTTATCCTTGTGTGCAAGAACATGTTTTATATCAGTCCGTAGCTATGAGGCATTAATATCAACTACTGTATTTTCTGGACTATAAGCCGCACCAGACTATAAGCCGCCGGTATCCAGGCTGAAAAATAAGATATTTATTATTGAAAGATTTTGTACCATAAGTGTTTATTCATATACCTAAACTGATTTTTCCTCCTCCTGTGTACCGAAACCCCCCCACACAGCAAAGACATCCGGAACAGACCCACGAAATGGACCCGTATCGGAGTCCACTTGCACTCAGTGCCGGATCGTGGACCTGCTGGCTCCGCGCTACGTCCGGTCCGCATCTGCGATTAAAACCTTACCTCTGCGGCGGGTCCGCTCAGAACCCTGAAATCCATTGGAGAACCAACAAACTGACTGGACAAACTGATAAATCCAGGTGTGTCCGAGTAGCCACAATGGTCAGACACACCTGGATTAATCAGTTTGTCCAATAATAATAATAGATATTGATGCTCACAAAATGAAAGTAGAGTAGCATAGCCAACATAGGCTACTTAACAAAAAAAGAATAGCCTTTAACTCCTTGGTTTGTTTTTTGGTTTTTGCACTTCCTGCTAGAGCGCCCCCTGAGGGCTGAAGAAAAATTCATAGAAAAGCCACATCTCTGTATAAGCCTCATGGTTTAAAGCGTGGGACAAAAGTAGCGGCTTATAGCCTGGAAAATACAGTACTATCTTGTTCATGAATGCTAAAACGTGCACAAACTTCGCTCACAGTTGACGCACAAATCCGTTCAGCCTACATTTCAATAACGAGGCCCGTTGTGTTCGTCCATTATTGTGACTGTGAAGGAGATGAGATCACATGTAAACGGAGAAAGGCCAGTTAATTTCTTGTGACGGCAGAACTATAAAGACAACCTCACCCCCTACGAATGATCGTCTTAGCTCTCCCTGACATCAGAGAGTCGTAAAGGTAAAAGAAAAGCAAGGGACCATCCGGGATCTTCCTGCTCATCCGTTCAAGTCCAGCAGCCAGCGAGAAAAGGCCTCGGTCAAAGACGTAACACAAGAGTCCCCTGAGCTGTCTGAGAGAAGAGCACAGGGCTGCAGAGCTCTCAGGGAAGATTCTGGAATAAAAATTAAAACAAAAAAACACTGAGAACTTTATGAATCCAGGCTGAGAGGTGAAAGAAAGACCTAGATGCAGATATGTCTCTGTGCGGATCTGTTGCTGGACTCGTGACCTGGATAGCAGCATCCCTGCTGAAAGGTTTGGTGGCAACAACGTGCTGTCAAGGAGCTTTTTAGCTAAAGGGGCTGGAAGACCAGTAAGACGTTTGGAAGGAAACCGATCTTCCGATCGTAGAATTGCAAAAACCCATCGACGGCCCACAGTCCCCAACATTCAGACACCAAATGGGCACTGGAATGGATTCAGAGGAAGACAAGCAAAGTGCTGTAAAAGCCCATTACAGGACATAATTAAAATTCATTACAAATGCTGCATAATTGCCTGGCGATGTGACTGACTTCCAGATTCCTATTGGGAAATGCCAAAAAAAAAAAAAAAATTCTTGTCCAGAATATGAATTCTCATGAAAAGATCTGTCTGTTTTCCAGCTGGAGTGTCTGTTCAGCTCACAACTTTGTGCCATTCATGTTCAGAAGAGATCAAAGCCTCTTTACTTTGTTGAACTCTACTTTTCATGTAGACCCACCATGAGATGGACTAAGTGGTCGACTATTTGATGGATTTCCATGAAATGTGATATAGACATCCCACGGTGCCCGGAGGAGGAATTCTGCAGACGTTTTCCTTTAGTGCCGCCTGCACCACTTCTAACGCCAGTAAAGGAGCTTTGTGATTGGTCGGCCAGAAACTCGCTGGACGGCCTGCTGTGAAATTAAGGGTGACATTCATGGACCCATAACTTTTTTGTTTTTGGGGGACGTGTCTGGCCAATAACGTGATAGATGGAGCTCACAGCTCCGAGTGACTCTAAACTAATGACTGGGTCGACCTGACTAACTGATCTGCCACCAGCTGGTCAACATTTGAGCTCTGGAGTGAGATATCTTCACAACTGTTGGACAGATATACAACCGTGCCTTTGTTGGATTATCCACCGGGTACCCACTGAGTTGTGATCCACGATCGTCACATTTCATCAAGTTGGTCTTAAATTCAGATTGTTGGTTATCAAAATCGAGCTCATTTAAACATGTCCTCTGATGTTTAACTGTATAACACAGTAGATGCTAAATAGCATAAAACCTGATGTTTTATATGTTTATGAAATCTGTGTCACCTCGCTAGCCAAGCTGTGATGTCATCATGCACACAGCTGTTCCAACAGTAGAAAGGCTGATCTGCGTCTTCCCGTCCTCTGAAGTATCTCGGATCGTACCGGTCCAAACCTGGTCATACTGGAATACAAATGTGACATTAACACAGAGTCTTAGATATTCAGAATAAAATCAAAAATATGAGAAAGAAAAACCAGAATCCGTTACCAAGAAATCAAATAAACAAATGTCTTTTTCTAGATCCAATTTTTTCGAATGATCCTTCTCAGTTATGTTTTTCTTTCATTTTATTTTCAGTTGTAAAATGATTCTCGCTTGTGAAACTATGACTGTGGGAGGCGGGAACTAGTGGCCCAGTGGCGACTGAATGACACTTTACATCAGCGTTAACCAGCCTGTTTCCCTAAATCAGCCTCCATTTCTAAAAGGTTTCTACAGTTAATCTGGAGACTTTATTGCGTGAATTACACGAGATAAACGACATGAGGACAGCCACACACTGTCCATGCTGCCGCTGTGAACAAGAACAAATGAGATCATCAATTCCAGGAACAGACAACGTGATTTATTTATTTATTTCTTTGAATGCGTGAAGAAGCCAGTGAGCTACTGGTTCCCACCTTCAGCATCCAGCGTTGGGTCCCGCCTCCTCTCACTGTGGATCCTTAAACGAGAATCTCTCCACGACTGAAAGACAAGGGAACTGAGCTACAAACTATCTTAACAAAAAGTCACTTGTCTACAGAGTTTAATTTCTTGGTCCAAAATCTGGGCACAGATTCTCAGATTTGGTATTTTGTGTTGTCAGTATATTTGACTTTGTGCTCCTTCCTTCAGTTGTTTGACATGAGCATCAATTCATCCATTAGGAACTGCACCTCCTTGATTTGAACACTAGGGGGCTTTTGTGGATTTCATACAGATTTGTGGAGGACGTACTGAAACGATTTAACGCCCCGCCAAGGAGATCTGAAATAATTCAGTCATCAAACCTCCGGCATCAAACCTCCAGTAGGCTGGCGTACACTACAGGAGCTATATTTGGAAATGTAAAAATTAGGGCTGTCAGTCGATTAAATTTTTTTAATCGCGATTAATCGAACGATTTTCATTGTTAACTCACGATTAATCGCACATTAATCACATTTTTTAAATGTTCTGTTTATCCATCCATCCATCCATCCATCCATCCACCATCTATACCCATTTTGTCCTATACAGGGTTTTTTTAAGCCTTTAGTTTGAAAACCAGATATTGTCCACCAATGCTGCCATACTTTTTGGGGGTTTAATTCATCAGCTTCTTTGTATATTTTGTTGGGGCTGCTGCTTGACCGCAGTAATTTGCTGACGGTCCCTAAACTCCACGGCAGCAGCAGGTACTCAGAAGGACATTCAGCGCTGTTCCTTAGAGTTTTAACCACACTGACTGAGCTTGGAGGGTTGATGACACTTGTGAAATGTCTGGCATACTGATATTTACAAAATGATACCAACCTGGATCAAATCGGTGGCGTTTTCATGACGCTATTAAAGTTTAAAGAGAAAAAAAACAAGTTATTGTCGGATGTGAAACTAACTTTACTGCATCCTGTGGTGGTAACTCAATTCACAGCGACAGTAAATACAAATAACCTTTTTCTTCTCAACAGACCCATCTGGCAGCACCTTTAAAGCTAAACTTGCCGTTCATAAGACCCTTTTCTGTCGCCATGTCTGTCCCACACGTTGACTGTAAATACCTATTGGCTGAAGGTCATATTTACATTAACATGTGTTTATTAACGCGTTATTAACGCGTTACTAACACGTTAACTTTGACAGCCCTAGTAAAAATTAAATTAAATTTCATATAAATTGAATTCATATGAAAAAAAATTCCCAGCAATAACATTTTTAACATTCATAGTTTAAGAGTTTGGTTTTTCATGTTGCTGTCTTTTTTTTCTTTAAGTAGAAGCAATGCAGCAGAGGATAAATGCTCTGTCTTCAAAGATCAGACAGCAGAAGAAGGGACTTTTTATCTGAGCTGTAGTGCAGACATTAATGCCCAAATACACACACACACACACACAACTACACACACACACACATATATAACTGCACACACGTATGTAATCAAAAGGAGGGATGCAGCACCAAAGTGTGTACATCCAGAGCAAAGACGCCCCCGTGTTTCAGTTAGACTGAGTAAACACGCCATTGATGTTAGAACAAGGAGGAAGAATGTAAACCATATAATGTATTACAGTACTTATTATTATCATTAATCATCCATAATTCTCATTATAGTCAGGTATCCTCAGGCAATAAGCAGAGGTGGAAACAAATTATACAACCCAGGAAGGAATAAAAGCAAAAATGCGCTCTCTGCATCGTCATTTCTATCTCCTCTTCATTCTAATTGGAACAAATGGCTTGCTAACCCCTATAAATATTTAAAGACTGTTATTTGTTGCAACCTTAGAGTAGGGCATTAGATATGAGCGTGGAATTTAAAACATGCAGCGCCTTCACAGAGACTCAAGACGATCCCTCCATGAAAAGGTTCAAGCCCAAAGCTGGTTTGTGAAAATGTTGAGGCTGTTGGTGCATGATGGGGAGGTTTTCACTTCAGAAGATGAAGAATTATCGTCACGTTCAAGGGCAACGTCAACTAACACATCAGTAAATGATGAAATGAGCAGTCCACGGCAGAAAACCTGTTAGTGATTCCCTCAGCATGCAAGACGTGGACTTTTTCAGTGATAATGAGTTTGTTTTTGTTTGTTTTTTTCTTTTCCCTCTATTTGTTACGTTCCTCACGTAATCCAACCAAATGTTTCCAAGCATCCAAGAATTTAAAGCTTCCACAAACAGATGGGTTTTTTTTTTAATGTTTAAATATCAGTTTCCTTTTCATCTGAAGAAATGTTTGATGACTCTTTAGAAGCGTCGTCCAGCTCTAACAGACACAGTTACCGGTAAAAACCCAGCCAGAGTCACGTTGGACTCCTGTCCCAGTTGGCTTTATGGAACAAAGAACTGGTCACCCGTGATATTACCCATATATTTCCTGAAGAGGATGCTTTCGGAGACAGTTTCCCCTCATACTATCACGCAACATTGCAAATGGATGTTACGAGCAGGTCTGGAAGCCAGTTGGTCGTTTCATCTTGGCCGGCTTGACTCATTCTAACCTACGATACTAATTACCGTATTGGCCTGAATATAGGATGATATTTTATTCTAGAAATCATATTCTCAAAAATGGGGGTCGTCTTATAAATCGAGGACTAGACTTTTCTATTGTAATTACACATCGGCGCCACTAGATGGAGCCCGCACCGAGGTAACCAGTAAGAATGGAGGAACCACGCAGCCAACTCGATCAAAGAGCTTTGAAAGTTGTTGGAGTCCAGAATTAGTTTTTTATACAGACTGAATTATTTATGTTGTTCTTGAATAAAAACTCGACTTCAATAGTTATGGGTTCAATAGTTCAAAAGTTTCTTGAATTTCCCCCCTTGGGGGATTAATAAAGTATTTTGAATTTGAATTATGGTTGTAGCTTATTCAGAGTCATATTCTCAGATTCTAAGAGAACACAGTTTATTAAATAGTTCCATACCTTGATCTTAAATAACATGGAAATCTGACACGCAAGTATGGTACCATACTTCCTAAAAAAGATGAAATCATTAAAATGTTTAACAAACAGCAGTACAATACAGTGATCTCTCTAGAAGTTTTTTTGATAGTAATTGTACAATAAAAGGTTGTTTTATGAATAACCTTATTGCCTTCATCATATTATTATTTTCCCAAAATGATATTTGAAAAACAGGGGTCGTCTTATAATCAGAGTCGTCCTATATTTGGGCCAATACGGTACTTTACAGTCATTCTGATCAAATCTATCCAAACATCCTCATTCCAGGTGCAGCTGCCAGAGCTGAAACGAGGACGAGTGGAGCTCAGCTGAAACGCTCTGTCTCTCGTCCCAGCAGACTTCTGCTCGGAAGGATCCTGAAACGATCCATCGTGGTTCCCATAGTGGTTCTCAACTCCTTCAGCCAGTCCACATAAGGAGGATGTTGTTTGCATGGCACATAGCAGAAATAGAGACTAAAGTGTTTTGTTTTGTTTTTTTGCACCAGGCTGTAAATTTTCTTTTTGAGCCGGCCCCTAGTGGTCAACCAAGGAACTGCAAACTAAACTTACTTTCAGGTTGCATTAAAAACCCCTTGTCTTGGGCCGGTTCCCCAACTCCACATAGCGTATGCCGAGGTGCCATTTGTTGTAATCAGAGCCCAGAAAATGACATTCATGGTAGCGCCAAAGATAGTTTTTAATTCTTTTCTTTTAAATTATTATTATTTGATTACATTTTTAACACAATTTTCCCAAAAGTTTCCAAACCATTATTCAAAATGAAGTAAAATTAAACCTGTAGTGAATCATTTAGTGAAACCATTTTAGTAATGTTGAACCGTAATTATGGACAGTAACGCCGGTTCTGTGACACTTTGTTGAAATTGCATGTAGCTTTATGGACCACTCATGAATAGAATAAAAAGTCACATTGCTAAATTATGTTAAATTAATTAAATACAACGGCGGCTCGAAATGAATAATAACAGGCCTCATTAACCTTCAGGCTAAATTAATTTCCCACCATTCCTCATTATTTGCTCTTCGACGTTCCTTTTGTGTAAAGATTTTTTACCGAAGCCTCCGCTGCCAAATGAGATTCAGAACGTCAGTAATCAAAGCCAACCCCGAGACTGGATCAGGTGTCAGTGATTTACATGGTCATTTGAATTATATCAGTCTCCACACACAGCGTCGCCCTGCCGCCGTCATTTCTCTCCCACTATGAGTGTCCTCCCATTAAAACCTCTCAAAACTCAACCTCCAAAATCGCCTGCAATGATAAAAATAATAATAGACTATCCAGGAAAAAATGATTATGCCTCTGAGTAGCTTTAATGGATAGATATTGCAATTGAATTACGTGGGCAAGGACAGCATTATATTTCTTTTGTGAGAGATGAGTCACTTAATTTGCTTTGGCTGCTGGTCACTTAATTCAGTCTGCAGAAAGAGGAAATGATTTCATTATCTGAAAAATGATGGCACATGAACCGAGATCATCGCAGGAATAATTCCGGGAAGAAGACAGGGCTGTTACTCTTCCTCTTCAGAGCGGGAAAATATATATTATTTATTGCCGTGTTTAAAAAAATAAAAATGGAGGAATAGTATATATTACTGTCAATACAGACTGACACAGAACACTGGTGGGACCACCTGCAGAAGTCGGCGTTCACATTATCTGTCATAATTTATATAACGCTGCCCTTTGAAGTGCTGGCACCTGTTTTTTTTTTTTTTTTTATGTGTGTGTGTCTGTTTTAACTCCCATGGTGCCGTCCTCATGCTCCTCTTCTTCTCTAGGGACTCCGGCATTAATGTTCTGTCTCATCTCTCGGGGCTTGGATGTGCCGCTACATTTGGTATTCACCATGAAACTGATTGTCCACGTGCTCGGGCCTCGCAGCGGACCCGCTCCGCTTGGCGAGGCATTTTGGTCTCGCCTGGAATACCGAATGCGGCGAGCGACGCGTGACCCTGTGAGGAAAAAAAAAAAAAAAAAAAAAGGATCATGCAGATGTTTCTGCGCGAGCGCCTCTGCATTCAAACAGTGTCGTGGAGCTTAACGCGTTTGCGGCACGTAAATATTAAATATTGGGATTTCAGTGATCTCATTTACATCACAGCCACAGTCGGTAAAGACAAATCTGAAAAAAAAATGCTCCCCTAAATGTCACTGCAGTTGTAGCATCAGAATTGAATGAACTGGGAGACCTATTCCTTGATTCAATATAAATAAAAAGATATTAGATTGTACGGAGAGGAAATATGTACCCACCATGTTGTTGTGAAGTACGCTGAGTGATGTAGTGGAGCAATAACACTCCAAGGATTCTCAGAGGAAAGATAATACACGGCTGACACATGTCTGTGTACATGCACACGTCTTAGCAGGACGGCCCCGGGACTGACAATAGTTCAAGGTTGCTGTTTTCATCCAGACTAATGTTGTGGAAAAAACAGATATTCTTTTGGTTACTATCAATACCTCTAAGACTGTCTACCCCTGCTGAAATTCATGAGAGCAGTGGTGCGCAAACTGTGGTATGCGTACCACTGGTGGTACGCGGGAAATATCATGACTTTCCACATTTTTTCCACACTTTCACTTGAAAAAAAAAATCGGAAACATACAATGCATTATAAATCCAACATTTTAAATGAAATGTGTAGCTTGAGATAATCAAAATTGTCTTTAAAAAAAATATTTGTTGCATATTCAGTTGCAGTGCAGATGTAACACATTTTGAGTGTGTTTATTTTGCTCTGTATGAGAATATGAGTATGTGAGAATTGTTGGACAGAGTTGTAAATGTCTGATTCACTCAGGTAACAATTAAGTTAACAACAAATAACCACAATAAGGAATAAACTTCTCTCCTGTGTGTTTAAAGCTAATTGAGAAGGATATATGGCTGTATTTTAAAATTGGTCATCATGGTGGTACTCAGAGAGCTGAACAGGTTCTCAGGTTGTACGCAGTATTAAAAGTTTAAGAACCATTGCATAAGAATGTTCTATATTTGAATGGATAGGTTTATAGCATGATAAATAGTAAAAAGGGTTAACTGCTGTTCATAAATAGGATGGAAGTTAAAATATTGGCCAGCAATGAGATTATATTACTCTATAAGAAACCTGGATTTTGGTTGACGTACCTGAAAATTCTTGGTTCTTGTTCTTGGTTGTGTAAGAAAATTCGTTAAGATTCCTTACGGAAGCTGATAATACTTTTGCATTATTGCTTATGTTCTGACACAGTTTATATTAGCCTTCTGTGAATGATTGTACTCATGTTAGAGCACTAATTACCGAAGATAAGCAAAAGCCTCAATAAGTATTGGAAGAACTGGGGAGTTCCTACACAAGGATACGGGGGTGCTACAACTACATCTGTCAAAGCAAGACTGAAGGTAAACACTTGTCACAAATTAGATTTTAGCAAACTATTATAAGAGTGCATGCAGATGGAGATCATACAATCGATCCACACAGCTGGTTGCAGATGTTAGAAATGACCACCAGGACGATGACAAAACTGATTTAAGCGAAAGCAAAAAGATTACTGAAGGTGTTGGAAAAACCCAGAAGGACGATCTGACAGTTTTGGAGCTTATGCTAATGCTTTTTTTCTCTGCCCAGCTATGAAAATCATGAGCAGCTTTTTAAAGAATATTTGAACCCCAGTATCAATATTGTTTTTTTTTCCTCACAAATTAAAATGTATTTCTAACTACTGGATGAACTGCAGTGGATTTCAGTACATGGTGAACATGACACTTGCTCATCATCACCATTGGAATATCTGTGTATGATGATGTCACAGTACTCCCTCTAATAAACGCTCCCTCCCCTAGTAATAGAGCCCCAGGATTTGGACAAAATCAACATGAAGCAAACCCAAAGACTGGATGAAGCATCTGGTCACTTGACCCACGGGTTTGTACAGAGAGCTTTTGAAGCTTTTGAAGCCTTTGATGAGCTCGGCTCCTTCAACCACGGAGCAGAGCGCTGGAAGCCGGGACCTTTTGTCGCATGAAACTCAGCCACAGAGCCAAGGATCACCGGAGGGCTCTTCCAAGCAGCCGGCTTTGCAGCGGAGCTGCCACTTCAAATGTTGTTTCGGTGGCTACATGAAATAACTGCTAGCACGGCTCAGCTTCATCCTCGGACCCTTACGACCGCAGGCAGCCTTGGGGGTCTGTGGAAACGATGTAAGAACAATATCTGGGATTTTGGGGTCAAAAATAGATGTCTCCTGGTCGTGTTTTGCATTGGACCCAGGGGGCCTTTATTAGGAGAAATGCAGTCAAAGGACTGTGACAGATTTACACCCTCATTTCCACTTGCTCTCTGTCTGCCCATGATGAATATGGAAACCTGCCCCCCCTGGTGTTTAACATGAGGAAGTACAGTCCTTTGGGTTGGCTCAGTGCTAATGCTGCTAAACACAGCTCGTTGCTGCCATTGGAAGAGAAACTATTCATATATTAACATACACTTTTGCTTTACTACATAATCAACCAACTGAAAGACTTTTTTTAAAAGCCTGCTAGCTATCGGCGCTGTGCTATCCATCTGTAGATGGAAAGAGGAGTCTTGCAACTACGTCTGTTCCCATCGATCAATGGACTTTCATTGCAATTTTGGAATTTTGGATGCAAAATAAGTCTGTTTAGCTGGTTAACTTGCACAGTTCACTTCCTGAAGTTAAAATCCCAAAGACTGCACCATTTCTCTCTCAGGATGATTCATAGTAACTTTAACGAGTCCTTAAACGTGCCATCAGTGGATCAGTTTGGCTTATACGTTAAGGAACACTTCATTCATGAGAACTCCGAACTCAAAACGCTCCAGGGCTTTTTTTTTTTCAAAGAGCAAAAAGATTATTTCTGTCCTGGGTCTTCTTTATTTCCACAGAGGTTTAAGGTAAATGAGGTTCATTAAGTCACTCCTCACTGGAGAGTTGTGCTGGCAGGCCTAGTTGGAGCAGCTAGTGAAACAGGAAGTGTGTTTGATTGGAATTCACGAAAAAAATCTTTTGATGTAGCGCTTTTCTCCTGGATGGTTGTGAATGTTTCTGAGTCTAGTGGCCGTTAATCTAGCAACAGAAAAAAAACGGAAATTGGGGAAAGAGAGAATGATGTGTGATGTGCAGCAAAGGGTTATATGGGAGAAAAGTGAACACAGGTATAAAGTTTTAATAATCACTTATGATTTTCATAATTAAACGGAGAAATATGTTATTGAGTTATTGTTTCCGTTTGCCTGCTACTGAAAGACAAGATGTCTCTCTCAGTATCTCCAAGGACTTGTCATGCATCAGATAACATTGTCCTTCGGGTTTTTTTCCTATCTGTGTAACTCTCTATCCTGCTGAAACTCTTTTTCTATATTGTTTCTGGTTTCTGGTAAGGTGGTCCGGGAAGTCTGTGCTGCCCTGCCGCAGTCACTTAGAGCGTTTTCAGAAGACCATCCTCTCTCTGACCGATGGCATGGTGATTGTGAGCACAGCTTCCGCTACCTGGCCATGGCTCCAGCTGCAGGAGAATGGCAGGAAGGAGGTGGTCAGCTGATATCACTCAATGAGCCCCTCCCTGCTAGTTTCAAGGTGGTGAGGAAGAACGCGTTTTATCAACTCTGCCTTAAAGTCCTGCTGAGTCGAAGTGGACCGAGTTTTTTTGGTCCAGAGTTTTCTCCGAAGGGCAGCTGGACGTTCCTGTACAAGCTGTCCATTGAAAAACAGACAGTCAATCTATGCCATAGGGGCAGAGCTATGAACAGATAAAGAGAACATCTAGATCCTTAACTGGAGGGGGCGTGTGTTTTTTGTTCACAGGATGAGACTTTGGTCCATTTGTTTCTACACCTTCCACGATTACTGGCACTTTTTGACCCGTTAATGGGTGGTTTCAGGGACTCTGGGAGGATTTTTCCTTAGTTTTTATTTTATTTTTGCGGTTAATATATTCAGCACGATCGAAAATTGTACATAGACTGGTGAACTTCTTGCCTAGTTCTGCAAAGTTAGGCATTTGGCTTAGAAGAAACAAGGTTCAGAACACAGGCTGGAGAGATCTAGTGAAGGTCGGACAGCATGTAGAACATGCTTATTATCACATGATGGACAATGTTCAGACTTTTAACCATGTTTGGGCTGTTGGGGCAGGGGGTTAGGGTTAGGGGTTAAAGGGTAGGGGTAAAAGGAGGTGTTGTCTTCCGTGGGTTAGAGCAGGGAGTTGATTTAATTTTTTTGATGTTCCTGTGGTTGCTACATGTTTGGTCATTGTCCTAGCTATGGAGTTTAAAAAAGAGATTTTGAAAGCCATCTACAGCTGTCTGTACAGCTCTCTTGAAAGCAATGGAATTAAAATTCACTGAAATCTAGAGAGGGTGAAGTCTTTACTTTCAGTTTTGCTTAGAGATATAGTTATAGAGAAATAAACAAAGGGAATATACAGAGATTTTTTTTTCCCCAAGGACGACAAGCCATGACTTGAATACCTTCAACCTCTTTACATGAGGCGCCTGTTCAGCTAGCTAAGCAAACTCTTTCTGATTCTTAAGCGGAAGTCCCACAGAATGCTGAAATGGTCGTGGTCTGAATTTGCAGCAGCTTTTCTCCATCCTCAGTGCAACCAAAGTCCTACAGTCAGAAATTCAGAGTAGACAAACATCACCTGCTCGACCGGATTTGTGAGAGACTACGAGTTTGCCCAAAGGTTTCGAGATCGCGTGGCAGTTCTCGTGAAAGTCTCCTGGTTTAAATACATATATATATTTTGCTCTTTCTAGAGTTATACATTAACAAGGATGAGTGCTGTCAAATAAAATGTGCTTTACAACTTATACACTGATGTTTTTCTGACACGTGACTCAAATTCCTTCTAAAAGCTCCTTAAATTGTTTATGCACAGGCCCTTATTAAGAGTCCACTCATGGAGTTTATTTTGAAATTTCTTTATGCCATTCTAGTGTCTGACTTCCTGCTACCACAACATCCTCATCAACCCTTTTAAACATTGCGTTTCCACTTTCAGTGACAGATTAACTTCCAGATAAACTTCCAACCCGTACCACCCGGTGGCGGTAGTGCTCCACCTTTAACATTTATCAGGAAATAGAGAAGAAGTCAAACGTGGCAAAGTTGAAGAAATAAAAGAAGAAAACCAAACTAAAATAATGAGATAAACATTTCAGGAGCCGTGATGGTTCCTGTGTTTCTGTTTGTTGTTTGTATCATGGTGGTGCTGAATGAGAAGAGATTACTCGTACGTGAGGGGAACATTTGGTGGCTAAATTACATCGTTGCCTTTCCCCAGCCTACCAAATCAATACGAAGTCAACACCTCCCCATCTTCCAGAAGTATTTTGGGCTCACCCTGAGTGTCTGTCCTACGACAGGTGTGTGTTTTGTCCTTGTAGGAGATCCAGAATTAATTTTACGGGGCTGTTCCTGGTAATGGAGACATGTGTCAACACTTCAGGCCCCATAAAACTCCCCAGAACCCTGTTAACGGTAATGTGCCTTAAATCGCCTGCAATTTCACTTGCAGATGCATTGCTTTCTGTATTTAAGTGTTCGTCAATCTAGGTCTTTAGCACACTCAGCACTTATATATGATTCTCTGCTTGAATACTGAAAGTCGCTCATCGCTATCATGTCATGAAATATTATTATTATTATTATTATAAGCCTTTATTTAACCAGATGGGTCAATTGAGAACCAGTTCTCATCCAGAATGATGACCTGGCTAAAAGGCAGTATCAAAGCCAAATACAAAAACAATGAGGACAAAAAGAAAAACACAGGAATTTTACATAACAAACAATCCTAAAAGTAGATAACAGGTGCAATATATCCATCCATGATCCATACCGGTTTAGTCCTCTGTAGGGTCACGGGGATCTGCTGGAGCCTATCCCAGGAGTCTTTGGGCGAAAGGCAGGGGTGGTGCAATATATACGGTGACAAGTATTAATAAGTGAGTGGCTAAAAACAAGTACAATGGTCTTGTAGTAATTATTGCATTGGATCTCCAGAAGAAGAGAGAGGGATGAATGAGCTCAGCTTCAGAGTCATCTGTGGCAGAAAACTGAAAAGAGGAGCAACCAAAGGAGGTACAGGTTTTCCCCAATTAGAGTTTTGTAGAACAGTAACCAGTGAGTTTGTCTGAAAGGCTGCAGTGAAAGCCAGTTCAACAGAGAATACAGGTGGCGGTGGTGAATGTTGAATGACGCTGTTGTCACAAAACACCGGCGAGGTAAATGACATCCACCTGTACACCTGTAAACTACATCACCACAGTCTAGAAAATTGCGGAAATGAAAACCAGATTTGGCCTTACTGAGCAATACATTTACATGTGCTTTAAAAGAGAGTTTGTTCTCGAGCCAGATCCCAAGATACTTGTAGCTTGGATATAATCAGTGTCACAGCCTTCCTGGGATAAAATTTTAAGGGCGCACTCAACCTGAGGAAGATTTCTGTTTAAAACCGTACACTTTGTTTTATAAGTGTTAAAGACTGAAGAAAGCACTTAGAATGCTGTTGAAGCTTGCCTGTAATCCATACAGTGCAGTAGGCAGGGAGGCAGGGAGGAAAGACATAATAAATAATGGTGTCATCAGCATATAGATGTATATGAGAGTCACCGGTGACAAATGTCTTGTTATTAATGGAAATATTGAATAGTGTGGGACCCAATATGCTCCCTTGAGGGACACCATTAGATAGAGGCACAGGGGCTGAAAAAAGACCCTCTGCCCTCACTGACTCTATGTGACCAGTAACTCTTGAACCAAGCCAGACAGTTTATGTCTCCTAGCCTGTCCAGCAGGATATTGTGGTCTGCAAAGTCAAAAGCCTTTGCCAGATAAACAAATGCAGCTACACAGCACTGTTTTCTATCAGTGGCACATATGATATCATTTAGGACTGTTTGTCACAGTGATGCAGCCATGACCAGATCTGAAGCTAGACTGAAACTGGTTAGGAAGACTGTGAGTCTCTAGATGGATCATGAGCTGCTTGTTGACCAGCTTTTCTCAAGTCTTAGACTTGAACTGCTACAGACCCATCTGCCCTGTCTCTCTGACTTATCACCCCCTTTGAAGAGTGAGATAACAGCAGCAGATTTCCAGTCTTGTGGAAACACACCAGTTTGGAGACAGAGGCTGAAAAAAATCCAGGAGATAGGCGCTGCCCTGATATGAGCTGCAGTCTTTATAAACAATGAGTCCAGAGCATCCAGCCCAACGGATTTGGGAATATCCAGGCTTAGCGGCTCTCTCAGTACCTCAGACTCCTTTATTGCTCAAAAGGAGTCTTTTGAAGTCTGTACTAATTGTTAATAATTAATGACCCAGTAATTTCAACCAGCTATGTTGGAGCAGGGAAACATCTAAAAACATGCAGGGCGGTGGATCTTGATGACCAGGATTGAAGAATACTGTCCTACTCCATCATGTAGAGGTGCACTTAAACCTGCCTTGCTTATCAAGTGCTGTGATTTAGGAGAACAATATCAACTTTGATTGGATGATGGCTTCACTTTGATGCTTCATTTGCATAAAGTTGGACCTTGCTTAGCTTTTTGTTGTGATTTTCTGACACAATGCCTTCATTACAAGTATTTAGTATATGGCTAAGTCTATAATTTCTCAGAGGTCTGAGATTAGTTATGGTCTTTAACTATGGTCTTTCTTTTAATATTGATCTCTTTTATGACCCACATAGTCCACACACATGCAACTTTTAAAAAGAAGGGTCCACACATGTAACCCAATGTGTTCTGTCTTTAATAAGAGCCTTTTGAAATTTCTGTCACTAGAACCGTAGCGTCTTCTGTCTGTTTTGTTTTAAGTTTTATCTAAACGCTCTTCATCTCCCTGCCCCAGTATATCATAATTTGGTCCCTCCTCCAAAACGCTTTCTTGATTTATTAGTTTTCTCTTAACTGTCAAAAGCTGGATATGCCAGATCACTACTTAGATTCAAGACGGAACCTGCTATGGGATTCGGTGCAATGCAAATCCATTACGAGCTATTCGCAGCCAACCACCAAACACCTCATCATCATTGCTCCCATTGTGATTAATGTCCTTTGCCCTGCTGGGGTTAGAGAAACCGCAACGCGTCGTTTACTGGCTTCCCCTATGTGTTTGTTGACAAGCTGTCCATGACACACTTAACATGTCATCCAGCGTGAAGTAGAGGCAGCTAGGCAGAGGTCAAGAGGTCAGATTATTACATTTCCATCTACCATCTGTTAACAATGGAGCTTCCTCCATCACACAAACAGGGACAGTAAAGTACAGGGAGGGAAGGGAGCCTATATCATGCAGTGTGCATTGTGGCTTTATGGGATACCGCACCATGGCCTGCAACTGCACGGAGACGCTACAGCAGCTACAGGAGGGAGGGAATGCAGGATCGTAATCATAAACACATGCTGGTGAGTGCGAGGACGATACCAAGAGACAGACGTAGCTCAACACTTGGACTCATGCACAGTCTCGAATACTCACAAAAGGCTTTGGGAAAACAGACCCGAACAGGGGAGACGTGGGACAAGTCATTTATTTAGCCTCAGTCATACTCCCATCGCAGCAGGATTTCACTTCAAACCGAAAGGAGACCGGGGCGCACAGCTGCTCTGCTCAAAATTTAGCAATAAGGAAAAGTCAAAAGTGATAAAGCGCAGTTATGTGTTTATTTGACAATAAGAAGAGTAGCTCTTTGGCACATGCCGCAGACCTTTTATGTGGTGGTGGGAAAAGCAAATTACCTTAATAATGTCCAATCAATGAGAGTTTAATTATTATATCCCAATAGTTGAGCGTTGAGGCAAAATTTGCTCAATGAATACAGAAAGACATACACATAAAAGCAGTTAAGCTGTATTTCTCTTTTTAATTCCATTTTTGCTCACCTATCACACACTGTAAATTGTTATTTATAGTGTTATGCAGCCCTTTCCAAAATTGGACACAGCTGATGTTATTTCCCAGGCTACTAAGCTTAACGATAAAATGGGCCTGGAATTTATGGCGGTTTCCACTGGCTAAACCAGATCAGTCCAATAGCGGTATCAATCAGGGAGGGAAATGCTGCAAGGCCAGCGCCTTGTGGAATGAACACTCTGCTCCTGACTGCACAGCTTTACAGAGCAGAGCTGCAATTACATCCCAGCCCTGCTGTTCGCTACGTCTTTGCCATGTTTTTGGGACGGACTTTCTACACACGAGTTGCCAAAAAAATTTGCATTTTTTAGAAACTATTTCCTCCAGTCCCCCCCCCCACTTACTTCACACGATGAATACATTTTTCAAGCGGTGCTTCTGCTTCATATACAGGTTTCTGAGCGAATGCGCCTGCATGGGTGGTATTTCATTGTTCTGCTTAGGTGGGCTCGGAGAATTGTGTCAAAACTTTCCAAGTCAGACTTGGAATAGGTGAGCCTCATTAAGCTGTAAAACCGATGGCTGTTTGCCATTCTGACAAAGAGGACTTTTACATAAATAATCCTTATTTGGCACTCTGGTTAACTGAGGTGAGCTGAATAGGAAGTAAAATGAGAACAGCGCAACTGACAAACAAAACAAACAAAAAAAACTTATTTTGGCTCTTAAGTCTTAAGGACCAGAGTGAGTCAGAAAAATGCATCTGACCATTTTCCTGATTTTATAAGTTTGTGGTTTTCTTCTGCATCTTTCAATAGTTCATTTTGATAGTAGGTTTGCATGTCTTTCCTTCTTCCGTTTGTTTCTCTTTGCATTTATCTTAAATCTCTTTGTAGTCCCCTTGTGTCACTTTGCTGCCATTTCAAATCTATTCGAGGTTGTTGAGGATATGTTTGTTCTCCTTCCGCAAGTTTTTGGACTAATTTCTCTGTATTTCAGTTTTTTCACACCCCTTCATAGTCATTTTACTAGTCTTTGAAATAATTTCCCATCTTTCTGGTTGTTTGTCAGTGCATTTACATGCACAATGCTCCCATATAAATCAATACGTGAATAAGAAACTCCTATACAAACAGCTAGAAGTGTGTAATCAATACGCGGTGACAGTTAAACGTTCTGTTGTAGTGTTTACGTGTGCCAAAAATGCTTTCAAAAAGTCGTGGTTGGGGAGAAAAAGCCAGCTTGGGATTTATATTTTACTTTGGACTGCCGCTAGGCCGCAATAATTAATCCGTGATTTCAAGTTGCCTTTTAATTGGCCAGTAAGTAGACGAAGTCGTAGGATTTTCTGCCACTGTCAGAAAATATTTTAGGTAGTCTTTAATTACAAGACCAGTGTGACGGCAGTCATCAAACCGCATTGTAGGACGTAGGTCAACTGATTTTAACCAAAGACCAAAGTTATCCCAATGATCTTTCATCGGCATGAGCCCAAAATCATACAGTCATACATAAGACATGTGGAGCCAATATGTATGTCAATCACTGTCTTGATGTGTTTTTTTTTCTCTTCTTTCAGCCTTGTCTCTTTTGCAGCAACTGATGTGGCATAGATTTTACGTCAGACGCCTCCTCTTGACACAGTCTTCTTCACTTTTCCGGACTTCGTACCAGCATTCTCAGTGACTGGGGCAATGGGGTAATGTCAGTCTCATACCAAGAGACACTTGACACCTGATGGAGCTGGGGATTGACCTGGAAACGTTCTGGTTGGAGAACGGTTGGCACTACCAACTACGCCACAGCCGACCAAACATTATGAAGACATGTAAACACTTCACACAAGATATGTCGAATTGGAGTTTTCATGCCTTTTTCAGCACCAGGTCACCTCCACGTATGTTGTTCATGTATAACCCTTTGAGACCATGTGACCATCACCTATTGAGCCTTTGTTTTAGAAACTGCTCACAGTGCAGTGAGCATAGAGCTGAGCCAGATAACCTCAGATCAATGTGATGATTCATTTACCATCATTATAACGAATGGACAATGTAATTAGCCATTTAACTAAATAATTAGTTATTTTGGTTTAAATTTATTTTTTGGCCTCAGATCACTGACAGGAAACTGATGAAAATATCCTCAAATAATCAAACTGGTATATTTTCCTAATGAAATAAATATCTTTGTGAATTTAAAACTGAAGGGAAACACACACAGATCGATTACTCCTGGTCATTCACTGAATATTTCAGGCAACTAAAACCCAAGCACATGTGGCTCGAGATGAGAGCATCTCACTGAAAATTTAACATTTTGGTTTTTAATGTAAAAAGAAAGTTAGAAAGCTGATAGAAGGAGAAAATGACTTTTAAAACTACTTTGTACATATTCAGACTGCACAACACAATATTAACCACCAGCAGGGGGCGATTTCAGATGCAGCGTCGCTCTTTTTGAGTCCGTATAGGGTTCATCATCGGTCATTGGTCACGTGACTGCGTAGAAACAGGTTGGTGGTCTTAAGCTTTGGTTGCTAAAATCGTTTTCTAAAGTGTTTACAATTCACTTCGTTGACAAAGGCAAAATGTGACCAGAGTGGGTGACGTTACATATTTCTCTGCCACTAGTTGTTACAGTTGCTCAGTTACTGGGGCCTCGCACAGCAGCGCCGCGGCCACGCCTGACCAACCAGTTCTCTTCCTGCTCGCTACACAAATACAGTGGTACCTCTTCTTACGGACGTATATATTAACGAAATTTCCAGGTAACGAAAGGCCTCTTCGGAAAAATATTGCTTCCATATACGAAAGAAATTCCAGTTTACGAAGTCGAAAATTTTCAAAATACGCGCTGCTACTCGCAGCTCCCAGAGTCCACCGAATGTAAACATACTTGTCGGCTCCTGTATCTCAGTTTGAAAGCAGCGCGTCCGAGCTGCTCTGCCATTGGCTATCGCTCAGCATCTTCCTGGCATCCCATTGGCTAGGAGGGCCCCTTGTCTGTATGAGCGAACAATTTTTATTCTTTAATGTACTTTATTCTTTGTTCTTTATTCTTTACATTAGTATAATTGTGCAATAATCTAAATCTAACATGTATTTCTTACATGTTTTTATGTAATTTCATGTATTATTTATAATTTATAAAAAATTATGTCCGACTTTTGGGCACCTTGGAACAGATTAGGCCATTTATAGGGTAAAATGCGTTTAGGAAATGAATTTCAGAACAAATTAGTTTCGTAAGTTGAGATACCGCTGTAAGTCGCGTGCTTTGAAACCCCCATTGGTGACTGAGTTGGCCACCACGAGCTGCGCAGCTGCAGTTTGATTGGCTGACGCTGACGGTGAAGCGAGAGGTTGATAGATAAATTGTTGAATTTCCCTTCTGGGATTAATAAAGTATTTTTCATTTCATTTCATTTCATAGTTTCCCAGCTTCACACCTACGTGGAAGCTCTCTCTGGGTTTGGGTTCTGCTCCATGTTGCTTCCATGTCGTGGACTAGATGAGATGGAGTCATGTGACACATTCAAGGGAAAACTACATTAAAAAAAAGGGTGAAATGATCAACATGGACATGATCATTTGAGTTCTAGTTTCTGAATTTTGTTTTCGATTACTGGCTGAACTCTAAGTATAAAATGCAATATTTACATTTGTACAGCATTTATTATTACCAAGTAGTCACTGCTGCTGTTAAAACAATTACGCTGCAGCATTCATGGCTGGCTCCTGGCTTTGGGAAGCAGACAATTCTTTCCAGAAGCAGCTCAAATGACCAGGTATTTTTTTATACCATGCAGATGCATTTGTTCACCTACTGAATACTATGTACTCCAAAAAGGTTTCCATGATTTCTCATATGGGCAAGAAATCATGTCCACACAGCACCATTTCCAAATATCCATCCATATGGAGATGGAAAACACAACCGGAACAATTTCCAGTGCGGCGCTGGATTTATTTTTTTCTTAATAACCTCAGTGCATTTCATTGATACGAGATGATATTAAAAATTCCATTCACCACAAACACGATTCACATTCAAACAGTATATCTGATCTTAAGGGGACATACAGGCTCATATTGTACTGTACATGTTACTGATGCCTCCAGTGGCGCTGGAGTTTCTGGATATCCATCCATTCGTCTCTTCTCATATCTGAAATAAAAGGATTGAGAGAAAAAGTCTCCTTAAAAACTACTGTAAATCTTTACTTGGAGCGAAAACTGACTGGATTGTGTTGGTCGGAGCTGCAAGGTCATGAATTATTGTGACACTACAGTGTATTTTGTCGGCCAAAACCCAAGATTTCTTTACACTAATTAGGCTATAACATTTTACACAGAGACGTGCAGTCATAAAGGTGGTATTTCTGTGCGGTTGTTAAGTATATGGTACATTTTATGTACAAACGTACTGGTATCTTAAAGGGAAACATTGTTTTAACTCATAATTAAAGGTGGGAAAAGGAAAAAAAGGCACACCCATGCCCTGGATGCTGTTTTATTAGGGCATTTCATGGTTTGTCCCTGCCTTTGAAAAGCAAAAGTTCCACCGCCGCGTTCCCGCAGAAAAAACATTGTGACGTGACGCTTATTGTGGTTTTACCTCTGCAGTGACCGGTGGTCTGGCGAAGACACCGCTGTACGGTTCGGTGTGACCAGACCGAGCACAGAAGTGCAGCCAAACTCAAAAAACCGGGTCCAGATTTGGTACTTAATGAGGTGTGATGTAGCTCTGTGGACATGAATCGGGTTTGGGTGATAAAATAAACAGGCCATGCTCCAGCGCTATGATCTCCTATTTCCTTGAAGCCGTCCAGAGTGGACTGGCTTCCACAGAAGTGTTCAGGGGCTTATAACTTTAACATGATGGTCTCAAAGGTCTAAAATGAGATGAAAATAGTTTTTTTTTTCTTTTTTCCCCCACAGACATTTTTATTGTAAAAGCAGGGTGGAGTGGAGGTGACTGGGAAGTAACTGATTTTCATTCCTACGGCAGACTCTGTATGACAAGAAGAAACATTTGTAGTATCGCTGAAGTGCTGTTGAGTTGTTGCAAAGGGATTCTTCTACAAAGCTGTTTTCTGACTCTGGAGCGGAGAAAGTTCTTACTGCATTGCAAAAAAATTTCGTTTTTTTTTTTTATTTGTCATCTACATTTATACCTGTTGTTTACTTTATACAAGAGTTTGAGAAGCTGCATAAAATTCAGTCTCACCAAGCTAAGTTTTTTTTTATTTTGTTTTGCATTTTTTAATGCAGGATAGCCTAAAGCTTTCTAAGCACATAATTTTTAAAACATTAACTCCCGTGGTTTAATTAAACTGAAAACACTTTATTAATCCTCAAAGGGGAAATTATGTGTGTGCCAGGTAGCTAAATTGCTCTGGTCCAAATCTAGCAGGCCAGAAAAAAAAAAAAAAAAAAGACTCGGCTCATTTACAGGACAAATGACACCCCGGAGTCGGGCCGAGCACACTGGTCCAGGTCTGGGTGCTTGAACTGAAGCAAGTCCCAAATTAGGTCACTACTTAAGGCACAATGATGTCCTGAAGGCAAGAAAATGGGCCATCTCTCACCCCAAAGTGCTCTAGATCCAAAAACCAAAATCAAACAACCTCGAGGTATCACATGAAAAATTGTGTGCAATTTTCCATCCTTATAAATGACATTCCTTACTTTAATTTAATTCAGTTTAGTGTATTTGTATAGTGTCAATTCGCAAATAAAGCCAGAGTCTGCAGGGCAGTTTCTCATCAACCGTTAGGAATTTCTCACAGCACTCGTTTCCCCCCGTTACAACCCTGTTAATACCTGCTAAAGCAGAACAGAGGAACTAAATGCTATGTCGTTACACCTCTGTGCCATTCACACTAGGGATGCGCGCGATTAGTCGTCTAACCGATTAAACGTCCGCCCACATTCTAGTCGGCACCAGAAATATTAGTCGTTTAACCAATTTGTGTTTTATTCATGTACAAGGCCGCTCAACTGTCATACAGCCGCCCGCCACTAGTCGGGGCTACAGAGCCGTCAGACAGCAGCCCCCTCCCCCGCGGAAATGCTCGAGTAGACTGGAGTTTTAAAACGGCACGGTGGGAAGATAGTCTCGCAAAACCAGCGCGGTTTGGCGGTACTTTAATCTAGAAAATGAAAACAAGGTAGTATGTAGACTGTGTCAGAAACAACTGGCATACAATCACTCGACTGGAGCAATGCGCAACCACATTCAACTCAAGCATTTGGATGTTAATCTGCACGAGATGACGGCTGCTGATGCTAGCGGTGCTAGCCACACTCAGGCCTATTTGACATTGTTTACCCGGAGACGTGTTCTCCCGTCTGGTCTGAGAGATTTTAGATGTTTGTTTAATTTTACACTCATATTGAACTGCGCATAGAGCTTAATAATTCAGCAGCAATTTATCTTTTTTAGATGTTACATTATTTGTTAACTTTAAGTGAGTTTTTGTTGGATGTGCAGGGTTTATATTCATACTGCACGGTGCAAAATGCTGCTCGTTTCGGTTGAAATACAATTATAAATTAGATGTTTTATTAACTTGAAAGTGAATTAAAGCAATAATTTTTGTCGGATAATCTGCAAGATTCAATGTGTCAGAGGCAATTTATTTATTTTGGTGGTTAACGTTTGACTGAGTTGCCTTCATGTTCACATTCATTCATACTGCACAGTGCAAAGTGTCTCGTACTTCAGCGGCATTTAAAATTAGACATGGTTGTTGAACATTGTGATTAAAGGCTTAAAGAACTCTTGTTACACACAATATTTTTTGGGACAATGTTTCAAATTCTGTTTCGATGTTTCAATAAATTGTGCTAAATTTTCACTGTTTTCTGAGTGTTTTCCTTTTTTTTTAGACTAGTCGACTAGTCTTAATTAAAATTTTCGTTTAGTCGACAGGGAAATTAGTCGCCAGGAACATCCCTAATTCACACAGCACAGCGGGGTGGAATAAAGGTGCAACAGAGGCAGAATTAACTGGCTCCATGAATGGGGCTAATGTTTTTGACAGGAATTATCAATTAACTATTGCATTACTGCAACAGCAAGGATGATTTCACTCAAGACTGATGGGAAATCTAGGAATGACAATACCTTTGTGAATCCATCAGCAACTACAGATAATAAAGAACAGACAAGAGAGATACTTGAATGTGAAAAGGGCAAACGCGTGGCTTTATTTAAAGCCACCCTATGTAGTAATTACACTTTTGACAATCAAGTTCATGTGGGGCAGCTCTAGTGGGACGAAGTGGTGTTATAAGATATGCTGGATCATCATGTTACATCAAATGTTACACAAGTAACACTTATGTCAATACAACAAAGCTACATACCCCCATGTGGTCAGAAGTGGTATTTCTAGAATGGCTTTAAAAACATACAGGTACTGTAAGAGTTTATGAGAGCATGTTATTTGTTTTATAACTTTAGCATATAAACAAAGTGAGTTTTACAATAAACGTGAAGAGATTAGATGACTTACACTATTTTCCCAAAGACCATCATCGCATTGTATTTTTTTTATTTCTATTTAATAATTTAACTACATTTCTGCGCCTGTGCTTTTGTTACAGTAGAACACCAGAGTGTTGGAGACTGGGAGGTTGGAGTAGCAAACAAATGTACTTTTATTCTAACAAGCGTGCTGCACCACAAGTTAAACAATAGCTTCACAAAGAACAACTTCTTCAGGGACAAAGAGGTTCAGAGGAGAAACAAACCCCAGGAACAGAACAAGGTAGTAAAAACAGATGGACTAGCTACAGAAAGAGAAAACAAAAAATAATATATATTGACTGGTGCTGACAAGACACAGGTGTGAACAATCAGGAGACATGGGAACAGTGGAAGTCAAATCAGAACCTAACACACGAAGGATGAGACGCTCAAACTAAATAGGAAATATAGCAGCCCAGGTAACATAAAAACAGGAGAACAGTGGCTGAAGGAATTCAAGAAAATAAGTCTAAAATAGGAGAAATAAGAAAACCAAAAACAAAACTTTTCGAAGAACCTTTTTTAATTGAGTAAATTAGTTAAGTTTCTATGTCCACTTCTATGAAAATCTTTTCCCATACTTGTATTAAAAAAAGTAAATTTGAAAAATCTGTTTTGCTTTTTCCATCTGTTACTAACTACACTGGCTAACCAGTTAACCGGCTAAGTAGTTATTAAGAAAGTAAATATTAACTATGTAAGAAAGAGGGTAATGGTGTCAAGCTTTACAGAACAAATAAACATAAATAAATCTGCCTCAAAACACAGTTTGTCTCCATAACTGTATTTGACATCCATAACAAATGTACAGGGGTGAATGTTTATGTATTTCATCAGATAAAATTAGATAAACCCACAAATGTATGCATAACTAGAAATGTGGTTTTATGAACGACAGTTAATGTGGTTAATAGTTTGCTGTTATCACTTTAGCAACTACACAATTAGCACTGCTTTGACTTGACTTCTGGTCTGTAGATGAAGACCTAATAGACGACTGCATCTGGCTGTGAGTTGGGCTCATAACTCATCTTAGCTAAACGGTGGATAGCAGCTACCTTTGGCTGCTAGCTGGAACACCCTCCTAGTTGGCCTGAACCTTTGATCCTCCATTGGGACCCAACTCTGAGAGGCCTCAAGAAACCAAAGGGTCCATAAGTGGTCCATTGGCCAGATCTTTGAGAGTCTCACCAGTGGTCCAATAGTTCTCGTTTCAGTTCTGGCAGCACTTGTGTCAAATATTGTTTGGGTAGCGAATACAATGATCTATGAACAGATTACTTAGCATTGTAGGTAAGGTATGGGCTAGCCAACAGTGCTAAAATAGTTTGTCTGGCGGGCCCAAAGTTAGCTCAGTTCAGTTACAAATATCCTGTAAATTAGCTTAGGTGGGTGTTTTCAAGCTAGTTATAAAGCCTCCTCATTTTTGGACGGCATCAGTTCAGACCAATATGCATGCAGAGAGACAAAAAAAATATTAAATTTAAAAGCACTCTTCAGAAAACCTGTAGGAGACATCACAGGGGACTTGTCCAGTTCTTGTTATACAGTCTATGGCTGCTGGTATCACAGTTCAGCGACTAAGTAGGACAAGCTTTAGAAAAGAAGGATACATTTCATTGAAATGGGAGTGATATTAAGCCATCAGTTTTTCTTTTGTCAGCTAATTCAGCTATTCTTTTGTCTTCACAGCTGCCGGTGGCCAGGAGAGACAGACGGATAGGAGAGTACACCAGGAGTATCGGTGATTCTCTGAGACAGACCGAACAGGGGCAGCATCCTTGAGGATGACATCGATGTGGAGAACTAATCTGTCCGCGGGCTGTGATTCAGACCCAAGGTGAGCCTTGTGACATTTTGAGCTGATTAGGATTTTTCAGCAGCCTTAGCCTTTTGTGTTGTGTCAACTGCTCTGACATTGCATTACGCAGTTTCATTATCATGCAGTCACATCTAATAAGGGCAACATCCCCCAACCTGGCGAGGATTGCGAAAAGACCTCTTTAACGCACGGTGGCCTGAGAGGAGGGCTAAAAAGACAAATCAAGTCTGTAACTGTTAGATAAGTGCAGAACAAATTGCATTACTGTCACATTATGTCCCTGGTATGCATGAATTAAGCAATGACTAGATGACTCTCAACACTCTCTGTTTAACTTCTTTCTTATCCATTCTCCTTTCCTTTTTTTTAAAAAAAAAGTATTTCCCGCCAGTGAGGAAAGACAGGCCCATTCAAGGACTTTCTGTTCCTCTCTTCTCCCCATTTGCATGCGGAACAATCTGACACTTTCTCCGCTCGGCTGCAGGAATGTGAGCGGACTGCGGTTTGTCGATGGCCTTTCTGTGCTGATTCAGACGTTGCGTAGATGATGAGAGGGTTTTGCAGTCGGAGGGACGCCACCGTCGAAGACCAGATATGCATTTTAATTCAGGTCAAATGTCAGCTTTTTGTGGGCTCTGAGAATAGCTTCCCAAAACAAAAAGCAGAAAAAAAAAAAAAAGGAGCTTCTGTTTCCAAGTAAGGAGCAAAGAAAGGCCAAAGATATTCGGGAGTAAACTTTCTCTCCCGGCGGCGTGTCCAAGAGCCCTCGTCTAAGCTAAAGTGAGGCGATGTGTCATGTTTAGACTGACATGTCGTCCAAACACATTAATGGTAAAATATGTCCATATTGTCACTCTGGAAATGGACAGTCTGAGAGGACAAAAGCAGAATGGCTCCCTGAGGGGGGCCGAGCTGTCTCTTCAAGTCTCGTCGCCGCAGCCCGAGCGTGTCCTCACGAATGCAGACTGCTGCTGCTGACGTCTTTTAAGTAGACAAACAATCCCTTTGTGCCGTGCAGAGTTCACAAAAGTCACATCCTCCAGACACGTGCGCACGGGAGATATAAATTTGGCTGAAATGACCGAGTGGCACAAGAGGAAGGACAGAACAATGCGGCGATACACGAAAATGCATCTGACTATCTCTGGCCATCTAATTGTTTGTTTCCTGAGTGACAGAGCCGAGACGCGACACAATGAAAGAGGAAAGAGGCTTCAGATCAGCTCTTTTCTATTTAAAAAGGGGGAAACCTAAACCTGCCGGCTGTCTTTGTACGAGGAACAATATACTGCGCTACAGCGCCGGTGCACTCACTTCCTCATCATGTCATCTCTCCCCACTCCTGCCACAAGCACAGAAAGCCTGCTACCCCCCCCCCCCCCCCCCCCCCCCCGAGGGTGAATTATAGATGAGATGAAAAGCTCAGGACGAGTTCTGGCCGATCAGGTATCATGCTAAAATGCCACTTAAAGTGTGATACAGCTCGCTGGGACGGCGGGTTTCTCTCCCCAAAGGAGCCCGACGACGCAGACAGACAGACAGACAGACAGGCGGGAAGGGGAGGGCCGCTTCTGAGCAGGCGAGATATGAGGCGGCCAGCGAGGGTGACAGACAAACCGCCGTGGTCAATGGGGGCGACCAGCAGGGAGAGACACTGTTTGGGTGGAGATAATAAGCTACCGCCTCGCTTGGTTATTGTAGCACGTCCCCCCCCGGAGACCTCAATTCTCTGTCACTTAAAGACACAACCAGCCATTCAGGGTCCGACATGTGACTCAGCCAGGTGCGTCTTGTTAATTTCGGAAATTTATGGCTTGGACTGTTTTTTTTTTTTTTTTTTTAAAGGTGTCCTAGCTTACAGCCTCGCAGACAGCGTAGATAAGAGTCACACTGTCAGGTGCAAATGTGCGCGCTTGCATGCTTGTTTTATTTATCCCGCACCTGCATTTACAGGACGTCACCTTTGCAAGGTCACGCGCCTCGCGAGATCAATGCTATCTATGAGGGAGACATGATGTATTTCTGCTGGCTGCGCTCAAGCTGTTCCATCTGAAACCGTGACCCTGAAGCAAAGCGGGATAAATAAGGAGGGTCTCGCTGGTTTGTGTTTGTGCGTTTTTCGAGGATGACATCAATCACCTTCTTAATAATGGTTGAGGTCAAAAGGTCTCTGTTCCCATATACAGTTTGAAATGACCCCGATGGCTTGATGCACTAATAAGGACAAGAATAAACTTTTATTTACATGGCTTTCTCTCCAGGTAGCTGAACTCAGAACCGCCATCACGTTTCCTTCATAGTCTTTACTTTTGCCAAACCTGCCAGTGCTGAGGATGGCGTGAGGTTGGACCATGCTACGGTTGAATGTGCGTATGTGTATGGGTTGGGGGTATTCAAAAGAGAATTCATAACTAGTTTGAATTAAATGCCTTTTTTAAATGGACTGCACTTTAATAGATCTTTCTCCACACCATCAAGGTGCCCTCAAAGCAGTTTACAATGGCCTCACATTCACCTATACACACACACACACTACTGGTTATACACACTAACTGAGCTACAGCCACCCAATGTATTCATTTCATCCAGTTTCGCCCAAGAAAACACAATAACTTATACCGGCTACTTGCTAACTGTGGATCGACTTCATTCATTTGCTTGCTGCATCGGAAATGTTGCAAAAAAAAATAAGGGTATTGAGATGCTTACGTCAATGCACCATACACAGACTCAGTTAGTGCGTTTATATGGGAAGTTTAATTCCTCTTTAATTCAGAATTAAGATTAAATCCAATTTAAAATGATTAAAAATTACCATGTAAACACCCAATTCTGAATGAAAATGTCCATTCCGAATTAAACTTGACAGTGATGTCACGCAGGCTTTGTGAAGGAAGCTTTAGAAGCCTCTTTCTCTCAGCTGCTGCAGGTGATTTTAGAAACAGTCCAGCCGGCGTCCTCCGGTTAGCTCAGCCCAGCAGCGTTCAAACAGAAGTGAAGAGAGCTCCTTCCTTTCCCTTCCAGGTTTTCCCAAACCCAGTCGCAGTGATAAGCCACAAAATAAGCCATATTATTTTTAAAATGAAAATAACTCTCCTCTGTTAAGTCTTTAGTCACAGAAGTGAGGCCAGTGCTAAGTAGGTAAAGTGACAGTTAGCCACTGGATAAGCCAGCCAATCAAAACATTACACTCCTGATTATATAAAAATCTGTAGCTTTATATGAATAAATAAAAAATTCCCCCCCTGTACAGTTGTCTTGGTTGTTTTAAAGACGGAAACAGTTTTGTGAGTAAGGCAACTCCCAGGAGCGACTTGGGGCAGATAGGTGTGCAGCATTTTATGCTCACTCTCACCCCTCTACTTAAAGTAATTGGAATAAACTGTCTCGCTTGTAGGCCTATTTAAAGAGCATTAGGTACTAGCCTCTTACATGCCTTCTGATGTCTCTGGCCCGCAGCTCA
This sequence comes from Hirundichthys speculiger, assembly GCA_018398805.1. Lineage (NCBI taxonomy): Eukaryota > Metazoa > Chordata > Actinopteri > Beloniformes > Exocoetidae > Hirundichthys > Hirundichthys speculiger. Next base: position 915,256 of record JAGFBZ010002129.1, read on the forward strand.
CTTTAGTCACCAAACTCGTAAAATCCCACCTGTGGGCTCTAACTCTGCAGAGTGGGGGGGATTAAGCTATTTGTCTTCCCTCCAGTATCTTTATGTAAGGCTTAAAAGTGAAGCATTTATTAGATCAGAGCCTAGCTGCCAAAAACAAAAAGTGTTTTATCAGTAGAAAAGCCTTTGAGGTCTTCGCTGCGAGCATCATCTGACTGAAACATGTTAAAGTTGGAACTTCTAACAAGGTGGTCAATACAGATCGATTTGGTTTCGGACCAGCCTCCAGTGTTTAGTTGAGGAACTGTTTCTTTTTTTTCTTCTACTACTGGTTTGGATTCAACCTGGAAGGATGGAAGAAATACTGCCTTTCAATTTCGTTTTTTGAGTTGGCAGGTGGAGAAAAGTAGGTTGTGGGTGTTGTTTTGGACTGAGCTAGCATTAGCATTATGTTGGCGAAATGGTGTCATTTTTCACGGAAATGCTCATTTGGTACGAATGCTGGTGGACGTAACATGAGTGACATTACTTGGCATTTAAGGAGCCATCAAGCGATAGACCACATGCTGTTTTTAAGGGAAATGGGAGGACAAAGGAACCACAACTGCCAACTCAGGAGTCAGCTGTCAGGAAGCAAAAGGAATTCCTCAAACAAAGCCAGAAAGCCACATCAGAAAGGTGTAAATTCGTGGGATTCATTGTCCTGGATCAACCGGCCTCCAGCTGTTCATGAAAATATCGGCTTTGGAATTGAACATTTGGAGTCGTTGAACGGTTATGTGGACTGTGGTGCAACATGGAAGAAAATGGAGTGATACAGTACATAAATGGCGCAAAGATGACACCACTGTAAATATACTGGCATTAATTTGAACGACCGTGAAATGAATGAGGTTTCTGAGTAGCTGTCAGCTCCCCATCAGAGCGCTGTGACTGCCTGAGATAAGATAAAAAAAAATAAAAATTAACTATCCCTTGAAAAGACTGAGAACTAATGGGCATAATGTTTTTCCAAGCAAATCTCTGGAATGGTGTTACTCTAAATTTAATGAGAGCGCGAGCCAGAGACGTGTTGTTAATTAAACCCCATGGGATTTACCTGCGTGTTGATTGCCACGTTCAAAGCGTCGTCGAAGCCAAACGCAACACAACCAGGGCCAGTTGTAGCCCCGCTGTTAGCAAGGAGCTCGCTGGAAAGTGTTTAAGCGCTTCCAGCAGGGGTGCTAAAGGAAACACTCTCAGCCATGAATAATAATTGACCCAAGGTGTGCGTGGGCACATCTAAAATGTGCGGCTGGTGGAGTGGAAATGTGAGTCCCGGTGCGTAATGCTGAAGGAAATGAGAAGCTGTCTGGCTGTGGATTTGTGAGGTGTTTCAGCAACACTGGCTTGTTTGGATCTTTGTCTTGTTTTTCGCTGGAAAGAAATTTGTATACTCTATCTGGGAGATAACCGTAAGATACGACCCCGATGCAAGATAATATTTGCTTTCCCCAACCTTCGTTGCGTTGCCGGTGAGCGTGCTTCAACATGACAAATACAAGCGGGAGCATCGGTCCGGCGCGCCCTTCAGAAACGTCCCCCGGAAATAAGTGCTCGCGGGACACACAGACAAATCTTTCCCCTATATTTTTTTTTTTTTTTAGCCGTGTTCCACATGTTGTTTTTCCTCTGGAAATAAATCACACATTTATCCAGTAAATACATTTGCTCAAGTCGTGGCCGAGAGCGCTGGGACCACTTAATGATTTAGCTTATGGGTTACCACCATAGGACATGATGAAATCTAACCTCCAAAAAACCAATAATATAAACGCGCAGGCAGCAGCAGGAGTCGCTGGATATAAATGAATATGAGAGGGGAAGAAAATTCCAGCCACAGAGCTATGTAAATTTATCCACAGCCAAAATCACTTTGGCCCTTGCCTTCCAGGTTATTTATGAGCTCTCATTAGTAAATGACTTCGCACAGTCCTGTATACTGTGTCCTCTCCGCTTTCATTTTATGCCGTAGAAAAGAAAATCCACAGAATTAACGTCCTGGAAAATATAGTCGTAATAAAAATGCGTTGCGAGCTCGTGGGCGCCGCCAAAAACCGCCCCCCCCCCCCGTTCCACCGTTCACTCAAAATCAGCACAATTAACCTGCAGGAGAGAGCGCCGAGTTTCGATTCATTACCGCCCACAGGCACGACAACAGGCATCTGTTCAGAGACGCGGCGTTTAGGAGCTGTGGACTGACGTGGATTGACTGTTACTGTTCAGCTTTGGCTCGACATGAAAGCGGCGCATGCCTGCCCGCGTACAATAAAGTACGAACGCCCGGAGAAGCTTTTTTGCTTGAAAACGTTGCTTTAGGTCTGCAAACATTTCATCCCGGGGGCCTCAAACTTTCCGCGGCGCGAGGTCGTGCATCAGCCTTATCATAGGTGAAACCCATCTGGCGCTCCGGGGCGAGTGATTGAGTGACTGCTGAGTGTATGGCATATTGCTGCCTGGCAGGTGGATACATTAAAGCTGTCCTGGGAGATTCAGTGGGATGTTGAACACCCCCCCCCCCCACCCCCCCACCCATCCCGCCTGAAGATTCTGCTGACAATCTCGGGACGCTCCAGTTGAGCAGCTCTGATGCGGACGTCACAACAACAGAGCCGCTGTGGGAAAACATACTGTCATACATGATACAGACACCACGCGGTGTCCTGGAGACCAAAGCTGGGCTCGCACAGGCGGGGCGATGAATTATGACGTCTGAATGCTGGCGTCCCGATGTGGCCGGGTGTGGGCTTGTACTGGATGGCACCGCAGAGATAACGTCCCGGCAGCCCCTTAAATCGACTTGCCCGTGGAAATAACCTGAGAAATAATGTGGCCTTCAGTGGATGCAAGGACACATTTAACATTCTATTACAACTCTGAATTACTGCCTTCATGATCACACTAAATCACATTTAAACTTTAGTCTCTTGCTGTGTTCACACTGCCTGCTCCAATGTGATTTTTAACATATCTGATTGGATTCTGATGTTTTATATATTCCAGGTTAAACGAGCTGATCCATCTGAGCTTGTTGGTAATCCCAGATCTACGTGGTTGCTTTAGTAGCTTACATGCGTAAACAAACACAAATGGAACTGGCTTCACAAATCATAAACGGTTATACGGAGCCCTGATGCAAATTTTCTACAAGTTACGAGAAAGCACCAGACACGGAAGATGCTTTTATGCACTGCTTTATTTCTGGCAGCTGCTGCTGGCAGGCACCACAGCTAGATTTATTACATCTATGACAATGTATAAATAAAAATCAATGCATACTGTATCTATAAATAAACTAATTTACATATTATTGAAGGTGTGGTCGTTTGATTGATTGACAGCTTAGCCAATGACCAGCTGTCATCACTTTAGCTATTTAACTTTTAGTACTGACTTCACTTCTGATGTGTGGGAAAAAAGACATAAAAGAGCATTTTCATTTTTATTTTAAACATAAAATGGCCTCTTGTGCTGTTAACTGTACTAAGAAACTGCAGCAACCAACTCTGGGTTTGCCTGGAAGGGTCCGGAGAGGCAGCAAAGCGGCCTGAAGCATCTGCTCCTGTTGAAGGCTCCTCAGCAGGACTAACCAGAGGACACCAGCTGGACTGATTGACGCTCTCGCTGTTCCACGTCTTGCAACTGTTGGGTCCACTGGTTGAGAGAACTTTGCTTGGAATCATTTCAGGACCCTTCCATGTTGACTAATTGGACTGTGAACCAATGACATATAAAACGAGTGCTGCCAAACCTGAAGCAAGAGGTAGCGGAAGCTGTCTGGTTATGCTAGCAGGCGGCCTCGTGAGCAGCAGTCCAACAGCTGGTCAAGCTGAGCTCCTCATTCCAGCTCTGGCAGCGTTTGGGATGTTGTTTCAATAGAGGAGACCCAAGCACCAGGAAAATGGTGTCCACTGGGTGGCAGCACTGGTCGAAGCCAGTCATTACCGCTACATTTGGGGCTTGAGTGTATCATGTAAACTTCTGGTTTTGAAGTGACTATGCAAACGCCCACTGACCTGGAAGGCGCTAATTTATCAGCAGAGTCAAGGCAAAATAATGAAGAGGACACCTCTGTGGCTGAAATGAGGTGGGCGTGTTCCACCCACAGCGTTGCCAGGTGTGCGATAATTATCGTATTTGTACGATAATTTGGCCCTCTGTACGATGTACAATCAGTAATCCAAAAAAAGTCCAAATGTACGATAATTTGACCATTTGAAAATATTGCCTGCCGCAACTGTCTGCCGGAGAGTTTTTTGTGAACCCTGAAGGCATCTGTTCCCATGTGACATGTTTCCAGCCAATCGTGCTTTGCTGAGCGGGAGATCCGAGCGTTTGTCTCAGAACAACGAGCATGATAGGCTGAATGGTCAGCTGTGCCCGCCCACGAGACGCTCACAGTCAGGACCAGATCAGGAAGTTGAGCTAGCCAGATTTAAACAGACTTTAAGCAGAAGTGAAAAAGCAAGGGGAAAAATTAGTCTCCAAAATGGCCTCCAGGCCTCATAATTTGGCTCTTAATTCCCACCTCTCATTTGTTTTTGGGGGACACATTAGTCTATTGCAACTGTAAGTTGGTCTTCTTTTTATCACTAGAGTGATAATATTTGACTATAGCGCACCATTGTGCTTGTTAATTTTGGTTATGACAGATGTACGATAATTTCCCTCAAAATACGATAATTTTGAGTCTCTGGTACGATAATCCTACATTTCCCACCTGGCAACGCTGTCCACCTGGCTTCTCAGCTTTGCTCTTTCCACCTACTTGGAACATGGCACCAAAGTACAAAGAAAAAGTAGCTCAAAAGCTCTCTTCAGAAACTCTGTAGGTGATGTCACAGTCCATTTCTTCTTATACAGTCTATTGTTGCCATTCGTATCACAGTACAGCTACGCATGCAGTCCACGCAGCTCGCTAACAGACGGGTTAGGCTAGCTCTGGGAGGAATCTCCCGTCAGTCTGGTGGACGTATATGTTGTTTGTGTCTCATTGTGAATGACATATGAGACATATTGAAATTCTGTTTGAGCAAATGGATCGTTTAGAAGAAGACACTGTGACGTCTGGGTTGTTTTGAATCGTGGCTTTTGTGTGTATGAGTCTTCAAATAAAGCCCACCTTCATCCCCTTCACGACTGGTTCAGTACGTTCTGTATCAGTGGAAGTGACGTTAGGAATGGAAATAAATACGAGGAGACCCATTTCTACAGACATTTCACAACAGAAAACATTTGCGAAGCGAATGAGTCTGGCTGGGCAGGCCAATCACCTCTTCATGTGGTTTAAATTTAAATTGGAGAAATTGCATTTTGTGTGCTTTTTTTGGCAGTTCAGACTGTCAAAAAAGAAAAAGAAACCTATCTAGATACAATCTGGATATGGGCTGGCTGTGTGTACACAGCCCTCCTCAAAAAAAAAAGCTTGGTTTTCCTTGCGTGTTATGTCCATTAACAATTCATGAGATGGATTAGCTGTCGTGGTTTGACAGAACTACTGAGAAACTTTTCTAAAAGCACTGCAAACTGAATAAAAAAAAAAAACAGTAAAACTCTTTCACTTCAAGTCTTGCACAAGTCAAGAGCTGGTTTCCTGCAGAAACCTTCCTGTTGAGTTTTCATGTTAGCGGTTGCTCAGTTTGTGTTTATTCACGCTAAAAGTGGCTGTGTGTGTGACGTGAAACAAAAATGTTGAGTGCATTTGTCTTTTGACTGTTTTACAACCCCGATTCCAGAAAACATTTGCATGCTGTCTGAAATGTTAGTCAAAACAAAAACCCATTGACTTCCAAATCTTATAAACCAATATTTTACTCCCGACATGAGATGTTGACAGCGACGCATCTGAACGTTTCATCAAACGTATTAGCTCGCTCTGAATTTGATGAGTTACACGTCTCAGAAACAGCTTTGCCACGAGCAACAAAAGGCTGGAACGGTAAGCAGGACTAAAAAGAAACACCTGGCGGAACATCTTGCAGCTAATTACTTTAATTTACAACAAGTTAGTGACATGACTGGGTATAAAAGTGACTCTTAAAGATGCAGAGCCTCTTAGAAGAAAGTTCTTTTGCCCTAAATGTTCTTGTGTGACGAAAACATAGAATTCAGCATTTTGAGATCTGCAAGTCTTTTTCTTTTCCTTTTTTTTTTTTAAATAGACTTGCAACAAATTCTACAAAAAAAAAAACGCCTCATGACTGCGCTGAACTTGAGAATCGACATCTGTCTCTCGGCCTGTCTTTAACAACTTTAAAGCAAGTGTTGATGCCATCAAATTTAAATTGAGTCAATATTTCTGATGAAATTGTAAAGTGTCTCCCTCCCTCCAGGCCAAAATATAAGTAAAATATTGGCTACATTTATAAACTTCTATTTCCAACCAAAGACAGACACTCTTTAGCTGAGCCAGTTTACTAATCCACCCATAAAAAAAATGAAAATGCTTTTCCTCAGTCCTGACATATGCCAATATAGGCGGGAAGGCGGGGAAGATTATATGGACAGCTTTTTAAGAACTGGCATTACTTGACTACAGCTATAATGAATCGTGTGCTCAATGGGAATTAAATTAATTACCAATAAATGATACAAACTGGATTTATATGGAATATGACTGGATTCTTACCTGACTGTTTAAACGCACGTGTATTAAGGTTTTGTCCTGTCAAGCATCCAGATAAAACCAGGGCTGCAAATAGTTTTCTACATGTACGAAGTGAACTGAATGCCAAAGTCTGAGATTTCATTAAAGGTTATAGTTTCATCATTGCATGATTTTCCACAGCGTCACCCTTTCACCCTCTGAACCCTGAGTAGTATCTGAGTATCTTTGTTTGCTTTACTCCCGGCATATTTCACCTCACTGAAGGCTCATTTTTCACCAAAAATATAAATTATTTGTGGGAGTCTGCAGCTCTGAGACTTTCAGGTTATATTCCAGTTTCATTATAGATTAGGTTCTTTGTTCTTCTCTCTTTGGAACTATTAATTTCACCTGATTTTGCTAAGGGTTAGTTTGAAAATTTAAAATTCAACACATTTTTGTGTGTTCTCCTAAAAGAACGGTATAATGGAAAGGATTAAACATCAAGGGCAGCCTTTATTTTGTCAAACCAATTAAACTAGTGAGAAATATGTAATATCAACAGTTTTTTTTTCTCTTTTGAAGAGAAAAGGGAATAAATGCAGGGTAGATTTAAGGGATTTTTTTTTTGTTTTTCATATGTCAGGAGAAAATTTATTCTTTTCGGTGAGCATGATTATTATTTAAATACTCGAGGATTTATAGTTTCATATTTAATTTTATATCTCGGCTTCACATAAAATTTTGCCCTTTCGACATTCCTGCTTTCAGAAATGCTTGCTTTGCGGTGACACTATAACCTGCCTTCTTTTTAAAGTCTCTCCAAACCAGAAGGCGAAACCAAAGCAGCACGGCTGCAGTTCAGCTGCAGTTAAAAATACATTTTTTACAGAATCTTATAGTAAATGCCTCCGTTTGAAGGTTCTCTGGAGCATGTCAGTGTTCAGAGCGAATGCAAAGAAGGCAGAAGAAAAGAGGGGAAAATGGCAAAATTCTTCAACACGTGAAAAATACAAAACTATAATGACATTCAATGGTTGATGAATCCAGAAAATGAGCAAACACTCCACCTGGATCTCTTTGCTTCACACTCGTGCGCCTTCCGTGACGATAAAACAAATGGAGAATTTCACATTTACATGCAGGATTGTGGGTCCTGCTTGTGCACCAGAATAATTCATATATCAATTCCTCTATTGTTTTTCTCTGCAGGTAGGCCGACAGGCTTCATTTACATTATTTTGGCTCCCGGTTTCACAGACGCTGCACAGACTGCGAGTTCACCCTCCAGGGATGCGACGGGACTTTCCTGTTGCCTGCTGATGTCATGTCCCAGCAGAAAACAAACTGAGAATGTTTCCTGTTGATATTAGGATGTCAGCTCCCATCTGTTTGTGTAATCCCACGCAGACAAAAGAGAAACTCTCACTGACCGCACCTTCAACCCCCGACTGAAGTCAGTCCCTATAAAGTGATGCTTCTGCTGTATAAACTTCCCGACCAGCAGGACAGAGATCAAGATGATGTCAGAGCACTGGCTGGAAGTAAAACCAAAAAGGAAGTTTCCTACATGGTTGGCTTCTTCAGGTAACACTAAAAAAAATAAAACTTTTTAACTAAAAGTGTCTATTAAAGGCTCGGTGGGTTTTGTTTCTCGGGTTAACTTCAAGTAACACAGTCACGGAGGCTGAGTGGCCTTGGGCCTGGTTCAGAAAAGAGCTTCAACAAAACTGAGTTTAGAAAAGTCTGAGTTTTCAGTACGTTGATCCAAAGACATCATCAACAGAGCTCTGTTGTTGTAATGTGATGCGGTAGGTGGTGAAGTGGATGGTGGATGGTCCAAAAATGGCAGAAGAGGCGGGTGTTTCCAAACAAAAAAATGTCCTTTATTAAAGTTCACCAAAATAACTCAAAAACTCAAAGAACAAGATGAATCCAAAAGAGGGGAAGAGGACACGGGAGGAACGGGACACAAACAATGCCAGGATCGTATTCCAAGTGATGCATTTGTGATATGTTTGATATCATTGCATTTGTTCGATGATCACGTCTACTGTGATCATCGAAAACTTTCCAAACACAAATGCGACATGTCGTTGTTTGTCGACGTCTCCAAAATCCTCCTTTTCATACGACCGATTCTGTCCCATGAATCTGAACCTGCCTTCATTTCCTGAAGGGGAGGAGACAAAGCAACTCGGTATGTTAAGCAAATCTGCTCCTGACCAGTCTGTTACCATGGTAACACACTCCGAGGATGAGTTAGCTCGATTTCTGAAACCAGCTCAGCTGAACCCTCTTCCTCAGCATTAAGTTACTTCGCTTTGAGAAACGGAAAACTCTGTTTTCCAGAGTTATGGTTCAACATATTCTGCTCCCTGAAACTGACCCATTATGTAGTTGGAGATGTTGGTCCAGATCGTACACTTCCGCTTACCCCTTAACACTAGTTAATTGCGGGTTTAGGAACCTGCGCTAACCGCTAATGCAATCTTCCGCTCCTTAAAGCCGCTACCCATTATGTTGACTCCCTTACTCACATTGTAGGCGTGGCAGTGGGCGTGTCTTTTGCCCTTTCTGCAAACTCAGTATCTTGCGATCGTGGGTTTAGGGGTTTAGGGTGGTCTGACCACCCGCAACCCGTATGTCGGCGCATACAAGAGGGCGTTCAAATGGCATCAATGTGCGTCCACCTGGTCACATGTGGACGTGCACAAACGGCTCTACCTCTCGAATAAACTCTTGTAAAAAAAAAAAAAAAGATTTTGCCTCAGTTGAACCCCTAAGAAAATAGCAGAGATCATCTTAAACGGCTTGATCGCCAGTTAAACCATAGACGACCAGAGCGTGTTTACTGGGAGCGCACCGACTATCTGGGACTTTCAGGTAGCCGATAGGAATTGTCTGTGTAAAAATATTTATATGTATATATCAGTGCAGAGGAGGAGGAGGAGGAAGGAAGAGGAGGAAGCTCTACAGCAGAGTCCTAGACGAGCTGCGCAGGAGAGCTGCTCTGATCTGGATGAAAAGATGCTCCATAGCGGTTTGCGGGTAGCGCAACCTGCTCTTAAAGGTAATGGCTACTGACGTATTGATTAGTTTAACAGGTGGAACACCCTAACTATTCTTATGCATAATATAACGGGTAGCGCAGGTGGGATAGCGGGTTTAGGAATTTGCGTTCTTTGCGGTGGAACGCCCCTCCCGCTTCCCACTATCCCTAAATAGCGGCTTTAGCAGATTTGGCGAAGATTGGGCCTGTTGTTGTTGTTGTTGTTGCCACCAGTAGTGACAGTATCTCTCCATATCACCTCCCAGCCTGCTGCTGAGTATTTGTTCGGGTCCACGTGGTGACCAATCACTTCCCTGCAAAAATGAAAGCGTGACTGACTTGACCATCCCCCCCATTTGAATTTCACTGGATGCCGACATGCAACAATATATTCAACGTCTGGGATTTATAGCCACTCAGCAGTTGCTGTTACTTACTGTATGTTCCTGGAACAGGTTGTATATTCAGCTTGAGAAGCGTTTAAAGATGATGAGGTTACCATGGTTATAAATGAGCAGAGGGAGATGGAAAGAAGGAGGGAAAATAAGAGATGCAACTTCTCCCCTCAAACTTTATAGAGGTCATTAATTAATGTTGCATCTTTTCTGCTGTTTTTTTTTGACATCGAGCGAGCGTTTACTCTAAATCAAATACTGCTGATGATCACACCCCGGTGTTCTGGTTAATGTGGCAGGAAATCTTTATGTGAAAACGCATAAAAACACCATGAGGGCTGTTTCCTGCTCCTGCAGTCTGAACGGCCGTCAGAGGAAATGGAGCCATGTGGGCAGATGGGAGCTGCAACTTCGACTGAAAACGGCCGTAAAATGACGTCCCGGTGGCAGCGGCGGCGACGGCGGCGGCGGCGGCTTGCACGCCTCTCTCCATCGGCCTTTAGGTATGGAAAGGTCACCGGTGTGTGCGTCTAATTTGTGTGTACAGTTGCGGCGTGGCTTTGACTCCTGCTGTTGACTCTGGCTCGGTGACAGTCCGAGCGCTGGGACGTGTAGCCCCCCCTCCCCCCTCCTCCCCCCTCGCCTGCCCCTCTTTGTGGAGAATGAATATTAATAATTCAGTGTGATCTCAATCTCGGTGGCCTCGGAGGCTGTTTCCCATTACCCCGGGATGAGCCGATATTACTGCTCCGCGAAAGGCCACCGACAGGAAAAAAGAAAAAAATAGAGGAAGAACACTCTGATTGCTCAGCTAAGAGACACCCTAAGGTTCCTCCTATTAGCTCAGCTGGGGTGACAGAATTATATTACTTTGATCGGATAAAAAAAGAACACATTTGCATGTAATTAATAAAAAAAAAAGAAATGTCTGTCTGTAAATCTAAATGCAACCTTGAAAAAGATCCAGTTTTTTTTTTTTCCTCATCATTCAGCTCCATTTTTCATAATTCACCCTTATTTTTCCTGAGCTGTGAGATTTAGGTGCCAAACGCAGCCCCTGTTTTGAAAATGGCCTCCCACCCACGAAGAAAAATGGATGGTGAAAAAGGTTGGGTTGACCTGATATTGTGTCGCGGCAGCTTTTCATGCTCTGATCCCCGTAGCGAGGACGGATGACGTCTAATCTAATTCACACCGCTACCCCGATGCATCTGCTTTCACCCCGCTGGCTCGTGAACTACTTTAATCTGTCTGGGTGATGTCACCAGATCGCGGCTATAATGTGAGATCCTCACAAAGAAAGCAAAGAAACAACACAAGCATAAAAGAAAATACATGCAAAGATGAGCTTGCATCAAACTGACAGCTTTCCGTCTTTGGCAGATGAGGTCCGCGCAGGCAGATAAGAGAGAAGCTGTATTTTGATGTTCTTGTCGAGGGCGAGTAGTATTGTCGTTTATTCACAAGCCACACGAGTGAGTTCTGAAACGTGTTAAATGATCTAAAAAAAAAAAAAAAAGAGTGAGAGGAAAAGAATCTTTACATCAAAAATACAGCAGCGTGACCTGAAGAAAGCAGGCCGCTAGTAAATGTAGCCAGAGATATGCTAACCCCTGCAAACGTAGGCCAGTCGCTCAGAAATGTGGGTGATGGACGTGCATTCATACCACACGTCTGTGAGTCCACGAGGCTACACCTGCCTGATGTACTTTTCATCAACTCCGCGCGGTCGATGTTGTACCCTTTTTTTTTTTCCTGGCCGTGTTTCTGATCAGACAGGAGAGCAAACAAGCGAAGTACAATAAGGACCAGGGCTTGACGCTAACTTTTTGGCTCACTAGCCACTGTGGCTAGTGTTTTTCTTCAGTCATTAGCCATTTAGTCTTTATGCTAGCCACAATTTTGCTGTTTTTTTCTTCTTCACAATATTCTTGCACTTACATTTTAAAAACAAACAATTGGTACAACTATTGTGATGTGTCATATCAAAGAATCAGTTACCAGCTAAAGTTGCTTGTGAGACAGAAATTGTGACTAGCCACAGCCAAATTTTACCAGCATTTAGCCGGTTGGCCGGTGTCAGTGTCAAGCCCTGATAAGGATGACATCTCGGTGCCTGCCGTGCCCGTACGCGTGAATATGGGAGAAACTCCTGCATAAGCCATGTGCTGTGAACGGTGCAGGCATTAAGTTGTAAGTTATTGATAGATTCACATCTGCACCTTTTTCTGCTCAGGCTGTCGGCGATGTTCGCTGTGCTGTCGGTGGATTCACCCAACTGACTTGGAACTCCATCGACAAACACGCCGATCAGTGATGCGATGAATAAAACGTGTACGAAATGAAACCCAACCTCTTGTAACTGTGCTTTTGTGTCCTCCTTCTGTTCATAGCTGTCAAGTTTTGGATTTGAAAATAAGGGAAATTTTCTGGCACCGGCTGCGGGCAGTCCCACCATCCCCACCAAGCTCCAGTATCTCTTACATTTTTGGTGTAGAAAAAAGCTAAAATCACAGCTACGCTACTTCCAGAATTTCAGCCAGCTCTTTTGTTTCCCGTGTGCCATTAATTAACAAACTGATCAATCCAGGTGTGTCTGACCATTGCTGTGAGGTCAGACACACCTGGATTGATCAGTTTGTTAATTAATAGCACACAAAGCAGCTGGCTGAAGTTCAGGAAGTAGTGCAGCTGTGCATAACGCAAAATTGACATAATGTGAACATTCATTATAGCCTAAATGAAAACACTAAAAGGGGTATATATGAAGAGTATTTATTTAAAGGGATTTGCACATTTTTTTATTCATTTAACATTGCTTGTATTTACATTTACATTTGATTTTCATTCCAAACATTGTTTTCATTTCATATTGCTTATTTCACGTGACTTTCCTTTACTCTTTTAATGACTTGTTGTACTCATTTGTTGCAGACTTTGAATTCTTTATGACTGTTTTGGAAGGAGTGTATTGTGAACTGGTCCAGAGTAGTTTATTTTACATGAGAGAAGAGCGCAAACGGTTCTGTTGTCTAATGACAACCTATTCTCTGTAACAATCTTTTTTTTCTTTGCGCGCTGTCACTCATCTGATGTCACAAACTAACCTCGCGACATCTACCACCTACAGTACCTATAGTAGCTACTGCTGTGGCAGTTATCGCCACGCAAGTGACAGATCTCAGATTGGGAATGTCTTTTTTTTTTTTCTTATTCCGCCTGATGCAGTATTATTATTTTTTTAATAACGCAGTTTAAAATACGGGAGATTTACAGGAAAATAATAATACGGGAGGGATGGCGGGAGAGAAGGGTAAAGAGAAGGGTAAATTACGGGACTTTTCCAGCCAAAACAGGATACTTGACAGGTATGCTTCTGCACCTTGTTAGCTCAAATGGACATTTGTAGCTGGAGACGATGGCTTTTTTATCTCACTGACATGATTTCTACGTTTGCTCAGGCAGAGTCGAGGGATCCAAAAGAAGCACGCCAGCCCATCAGGCCGAGGTAGAGCGTTTCGGTGAATAGGACACCTCATCAGAACGCTGGATTTGACATCCTTACTTTACACACTTTCACAACGATTCCCCGTGACGCGGGAAAAGAGAACACAATTTACGTGTAATACTTCACTAGCGCTTCGTTGGCGTGTTCAATCTGCCGTTTCACACTTCAGGCGACCTCATTCCACCGCAGCAAACAGGGAGGAAGCAGAAGACGTTTGCTCAACAGCCAAGTCACTTGTCATCAGCGATACCAGTTAGAGCGTTACGCTCACCTAAGTTGAACAGTCCTGCGAACGCGGCTGATTTACAGAGACATAAATAGACTCAAGTGCCAGTAAACAGTGGCAGCTTGCTCTATTTTTATGTGCATGGGGGAGTCGTCAAGGATTTTGAGGTCAGGGCTGATGTTGTTGTTACTGGGAAGTGTTCTAGTGGGAACTCTAGAAAGTTTGTTGAAATGAAGCACCATAAGGCACAAAGACAGTTTGAGCTGAAAGCCAACATGTGTTGGTTCAGGTTGTAAAGTTAACTTGGCACAGTAACATTTTAGTCAACACTGTTAAGGCATATTTTTTTAATTGGCAATAAAATTCTAGCTTGCACCATCTTGTAGCATAAATTTCACATACTTTAACAATCTTTGTATATACTGTAGGACTCGACGCAACCTAAAAGGCAAAGCAAGTTTTGTTTATGAAGCACGATTAATGGATATAGGTAACTTAAGTCATATACAGCATATAAAAATAAAGATCAAAATATGTACAAATATATAAGAATTTATGATACACCAAAAAAAAAAAAAAAAGGTCCTTTGGTCCAAACCCCTCATGATGATGGGTGGATTTCTTTCCCCATGTTTTCACATTGAACCATTTCTGAGAGCTAGCGTGGTCCCTCAGCATTACTTTAAAATCAGTCCTGTGCTTCACTGGTAGGCAGCGTAAAAGACTTCAGAAGTAGTTTGATCTGATCGGTTCTTTTTCCTTTTATGTCGTTGCTACATTTTACACCATCTGTAGCTGTTTGATGGTCGAGTCCTCTGAGTTTAGCTATGTTTGCAAGATGGTAAAAAGTCGATGCGGTGATTGTAGCATATATGACTGTAGCTGATATTGCAGCCAAGGTTTCTAACGTTGTGTTTCGCTTGAAGGCATTTTCTGTCAAGCTGAGACGCATGTCAGTCTGTACTTTCTTTTTCTTCTTTTTTTCACAGCTGAAGGAAACACATCCATGAGACATCCAGCTGTTGTCTACATTGATGGAGATTCAAGGTGACTGTAGGTGGGGGTTGATGGGAGACATTCATTTGTTTTTCATTGTAGAGGTAAAATAGCTTGTTGTGCTGTCAAGTGTACGATGAGACCACTGCGACTGGAGCTCGGTTGGCCTGGAAAGGTTCAGGGCGAAGCTGAGCAGAGCAGCCTGAAGCAGTTATCTTTGCTCCCGTCTGAAGGCTGCTGGCCATGTGGACACCAGCTGGACTGCCTCTAGCTCATCAGATTGTAGCTTTTGCAGCAGCTAGGTCCTCCAGGTGAGGGACTCTCACCTTTTTGAATGGTTTCCGGACCCTTACATGTTAACTAACCGCTAGCTTACGACTCGTTTCAGCTCTGATAGCAAAACGTTTTGATAGTGACATTCGAAGTGAGGATGTTTGGACAGATTTAATCAGAACAAAAGCTAATTTTAGTTGCCGCCATAGCTTAGCCAGCCAGGCTAAAATAGCTAATTAATAAATGAACTATATATTTTGTATTTCTGTAGTGCTTGAACGTCTAAAATGGGAATGTCTTAATCGATTTCATCCCGGGCTGTATTAGCAGTATGGTTAGTGTCACAGGGCCGGTGTTCTGTCGATTTCTGCTACTTGTCGAAATATGCTAGCTCGGGGTTCTGCGCATGCGCATCCTGAATGACGTTTTCCACGCCCATAAATTTGTTGCCGAGTTACAACAAAACATATTGAATTTACATACTGAATTAACGTTTTCAACAAGCACAAAGACCAAATAATATGAATTTTAAGGCTGTTACTCACTGTAAACTGACGACTAGTCCTGCTACGTGGATGTTCCTCTTTGCACTATTCTCAAATAATTAATACAACACAGTGAGTGTCATGCAAGGGTAATATGACATTCCATATATTGAATTCACATGCTGAATGAACGTTTTCAACAAGCGCAAAGACGAAAGACAACATGATATGAATTTTAGGGATGTTACTCATTGTAAACCGGTGTTCGTTTGTCCCGCTGCTCCCGCTACAAAGGGTTTCAAAAAATTATGGGCGTGGAAAACGTCATAGGAAGCACATCTCGACAAGTAGCAGAAATCGACAGAACACCGGTCGTAGGAAAATGCAAGACATTCAAAATGTATCTAGTTTTTAAAAATAAAGATCTTTAAAATCAAGATGTATTATGGGACATGTAGTTGCAGTCCATGTACATCTCCAAAACAGTGTAGCATTGATCCATTTATCAAGCAATGAGATGTTTAAGACAAACTGAGTGATAGAAAAAAAAATAGTAATAATTGGCGGCAACATAGGACGAGCCCCGGACGGGACGTTTCGGGTTGTTATCTTTAAGGGTTTTGTTAATGCTCTGTAAGGCTTCAAATGTTTTATGTAAAGCACCTTGAATTGTCTTGTACACGAAATGTGCTATACAAATCAATTTGCCTTGCCTTGCCTAGATCCGCAGTGCCCCTCTTAAACGCCCGGAGAAGAGTAACTAAGACTTCTTGTCCAGGTCAAGTACCCGGTTAATTGTGCCTGCATTTTGAGTTTGATATATCCACAAATATGCTGCTTGCTTATCATTTAAATTATTGTCTGAGAATGATATTTGCTTTCAGTTTGTACATTGGTGACTCACTGCAGGCGCATAAACGGAGCTCCTGAGTGTCTGAATTGCAACAGTCAATTGAATACTCACCATGAAGAGGTGGATATTGACCTAAAAGCCTCAGCTCTTCTTTACCCAGAGGAGAATTTTTTTTTTCTTTTCACCATTTTGAGTCAACAGCAAATTTTGAAAAAGACTGATTTCATACCTGGTTTTTGAATGTTACCCCTACTCATGTAAAATCAGGTTAACAACTGTTACAATATCTCTTCAAGTCCTTGAGCTTCACAACATGTCCTGAATTTTTTTTTTTTTTTTTTTTTTGGGCACATTTCAGATGTGCTTTTGTAAACCAGAGCGAACAGGTTCTTTCCTGTGGCTAAGCTGCATTCATAACTTAACAAGGGTTAGGTTTACAGGTCAACACCACCTGATTCTTGTTACAGCTACTTCTCAGGGAGCTTTTCAGGGAAATATGTGAAGTATTTAACCTCATAGGAGAGGTTAAAATGTTTCGCAATTAGGTACATCCAGCTACGGGGGGTGATTCAGAAAGACAACCTGACCAGAGTTAAGTTGAAACTGTCAGGCTTGGTTTTCTTAATAAGATTCCTCAGACAGTTGCTTTGTCACTGTTTCAACCTTCTTAAGAGACTGGTTGTCATGTACTTAACCTCGACACAAAGGAAACCCTTAACATTTGGGTTCTGAAGCAGAGAAAACACAAGCAATGGTTGGGGAACGCTGTCAAATGCGACCCTGCTTTTATCGTTGATGAAGCTAATCGAAGCTAATCATGAAGCCAAACACGGATGATAAGTGGAGTTGATCTTGGAGGCTTGAATATCTTCCCTTAAAGCCTCACGAAGGTTTACTCTCCACATCCCCAGTCACAAAGTTCACCCTGGCACTCGCTTAGCATGCTCTCTGAACCTCCCTGTACTATCGCCGCATCTCCGTTTCAACAGTTTGCACGAATCCATATTAAGCCGCGATATGTCTTTGGGGTTTGGCGCCCTCGCACCTTCAGCGCCGAGGAGATGAGAGTTGACCTGTTAAATATTAATGCGATGCCAGATGCCCGACTGGCCGCTGGCATTTATCTTAACCTGCTCCAGCAGGTGTGAGCCCAGCAGGGCCCGCTCCCATCCAGTGTGAGCACTCAGCCTCTGGATCATTTAAAGGCGTTAAAGGATTATATCTGCGCTGGACCGAGACTGGGCCAACACACCCGAGGGGACGGCGGGAAAAAACGATGAGGAAAGGAGGGGAGAGGGAGAAATGACTGTCTTTTCGGCGACTGGGGCGAGATGAATGGGGTGTGGTGTGTGCTGGGTAAACACTCCCCGCTGTTTGCTTCTCTCCTTCCATTTTTTTTCCTCCCGAGGGCAAACGGAGAATTGAGAGAGCAGCAGCTGTCTCGGCGTGCGAGAGAAGTGAAGCTGACCTCTGCGGCCGCGACGACATAAGTACCAGGGAATCACCACCAACAAACCTCCCTCTTGGGGGCTCCTGGCCACTGGCCCCCATCATTACTCCCTGGAGATCCCCGAGCAGCGCAGCGCCACAGCCCCCTGCTACCAGTCTCGTATTAAACGTAATGAGGACACCGCGGAGAGGAAGAGAGCAAGAGCACCAGCATGTGTCAGCGCCAAGGAAGGCAGCGCTTACGAGTTTGAAAACACGACGGCGCTCTCCCCTTCCACCTATCCCTCCTTACCCGTCCCTGCCTCGATTTTTCTCACCGGGAAGCACGAGCAGTGAGATGCACAACAGCATGTTGCCAAAGCATCTGTCTGCAGCACATCATTTTCAGATCATCAGGACAAGCTGTTGAGAGAGGGGAAGACGAGACAACCTTGTTAATGTAAACTCCTACACTGGCCCTTCAAATCCTGATGATGTGCCGTGCAACTGATGTTCATAACTGACCGCAGGAAATATCCATAAACAATAATTGAGAATGTGGCTTTTTTTTTTTTTTTTTTGAATAATTGGTATTAGCCAGTGCCAGAAAATCTGATGCTTATTAACAGGCAGGCACATCTGTATGCAGAACCTGCATACAGATGTGATACTGCCCACTGAAACATACAAATGTTCAGTGTTTAAGCTTCCAGGTTGAATCCAGTGCAGAACAAAGAATAGCTGCAGTTCCCTGACTGACCACTAGGTGCTGGCATCAAATAGGGAGTCAGTCTCCACCGACTCTCATGTTAAAATGACCAACTTTGGAGCAGAAATAAACATATTTAAAGTCCGGTACAAGAAACAGATTGGGATCCATTGCTGGATTGGGACCCATCAGGTGAAATTTATGTAAAGCTACAAACTTATGTTCTGTATTATGTACAGAGCATTATCAATCAAATTTTAAAAATAGTGTTTTTGTTGTGTCGTTAATTGTACTAAAAGACCACCATGACTGAGTTGTCAGGAGTTGTCAGAAATGTGAAAAGGAAGAACTGATTTCATTTTGGGTGTGATCCAAAAGAAACCCTGGATTCTGGATCACTTTCAAATTTTTGATAACATTGTGGTCAATGGGGCCAAAAATTTCATTTCTCAATATCTCCGTTAATTATTGCCCAAAACTCATGAAATTTCACTCAGGGATTGACAATGGGAACCTCTGTCAAATTTCAAAGGCTGATCCGGATCTGATCCAGAAGGCAGATTTTATAGCAATCTGTAAATCACTACATGAGGGAATTGTTTGCTTGGAGTGCTTTTCTAGTTTTTAATGCTCTACCTGTTATTTTATTTCATTCTATTTTTATTTTAAATATTGATCTTTAAATGCTCTTTCACTAAATGTTAAGAGACAAAGGGCCTCATTCATCGGCACAAACCTGGCAAATAAAGTTTATTCTGATTAAGTGTAGTCGTATTTTATTTTATTTAAAAAGGCCTAAAAAGGGTAGTTTTTTTTTTTTTTAAGGAAGTAATGAACTGGTTGAACGGACCTGTGCACGTATACTTGGCGTCCTGACCAGAACTGGATCACAGTAAACCAGAAAGCAGAAGGTTTTGGCCCAATTGGGGTACTTTTGGCACGTGTGTTTCATTTATGGCGAGTTTTCAGGGGTCCAGACCTCAAGAACATGAACTGGGTCTAACTGGTATTATGGGATGTATTGTATGGGCCAGATGT
Organism: Hirundichthys speculiger; assembly: GCA_018398805.1. Classification (NCBI taxonomy): domain Eukaryota; kingdom Metazoa; phylum Chordata; class Actinopteri; order Beloniformes; family Exocoetidae; genus Hirundichthys; species Hirundichthys speculiger. Next base: position 934,832 of record JAGFBZ010002129.1, read on the forward strand.
GGATCAAATTTCATAAGCCAGCATGAATCGTGGCTGACAGCGGGTATTGTGAGGGCTGAACGTGGCACAATGTCCCAAAGAAAAAGCTGGTGAATATGTGACTGAGATTCAGGCATCTGCACCCTGTCAGTCAAAGCCAAATGTGGCCTATAAATTAAAAAATAAAATAAAAACTGAAAATGTGGGCCAGACATTTCTTCCAGTCTGGGGGCTTTTGTGTTGAGAAAGCCTTAAAGAAAGAAAAAAATAATAGTGTTTCAGGAGGGGTGGGAGGATGGATCCATGTAAACATTTTCATCTGAATTTTGTGAATTTTATTTGGTTAAAAACTAACATTTGACCAACAGGTAGCCAATTCAGTCCATCTCAGCAGCTGAGTTATGTGGGTCAGAAATCGTTTGCCATTGTGAAGTCCCCTGTCATCTGAGCGCCGCTCCTGCTTCCTCAGGTGTAAAACTGGGCCACTGTGGGGAGGTGAGAAAAGGCTCTTAAGGCATGAGTAACGGTCCTTGTAGCAAAAGCCAGCAATTACAAAACAATATCACAGTGACTTTCTCCATTCAGATGTGGCCACAGCTTCTGGACTGATCGACAGGCGATGCTCTTTAAAAAAGAGCTGCTGTGGTGAAATGCAGCTCAGTAGCAGCAGGTTTGACAAAAAAAAAATGTAAAATTGCAAGTCATGTGCTCCAGCTCTAAGCTAACTGCTAAAGAGGGTCAGACTCAACCAAATTTGTGTTTCAGCATTTGATTTTGCTTAATGCCACTTCAAAATAAAAAAGATAGCAGATGTCAACACACTTGTATCCATGCTTATCCCATGGACATTTCTTTCTTTTTTTTTTTCTGTGGTGGAACAGTGAGGCCACAAGAGATGCAATGACCTTATTCAGCATTGCAGAATTGCTTCCTTTTGTCGAGCCGTCACTTGGCATTTTAAGGTTTTGCCAGACTCTGATAGAAGTGATATTAGCAGCAGGTGTCCCTTGGAAATGGGGACACGTATTCTTTTAAGCTGAAAGGCCGCTATTGTGGAAAAACTCTCCCCAGTACCCTCTCACAGTGAATTGGGAAAATTGGTGAAGGTCACGACGACCAAGAGGAAAAGTATAAAAACATTCAGTGAGGTGTGTGTGTGTGTGTGTGTGTGAAGCGCTGTTATGCCTGGAATAGCAGATGGGCATTCGGTATGACTGATGGCCTTGTGAAACATGAAGGTGTTGTGTCAATAAACGATGTTCCACCTCATCCATCAGCCGCCACTGACCGCCGCACGCGCACATTTTTATCCGTTACACTTTGTGCGCAGCGCGCACAAACAGCCCGGCGCCCCCACTTACAGTACCTTCACTCCATAAACACAGGAACACCCACGCAGGCCCGAGGAGTCTGTGCAGCGCCGGAGGCGGCGCATGTACGTTCAGCTCCTCCACACGCTCCTGCTGCCTCGCAGCGTCCACGCTCTTATTTACCGCGTGGGACAACGACGAAGCTAGCCCAACAGAGCGTGAACGTATTGAGTTTTTCCTCGTCTCGCTCCACAAGCCTGTTACATGATGTGAGAAGCTGTTTGGATTTTTTTTTTTTTTTGTAATTCTTGCATTGTTTGTTTTTAGCAACATAATTCAATATTGGAGGGTAACTGTGGGAAAAATGATGAAAAATGACATGAATAAGCACAGACTCAATATTTCATCACATCACGAGTGTTTCACTGAAATCATAAATTAAAAAGCTCCCATTAGCGGCTCATTTCCACTTCACTTTGCGCTCATGTGATCTGTCGGTTGTTCTATGAAATCTTTTGGGAGCTTTTTAATCTCTGACGTCACTGCGTCACTCCTCCTTCCGGCGTTTTTCACAGTATCATTTGCCTCGTGTGTGAAAAATGTCAGTCTCGTACGGTGGCTTTAAACGTCGTGGGGCGTCCAGTGTAAAGGGCCGTGTATACTCTCGAGGCAATGTGTCGCCGTCACTTTTGATTTATACTAGCGCGGTCTCCGCTATGTTATTCCACGCCACAACGCAAGAGCGACAATCACGAACTCGCTAAACTTATTCAACTTATCTATTGCGTTTTTCCACTTCCTCACCGTCTCGGCCGTATCCAGACCCACATTCATCGCAATCTTTCTCCATGAATTACTAGAATATGTGCTGTCGTTGTAGTGTGGAGAACCAGAATCGTACAGATGTGGGTACTTCCTCATTTTTTTCGATGACGCGCTCTTTTCTACGCAGATGTAAAATTGACCAATCAGAGGCCTCCTGTCTCTCCTCTCTGCGGCACTCTCTAGGGCACTGTCTGCGTCGACCTACAATTTTGGGGAGGTTCACCGGAGTGTCTGCGTAGGTGACGCAGACGACCTGACATTCAAGTATAAATCAGCCTTTAGCCGTCGGCACACGGAGGACGAGCAGGAAACCGCCAACATTCCCACGTCCTGGTTGAAGCAATGCAGGAAGACTCAGAACAATACTTTTAAAATTCTGTGTTTTAAACATTAGAATGAGAAAAAATTTCAATGAAGATGTTTATCTTAATTGATGCGTATTTTGCATATTAAAGCTTCAGATTGTCTCTTGAAGCGTCAACGGGTTGATTAAATATACCTGATCTGGTGACACACCCACGTTGTGACTCGGGCCGTTATGTAGCTGACTAATGGTGTCGTGAAGCCGTTGTCGAGCCGACACGGATGTTTCTCAGGTGTCTGCAGCATTTCTGCTAATACAGACAAATACATGTATTGCTTTTTAATTTAAATTCATATGGAACTGCATTCAGTTCACTTCTTCAATACGTCATTGGACAGAAGACATGACATTAAATATCTGCATTAAGTCCTGGTCACAGAGGGAACAGAAGAGCCGAGGCCTGATCAGGTAAATGGGGAATATTCAGTTTCTTTGCCTTAAAAAGATTTTGAGCTGCTGTAATTGTGTGTTTAGGATCATTATCCATCTGTACTGTTTGGTAGTGTTTTACTGAATGTGAGCAGAGACTGTATCAGGGGCGATCCTAGGGTCAGAGCTTTAGGGGTGCTGAGCACCCAATGAGCCCCACCACAACCCACACCCCCCCTTTTTTTCACACAAAACCAAAAAACGTTTATTGAAAAATAATTTTGGATAATCATTATAACATTTATGAGAAAAGAGCATAATCCTTTGGGAAAAAAATGACTGGAAAACATACAAATCTTTGAAAATTTCAATGAAATTTGAAATGCTAACTGAGCTAACGCACAAACTGGTAAACGGTAGAAGAGGACGATACCATTAGGTGGGGTCGTTTTCATTTTCATTCTTAAAATGTAAATCTAAACCACAAACTATGGATTAAGTTTTGGACATTATCTAAGCCTGTCAAATGCGAACTAAAATTTTAGAATAACAACAGTTCGTACTCCATGTTTTGGGGGTGCTGAATTTCAATTTAGGGGGGCTGAAGCACCCCTAAAAAAGGGCTAGCCTCGGCCATGGACTGTATCCTGATACATCTCCAAATTCATTTTACTACTTCTGTCAGAAGTCACATCAATGAACACCAACGAGTGCATTCCTTTGACAGCCACGTGTGCCCGTACCATGACACTGCCGCCACCGTGCCTGAGACATGGTTTGGTCTGCTTTGGATTGTGAGTTGTTCTTTTTTCTTCTCTATATTTTTCTATCAGCAGTCTGATACAAGTTTATCTTGGTTTCGTCTGTCCAAAGAATCTGCCAGAAAAGAATCTAAAGAAGAAAAAAGAAAAGTCTCACATCTTCTAGAGTCAAAGTCCAATCTGGCTTTCATGTTCTTGAATGTTACGAGCGGGTTTGTTCCTTGTTGTAAAGCGTCTAGACTGTAGGTTTACCTTCTCTACTGGGTTTCTCTTCACCTCCTTCTGTTCAGCTGTTTTCTGTGGTCTTCCAGCCTTTTTAATGATATCGAGCTCACCAGTGTTTTACCTCTTTAAGAATGTATCAAACTGATGTTTTGGCCCCACTTAAGCTTTTTTTCTATCTCTTATAGATTTGGTTTTCTTCAGCCTAATGACGGCCTCCCTCACTCGCACTGAGATCTGCTTTGATCAACTCTTGGCAGCTCTGGACTTTTCATCTGCTTCATTTGTCTTGAAATAACGTGGGAATAATATTTGATTTCCATCACAGACCACTCCTGACCATTCGATTTCTTGCTGTTAAACAGTTAAATGTCATGTCTTTCTGAAACCTCATAAATTAAAACTGGGAAAAAAATACACTTTGATGACATCTTGGTTGTTTTATTTGCAGTGTGGTTAATAAAGGCAAAATCAATTTAAAATGATATGAGCAATGACTACAGAACGGTGGGCTTCTTGTCTGATCTCCTGTGCACATTCCTTCGTTTTTTTTTCCTCTCTCCACTTTTAATATACAGACAGTTATTTGCAGTTAAAGAAAATATAAAGCTTAATATTCTCTTCTGTTATTTCCATCTCTCGACTGTCTGTCTCTGCAGATTAAATCATTCTCTGCGTTAGACAATACCTTTCTGTCTGGTGTTTCTCTACATTTCCCAGACAAAAATACACTGACAACCCCTGTGACATTATTACTCTATCTATAAGTCGACTTCCAAATGTCAGGCACATGCCCTGAGGAATGTCTTGCAACCTCCGGCCGAATATTAGATGAGGAGAGGAGAGTCGGTCCGGCTACGCGGGCTACCCTCCGACTCTTAATAAAGACCAGACAATGCTTCACGTCGCTGGATTCAAACAGAATGTTTTCAGCGCGCTGCCAGCGGAGATTACCGTCAGAGAATAGCAGGACAAATTATGGTGACCTCCAAAAATCGCAGCGCACTTCCACTTCTGTTTTCAATAGAACGCTGTTCCGTGTGTTTGTTGCTCTGCTCTGTTTTTTTTTTATTTTTTATTTTCTCACTGTTGGGATGTCTGGACCCCGTGAGGTACGATGAAGAGCACTATTGATCCCAGTGGATGTTTTTAACGTTCAATTCCTTCCTTAATAATCCACCTGAGTGTATATTCTTGTTCTGTAAGTAAGAATTGCCACATACACATTTAATCCAGGAAGTGACCTTTAAACCTCATTGCACTTTCGTTTGCCCCCTGTGGTTTAAACCTGATCCATGCTCCTGCGTAGCAGATATGTGTGCAGGCATCTTTGGAGTTTATATTTATTGTGTATTTACGCCACTAAAAGGGCAGTATGGGATCTTTTCTGCAGCGTTGTAGCTTACGGTGCTGAGCTTCCTTTTAACTTCCTTTATTGTACCGACACAGCAATGGAACAATAAAGGGGATTTTTTTATGTGACTTGTCACTGATAAATGTTGAGCATCAGTCATTTTTATTGACGTAAAGCTGTTGTTCTACCCAATTTGAGAAACGACAAAGAAGCAAAAGCAGGTAATATGAACAAAAGGAACAAATCTACCAAGCAGACCAGTCGCGTTTCTTGCGATCCGCATTGAAGCAATGGATAGATACTCTTGTTCAGTGTCTTGTGAGGTCACGCTTATTTTACTCTCCATAATTACCTTCTCTAGACTTCGAGACACTTTTCTGCCATGATGTCTTCTGTAGCTCTGTGAGCTAGTTACAGCCAGGAAGTTAAAGTTCAGGTGTAAATGGGTCCTTCAGATGAACACTGACCTTAGGCATATTACCAAATTAGTTAGGATGTGGCTTAAGGACAACAAAATCAATGTTTTGGAGTGGCCATTACAAAGCCCTGATCTCAGTTCAATAGTGAACTTGTGGACAGGGGCCACTGCGTAGGTCAGCGGTTTAAACAGGCGGCTCATGGATGGAGGCTGCATTCGTCCTCCTGCAGCAGAGCAGACAGAGTGGAGAAGATGTGCTGCAAACATCTGCAGGCCAGGAGTTGAACCTGCGACCATTTCCTTTGTGTCTTCCCCGCTCTCTACCCCAGTTTCCTGTCTCCTCTTCACTGTGAATAAAGGCCACTTGTGTGTGTGTGTGTACATGTGTGTATATTAGGGCTGGGAAATATAATGCCTTATTATCGCATTAACTCAATTTATTAACGCCAACATATATTTTACCGTGCATTAACGCATGTTGCTCACATGCTTTTGTTGCTTTTGAACCGGAAGAGAATTGGTGGAAAAACATGCGGGAAAGCTAAAACAGACATGGAGAGCAGTAAAGTAACAGAACTTTTACCTGGGCATTTTCATTTTTAAGTTCTCCCAGATGGAGGATTCAACAGAAACAAGGTTATTTGTAACAACTGCCAAGTTGAACTCCCCGTTAAAACTTTCTTTCTGCTGTTTCCTCCTCAGAAATCTCCTGTTTTTTTTAATGTTATGATTTTGGCTCAGGATTTTGTTGGTAGACATTTTTTTATTATTCATAAAAAACAGGATGACATTAATGCCCTGGCAGTGGCAATAAGCTTTATTTTATTTTACATTTTTTAAGATGAGATTTACACTAAATATGTGTTACTGACAAGTGCTGATGTTTAAAGTGTTTGAACAACAAATGTTATGTTACTGTTGTTCATATGGCAACAGAACATTTAAATAAAAGTGACCTTTTTGAATTCACCATTTGATTTTGCATATACAAAATCATTAACTTGCTTTTTAAGATGATGCTAATCTTGATGCTTTTATCTTGCTATTTTATGCTTTTAGTCTTTATCTTTTAACTCCAGTGTTTCCTCAGGGGCGTCCTCCACACTGGGAGCTGTGTCAGGTGATGGGGGTGTTGTCCTTGAGTCCCTCTGGCCTGGCTGGCTGGGGGTTCCTCCCTCTGATCTGGGGGTCCGCCTGTCAGTTAGAGTCGGGGGGGGGCCCGGGTGCTGGTCCCCCTGATGATAAGGCCTGCAGCTCCCCCCAGTGTGGGCGGCCCCAAAGGTGGTGTTTCCTTGATCCTCAGTGCCATGCCATGTCTCCCTATTGGGTATAACTGTGTGTGTGTGTGTGTCTAGTATTGATTCATAATGTTTTTTATTTTATTGTTATATCTGATTTTAATTCTGTAAAGCACTTTTTGTTGCATGTCCCTGCATGAAAAGCGCTCTACAAATAAAGATTAATTGATTAATTGATGCAATGCGTGATTAATCGTGATTAATCAGGAAAATCATGCGATTAATCGTGATTAAAAATTTTAATCGTTGCCCAGCCCTAGGATATATATATGTGTATATATATATATTATATATATATATATATATATATATATATATATATACACACACACACTTTATATATAAATGTTTGTGTGTGTGTTTATGTATATGTGCGAGGGTGGTAGTACCCACAATCAGACAGTATGTTCGGTACAGCCTCAACAGAAAAAGTGCATCTTCCTGTTACCGATTTTCAAAGGCCTTGACCGTGTTTTCATGTTGAAAGCTTTTTTTCACTTAACTTTCACACCTTACTGAGCTGTCCCACTTGTCCTGCTCCTCCGTCTTCCTATTATGTATGAAGTGATAGCAGAGAGCAAACATATGGACGCCCAGGCTGTTTGGATTGCCCCCCTCATTAGATCCTCCTAATGCAGTTGACCCAGTGTGGCCAACAGGACTCTATTTTGGCAGTTTGTACAGCAGGACTCAGCTGCCATTCATCACCCGTGGCAGGTTAAACCAGGAGCACAATCTGTTTATTCCGATAATTATAAAGCATCATCCTGCCCACGGGCTGCAAGGGTTCAACAACATCTGCTTAGAGCACTTTAGCAGGAGGTCGGCTGTAACCCGTGAGGTCTGCGGGTGATATATCTAGCGGGGATAAATCTGGTGTGAAAGGCATATTAGGTGTGTTTGTGTGTAAGAACCAGAGGGGCTGAGAGGCAGAATGCATGTCTCTATCTGAGTGGACAGAGTCTTTCAGGGGCTTAATGCTTTTTCTACAACATTGGCCACAAATTGAGCTGTCGCGCTGCCGTTTTCATGACTAGGCCTCACTTCTTTGATGGAAATATTGCAGTCACGTGGCCCTTCCTCCACTTCTTTCATTGTCAACCTTGGAATCCCACCTGTTTATGACAGCTGTAAGTACTTGAGGCTTCTGGGTAATATCCGAGACTCAGAGAAGAGCTGATGAATGTCCAGACCAAGCTTGCAATGTAGTTATTTTTAAAAAATAAAACTAAAATAAAAATGGCAATAGATGGCTTTGAGATTATATTTCTGATAAATTGTTCCACTTTTTGTGCTCCCCATTCTGACTTTTACCTCTAAATAACAAAGTCTGCTCAAGGATGAGTGGTTGGTAACAGGCTTATAAATACGAACCAGAGAGCATTTTTAAACATTCAAACAGTAATCCTTCAAGAAACAGCATTGACATCAGACGGTGACTTGTTTTGAGGTTGATGTTTGTTAATTAATGGGTGCTTTTGTAATATTTACTTGCATATTAGCAAAAAGTAGTGTTTTCAAATCAAGTGGCATCACTTTAGGCAGTAATTCTCCTCCAAAAGGGTATTAAATTATACAGTTGCAGTATGAGAAGAAAATGTTGGAAGTGTATCTGGATGCAATTAGTACGTTGGATTATCGTGTTTGCAGGTCCCATGCTGCACTGGCAGGTAACATGATGGATGAAAACATCCAACCAAGAGTCTAGTTAAATATCTGGGACACGTGGATGCTCCCACACAGTCACATGCCCGGCATTACACCATCTGTTATACACTGCGGCTAGATTTCACATCCAAGATAAATGAGTGAGGGTGAATTTTTATGTCCCTGATCAGGTAAAATTATATTAACTCACAAACTCACTGAAAGGGTTAAAAAGCCAGCAAGCGACCTTCAACTGCCAGCTGAGCTGTCAGCCGAAGGGGTCATTGGCTGACCAGCTACTGGCCTTTGACTGGAGACCTAAGCGGCAACCCAGGGGTTGAAACAGCTGCTGAAATAGCCTTTAGCTGGGGGTGAAGGGTCCAGACCAGCTGCAGTCTGACCACTGCTGCTCCAGTCAAGCTATTTTGCCAGTCCACTGCTAGACTCAGCCATCTGGGGGAGAGCTGGACGAAGTCATTTCTGTCGATCTATCATCCAGTAACTTCCACTTATCTGAATTTGGGGCGCATAATTCAGTAGCCTGAACAGAGGTCCAAACCTCCCTCTCTCCAGCCACCTCCTCTAGCTCCATCCATCTCATCCATCCATCCATCCATCTATTATCTTCTGCTTAATCTGTAATTGGGTCGTGGGGGCAGCAGCCTAGGCAAAGAGGCCAAAACCTCCCTCCCCCCAGCAGCCTCCACCAGCTCCTCTCAGAGAACACCGAGGCACTCCCAGCCCAGCCAAGAGATATAATCTCTCCAGTGTGTCCTGAGTCTCCTCGTGGTCTTCTCACGGTTGGACATGCCCGAAACACCTCTCCAGGAAGTTGTCCGGGGGACATCCTAATCAGATATCTGAGCCAGCTCAACTGGCTCCTCTCAATGTGAAGGAGCAGCGGCTCTACTCTGAGTCTCTCCGGAATGACTGAATTTCTCACCCTATCTCTACGTCCTTATCTCTAAGTCCAGCCATCCTGCAGAGAAAACTAATTTCAGCTGCTTGCATCTCCAATCTCATTCTTTCTGTCACTACACACAATTCGGCCATAGATGAAGATCGACCGGTAAACAGAGAGCCTTGCCTTTTGGGTCAGCTCTCTCTTCACCACAACAGACCAGTTCAGAGTCCGCACCACAGCAGACGCTGCACCAATATGTTTGTAGATCTCCTGCAAGTTTCTACCATCACTCGTGAACAAGACCCCGAGATGCTTAAACTCCTCCACTTTGAGGCAGGACACCCTCCCACAGGACACCCCGAGGGACACGGTCAAATGTCTTCTCCAAATCCACAAAACACATGTGGACTGGTTGGGCAAATTCCCACGCTCCCTCCAGGATCCCAGTGAGGGCATAGAGCTGGCCCAGTGTTCCACAACCAGGATGGAACCCACATTGTTCCTCCTGGATCCGAGATTCAACAATCGATAGGATTCTCTTCTCCAGCACGCCTGCATAGACCTTACCAGGGAGGTAAGTGAGGAGTGTGATTCCCCTTTAATTGGAACACACCCTCCGGTCCCCCTTCTTAAAAATGGGAACCACCACCCCACTCAGCCAATTCAGAAGTACTGCACCGGATTTCCACGTGATGTTGCAGAAATGTGTCAACCAAGACATTCCCACAACATCCAAAGCCTTAAGGAAGTCAGAGTGGATCTCGTCCAACCCTAGAGTGCTGCCACCGTGCAGCTTCTTAACTACCTCAGCTCCAGTTATGGACGAATCCACCCCAAGATCCAGAGGCTAAGGATCTTCTGTGGAGGACATGTTGGTGGGATTGAGAAGATCCTGGAAGGACTCCTTCTTCAGCTGACGGCATCTCTTACCCAAGGTGTCTACCGCTGGGTTTGAGGATTTCCGCCATAGCAGGCAACAACGACTTTATGGCCACAGCTCTGGACAGCCGCTTCGGCAATGGAGGTGCGGTGGATGGCCCATTCCAACTCAATGTTCCCCACCTCCCTCGGAATGACCCAGAGGAGCTCCGCTAGCTTCTCTGGGGAAATACCAAGGTATTCCCAAACCCAACTGAGAGATGTAATCCCTCCAGTGTGTGTCCTGGGTCTGCCCACTGGTTGTGCCTGAAACTCCTCCCTCCAGGAGAGATCCTCAAACCCCCCCAGCTTGCTCCTCTCATTGCGCAAGAGCAGAGACTCTACTCAGCCCCTCCTGAATGACTGAGCTTCTCAACAACAAAGATGGAACAAAGATGGATGGACAAATTTGGTTAGAATTAATGCAACGTTAGTTGGCATCAAAGGTGAGCATGGGCTAAGCTAAAATAGCTTGCTCATGGTAACCGATGTAAGGCAGGTGTGTTCCTACTAATTGGTGATGGGTGAAGTTAGCTCCTGCCAAGATGATGTTGAGCAGAACTCAGAAAATCCACTCTTCAGAAACCTATGGGATGACACTGTAGAAGGAAAAAAAATAAATATAAATGTGTAGATATCAAATCAAATCAAACTTTATTTATATAGCACTTTTCATACAAATTATGTTGCAACGCAAAGTGCTGAACAACAAGAAGATTAAAAACACAGAGACCCCCAAACCCATATACAAGTGCCCACACACAGTATACACGGACACACATTCAAACATACATCCACCCACCGACCCACCCACTGAGCTAAGCACCCACCCACCACCCCTCACCCAACCCCAAAAAAGAGCGACATGACCAGAACAAACTGTGTCTAAAGCATGGCTGAACACTGAGGGACCTACTGAGGAAACACCATCTTTTTGGGAGCCGTCCATACCGGGAGTAGCACCGCCCGTGGCTACAGATGACGCCGCCAGAGACCACCCCGACCCGTACCGATAGGGGGAAGCCCCCACATGGTGCAGGTCCCCCCCCCCCCCCCCCCCCCCCCCCATATATGTCACTTATGATCTTTATTACTAGACTGATTCAGGTGCCTTCTCAGGGAAGACAAGCTCCAAAGACCTGTTAGCATCAGCCAGAGATATTTGCCTAAAGCACATTACAATAAAGAAATATACTTTTTTTTTTCAATTGGACACCAATTAGAATTGGTGTTTACTGTGCTCTAGTCCCAAGATGTCAAGCACATTTCCAAAGGTTTCATTCAACTTATGAACAATCTTAAGAAAACCAAGAATTACATTTTTTTTCTTCTTCGACATCAGCGATAGCTCCTCTTTTCTAGGGGGCCCAGATTATGTTCAACATATTTGTTCCCAAGTGTTTCACTGGTCACTAACAGAGACTATATAACCGCTACACTGACGTTGACATAAACATGACAATAAAAAAACTAACTTAAAAAAATCACGATGTGTAGAAACAACAAGTGTCAACTGTATTTTCATATATCCATAAAAGTAGTAGTTATAGACAAAAGAAGAGTCCTTTCTCGATAAGGATCATTTTCCCATATGTTGGCATGCGCCCAATTACATTGTAGCTTCTCTCTGAGGCTGCACCTCAGTCCACATGACAACAGTCAGTTCTGTCATTAGTCAATAACAGTCTTGGTCGAGTGTCGTGTCCATGACAACCAGCTTGAAGTGAAGCGCCGAAGAATATGGCAAGACACCTACCTGTTTTTGACTCAGAGTGGTCCTTTTTTTTTTCTTTGTACCACTCTAGACAAGCTAAAGTGTTTGTAAAAAGAGCAATTGGAAGTCGTTTATCCACGACGACTGGTATGACTTTCTTTTGCCATGTTTACATGACCGTTCACAGCCCACAATGCACTGCCCAGTCGACTACAGAGGTCACTTTTCCTCAAACGTGTGTCATACACCCTGTTGTTGGGTCGGCCAAAGGTTGTGGAGTTTTCACACCACAAACAAGCTGCAACTGAGTTCGCCGATACCCGAGACCACTTCTTTAGAGACGTCTTGATGACGTCTTAAACACATTTTACAGTAATTATTAGATAACTAAAGGACCTTCCTCACCTTCCTTATCTAGACAATTTGGACCACATGACTCCCTTCGAGACAAACTATGAATCTGGATTTTGAGTGTTTTTATGATGTTAGAATTATCAGTGGATTTTTTTTTGACCGGGGTTTCTTGTTGCTTCAGGGATTAGTATAGTTTTGGTTTCACAGGGGATGAGGAACAACAGAAGAAGACGATACAGACAGAAAAGGGACGGCACAAGCAAATCAAGTGAATATATTCCATACTCTGGGTTGTGCGGAGCAAAGGAGACACAGCCTAATGGCATAATGATATTAATGAGAGACCATTCATCATGAAGACTCATCACTTAAGTTGATGAATACCAGCCATTTAAAGCAGAGACTCAAGTGGAACATGCCTCTCGCTGCTCCGCTGGCTAACCTTTTAGTCCATTATGCTACACGTCTCCTCAGACTTGGAGCTGAATGAAGCGGCTCGGCCGCTGCTGGATATTTATCCCGGAGTTTGATTAACGAAGAACAAAAATGTGAAGCATCATTGAGAAACATGCAGAAATACGACGAAGAATCTAGTCCTACACAGGCAAGCACAGTCTCGCATGAACTCCCAAACCGAGTCGTATGTCTCAATTCCCATGTGTGTCCTCGAAGTGCTGCACAGGAAATGCTTTTATATCGCACGCAATTAATTACATTAACCCTGCGGTGCAACAGGTATGTTGGTTTGTAAAGAAAAATTGGATGCAGACAGAATTCAAAAGGGTTAGAAACAGGAAGGCCTGGCTAATTAAAGTAATCCAACTATAGCTGACTGGGGGGAGCTGGAACCTTATCTGGAAACCTTTTGTGATGACAAAAAAGGAGAAAACAAGCTCAAATGAGATGAATAAAAAAAGAAAAGGAAAAAAAAGAGTGTATGCCCCTTGCTGCGCTCAAATTAGTTGTCCATGAATTATTCATGTGTAAATAGGCATTTGTTTGAGAGTCAGCTGGAAGATTTAGGGCATTTAACTACTGTTGTGATGTGAGCCCCCTCCCCAATATATATCTAATACTACACACAGAGTGGAAAAAAATCATTTGCAACTAAAATTTTTATTTTATTCTTTCCAAAGGATTTCACAGAAATAAGTGTTAATGATTGGGCCCATATGACAGACAGAGAGATTTAAAGATAGCAGGAAGAGGTGTTTTAAGGGAGAAGAATCAAGCTGCACCATTGCAACTTTCTGTTTCTCAGCTCTGTGATTTCTGTGATTTTCCTTCTCTGCCTCAATTCATTCAGCCCATTTATTTCCGAGACTTCATTTCAAGGATCAGATTTCTATCTTTAAAGCCACACCGTGTAATAATACCACTCCAGACCAAATGGGGGCACCATATCACCAGAAAGTTCATGTATTGACATCTGGCGTAAGACATCCCACCACCACTCAGCTAGCATTACTACTTTTAAAACAAGCACACATTAGCTAAATTAGTTTCACCTACTTGCCAAATTAGAGGAAACATTCTGCATTATTTTTGGTTCCTTTTACTCAATAAACATTATTTTCCTTTAGAGAAAGCAAGATCAGAATGGTCTTTTTTTATTGTGAGCGGGTGCTGGTGGTGAGGCAGTACATTTGCATTCACCGCTTGTGGCTTACCCATGTTGCAACGTGACTGAGGTCACTCACAACACAATCTGACCGCCGCTTGCTTATCCAACTGGTCTCCAAACCGCTTTTGTCAACAAAACACATGCGGGTTATGAGGTGTAACCATGCACAGAACACAACTTATTTGGTTCAAGAGAGGAAACAGCAAAGCAAGGGAATTGTTCTGTGATTTGTTCAGAGCAGGAACAAACAAGAAAAACAATAAACACGGTTAAAGGAATGGATTAGGAGAGTGTTTCCCAATCCTGGTCCTTGGGAACCACGACCCCACATGTTTCACAATCCTGCTTCACTGGAATTGATTCAGATGATTGGATCACAAGCCTTAAAGGCCGCTGGACCAGGGAAACATCTAAGACATGTAGTCCAGGAGTCCAGGAATGAGAAACACTGGATTAGCACAAACAGGCAGCAGATTGTCAATGCTTCAGGGAAGGAGGTGAATTAAAAAAAAGTTTTTGTAATGGGGGTGGGGTATTTGCGTAGTCGAACTGTGGTAGGGCTTGTTGTTTAATCTTTTCCTGCTTCTGTGGGATTCTCTTTTTTTACGCAGTACATTTACATGCACAAGTAGTTTAGAAAATTACAGCTGTAGCTCAACAAGGCTGTTTAACTGGACTCCTTTCTTTGTGCCGATTTACACAGACGTACATGAAGGGCCTCTGTCATGATACGAACCCACTTTCAGATTGATAGCATGGGGCTTTTCCAGTTGACATGTTACATCACATGTTTAACTGGCCATAAACTGGTCTGGGTTCCAGTTGTATGCTTGTGTGCAGAGATGAGCCACGAGTTTAACTGCATCATCTGGTTGTGTTAATCCAACTGTGCGAAGTTTAGTTCAATTTGGTTTCAGTGGAAATAAGATGTTTACATACACGGTAAAACTACAATTTCAGTTGGAATAAATGCAGTAATTAATTTTTTTTTCAACAACATATATATGATATTTGGCAGTGCTACTTGGCATGCTTCATCCATATCCAATCGGAGGTGGCTGTATGATGCGTCGGTGGGCGTCTTTGAGTTGCTAACACATAACAATTGAGTCCTGACAGGTGACAGCAGACTACTCAACAATTTGCCCCCCCAGACAATCATTGAGCTTAGAGGACACTCTCAACATGATTGACATGTGAGAAGAATACGCCCACAGCCATTGAAACTTCCTCTTCTTTTGAATGTTGCAGCACAGACTGAAGACAGCAATGATTTATATCACCTTTACTGGTACACAATGGTATTAACGGACTCGCCAGATCGTCTCCAATTATCAGTGTAGTATCTTCAGTGGCTCTTATGTCAACACATTAGATCTATGTGTTAATAACACACTGAAATAAGTTTTACTACAAAACCAATAGTCATTCATCGATGTTCCTACTCCTTGTGTCTTTTGTTGACACCATTTTGTTTGTCGCTCTACGTAAAGCCTGGTTTATGCTCAGAAATCAGGTCGTCTGCGTGTGTGATGCTGTTAACTCAGATTTGACCCCCCACCCTACGCAGATACTTTGGTGCACCTCCCCAAAATTGTAGGTGACCGCAGACAGTGCCGCAGAGAGGAGAGAAAGGAGGCCTCTGATTGGTCAATTCTATATCTGCATAGAAAAGAGTGTGTCATCGAAGAAGTAAGGAAGTACCCACATCTGTACGATTCTGGTTCTCCACACTACAAAGACAGCACATATTCTAGTAATTCATGGAGGGAGATAGCGATGAATGTGGGTCTAGATAAGGCCGAGATGGTGAGGAAGTGGAAAAACACAAGAGATAAGTTTAGTAAGTTTAGCTAGTACGTTATTATCCCTCTGGCGTTGTGGCGTGGAATAACATAGCGCAGACCGTACTTCAAAATTGGGCATAAATCAAAAATAACTGCAGCATACCTGCGACAAACTAACTGTGACACATTGCTGCAAGAGTATACACAGCCCTTAAGTCACATACTTCGTTGTCCTGACTGCATATCCAGTGGTGTCCAGACACTAACAAATATGACTATGGCTGCTCATCATAAACAAATAAGGTGCTAACTACTACTTGTAAAAGAATACGATGCTAACTGTTCATCATAAATGCCCACAACAGATTATTTTTTCTGGTTAGGATGGCGATATCCCAAAATAAATCCAAAACCAGAACCAGACTAAATCTTTGTATGTAAGAGGAAAAAAAATAGGCTTGGCCAGACTAAAATCTTACAGTATGCAGCTTTAAACATAGACAATAACTGTACTGAAACGGTTCATTTTCCTTCAGCTGAGACAATTCTTTCAACTTTTTTGAGTCTCAGTAAATAAAACTCTGGAGGAAGAATCGGTTTCCAACTTGGTTTCAGTGTCAGAAGAATAATAACAGCATGCTTGAAGGATGTGCTTAAATCACTCAAGCACCAAGGATATGCATTTTTGAACACTAGTCCAAACCTGCGAGTGTTTTCTTTTGTGCACAACTGGTGAGACAATATTTTTTCTTTTCTTTTTTCCCCTTTAAGTTTGTCTCAGCTGCCTTTCATTTCGCCCAACAGCACTTACTTTGAGCTGAAACAAAAGCAGCCAAGTATCAAAAAAAAAAAAAAAAAAAAATACACCACCACAATCAAAAGGGTCCTGATGTTTACGTTTCACACCGGGGGGTACTGACAGCTGAGCAGCAGTGTGCGAATACAGTCAGATGCACTTTCACGTTTCTGTTCTGCCGGTGCTTCCTGTCAGTCTGGCCCCGTCATCCCGGCTTTCTGCACATCTCTCAACATGTCAGTTTCATCACTGCTCTCTTTTCTCTATCCTCTTTTTTTTTTTTTACTTCCTGTGTCTCCTGGCATTTTCTCTCAGTATCTCATCCTCTTCACACGCAAATCACCCTTTCATCCTTTATTCTGGGTTCAACCGGTGATCCTTTGAATATCAGTGGGCGTCCTTTTTAGGCCCATTAGTCCAATATCCTGGTGTTGAGAGGGGGACGGTGAGGGATGAATTGGCGGCGATGCGGGTTGCACTGCCTGGCATGAGGTACGTGTGAGTGGGCTGTGATGAATTGGATGAGTGTGTACTTTAATGGATTACTATAAAGTGTGTGTGTGTGGCGCAAAGAGCATGAAAGAACAAGATATAAAGCCCATAAATGAGAGTATTTGATAAAAGGAACAGGTGACCCAGAGCCAGCAATTAGCTATGCTGCTACAAGCCTCACCTCCTGGGGAACTCCCATAATGCATCACACACCTTTGCTCTATCTGGTTGTACAGTGCATGCCACTACTACTGTCATTAAAGCAGCACAAAAGAGTATTTTCATGTTAAAATAGGAGTTATGAGAATATTTGATTACTGTCAGGAAGCGTTGTCCAGCCTCTCAAAGGCTCCTGTCCCTACTACTGGCAAAAAACTACCCAAAGTAACTTCGGATTCCCGTCCAAGTCGTCCATGGTGACAAGGTGTAAGTCACACATCAGCAATGATGAAACTCGCTCACAGAGCTGCAGTGGATGTCATGGAAGAAGTGTCTCAGAGACTCAAGACGATACTAGCTGATGAGAAAACTTGAGGATTACTAAGCAAGAGACCGATTTCTAGTAACTGTTGGTGTCACTGGCTAGCTGTCAACTCCTTGAACTGCTCAGCATTTTCAGTCATTTTGACATCTGAGATGTAAAGAGCTAAGAAAGCAAAATGTTGCAAGGCCGAAGACCTCTGAATTCTTCAAACCAATCATTGGGAGCTGAGCTGTTCACCACTACAGCTGCTTGTTCCAGACAAGCGATCAATATCTTTGCCCCCCTGGACCATTCAAGCTCCACCTGGCCACCTAGCCAGGCCTGAAGCTAGGGTAGCGACGGATTGCCAATGTAGTTCCCATGGAGCTCAGCCAGAACTTCAGCAGTCGTCATTTCGGCTCCTCGTAGTTCTTGTTTCAGATGTTGTTTCGGTTGTGACATCTGAAACGAGAACGGATTCAATCAGAATAAAGTAATGGTTGCATCATCTAGTGGAGCTCCAGCCAGAGTTGTGGAAGTTGTTTAGGATGTTGTTTCTGTAGAGACGTCTGAAACGAGGATGGATGGACAAGTTTAGGTTAGAATGACTGTAAGGTAACATTAGTTGGCCTCACAGCTTAGTCTAGGCTCAGTTTAACTAAAATAGGTAGCTTGTGGTAATTGAGTTCTTTTTTTTCATTAACTGGGGACCCTCAGAGTCAGCTCCTGCCAAAATGTCATCCTCCGTGGGCTTAAACTGTATTCAAAACTACTCTTTTAGAAAGCCTTTAGGTGGCGATTTGTCCAGTTTTCCTTGTGCAGTCTACGGTCACATGTAGTGATGTCAAATCCAACTCCTTTTAAGGGATTTTAGTTCTCTTGGATTAGTCCCTACTCAGACTTGGATCCAACCATTCCTTCAGATCCCTCGGCTCTGTCTACATTAACGTAGTAATCCTGCTCGTGAAACTGGAGCTACCAAAAGCACAGTTGAATTAAACGAGTGTATCCCTGTACAGCACTTATTCAGACCGCAGTTTTACATCCAGCTTATCACTGAGCCATGTATTCAAGACTCGGTCCATTGACATGCGTCCTGATCTCTTGTTGTTTAAAAGTGTTGTGTCAAATTTATTTAACATCTCTCAACCTCGATCTGTCAAATCAGCTGGACGAATACTCTGACTCCAGTAGTACAGCAAACATGTTATCAATCTGAGTTGAAAGCTCCGTTATAGGTATGTTGTAAGGCAGATGGTCCTGCTGTTTCTGTTTGGTTCTGCTGGGGCTCTCTTCTGGTTAAGTTTTTTTTTCCTTTTCCACTGTCGCCTTGTACATGCTCATGATTCAAAGAAACAAAGTGAAGATTTGATGCAATTTGTTGGTTTCCTGAGGAAGGCTGCCTCCTTGGAGTTGGTGTTTGCATTACTATAGTCTAAGTTTCAATTGAGTTGGCATGAATTAGATTATACATGGAAGATAATGAACTGGGTTCAATTGTAATTGGGTGATTAATTGAACTGAAATCAACTGCATTTAACTAGACTTGTCCTGCATGTGTTTACTTTCTCTTGAACTGGACTAAACTGAATAATACTTCATTTTACCTCAATGGGAAATAGGGATGTTCGTGGCGACTAATTTCCCTGTCGACTAAATGAAAATTTTAATTAAGACTAGTCGACTAGTCTAAAAAAAAGGAGCTGCGTTATCCTCTCAGACCGGAAGGGAGAACACCGTCTCCGGGTAAACAATGTCAAATCGGCCTGAGTGTGGCTAGCACCGCTAGCATCAGCAGCCGTCGTCTTGTGCAGATTAACATCCAAATGCTTGAGTCGAATGTGGTTGCGCTTGATCCAGTCGAGTGATTGTATGCCAGTTGTTTCTGACACAGTCTACATACTACCTTGTTTTCATTTTCTAGATTAAAATACCGTGTAAGTAAGTGCCGTTTTAAAACTCCAGTCTACTCGAGCATTGCTGCGGAGAGGGAGACTGCTGTCTGACGGCTCTGTAGCCCCGACTAGTGGCGGGCGACTGTATGACAGTTAAGCGGCCTTGTACATGAATAAAACACAAATTGGTTTAAATGACTAATATTTCTGGTGCCGACTAGTAAGTGGGCAGACGTTTAATCGTTTAGACGAACTAATCGCGTGCATCTCTAATGGGAAATGTATCCTTTGCAGTATAAATCACATCGGAAAAAAAGTAATTGAGTCAAGCCAAAAGAAACATGAGGTCTGAAATTGTTGGATGTTTAAATTTCCAGAGATCATGAATGCACCGGAAGGCTGTGTTTTGTTGCTTGGCAACAACTGTGCTAATGATATCGCATGCAGTAGGTGACGCTGGTGAACCCTTTCAACAGACAGCATGGATGGAAACTTGCAGTCAACAGTTCAGCATCTGGGGTGCAGAGGTGCTCCTTCACTGTCAGATGTCCATGATAACACTGCAACCACTTCCTACTCAACTTTCGTCAGTCTGTCTGAGGTCCTTTTGTCCACCTGTGTTTTCTGAAATCCACATGGAGAGATTCTGGAGTCCCAAACATGCTTCCTGCAGCCACATCTCCAAAAACACAGTGCAGGATTAAAGCGCCCCGAGATGACTTTATTGTTCCTTTAGCAACATATTCTTAACGGAGCAAAAGAAAAGTTTCCAGTCAGAATATCAAAGTGACCACTTCCTTATGTTCTATGTATTTATGAACTGGGAAAACGTAGCACTGAGGTGATGGCACATATCTGCCTCCCAGTCTCTCCGGTGGGCGAGCGCAGCCTCCCTAGTCGGGAGTGAGGAGCTCCTGCTCTTCACATCTCCCTCATTTATCACCCCTTACAGCAGTGGAATTTTCCCCTCCGTGTTCAGACGCATCCAACGGCTCCATAACTCACCGCCGTGACAGTTCGACAGCTCCGAACAGAAACACTCATCTCGCCGAGTTTCTCCGTGACTTTGTGTGGGCCATCTCTCAGCCGCGTAGGTGCGGCCCACACGCAGGCGTTCCTGAGCGTCCCGCCGCACGAACACGCGCCCGCACAAAAGGTCTTTCTGTTCCACTGCGCTCCAAAATGTACCGCTGTTTCTTTTCCGCGGACGTGACAGGACAGGTGTGAAAGGCTGGTGCCAGCGTCTGGCGCAGGGGGGGATAATGTAAACAGCCAGGAATGTGATCCACGTAACGGCAACGGGAGAGGGGTTTGTAGGGGTGAGAGGTCACTCACCGCAGCGAAACAAAAGAAATGAAACATTATCCTCCGTGACAATCAACCTCTGCTCGGAAAGCTCTTTCAGCCAATTGCCATTGTCTGTCAACTTTCCGGCGAGTAATGGCTGCTGGCTTTAAGCTCCACTGGTGATTTATGTAGATTGACTATATTACCATGTTATGAATGACTGTATTATTACAGGAGGACGGCACAACTGCAGAAGATTAAAGCTCTTCAAAAATAGTGACATATTGCAGTATGAGATCAGTCATTTTATTCAAGTTACAACCTGCCACTTTGCATGTTTTTCATTGGTAGCTCTTTTGCCATGTTTCTGCCTCTCGCCTTTTTAAGGAGTAAACTTAAATTAAACAACTATATTTTTACAAATATAAACATATGTAACAACAAAGTACATGGATAGAAAGAAAAACAGTCAATTTCTCCGGCGAGTTTTGAATGAAGCCCGACTGTCGGCTGATGTCACAGGGGGTTTGTCCAGTTCCTTTTTATGCAGTCTCTGGCTATATACAGTACTTTTATGAAAAAATCCTTTAAATGTGTGGAGAACAGTAAAGTAGCACCAGGAGGTCTAATATTGTTAACAATGCTGGCACTGAATTATAAGGAGCGACATAGCTACACTCCCCTGGAAGTCTATTTTGTTTGGATGGCAGTGTTAAGACGTCTTGAAATGATCCACACTAGCAAAGCAATCAAACCTGATTTTGTTTTAATCAAAATAAACCTGTCACACGCAAATGTATGAAGCCGCTTTACCATCACCCACACATTAATGTAGTCACAATTTATGTTCATAAACAAAAGTCCATATTACTTGAAAAATGACTTAAACCAACATGTATTGGAGTTGTTGCAAAACAGCGCACAGAAATATAGATTTAATCACTGCTAACCATATAAACATGTGATAACGTAATGTTGGTAGCACCGATTGCGAGAGTTATAATGCTTTTTTATTTTACTTATTTATTTTTTGTAACAAGGTGAGCTAATTCCCTTTATAAGGAATGAGTCTGCTGAAACCAGTGCTTTAGGAGTGACCACAGACTCTGCTTTGATGAGTGTCCCTGACCTGCTTAGCTCATCTGTTTGAACTGACAAGCTAAAAGGGCAGTGGGATTCGTCACTTATTAAGGCAGGGAAGCTAGCTCTTTAATCACCGCCGTTGTTTAGCAGATAGGAAATAGTTGCCCGACTTGGTGGCCTCCCTGGGACAAACTGGGACAAAAACACGAGTCCAAGAATAGCGAAGCCAGAAAAACAGAAGCTAACACAGTTCGGTGTTTACTCTCTGCAGTGGCGTGACCTCCTTCAGACAAAGACTTGTTATTTTCTTTTCATTGAAGTTTGAAAATCCCACTGCTTGTTACTTTATTCCCCATCTGTAATTGCCTGTTACAATAGAGAATTAGATGAAATATCTGCACCGTGTTGTGCTGGAATTAGACCTCCAGTGATGGAGAGACTTGGCTCCTTCCTCAAATTTACACTGACTGTCTGGAAAAGGATTCAAGTGAACTAATTAACAGAACTTAACTTAACTTAACTTTTCATTATTTGGGAACACCCTAAATGCAACGAGCATACTGGTTTTTCAGTTTTAGCTAATTTAAGGATATTTTCAGCGGTCGTGACTGTAAAGATTGATTTTAGATGAAAGTACATTTAGCAGTGTATTCACATGTCAAGCTGCTGTTTACTGCTACTACAACCAAAAGATACTGGTGGGTTATTGCTTTAAAGAGCATATATTTTGCCATTTCTTTTAGTTTCTTTCAGTTTCTTGAGATCTTAAAGAAGTGCCTGCAACATGTTTTGGTCAAAAGTAGCTATTTTAGCTTGGCTGGCTAACTCATCCTCACCTGTGATACTAAATTGCATTGTGTCACATTCATTTTGATTAAATTTGTTTGCCCAACCTCATTTCCGTTATTACTGAAATGGTATTTTGAATAAATACTGCTGCAGCTGAGCTGAAGTTACTCCAGGTAGCAGCCTTCGTTGGGGGACAAAAGTAGCTGCTGACTGCTGCTTCACGGCGCTTCCTTCTTGGACCGTCCGGGGCCAACTCACAGCTGGTCGCTGCAGTCTGTTAATACAGTCAACACCACAGCAAAGAATATTGTCTTTAAACTACAAATGACTATGGCTAGTGGTCTGGTGAGTCAGGTGGTTTAATGGGAGGACCCAGCTGCTGTAAGAGGTAGAAGCTAGCGCTAGCGGCAGTCCAGCTGGCGTTCTCTGGTTAGCCCTGGCATACAGCCTTCAACCACGGCTCAAGAGAGCTCCTTTGTAAGTTACGTCCCCCAAACCTTCCAGGCCAACCCAAAATCAGTCACAGCAGTCTCTTAGTGCAGCAAAACAAGCCACATTATCTTTAAAGTAAGAATTACGATGATCTGTTAGGTCTTTATTCACAGTTTAGAAGTCTAGTCAAGACAGTGATCATTGCTGAAGTGATGACAGGTAGCCATCAATCAAAAGACCACATCTTTATCTATGCATACATTTGTGGCTTCATATAATTTTATCTGGTGTGGTATATAAACGTTAAATGCACATACAGTTGTCACAGATGTAAAATCTAGCCAAGGAGACCAAAACTGTTGTTTTGAACCGAGAAGTATATCAAATCAAATCAAATCAAATCAATCTTTATTTGTATAGCGCTTTTCATGCAAAACATGCAACACAAAGTGCTTTACAGAATTAAAAACAAATAATCACAATAAAACCCCTTCCCTCCCACCCTCCATACTAAACACATACACACGCACAATCACAACCACTAGGGCGACATGGCATGGCACTGAGGATTAAGGAAACGCCACCTTTTGGGCCGTCCACACTGGGAGGAGCCGCAGGCCTTATCAGGGTGACCAGCACCTGGGCCCCCCGACTCCAACTGACAGGCGGACCCCCAGATCAGTAGGAGGAACCCCCAGCCAGCCAGGCCAGAGGGACCCAAGGACAGCACCCCCAGTCACCTGACACAGCTCCCAGTGTGGAGGACCCCCCTGAGGAAACACTGGAGTTAAAAGATAATGACTAAAAGCATAAAATAGCAAGATAAAGCAACATAAAAACAGGATAGCACCAGATAAAAACGTAAGAAGAGTTTAAAATATTAATTAAAAGCCTGATTAAAAAGGTGTGTCTTTAGTCTTCCTTTAAAAATATCAACAGTCTCTGCAGTCCTGAGGCCCTCCGGCAGGCTGTTCCACAGGTGGGGGCCATAGTGGCTAAATGCTGCCTCACCGTGGGTTTTTGTTCTAGGTTTTGGTATGGTTAAAAGGCCAGTGCCGGAGGACCGCAGGGTCCGCGAGGGTTGATATGGTAAAAGCAGGTCAGATAAATAAGAGGGCGCAAGGCCATTAAGACATTTAAATACCAGTAAGAGAATCTTAAAATCGATCCTGAAGCAGACAGGGAGCCAATGCAGCGACTTTAAAAACTGGCGTAATGTGTTCCCGCCCTCTGGTCTTCGTCAGCACGCGAGCGGCTGAGTTCTGTAATAACTGGAGATTTGAGATACTCTTTTTGGGAAGACCAGAGAGCAGGGCATTACAGTAATCCAAGCGACATGAAATAAAAGCATGCATTAGCACCTCCGTATTGGCCTGAGAGAGAAACGGGCGGACTCTGGCTATGTTCTTAAGGTGATAAAAACCTATTTTTGTTATATTTTTAATATGTGGTATAAAATTTAGCTCAGAGTCAAAAATCACGCCCAAATTCTTTACTGATTGCGTCGGTTTAAGATCCTTTAGTTTTGGTAAAAGTTTCTCTCTCTGGCCTTCAGGACCTATAACTAAAACCTCAGTTTTGTCCTGGTTGAGCTGTAGGAAATTCTCTGCCATCCATGACTTGATGTCTACAATGCAGTTAAAAAGGACATCAATTGGTCCTGTGTCATCAGGAGACACGGCGATGTACAGCTGTGTATCATCAGCATAACTGTGGAAGCTGATGCCGTGTCTCCTGATGACGTCCCCAAGGGGAAGCATGTAAAGATTAAAAAGAAGTGGACCTAAAATTGAGCCTTGGGGAACCCCACATTCAATTTCATGGGATTCTGAGGAACATGTATCCATACTTACATAAAAGCATCGGTCTGTGAGATAGGAACAAAACCAGTTAAAAACAGTACCGGAGAGGCCGACCAGGTGTCTGAGTCTATTTAATAAAATGCGATGGTCTACTGTATCAAAAGCCGCACTTAGATCCAGTAGAACCAACACCGTGAGCTTTTTATTATCTAAATTCCACCTGATGTCATTTAAAATCTTTAAGAGTGCTGTCTCGGTACTGTGGTTCCTCCTAAAACCAGACTGATGTTTCTCTAAAATGCTATTTCTGTTTAAAAAGTCATTAATTTGGTTAAAAACCAGTTTTTCTAAAATTTTACTTAAAAATGGTAAGTTGGATACGGGTCTGTAATTATTAAGAACGTTTGGGTCTAAATTGCTCTTCTTCAGAAGGGGCTTCACCACCGCCGTTTTAAAGGCGGTAGGGAAGACACCCGTCTGAAGAGAGCAATTCATGATGTTTAAAAACTGCTCCTCGAAGACTCCATAAAACGATTTAAGAGTGATGTGGGAATTGGATCTAAAAGGCAGGTTGTAGGGTTTACTTGGGAGAAAACTCGACCAAGTGTCCTTGCATCAACCAGGGCAAAACTCTCCAGCGTCTCCTCAGGCAAGGACAACAATCCAGGTGTGCTTACAGGCAAAACTTTCTGGGATGACAGACAGGATCTGATGTCCTTGATTTTTGTGTTCTGAAGTGGTCTGCAAAGTTTTCACAGAGATCATCCGTGGGTGTCTTAAAAACTTTATTAAAATTAGTGCCTGTTAAAATATTAAAGGTGGAGAAGAGGAACCGGGGGTTGTTTTTATGGTTGGTGATGAGTTGTGAGAAATGGGAGATTCGTGCCTTTTTTACTGCGTTATTGTAGGTTTTGAATTGTTGGCGTAAAAATCTTATGTGTATATGTACTTATTGCTGCTTAAAAGTTTGATATTTTTTACCATGGGGGTTAGCTCCTCATCATCATTCAAGGAAATGCTTTTTTTTTTTACTTCAACATTGAACTGGACTACAAAAACAGCTTGGATAAAGTTTACATCACCTTCTTCAACAATGCTTTTACATCTCTGATTAAAGCAGTTGGTTTTAGGGGGTGTTGAGGGTCGACTGGACGGATGGTGGGAGGGAGTCAATTTAGACGATCTAATACGAGCTCTCAAGCAAAGACGTGCCCATACTCCCTTTAAGGATTTATGGTAAAAGGTCACTCGTAATTTCCCAGCGCTGAACTTTAACCAAGCTGAGCATTAAGTCTATTTATGCTTCTGTCATAATTCATTTGACAAGTTTGCGATTCTTCCTAAATCCTGAGGTATTTTCCAACACCATTTAACATTCTCCGCGCAAGTAATTAGTGACAGCCATCTGGTAGTGACTTAGAATAATCATAAAGGAGCGTACAGCAGGATGTTTGTTCTGAAACATCTGTAGCAGAACTTGGAGAAAGTTAAGTTCCATGGTGCTGGTGTATTAAATTTCCCTTTAGCTTCCCTTTGCCTGGAAGACATTATCAGTTGATGACCCAAGTGAGAGCGAGGGAGACAACGTTTGTGGCGGTAAGTAGCCTGTAATCGCTTCCACAGAGGCTTTATTGTGCAGATTTTACACTCCATAGTGAGGACATTCAAATAAAATGGCGGAAGATAAACGTAGTGTCGTAAACTGCAAAGAGGGGGTGGTCCCAGACATGGAGGCTTCGTAGTGTTTGCTTAATCTTTTACTATCACCATTGTTGGCTTTAAGTGGGGCTGTGTTTGCCATGAGTCCATATACATATAAATCATCTCATGCGGTAGTCAGAGACATAAAGGTGGAAGCTTTATGGAAGCTGAGAAATTGTTTACACTGAACTCCTTCTCATTCAAGGGTTGAGTTTTACAACTTCCTTGTTTTAATTCACTCGTTATTTTTCCTTTGGAAACTGAGGGTTAACATGCCAAGGACCACCCAACCCATGCACCTGACCCTTATGGCCTCTCCTGCAGGTGGTGAGCCTGGAAGAGGGCGAACCAGTGTGACTAGTGGGCGCCCCCCATGGGTAAAGGCCCAGGCACATTTTTATTTTTCTTGACCACATGGTTCTACTGAAGCGCCTTTAGCCGGGCCTATCGTCCAGGATCAATTTGCCTTGGGAGAGCATACCAGAGGCAGACAACATAGCTCCTGAGATTGTTTAAGGTAGCGATTTAAGGTGGATTTATCTCTGTTTCAGGCATGTCCAATTGGTAGGAGGCCCTGTGGCAGACCCAGAGACACTCCTGGAGAGATTGTATTTCTCAGCCAGTGAGGACGCACCTTCAATATCCAATGTGGTGGAGCTAGAAGAGGAGGCCAGGAAGAGGGAGGTTTGTGCTTCTCTGGAAGAAGGTGGATGGCATTCACTCTTGCATTTGGACCCAAACTACTCAAAAGCTCCATTTTCCCGAAACTTGTTTTACTGGTTCCTGATTCTGTCTTTTCACAGCTCATCTTTCCCCAGATTGTTGTTTACTGTTTTCTACCATGGCTGCCACACCTCGAAAACTGACGCATTTCTCAAAAGCCCTGATGAGTTCTCGTCATTGATCTGATGGTTTCCATTTGAGTTAGCAGAAATCACTGAAATAGACATTCCTGAATGCAGCAGTTTCATAAGTAGAGATGAACAACAGCCTCACTGAACATTTTCTTTTTCAGTTTTTCCCTTTAAGGATCGCCACAGCACCTGTTTCCATCTTACTCCTTCTTCTACACGCTCCTTTGTCACACCAACTAACTACATATCCTCTTTCATCACATGCAGACACGCCTTCTTTTTCTTCAGCCAACAGTAGCTCAGTTGTGGCCGATGTTAATCCAGGCCCGACTGATCCGATATGGAAATCTGTTTCATGTTCCGCACATTTAGCTTGTCACTGGTTTTATATCGATGTCCTCTCTCACACAGCCCTCCCCTTTATTCGTGGCACATGGGACTGGCACTACAAGAAGCTTCTGACCACTTAGCCGCTAAGTTTCAAAGTCAATAAACCAATAAACCAAGTCAATAGTCAATAAACCAAACACCGATTCAATATTAGGATTGAATATTGGCTCTGATTTTGACAAAATATGTGAATCACTTTATGGAAAATCAAACTAATTTATGAGCCAGTCTGTTCACTATAAATTTCTGACAGATGCATGACGCATAGATGGATTTAGTTTCCATGGATTTGGTTTCCAAGTATGTTCAGTTTCAGCTGCTACATCTCGTTTAATTTTTTTAAATAGCCCGATGCCTTTTGTCTCTTCCACAGGATGAGGTATACAGCCCATTAACATCCATTAATGATTAACCTGTAACAATAGTATTGAATCAGTATCAGACATTGACCAAATCCAAACCCCAGCCAAGACTAAAGAAGTCACATTAAAGTTTATTTCTATGTTGACGACAGCGCTGTAAAAACTGCAAAGACAAAACAAAACAATGTCTATAATGAATACTAAACTAAGAGCAGTCAGTTTGGATCTAACTCTTTAAAAACAAAACAAAAAAGTGTAAAGATCAGAGCCCCATCATGTAAACTAGTTATTGCAGTTAAATTTAACAAGGCATTTAATGGCTTATTGATAAAACTACTCTATAACAGGCAGAACATGAGGCCGCTTCCCTCCCTCAAATATTATAGTTACATTCCAGCTTCTGGGCCACAACATAAAGTGGAGATGGAACATAAACGTGATCAAAGTAAGGATTTATTTAACAAATGAAGTCTGTCACGTTTGATGCAAAAAGATTCCAGCAGCAACAGCGAGACCACACATGCCTTTTAATTACACCTTCACAGGGGTGGACACGAAAGATAATTAAGCCCGTGGACCACCAAGGCTGGCTGTAATGTAAATAAGTTCAACAGAGCCATAGTCTTGTTCTAAAAGAAGCAAATGAGTCCATCCTCTGAAGGACGTCTGTAGGGACAGCTCTCAGCGATGTTCTGACATCCCCCCTTCAGCCCAAGATTCATTACAGGAGAAACTTCATCCAAGTTCTGAAAAAAAAAACTAAAGTATGCATCACTAAAACTCGCTTGACAACTTGACAGCTCTTTAATTGCAAAGGTCTTGAGAATTGTGGGACCTGAAGAGAAAAGGTCAACAGCCAAAAAAAAGTTTAGAAAGAAGAAAAAAAAAAAAATCTCGCGACTCAGTCGTGCTCAGTTCAAGCTGAGGTTAAGAGTCGGAGTGAGTTGTGGCTGGCGGGGCCGGGGCAAGCTCCGACAGACCTCGGGCGACGTGTGAAGTTGAAACTGTATCGTCTCTTGTCACTGAAGCAAACGGTTTGTCTTCGGTTTGGACGGAAACCTTATCCTGTTGACACTTCAGGATTTCAAAACAGAGTTTAGTGTGAAAATGAAACCCGAGTACGAGTCTCTGCTTGCTCTGCGATGACTTAGCGCGGTCGCTTATCAGCCCTGACGGTTAACGCGGAACCACTTAAACTCCTCCTGGGGGGGGGGGGGCTTTTGCTTCTGACTAATGTCATGAAAGTATTCAAAAACTTTTGTCTCACACTCTTTTTTTTTTCTCTCTCTCTCTTGAAACAGGGTGTTTTTTTTGCTGATAGCACAGTGACAACTTTCATACAGCCGGCGAGACGGCGGAGGCCAGGACATCAAAGCGCAGGTGGAGCGTTAGTAACATGCGGGCAGAGCGGGATTAAGGCAGCGCATCAACAGAGATAAGAGGACAGGCGTCTAACAGACACCAAAACAATAGCGCCGGAGCCCCCAAACTTCTCTCACCTGCTACGTGTCGACCTTCAAAAGGTCTCGTTTCATCTTTTGTCTACAAAGTGTCGGCTAGTTTGAGCGAGGAGGAGGGATGTGTGCTGTCTGCTGGAGAAGTGTGTTTTTAATGTAAGAGATGAAACAAAGAGTGTGCTCCCTTGAAAATAATCCGTGCTCCACTCTATATGTTGATACCCTTCGCTCTTCTGAAGCTCCTGCCTCCCACTGGAGGTGACGCTGCAGCTCAGACCTCCTTTGAGGCCACACAAAGGCGACCATCACACGGACAGGATGCGCTCAGAGCTCTGTGAAACCGGATTTGATCCCTCAGCATTGTCGGCGACGCTCGCCTCCGCGCATCGGGATGAGAGACGCTGCCGTCTCGCCTGATGCCGGTTTATGAATATGAAGACACTTTGATGTTCGGAAGTGCACCGGAGCCGAAGTGCAGATGATTTTGGAATTCCGACCCAGGCCTACCTCGGGTTCATACTTTTGTTGCGGACCGAGCCGATGCTCTCACCTCTCCTCAATCATTAATCACTCAGAGTCTTGCCAGTGAAGATAGCTCAATCTGAAAATGTATTAAGGCTAAAACCCAGCCTGGCAGGTTGATGAATTAATAATAATGTTCACATGAAGGTCTATTCAAAGCGGGGGAGAATCAAGGTCTCTTTGCCGCTATCACCTTGGACTTGTGGGGACCATGTGAGGTGCCTGGGTAATATTTTACCCAGGAATACTTAGCGTGCATATCATCTCTCTGATGTAAAACTGGCCAGTCACATCAAAGCTGTGGGTTTGAAGACTTTCAGAGGACATTTTCATGTGAATGGAGGAACGTCACTTTGATGCTCTGAGATTCTCGCTGTTGGAACAGATTGACTCAAAGCGCTTGTTTTTAATATGCACTCAGTCTCAGCGGGTTCCTTCGTCCATTACAAACGTGGTACAACATCCATTTACTCTTCTATTCTTTTCAAACTAAATTTCATGCGTTTCAAGTTAACACCTCAAACCAGGAGTGTCCAAAGTCGGTCCTTCTTCACACCCTGATACAAGTGGCTGTGTCATTAACAGACATGTGCTGACCTTGATGACAAGATGATGACGTCATTAATTAGGATCAAGTGTGTTAAAGCAGGGAAATATGCAAAACCTGCAGGACAGCTGCCTTCAAGGACTGACTTTGACCACCCCTGCCTTAAACGTTACATCTAACTATTGTTAGCCTGGACAGACCTCCTAGTTTTTCTTTTAAATGTAAAGATTTAGTCTGGTTAAGACTTTAATTCCCAGAGGTTATTACCAACAGACGCAGAAGAAACTGCTTCTGGAGACCCCTGGATACAACCAATCAGAGAAATAAAGCCTGAGACGGAGGAAGAGCAACAGCTAGACTGACTGGAATCAACAAAAGACGTCCAAAATGCTGTACACTGGAGTACGACGTCAGTTTTGTCGTTTTTGCAGCAAAACCTTGTTGATCCAAGATGTTCCTGGTAATTCTACAGCCATCTGGGTTGGCTGGATGGTTCCATATGATTCATCACATTAAGCCCGCCCCCACCGTGTTGCAATTGGTTTGGTAAGTTCTGTACCAGTAGAAATGGCCGTGGATCGTTGGGGTATCGGACTCATTTCAGGAGATAGATTTTTTTTTAAATTACACTCAAAATGGCCAACATGTTATTTCAAGGTCATGGAAACAGAAAGTATTTATAAACTCACACACACCTGATCCTCACCAGACTTTAAAATCAGGTAAGTAAAATCTCTGAACAATAACATGAATCAGGCAACATCTGGCTGCTTATTATGTTTGATTGATCATCAGCAAGAATGAGCGCATCTATACAAGCAAACGTTTTGGGAGTTTGCTGGTCTGGAGCATTCAGGTGTGTCTTAGCATAATGCCACGAAGGAAAGACATCAGCAATGGTGTCAGAGATGTAATCATTGCATACCAGCAATCTGAGAAGGGTTATAAGGCTTTTACAGGCAATCTGGAGTCCATCATTCTACTGAGAAAAGGATTATTCACACATGGAAAACATTCCAGCAGTGGACGTTCCAGAAATTTCAGCCCAAGGTTAGACCAGTCAGACCTATTTACTTCGTGACAATTATGACGTGAAATTATTCGGCCACGCCTCCCATTCACAGCATTTCCACAGAATGTACCAAACCAATCACAACAGGACGTTAGTGGGCTTTATGTGATGACTCGAACTGAAGCTTCTCAAGAGTCATTGTTCAAAACAACAAGGTCAGCAGCAGAACTGCAAGTAACAACTTGAATCAAAACGTTTTTTACTATGAAACCAATGAGTCATTCACCAGTCATACTCCTCTGTACACCATTTTGGATCTCTTTGGTTGATACTTGACTCTACCTGCATCACATAGTTTGTTTCTCTGATTCTGTGCTCAGATTGTGTGCTTATCCAGCGGTGTTTCTTCTGCATTCACTTTCCAGGACTTTAACTAACTGTCATGAGTTGGGGATTGCCTTGACTGGTCAGTTTCTACGATATAAAGGCCACTTCCAGCTATGTCATAATGTCACTGGTCCAGCCAATGAGAGACAGTGATATGACTGGTGTAATGTTTGGATGTATGTGGACACCGTATTCAGTTTCAGAAGAAAGATCGGTTGTGAGGATGCAACAAAGATTTTCAGTTGACGACTTTCATACTCCACATCTGCAGCACATCTGATTCTAACTTGAACACGTCTGGCTGAATTTCTGAAATGGTCATTATTAAAAAACGTGAGTAAATGCCCATAGTTTAATTTATCATAGCTTAGTTTGGAGTGCTGTGATCAGTTCTGAGCAACAACAAGAGTTGAGTAAGTTAAAGGCCTTCAGAAATTTGACAAATCACAAAACACTTGAGACAACATTTAAGGAAGTAGGGTTATTTGTGATCTTTTTCGTTTTCTGTGTAAAGTAATTACAAGCTTTTTGGAGGTTTGATGGCTGCCACGTTAAGGTAGAAGTGCCCTAGATAAGACAAATAAATGGCACCTGATGTCCACTTTTTTTAGTTGAAAGAACTAGAGTTGATGGGGATATCCACCCAGAGAAGTTCACAATGCAAGAACAGTGACACAGTAATGAAAAAAATAATAGCTATATTCTGGGGTTAAAAAAAAAAAAAGTACAGTTGTGAGCTCACAGCAACATAAAGCATCCTGGACGTCCACAGATCTCCAGAGTAGTGGATGATCGCAGGATTCTTTCCAAGGTAAAGAAAACCGCCTTTATAATATCCAGCCAAGTGAAGAACACTCAGCGAAGAATGCATTTCATTGTCCAGCTCTGACATAAAATGGAGACTTCATAGAAGCCAAGTATCTGTTGGCCAAATGAATGAAAAGGTCAGATTAGACTCATGATACCAGTTCTGGAGGCTCATGAAACTAACATCAACCTGCGCCTGAATGTCAGGGAGGAAGCAGCGTTCAGAAGGCTCGGATAAGCTTTCGCTCTGCAGAATACATCTGCATACAACGGACCACATCTGTAAAACATGTGGAGGCAGCGTGACGGCCTGGGCATGAATGGTTTCCATTTGGTCGGGAGGGTTTTCTGACGATGTGACGGCAGACAGAAGCAGCTGGATGAACTATGAAAAGTTTAATGACAAATTCTCCGCTCATAATCAGCCTAAATCTGCAGAGCAGGTTGGACGAACGCTTCACAGCTGCTAAAAGAACTTTCTAAAGATGCATATGTAGAAATATAGGCAACTGTCAGCTCATTCCCCTGATCTCAATTATCTGAACCTGAATTTCACTTATACAAAGACAAAACTGAAGGCAGAAAGACCCATGAGCCCACACAAGCTGAAGACAGGGAGAGAAAAGGCTGGCAAAGCATCAGAAAAGTGGAGGAAAGAAAACCTTCAGTGATGCCCCTGGGCTCCAGACTCATTGTCAAATAATTCCCAATGAAGAACTAAAACTAAATAAAAACATTTTTCCCACCAGTACGGACCTGAATATCCCTCAAGTTAAATGAGTCCATCTTCAGCGTGTAACTGGAACTTAAAAGTCTATTCAAACCTCTGGATTAGAGAGGCAACACAGGAGTCACTACCCAGATACCAAAGAGTGCTTGGTCCAAACTTGGCCCAAAGCTGCAGTTTTCTTTGGCCCACTTTTGGTCTTGATTGACAGCACAGATTCAGGAGAAACGTGGCTGTCTAAAGTTGGTCAAATATCCATCAGACAAGATTCAAATCTGCACTTTTTTTGGACCTTTGGATCGAGTCATGACCCATGTTAAAGCAGGTTTATATACAGTCATGGAAAAAATTATTAGACCATTATTAGATTCTTCAGTTTCTTGTTCATTTTAATGCCTGGTACAACTAAAGGTACATTTGTTTGGACAAACATAACGATAACCACAAAGATTGCTCATAAGAGTTTTATTTAAGAGCTGATATCTTACCATTTTCCATGGTTTTCTTGATTATAACCTAAATCACTTAAGTTTTTACTCAATAGCTATGGCGTTGTACTGCCAAAAACACTGCTTTTATGCATTCAGTGTTTTTTTTTTTCTGTCTGTTTTAGTCACATGATGACGTTTAGTGGTACCAGGTATTAAAATGAACAAGAAAGTGAAGAAAAAATGGTGGTCTAATCAATTTTTTCCATGACTGTATGTGGGCCATATCTGGCCCAAATAGTGGGCCCGGCTCATATAACACTTGCTAGTGCCACAGCTAAGCTAAAGGTAGCACATATTATTCTGGTCAAGTAGCTTATTTTGTCTTTTTCCTTCTTAGGGGTAGTCATGATGGATCAGTTGTGTTCCACGTGTTCATCAAGGCTTAGATTTTACCTTAGACACCCTTCCTAACACAAAAACCTCATTTTCCAGGTCTAGGACCGGCGCTTTGAGAACGATGGGTTGCATTCTGAAGTTCACTCTCAAAGGCTTGAATTAAAGAAACCAGACATTTCAGCCTCTCTGACAAAGGCTCCTGTCAATTGTCAGTCAAAGCTGAATGTGGACCAAAGGAAACTGCAGATTTGGGTCAAACACTCTTTGTTATCTGGGATGTGAGCAGGCTAGGGGTTGGGAAAGGTCCCGAAAGAGAAATAAAACGTATAAATGAACAAGAGAAGTTTGAAAACTGTTTATTTTTTGTTCGAAAAGATTACCAATGTCGGAACTCACTGGCTTCTGGCCTCTTGTTTTCTTTCTCATAACTTTTTTTTTTTCACTTTTCCACTCTAGCTGTTAGAGAAATGGAAAAAGAAGCAAACGCTTGAAACCTGTCAAGTGCATCAGCGGGGTTTCCCTGCACAGCGAAGCTGTTGCCCTTCAACTCTGTGTCTTTCACGTCTTATACAAACTTGTCTCCATGTCAGTTTCTACGGCGCCGGCGCTCTCGCTCCCCTCGCAGCTTTCTGCCACAGAACACGAAGCTTCGGCTTCTGGACTTTTCTCATCAGCAGGTTCGGGAGAGGCGGGGTGTGTCAGACAAAACCGTAGGTGACCCGGCGTAATGATGCAGCTTTCTGTGTCGGCCCGTGTGCAGCTCACGGCCTCCAGCTGCTGCCGCCTGTCTCAGCATTTCTTCTCCATCTGTGGGAGGTGGTGCAGCCTGCCGGGTAACAGCGAATTGGCCGAGAGCAGACGTGGCCATAAGGCCAGGAGAGACGCCCGCTGAAGAAGGCATGTTTGTGCCCAAAGCTGGAAGATGGATGGATAAATGGTTCAGTCTCTTCCTTCTTTTGCTTCAGTAACTGTTATGCTGAGACATTTTCCTGTTTTTCTTCCATATCTGGTTATTTTTATTCATCTTCTCTACATACAAATATCATGTCGAATAGAGTAAACAACATGCACAGCATCTGAACTATAAACTACAGATGACAGACCTGATATGTGATCAAGTCACAAAAATGATGTTCTCAGCTGGAATCTGAGCAAAAATACTGCACGGTACTGGCAAATGCCCCCCCACTGCCATTTGTAATATTAGCTAAAGGAAGCATATATTTCTCTACATCTTTATCCAAATTTTAAAGCAGCAGGCTTTTTCAGCTGTCAACTTTAGCTCGAGGGAATACTTCATTCAAAAAGGATTGAGGAAAACTTAATCTTTTTCTGATTATACAGAATGTTTCATATGTTTTTCTCTATAGTTATTGATTAAATCACCCTGGGCCATGAAGAAATCATGCATATCGTTATGGGGTAAGGTATTTTTGGATGAAGTCATATCTGATATTTGAGACAAAACACAGTCAGCTCCTCCCCACTCCCATCGGTGATTGACTGGACTTTTTTAAAATGTATTTATTTTTGTATTTTTCACAGTGGATTCACAAGACGGGCAGCTGGCAGGAGATATAGGCCCCGATCGTACACCTCCCGCTAGCCGCTACACGCTAGCTGCTACCCGCAATTTGTGGGTAGCAGTATATGCGATTTACAATTTTGCAATTTACGCTCCATAGCGGTTTGCGGGTAGCGGTTTGCACGTAGCGGGTAGCGCAACCTGCTCTTAAAGGCAATGGCTACTGACGCACTGATTGGTTAATCAGGTGGAACGCTCTAACCACTCCCATGCATAATATAGCGGTTAGCGCAGGTAAGATCGCAGGGTTTAGGGAGGTGGAAAGATTGCGTTCTTTGCGGGGGAACGCCCCTCCCGCTAGCCCGCTATCCCGTTAATAGCGGATAGCTTACGGCTGTAGGAGGTTTTGGCGGAAGATCGGGCCCATAAACTGAATGTGACAAAAATGTTCAGGTTAGAAACTGTGAAAATTACTTACCCTATCTTTAAATTCGAAAAGTCCTCGCTCATCCCTTTCCCATATCACATTTTTTAACCCTAGTAGGGTGATATGGATTTCGGTGGTACCACAGGGTTGAGCTAGCTTTCAGCTTTCACGGTGCATTTGTCAATTATGTATGTGCTGCAGACAGAAACAATGCGCTGTTGTTCTACAAGAGACCTGGCAGCTCCTAAAACATGCAGACGTGTTGTCTTGGTTCTTAAAACTGCATGATCTGCTCCCAGTTTAAGCTGTTGAGGCTTTGTGGAACTATTTGCCCCTTTTAAAGGGGCAAATAGTTTGTACCAGTGCCTCAAAATGACACAGTGAATTACTCAAAAGCCATGTGAAAAAAGTGCAAGCACTCAGTTCTACGGTTTCATGTTTCAGGACATAATAACGAGAAAAAAAATCTCCTGGTCCTCACTTAGATTTAAAATTAGGTAAATACAACCTGAGATGTAAAACAACACATGACATATTAGAGCATGTCATGTGTTATTGACTAAAAACTGAGACAAAATGCAGAAACGGGAGCCCCCCCTCACCGCCTCTATTGGATTTCACAAAGTAAGTAGCAGCCAGGTGCAGCTAATCAAATGCACTTTAACTGATCACCAGCAGAGGTTGTACACAATGAACTGTAGCTGTCCTGCACATTTAGAGTGGTTATAAAGCAATTTCCAAACAATGTGGATCCCATGATGTTCAATTGAGAAAAAATTAAACCACAAGTGGAAAACAATAAAGGTGGTTATCAAGCCCAGCAGGAACGGACGTAGCTGCGAGTTCAAGGCGAGACCGTGCAGCGCACGCGCGTGCACGGAAAAAAGGGGGGGGTGGAGGTGGGGCAGGGCTCCATCTGCAGATCTGAGACAGTATGTCCTGAGCTACAACCTTAAGTCTATCAATAGCTGGTGGGGGACGTCCATTTTCACGGGCGATCAAAGTGACGTGACCTTTGGAGAGTCAGAGACAGACTGATGAGAACTTCAGTAGAACTTCCAGAAGGCTGTCGTCCCAGATAAAGTTCTCCTCCTCACTGACCACTTAAATCATGATCATTGATGTCGTGATTCTGTTTTTGTCTTTTTTTTTTTTTTTATTTGAAACAGGTTTATTTTGTTACCTGAAAATTTGCCTCTGTAGAACATTTCAACAGAGAAATCTCTTCCTCGGCACAAGCAGCCAACAGTTCCTTGACCACTTTAGCATTTTGGACACATTCAAGACAGACCACCTTAGTGCTAAATTGGTGGACTCTGTTCTTTGTCTACAAGGGATATTCTAGAGCCAGACACGAGGCCGTATGTCCAGCAGTCAAAAGTCCTTTACATACCGGTGTTTCTTTTCCTGGCCTCTGTGTGTGTAACTGCCACTTTCCAGAAAGGCGAAAATTCAGATGAATTCAGCCCCTTTTTCTTTTCACCTCCCGGGGTAGAAGAGTAGGGTTGTAAAAGGGGTTGTGACATCCCCTCATTTAACTGGTTTGTTTTGTTACTTCTTAACGTTTTTTAATCATGTCGTTAATATTTTACAGTAATTAAAAACATATTTAAAAAAGATCAAGGATTTAAAACATATTTTGTTTAATTTTAATGACCTCTCGCGGCCCACCTGCAGTACCGCGACGGCCCGCCAGGGGGCCACGGCCCACACTTTGGGAATCACTGCTGTAGCTGATCGCAGCATCAGAGAATTTCTCACAGGTCAAGGAAGTAGTGCTCGACATCACGATCTTAAACAACTGATGAAGACTGAGCTGCATTTATTCACGTCAGGTCAAAAGCAAATGAAAAGGGTGAAGGAAGAAGTTCCGCCAAGTTAATAAAAACAATTTTTCTTAATGCTTTGGCCTGGCTGGTCCACAGTTTGTCACAGGTTACATCATATATCACACAGACGATGACAAGTCGCACATTATATGAATTTATGAATGAGTTTGCAGAATGTTTTGGCCTTGTTTGGTCCAGCATTTAAAAGCCAACAGGATAAAACTGGAGGTGCATCTTTCTGTAAATATTACAGAACGTGGGCATGCGAGCACCTGGAGCTGGAACTGGTTCGTGCAACAGGACGATGATCCCAAACACACCGGCGAAAAAGAAAAGTACTTTAGCTTCCTAAAACAAATGTGTTGGAGTTTTTCTAGTAAGGTTTATATTATTTGCTTTACTTAACTTTTTTTTTTTGAACAAAATAATGTGGAACCCGTTGACAAGAAAAAAAAAAAACCACATACGAGCAGCTCACAAAGAGCGAACGCATAAAAACGTCTTTGTTATTAATTTCTGATAATTAACATCCTGATGAGTTGAATGCATTTTTTAATATGAAAGCAGATTAATCTCCACCCGTCCATTTTGATTTCAGGGCTGCAGCTGAGGAGCGGGTGGGGGTTGAGGGGGGGGTGAGAGGCAGGGGGTCCACGCCGGGTTTGTTAGCCCCGTACTTCCTCTTTACAATGACTGATTAAATAAATTGCAAGATTATCACCGCAGAAAAGAATCAGAGAGAATTCCCAGCAGTGGTTTTTTAATAAAGAGATTCTATCAAATTATGAGCATAACGTTTTTTTTTTTAATGCAAACTGGCATCGGTTGTATCACATTGTGCTTTTGTAGACACATGCACACCAGTGCCATGCGATTTCCTCCAGAGTGTGTGCGCGGCGCATCAAAAGGCTTGTAAAATGTTTATCTTTATTGTACGAAAGCGCAAAAAGCTGAATGCATCATGGGACTAAACGGCGAGCCAATGGAGCGTGATAATAATGCAAGAAAGTCAGCAGGAATAAGTGAGTGGAAAGATAAAAGGGGGGGGGGGGGGGGCTTGAAAAGCAAAGCAAAAAGCCCCAGGAAACCAAAATAAGCAGCTTGTGGAGCGCCTAATACATCCCTGCAATAAACGAAATTACAGATCAGCTTGGCTTCGTTTCACTTTTCTGAAACCGCAAAAAACTGATTTCCTGTTTATCTAGATGGGGAGATAAAAAAGAAACGAGGCGTAATTTGAATCTATATTTCATCCGGCTTTAACAAGAGGTTTTTTTTTCCCTGACTCGACATCTGTGCGGCGACGTGAGCGCGGCCGGTCGTACGCGTCATCAGTGTGTGTCTCGCTGGGTTCGGGTTAGGGTGTGTGCACACAGCGCCAGCAGGCCGCAGCTTCTGACGACGCGTGACGCATCGGTGGACGTGCGCGTTTGTCCACATGTCTGACGCTGACACTCAAGGTTTATTGTAAGAACATGTCGGCAGGAAAAGCTCCAGGGCACTTTCTCACAGTTTCCCTGATGAGGGTTTTGGAGTGAGACAGAGGAGGGGTCGCTTAAAAGGAACTACACTAGAGCTCAGATAGGAAACAAAAACTGCATGAAAAGACTTTGTGAAGAAATACTTAATCTGGAGCAGAAGTGAACTTGTTGAGTAAGGTCAAGGCAGCCTTTTTAAAAAAAAAAAAAATTGCCATAGATCTTTGCCAACAGACTTTCAGTGACATTCATCACTGAACTACTTTACAACATGCACATTATTGTATTTTTACCTCCCACACAGTACACAAGGTCATATTAGTTGGTTTAGGACTCCACTCCTGTACACAGCAAGATTTCCGAGTTGTATAAGATAAGATTATAATATTTTCTTAACAATGGATGACATGAATGGTCTCGTCAGACGGTACGATGATGAATCGTAGGCTGGAACTGATGCTGAGAGACGGACGGATGTATATTTACATCATCAGTGTGCAGCGACAGCAAACAAGCTGCACATGAAAATAAACCGCTCTGTTGCTAAAAAGGAGCAGCAAGAAGAAGAATGTGGTTCGAGAGAAGAGGCCAGTTTGGGATTTTTATTTTACTTTGGAGTGGCGCCAGGTGGCAATAAATAACACGTAATTTCAAGTCTCATTTTAGTTGCCTAGGAGTTGTAGGATTTCTGACACTGTCAGAAAATTATATCAGGTAGCTTTTGGTCGCAAGAACAGGTTGGCGCCACTGTCTGTAGGACATAGGACATCTGATTTAGACAAAAGATATCCCACAATTCTTACACAATGGTGTTCTTTTGTCTGACAGCCCATAGTCATGCAGTTTACACGCGCCATTAAAGGCACTCTATGTAACAACATCGAATGGGGGCAGCATATCACAAGAAAGTTAAAAAAAAAAAAAAAAGCTTGGGTTATCATTCAATACTGTACAATATGACAACAATTGAATAACCTCACACAAACCATGAGTTGCTAATTTGACTTTGAATGGTGAGCTATAATTTCTTTAAAATATGAATAGAAAAAAGAAGCATAGGTAAGGGAATGGATTAGCATTAGCGGCCATCAGACTGTGCTACAGAGAGGAGAAGGAACGTTACCAGCTCCAGTTGTGGATTGATGCTTACAGCATCTATTCTTCATAGCGACATCAGTCGCTCTCACATTGGCTCCAGCACGAATGGGAGTTTCCCTGGAGGGAAATGGTATGAATAGTTCACTGGGAAGGGTTGTTCACCCATAAATATGATATGCTGACAGTTAATCGCCGATTACGCACCGATTTGCCTCAGGCAGTCTGTGAACAGTCATCTTGTAGATCGCTTAGCTGAACATGTCAGTCACTGCTGTTGGGTTAGCGTGTCTCCCCACGTTTTCTCCTGATGTCAAGCCTTTGTTTCTAGCAATGAGGACAAGGATAATGAGGAACTCAAACATTTTGTTCGTCCCTGTCCAAAAGGTTACAAGGACAAACACACACCATGTGCAGAGAGCTGTAACACTACAAATAGCGAATTTAAAATTCTATTATTTGCATGTAAGTTCCTTAATGGTCAAAATTAGAGCAGGTTCACCTTAAACATAGCTTTGTTAAAGCTATGCTGCTCTCAGCCAACACTGCCAGTTCCACCTCTGACCATCCCACCATTTACATAGATGTTTCTGTAGGATATCAGCTAACATGCTGACCTGCAGTCTGACCTTCTGACCACCTGTGTTGCTGCCTACACCTGTTTATATAGTTGTCTCTGTAGTACATCAAATAACAATGCATCAGTCATAATATAAGTACATAGAACTCTTAGTTCTCCAGCTAATGGATCATTTCTACCAATGTTTTGTCCTATAGAATATTGACAACATATTAGCGCCCTCTCTGGGTTTGACTGGGGGTCATGTGATGAGTCTGTGAAAATCACCTAGAGACAATTTGCATTGCAGTAGACACAACAAAATAAAGTGAAATTGAATTAAAATCACCTCTAGGTCAACTTTCTAGTGGAAGAAAGTGGTATTATGAGTCTTGCTGACACCAGCTCGGTATTTTCAGCAGCTATATCGTCAAAATCTTCACCAAAACAGTTGTTTTTCTTTGATTAAGTTTTATTCATTTTTCTTGATTGGAAAATATTTTAAAAATGTAACATCTTAGAGCTTGCAGCTTCAAAGAAATACTACGACATTAAGATCATTTGTTTAAAAAAAAAAAAGCAAAAAATCAGAATCTTTTCCATCTTTCTCAGAGGATATTTCACTTACTTTCTTTGTTCGGATGTCTTTTGGCACCACAGAAATGACATGTTGTGCAAAAATAAGCTCTGAACAGAAGACCATGTGAACGTTTTTAATTAACACTGTGCACTATACGGGAGGTTAATATTCAACAAATTGCAGCCTTGGGTTCATATAAAAATAATCTGCTGAGGCAGAGTCAGAGGTAATTACAGTGGAGGGAGCCTCACAGTGCTGCTTTTGTTGTGTGACAGGAGTTAACGCAACCAGTAAGAAATCCAAAAGGTGAGCTTCCCTCAGGCCGAGTCTTTGACAACTTCAACTCTCACTGCTATCAAAATACATCAGCTTTTTCCTGAGTGTGAGCTGGCGGCTAAACACAAGACGAAGTCACCCAGACTCCTGCATGAAACTTTATACAATAGCCAATAAATTTTGAACTTAAGCCTCGGACTTATAGCCTTAACGCATAAATGTAAAACGACCTCACTTTTCAGGAAACACCCTTTTAGCACTAACGGGACAGAGTGGGTGGGTGGGAAAGGGTTGTTGAAGTCAATCAAAGAGAACTGCAGAATCGAGTCTTTTGAGGAGGAGAGTAGTCGGTTTGCTTAGGGCTCATTAATAAGAGGGTCAGTTGCAGTAAAAATGCAACTCCATATCTGATTGGCTCCATATCTGATGGGCTCAAGTACCTACAACAACAAAGTCTACCCAACTACTCTTTAAGTGTATGTGACATCCATGAAATCTAATATATTTCCAATGAATTTTTTTTTACAAACAATTAAATTAAGTTTGATCATGTGGGGAGGTTTATACAGGTTTAAACCCGTGGAGTGGCAAAAATTTTAAAGGAGAACAAATGTTCAGCCATCTCCTTAATCTGTTAAGACCTAAGACTTTTTTTTAAGCTTTCTAAACCTGGGATCATATATATAATATATAT
This sequence comes from Hirundichthys speculiger, assembly GCA_018398805.1. NCBI lineage: Eukaryota > Metazoa > Chordata > Actinopteri > Beloniformes > Exocoetidae > Hirundichthys > Hirundichthys speculiger. The sequence continues at coordinate 977,775 of JAGFBZ010002129.1, forward strand.
AAGGAAGTAGAAAAGTTGCAGTTCATCAAATATTACCAGTCAGGGCTGGCTCTGAAAATGAGTCAATCTCCATTTGACTCTTATGTTAAAATGTCCAACTATTTTTTTAAATGATACCTGGATTGCAGTCTGTGGTGTTCAAGGCTTTTATCACTTCAGATAATGTACTGTACTGAAATTTTGCTTGATTCTCTCTGCCATTTTCCTGTCTGACTTCCTGCCAACTCGATGTGCTGTGCGAATGAATGTAAGGTAACATTAGTTCTCATCTTTTGGTTAGCATTAGCTAGGCCTCGCTAAAATACCTAACTTTTTGTTAGTGAGCTAAACTGGGCATGTGCCAGCCGGCTTCTGGGATTGCTTGTTTTGTTCATCTGCCAATTTTTAGATTAACCTGGGTTTGGCAGCATCAGGTCCTGCCAATATAGTGTTGCCCAGAGCTTCAAACATTCAGGTTTCATACTAAGAAATAAATGAACAGTCTCAGATTTTTATGGCAGCTTTATTTTAACAGTTATAGAAAGAATATTGAAAAAAAGAAATTGGAGAAAATTACAGGAAATGAAAAATAAAAATTAATTTGCAAATCATTGAGGGAAATAAGTATTTGATCCCCGACCAACCTTGACCAGTGTTGGCTCCCACAGACCACTGGCATACTCCTAATCTCACTGAAGTAAGTACCTGCATGAGAGACACCTGTTCCAAATAGTCACCTGTATAAAAAGCCATCTGCCCACAGACTCAGTAATACTCCACCATCTCCACCATGGGCAAGACTAAAGAGCTGTCAAAAGATGTCAGGGACAAAGTTGTTGAACTCCACAAGGCTGGAATGGGCTACAAAACCACAAGTAAGAAGCTGAATGAGAAGGTGACAACTGTTGGTGCAATTATTTGGAAGTGGAAGAAGTACAACATGACTGTTAATCAACCTAGGCTGGGGGCTCCATGCAAGATATCACCTGGTGGGGTCTCAATGATCATGAGAAAGGTTAGAGATCAGCTGAGAACTACACGGGAGGAGCTGGTTAATGATCTCAAGGCAGCTGGGACCACAGTCACCAAGAAAACTATTGAGAATACACTGAGACGCAATGGTTTAAAATCCTGCAGTGGTCCAAGGTCCCTCTGCTCCAGAAGGCTCACGTCCAGGCCCGACTCAGGTGTGCCAACGAACATATTAATGACTCAGAAAGAGACTGAGAGAAGGTGCTGTGGTCAGATGAGACTAAAATTGAGCTCTTTGGCCTCAACTCAACTCGACGTGTTTGGAGGAAGAGAAATGCTGAATATGACCCCAAAACCACCATCCCTACTGTCAAGCATGGCGGTGGAAGCCTTATGCTTTGGGGGTGTTTAAGGGGACAGGTCGACTTCACCACATCGATGGGAAGATGAACGGCGCCATGTACCGCAAAATCTTGGGTGACAACCTCCTTGCCTCTGCAAGGACATTGAAAATGGGTCATGGACGGGTCTTCCAGCATGACAACGACCCAAAACATACAGCCAAGGAAACAAAGGAGTGGCTCCATAAGAAGCACATCAAGGTCATGGAATGGCCTAGCCAGTCTCCTGACCTTAATCCTTTTAAAAATCTATGGAGAGAGCTGAAGCTGAGAGTTTCCAAGCGCAAGCCTCAAAACCTTCAGGATTTGGAGATGATCTGCAGAGAGGAGTGGACGAAAATTACTCCTGATGTGTTCAAACCTAGTAAGCAACTACAAGAAACGTCTGACAGCTGTGCTGCCAACAAGGGTTTATATATATATATATATATATATATATATATATATATAATATATATATATATATTTATGAAATTTTAAAACATTTAACTTTGTGTCATGGAAAATGGTTGATGCGATGTATGCATCATTCCAAGGTTGAAGGAAAGAAGCACATGTTTTACATCAGGTCAGAATAGTTTAAAGGTATTAAATCATACAATAATAACCTTTCCAGTCTTACAACCACCTGCAAGTGTGTTTTGAAGCAGGTTTTTGCAGAAACACCTCCTCCTGCATATATATGACTTGTTTCTTCTTACTGGTGTAGATTCTAGATTTTTGGCCAGAAACCTTTGCACAGAGGCTCACATGGACACCAGCCAATGACGATGCAGGCATGTGAGGACTATAAAAACAGCAATCAGTGAAGAGTGCCTGAACTTTTAACTGATTGCACCTGCCAATTTTTCTGTGAAAAGATTTGCACTACACATACATCCACACGCAAATGTTCACTAAATCAAGAGAATGTGGGCTTTAACGCAGATTTGTCAACGCAGCACCTTCCCACGTTTTGTGCAGAGATTTGAACGTGTCTATTTCTGCTTTAGAATGTAACTACTGTGAAAACAGTCAAATATGATCTCTGTCTGTGGATAAGTGGCTGCATTCTTCTGAAACGTGGCAACACAGAGAGACGAGTGTTAATTATTAATTTATATATTTTTAACATTATCCTTTTTGAGCACTACTTCTTCAACTTCCTATCAGGAAGTTGAAGTTGATGGTTTCCTATCAATTACTTTAAGCTGTATATTTCAAGAGTATCACAGTGTTAATGAGAGGAATAATAGCATAACCAGACATGGAGAAAATGTTCCCAGTGCATCGTGAGAGAAGCCTGGAGATATAGCAATGTGACAAAGGGCCAGCCCATGGCAGCATCTTCGGCGCCACCATCTGCAGTGTTGCACCTGAAAGCGTTCATTGAGTGAAAGTTCACGAACTAGTTCGTATTTTGTGCAAACGTGAACTGAACATGCTCTCTTTCCCCTTTACTGTGAACGAGTTCATTTGGGCGACTGTGAACGACGCTCTTTCAAAGTTCATGCACTGTCAAAACCTTGCCAGGTTTCCAGCAAACCCCATTTAAAATAAACACAAACGAGCCTAATAAGTATCTTCAGAAAGCAATCAAATATGGCAACAAGGGCTATCGCTTCTGTCGCGCTAACAATTGCGTCATCAAACGTTTAAAACGAGCATGGAGGAAGATGAAAGCTGCCGTCGCCAAGAGCCGGAGGAGCGACCCGACTCCAAAGATGACACTGTAATCTTTGGAGTTGGGGATTGAAATATTGAAATGAGTGAAAAACACATTTGCACCTTAAGGACCTGTTTTTGTCTTATAATAAAGACCATTTGGCAGCAGGTTTTTCCTCCTGTTTTTAATAAACTGTAGAGAGAAGCTGAAAGGGAAATGACAGTTTTACATGGGCTGTCCCTTCAATGCTAATGTGAACCCTGGTTGGATAAAGATTCTGAATTGGACACATAGTTTTCAACAGATAAAATGGATAAAATAATTGCTGTTTGTGGTGGTGTAATATATGGATAGTGGCAATCATTTTGACAAATAATTGCTCGCAGCAATATTAAAAAAGAATTTTAAAAAAGAACTAGAAATGGTGAACTGAACTTGTCATGGCCTGGGTCGGCCATGACAGCGCTATGTGTGTGTGTCTGTCAAGTTAGCGTCACTCCCTGTCTCTTGTCTGCTCTGTTTCCTGTTTTACTTTAAAGGTCTGTCTTGTCTCTGTTGTTTTTCTGCTTTGCTTCCTTCCCCTCGTTACCTTGATCCCCTGCACCTGCCTCTCGTTTGTTGACCTGTGTATTTAAGTCTTGTCATCTTCCCTGTCTGTGCTGGTCCGTTGTCTTCTGTTTTGTGTCTTGTGTGTCTTGGGTTCTGTTAGTTCTTCTGCCGGTTTTTGGTCTCTTGTTTTTGCCTCCATGTTCCCCTGCCTTCATACCCAGATTACCTTGTGGATTTTTGGTTTTTGTTTTTAAATATGTTTTTGCCTGAACTCCTGCATTTGGGTCCTCCATCCTGCCTCGCACCATGATAGAACTAGTTTGTTTTAATTTCTGTGAACTATGAACTTAACTAGTTCATGTAGAAAGGAACACTGACCATCTGTTCACTTTGATGTCAAGTGTTGCCATACTGAATTGTGGGTGTCGTGGTGGCAGCATAGCCTCGGTCAAAAGTTGGAGAATTTTTTACTTTTCACACTTTTTTCGCCAATCAAATTGAGGCTAGCGCTAGCTGGTGAAATCATACATGGTTTCTGTTTGAAACCTTGGTATTTGAAACTCTTTGACTGTTTCAAAGCACATGGCTTCACTTGTGTAGCGACCAGGAAGAAACTGAAAGCGGGTTCCACAATAGAGGAGCCTGAAAGCTGAAGGCCCTGCCTCCCAGTTTACTTTTGGAAACTTGAAAAACCACAAGGAAGCTGGCAGTCTAAAGACCTGAGCACACAAGACATTTTTTTTTTTTTTTTTTGTTCTGCATGACTGATAGAGGTTACCAGAGTACTACAGAACATGATGTGCATGATGTGTAAGGGGATGGTACTCGCACCCATGTGTGGGCTTTGCAGATTTGTACCTTTCCGATCTTCCCTGCACACTAGTGGCTTCCTCCAGTTATTCCAGGCACAGAGTAGAAGGGATCACCACTCCTGTAGCCGTCAGTGCTGATGTTTTCCTTGTCGAAATGATAGGAACATAGCCTGGAACTTCTCATGAGGTTCAGCATGTCAATATTCTTCCCCATTTTGTCCAATATCAGACCCTTCCAAATCAGTGGAAGTTTGTGTGGCAAGGGACACTATGGAGGGCCCGGACTCCCGGGTGAGAGTCACGTGTGCTTGCCAGTCAGCCAAAGGGATATCCCGTTGGCCAAGTAGCCAGGACACGTGATCAATCGGAGCTATAGTGACAGGACCCCACACTGTCACATTTGCATAGTCACTTTCAAAACCTGAAGTTTACATATGATGCACAGGTAACGACCGGTTTCGACCGGTGCTGTTTCCAGTGGATACCATTTCTGCGGTACTTTGGGTTTCTCCTATTGCTGTCGTAAAAGGTCTTCAGAATATCCGACAGACATCCTGCAGCAAATTCGCATCGTGCTTGATTTGAATTGGTAAACATGTCGATTTCACATCTGAATTATTCACAATGTTTTGGCAAAATTGATTAACTTCGCCTCACTCTGCCAAGATCTTGTGGTTTGTCTGAGATCTTTGAGACAAGGTAGAGCTAGCCCCTTAAAGGCTTTGTATGTGTAAAGACTTTTAAATTCTATCCTGGATTTAACAGAAGTCAATGATGGGAGGCTAAGATTAGAAAAATATGATCTCCCTGTTTAATCCTCCTCAGAACTCCGGCTGCAACATTTTGGATCAGCCACAAGCTGTTCATTGTCATTTCAGGACTTTCTTCTAACAAGGAACTGCAGTAGCTCAACCTTCAAGTGACAAAAGCATCCACGAGTTTCTCTGTATCACTCTCAGGTAGGATGATCCAAGTTTTGACAATATTCAAAGAGTGAAAGAAGGCAGTCCAAAAAACTTATTTTAGGTGAACTAAAAGGTAAAGCAAGGTCAAAAATAACTCCAAGGTTCATCATAGTAGTAATTTGTTGTAATTATTAGACTTTGGAGATGGCCTTTTGAGTATTCAGTATGGGAACCCTCGGGTTTCACTCTGATTAACCATGATTACCCAAAGTTTAACCTTGAAAACAGCCTCCTGGCCTGAATACTGCAATCTTTTTCCTCTATAGAATGGTTTGTAAATATAATTTCACACAGAAAACTGGTGTCCTGTTCACCTTGTCATTGTTTAGAACGCTCAGTTGGGTCTTTATCTCACAATGCAAGATGTTAGATGGTGTAAAAGTGGAAATTAGTTTACTTTGTTTGAACTACAAAATAAAGATTTGACATCTTAATCACTTGTGATGGATGTTTATTTTTTTTCCCAGTCACAAGTGTGGGTGTTTTCCTTTTGAACTAACTAACATCTAAACATCTAGCTACACCGTGAAGCCCGTGGGGAGCTGCAGAAGTGCTCCCCATGGTGCATGTACCCTGGTTGTGAGTCATTAATCTATCCACCAACTGAACAAACTGAACCTGACTCGTAACGTCGCCCTCTGGGAATACTGGCAAAGAGAAAATGACATCAAATCGCTTCATGCCACATGTTCCATGAACTCGACACCGCCGACTACTTTATTAGACACAGCCGTCCTCCAGGACGTTAATCTGGGAGTGGTGCTGTAGTGGTGCTGACTGCCACAGGGCAGCCATCGCTGTGTGTCAACAGCAGCAGCAAATCAGCTGGCCTCTCTTTATCTCTGCAGCGCCTCAGTTGTCAGCTGGATTAGAGTGAATAATTTCATGTAGCACAATTAAATCAGCATAATTATAAATGGTGCTAATGCTGTTACAAATAACTGATAATTACATCTGCATTTGATTTGATGGCTCCCGTTTATTATGACACGCTGTGGTTGGGAAGATTTGACAAAAAATAATACAAATATCATGGTGGTCCAAGACTCTACAGTAACAAATACTGTTAACAGGTCGCTAAACCCATTGACTGTATTGAAAAAAACTGGTCAGACCCAGGTTATCCAATAACGGAGAAAACGAAGGAACAAACAAACCAGGGAACCTGGGTGTCAGTTGGATTGCTTTTACTGTAGCCATGCTAACTGATGTTACGTGAATTCTGGTTGAATATGTCCTCGTTTTGAATGTTGCGACCAAAATTATATTTGAAATGAGCCAAGACTATCAGAGCTCCATTGGGGCTACCACAGCCACTTGTCACTTGCCTGAAGGCAGAGGCTAGCTCTAACGCTGCTTCAGCTGCCAGCTCGGCCCACGGCTGCCGACTCTACTCCCGCCAAGGGTAACTAGCTGGTTGGTGACAGTCACACCTATCTTCAGGCCGATTTTGCCCCCAGCACTACACTGGGGTTGAGTTTCATCAGGCTGCGCCAACCAATGTGGCAGCTGAAAGCTGGTAGCGGCCTCCGGGCAAGCCACCCTCAGCGCCACAGCCAGTTGCTATTGTCTTTTAGCACAATTAAGAGCACAAGAGATGATACCTTTTGAAATAAGTGCTTATGCTCTCGGTTCACAGCACACAAAATAATGCAAATGATGACAGTGCTAAAATGATGACAGCTAGCCAGAAACTTAGCTGTCACTCAAAAAAAGCCACCAGTTATACAAAGATTTATGGATTAATTCAAGATATTTGTCTAGAGTAGTATTCAAGTGACTGAGTCTGCTACCTGTTTGGAAGAACATATGCATAATACAGAATAGCAAAGATATAATATGCATAATTAAATATACTGTATCGTACAATATATATGAATATGACAGGTAATGTGTTTAATATACATTTCAAACAAAATAAATATAACTAAATGTGCTTACACACAAATAAGTAAATATTTGTATGGAAATAAATAAAATATTTAAGATAAAAGGAATAAAATAAGATTCATATTTACCTTTATATATGCGTATTGAAGCTAATTTTACCTGATGAGGTACAAAAAAATTCACCGCTTGTACAGTTGTCATGGATGTGAAATTTTAGCAACGGAAACCAAAACTGTTTTTTTTTTTTTTTTTTTTGTATCGGGCTATAACGTGCTTCTTTCTGCCATAAAGTCAGACGTATTCACATGGGGGTCAGTGGAGATTGACTCGCTTTTGGAGCCAGCCCCTCAGTGGTCATTTAAGGAACTGCACATATTGTCACTTATTTGGTGACGATTAACCCGATCGGATGAGGCTGAACCTCATTCTGGGTGACCTTGTCCTGTTTCGGCCCCGCAGCTGCTCAGCCTGTCATGTTTTTACTTTATTCTTTTTTTTTTTTTTTTTTTCTACGTGTGCCACAGCAGCAGCTGAGGAGCCATTTTGGGGGCCCTGATGCATTCAACAGCTGGTGGTGCCAAGCCCAGGGTGGGCGTTGGTGGTGGTGGGGGGGGTTGTAGGGTCGTCTGTCTACTGAGCCGTGGAAACATGGGACGCATGAGAGCATGTCAGACGGCAGGCATGCAGCCAAATGGCAAAACAACATTTGCGGGAAGAAGAGGAGCAGCTCTCTACTCGTATCGCTCTTCCCAGACCCAGCACCGCATGACCTGAAATCCCATTTAAGCTGCATTTTAAAGCATCCCATCACTCAGACGTCTGCGCACTGCATTCCACGGGAACACTCCATAACTTGCCCATATGCTGCATTTTTTTTTTTTTTTTTTTTTTTTTAGGAATGAAACCCCAGAGCCGGTTCTGGTTCACAGCACCGTTCTGGTCCAGGTACACGTCTGTATGAGGACGCAGAGAGAGACAATGGACCACTTCATACACAACAATGTGAGAAAAACACAAATGGATGGTGTGCCAATTTTACTTAAAATCCCAGGATGTGTTTACATAAAATCGGCCTTCGTGGTGTCAGGTATTGGAAAACTCTGTGGGTTTGAATGTTTACAGACGCTGCTGGACAGACGAGGGGGAGCCGTTTTGCCGGATGACCTTTGTCTTGAAATATCTCAAACCTCTAGATGCACTTCACTGCGGCTCTCTGGCTGTGTAACGGTGATACTCGTGCACGGCCAGATGTTAAAACCACCTTTTGTTCAGTCCTCTCCCGTTCTGATGCCGTCTGGAGTGATGCCGTGTGAACGCGGCATCCGTTTCGTTGAAATGCAGACGATAGTGCTCCGCATGAAGGCGGAGCTGCTCATTGAGTTTTATCTCTCTAAAGTAAATCAGCCTTCACCTCTGAACAGACACACCGAGGTGGGGAGTGGGGGGGGGGGGGGGGGGGGGAGGAATCTTACCCTGTCTAAATGTTTTGCTCAATCACACATGCTGGCGTGTGCGATAGGAGTCCTCTGTCCTTGCAATTGTGTACTCTTTGAGCCCCGTGTGTTTGAATGTGCGTGTTTGCATTTTAAGAAGCGTCTGCAGTGATGACATGACAGCTGAACAAATGAAGAAAGAGATAAACATGGTTGGAGTTTGACACAGCAGACGGATGGTGAGTCGTACCCAGATGGCACACTGAAGGGTCCGGCTTTTTTAGTTTTATATTTTTCTGCATTTCCCTTTTTTGAAATGAGCAAAGTTTATCATGTAAGAAAATGTTAAAGTCAATTTTGAGCAATCAAATTTGATCAAAAACTGGATATCAAGTACGATTATCTGCAAACAGTCCTCCAATCCAACCTGTTTATTCAGTATGCAGCCATCGTTTATGTCCAGTCATGTACAAATGTTAGTAACTCCTCTTTTAATCTCATTACTTATGGAACAAATGAATGCCAAAAAGAAGAATAAGTGGTATGTGGATAATCCAAAGGGCCCCCTGGAGTCATTGGCTTGTAGATTTCACTTGTAGAAACAATAACTTTGAGTAGTAGCTTGTTGTACGACTTCAACAGTGACTGACATGGTTTTTATAGCCATAGTTGTAGGAGCTAAGACTAGAGTAGGATTGTCTTAATCACAGCTTCGTCATGGCTATGCTGCTATAGGCCTACGCTGCAGGGAGACACCAACATGATCCCTCTCCCTTTCCTTCCCTTTCCTCCTCCAGCTCATTCCATAGTTAATTAGGAGCACCTTGTTACTGTAACTGTGCTTCATTTTCTTTCCTGTAGTTTGTTGTGCTACCCCCCCCTTTTTTTTTTCCATTTTCTTTTTGTATGTTTGCAGGCCAGAGTTTCCTGAGTTGCATGCTGTCCATCCCAGCGTTTACCTCCACCTGTGTGTGTAGATGTGTTTGGGGTGCTGGTTGGCGTGGTGACCGGTGATCTAGTCCTCTGACCATCTCACCTCCGTGCTGCTACCTGCATCTGTTTATGTAGTTATTTCATTCAGTCATTTGTGTGCTCTCCTCTCTCTGTCCTGTCTCCCCTCTATTTTTCTTTCTTTACCTGGCTGCCACCCATATGATCCAGGTCCTGCTCAAGGTTTCTTCCTCTTAAAGTGGAGTTTTTCCTGCCACTGTTTGGCTTAAAGGTTTTTTTTCTCCCTCTGCGGGTATTTTTTTTACTTGCCATTATCCTTTATTAGGATTTAATATTATAATTTTTAGTTAATGATATTTGCTCGGGGGTCATGCTCTGGGTCTCTGTAAAGCGCCTAGAGACAATTGACATTGTAACAGACGCTATACAAATAAATTTGAATTGAATTGAATTGTGTGACAAATTCAGGTCCATTCGTCTTAACGACGTTGCTCCAGTTGACTGAGGTTTGTGAGGCCATTTGCTGATGGGCAGCTCTCGAAAGGTGTTTCCGTATCTGTTGAAAAGGTCCTGTTGAAACAGAAATGATGTTTGTTCCAAATGATTCTGGATGAATCTTCATCCGTACTGAGGCTTTTCTTTATCTAAGAGCTGGCAGATGTTGTCTAGTGGATGAAACATGAGAAATGACTCAAAACTACAAAAGTAAAAACATAATTTAATATCTTGAATTGTTCTTTAGTTCCCTACAAAAGATGATTAATTTTTAATATGCCTTTTTCAGCAAAAAAGTTAAAATCTGTAAGCTCACGCTTGATCTGAGGAGCATTAACATCTATAAAACATTATCTGAAACATGCTATGCATTTTTAGTTTTAGGTCAAATATAAAAGTTGTTCTATATACTACAAGTGTTACTTGAGTTTGACCTCTTTAGACTGTTTCCCTCTTTCTGCACCTTGGAAGTAGCTGACGTTGTGCCAGAAACCTTTAGAGTGATGTATTGTGTGGAGCGGCATTCAGGTTAGATCATGGTAGCCGCAACCCACAAATAGGAAAACATCTAAGCCCTAACCATGTATATTTTTCCACCCCGAACCATCCATCTCCTGTACTCACTTCTTCCGATTCAGGGTCACCGGAGGGCTGCTGGGTCCTGTCCCAGCTGTCACCAGGCGAGAGGCAGAGTTCAGGTCGCCAGTCCATCACAGGACGGCACGCTCACTCACTCCTGCGGCCAGTTTAGAATGACCAGTCAACCCCACAGTCGCTTTTTTTTTTTTTTTTTTTTTGGACGGTGGGAGGAAAATGGAGAACTGGAGAAAACCCACTCGATCACGGGAAGAACACGTTAACCTTCTAGCTGTGAAGCAGCACTCACCTCCAGCGACCGTGCTTCCATAACCCTGGTCATGTATTTCTATAACCTAACCCCTCGCACCTCATTAGGTCTCCATCCTCATGGTCATACCTCATCTCGCCACTTCACTTCAATGTCTTAAGTCTACAGGACAATTCCTTCATGCGTGACATGAAGTATCAACAAGTAAATCAAGATGTTCTAATGGTGACTTTTTCACAACAAAGCCTGAACGCTGCATCACCATCTGGACCTACTGGAGCACCACTGTGTTTTCGATCGGACGCTTTGCTCCACGTTGGGATGAAATTTTAGCTTTCACAGATTGTCTCTATTGTATGTATGCTTGACTGACCCCATTTAAAGATCTGTGGTCTTTGTGTTTCTGGAAGGTGATGAGTACAGCAGTGTTGTTACAAAAAGACGGGACGGAAAGCTCTACAAAGAAGAGATGATTCTCCTCTCCAAAAAAAAGTAACCAAGATGCTGTGCCATACAAACAGATTCTCACCGACGATGAAACATGGAAACCTTTCCAGATGGGTCTATTTGGTGGGTTTTATGATATCTAAATGTGAAAGAGGCCATAAAGCTAGCCTTTCTAAGTGTATACATTCACTTCACTGCGCACCTGCGGAGGTCTTGGACCTTCGAGTTTGAGTCTTGCTTGAGTCTTGATCAGTTTGCTTGTAGAGTTTCAGTTGTTTGGGTTCACTGGTGCTCTTTTGCTTTTGGAGTCCCGCTTTCTGTTTTATTTGAAAGTTGTATTTCTTGTGTGACTTCCCTTGTTGGTGGCGTTTTTCACAGCTCAGTCAAAGCACTTGTGTATTTGTGATATGTCAACAGTCGCAGTGGAAAAACCGTTTCGATGTTTTATTTGGAAGTCTGCATCTAGTCAAGTATGGTTGAATCTCTGGATGTGATCTGACAAAGCCCATTTTATTATGATCCATCCAGTGGAGACTTGTGTTCACAGATGGTAAATTATCCCAAAATGCCATTTCGCATCAACAAAGTAATGGCTGAGAAGAAAAGAGTAAAAGAGAAATGTTTAACTTCGTTGTTGTGTAAAGATGTTTTCATGTGAAGATGTAGTTCTTCTGAATCTGTACGTAGTTCTGTTTAAAACATAACACACATATTTACTCATATTTCAAAGCATATGTCCAGTCCATAAGTTCACCGCTGCTCCCGCTGCAGAAACACTGAACTGCACCCTCTCGTCCTCTACGTACGCTCTCCTGAGCCGCCCTCGCCATATTTAACTTGCTGTAGTCGTCCTGCTTTTCATTCCTTCCCTGTTGGTGCATCATCGTTCTGCTCCTCAGTCTAGCCCATCTTTATACCTGTGTGTCTTTGTTGCTCAGCATGTTTTTTTTATTTTATTTCCTACCTTGGCTTGCATCTTTTGTTCTCTTTTTTTTGTCATGAAAATAAGTTTGTTCATTATTCCACAAAGCTCAAAAGCAGCAAAAGGCTAAAGGCTGCTATAGCCTCCATACATGGGGCGCCTCATACTAGTCTGGTTGTTGCTTTGCCACATGCTTTTCTTTTTTCCTTTGAATTTTCATCTTTCAGCTGCTTTAATATATGGCATAAATAGACATTACTAATTATTCAATTCTGTTACGGGTACCTTTCAAAATACACATCAGACAAATTCTTTTTTCCAACCCTAATGACAAATTCAAGAGCAGCGTTACGGTGATTCGCCGTGATTACCCTGCATTTCCAAGGGGATACACAGGCACTGCTGCCATATCCTTATTTGACACGCTATACACCTCCTCTGGTGCACCCAGGGCGCGCCAATGAATATTTCAGCAAGTCAAAATGGGTAGAGGATTACTCCTGAGTCAGATGTGCTGGCAGAGACCGCAGCTCTACAGGTGATGCGCTGGTGCCAAGCGCCCTCAGAGCGCAGGGATAATGTATCAAGACATTGTGGGTTCGGGTCACTCCTGTTGTTCCGTGTTGGTGATTTACCCGCAGAGGGACTGCAGAGGAATAAGGACTAGCTACCACAGTCATCTTTAATTCTGACTGACGGATACGGCAGCAGGCATTTGAATCTGTACACTGGTTGATCTTAGTGTGAAATATGCATGTATTTATGTTTCCTCATTTGACGCATTATCACAGCAGTTCATCAGCTCACATCAGCACAGGGACTTGCTAACCCCCGGGGCTTGATTTCAGCTGCTAATATGTCATCCAGACAGTGTTTGGCAGTATTTCTACCATGGCTCATCAAAAGAAAAGTCTCCTCTTATAATTGTTGTGTTGCAGCAGAGAGCTCTCTTTTCACCCTTATAAAGTGAAGCAGAGGAATTGCCTTTAACCAGCCACTGTATAAATACTTTGAAGTAAACCGCGAATGAAAGAACTCACTTCTTCCTCCAGCAGCATTTAATGAAAGAGAATACGGAAAGAGGACACTGAGCTTTCATATAAACCCCTGAAGTCTAACCAAGCTTGGCAAGTGATAACATTGGACTTGGTAAACTGTGTAGCCAGGATCTTTATAAGGATGTGCAAAGCACAGCAGCCATTATTTGGACATGAGAGGCACATTATCCTTGGCTCCGGGCCCTGAATTTGCGAGAGGCACTTTGACTGCAGCTACAAAGAGGCTATGAGACCCTTTCTGGGTTTTACTCATCCCTTTTATGCTCATTCATGACAATGCATCTTATCGTTGAGTATCCATCTCCTTTCATGTCTCTCCTCGGGGGATTAAAGCAGCATCATAAGTGATATGTCATGACTCAAGTGTGCTTCGTCCAATTTATTTTCCATAAGAATAAGTCTGTCAGGCTCCAAAGTAATAACCGGAGCTGCCGGTAAAGACATTTTGCAAAGTAAATAAGGCGTCCTTCCTGTCACCACAAATGTGCGCCTACGACTGCCGTCGCCATGGTGCCGCCAGTCAGCATCTCTGTCATCGCTGTCACCGAGGCAGCGTGGGTTGCTGTTGATCTTTTTCTGTTGGTGTGACAATTGGTCAACTGGTCAGAGTGGAAAGAGGAAAACAGTGTGGTAAACAGGTTTGTCTGCAACAGTGAAGCCAAAGAACCAGAGCAAAGCTGGAAAAGAGTTTGCAGAAGCCCTTTAAGACCAAACCCTGGCTGGTCTAAAAATCCTTATTTTTACCTGTAATGCAACAACAAGTCTTTTTTGGTTTTTCTGTAGGAACTCAATCAGTGCGTTTACATGGGAAGTTTAATTCAGACTTAAAATTAAATCCGATTTAAAATGATTAAAAATTACCATGTAAACACCTAATTCCGAATGAAAATGTCCATTCCGAAGTAAGTGGCTGGTTTATTCTGATTTTAAATCCGAATAAAATAATTCCGTGGTCATGTAAACACTCATTCCGCATTAAATTAATTCCAGTCTTTCTGCGCATGCTCAATCCCTTGCCCGTCTGTCGCGATGACGCTTATATTCCACTCTGGGCTTGTTTTTGAAATAAAGTTTCAAGATGGCAGCACGCAGTAAACGGTGGTCAAGAGCAGAGACGATTTTTTTTAATAAATAGCTTGCTGTTGCTAATCGAGTAAGTTTGTTTTCTTCCCAACCCCCAGACCTTAAGCGGAATTGGATAAAGCCGATCAAACGTGTTTTCCATGTAAACCTCAATTCGGAATTACTATTTCCATGTAAACTCAAAGGAAAATAGTTTAATTCTGAATTATTTAATTCAGAATAACTAAATCCAAATTTAAAAACATCATGTAACCATGGCCAGTGTTACGTCTGGGGGAAACCATTAGTGGAGAGAGGTGCATGTCTGAAAAAGCCTCAGAAGAACGCAAGTTCTGCTTAAGGATAATGACAGAGAGACGAGTCGTGGCAGGAAATGGGTTCAGTTTTTGGTGTTGACAGTGAGTTTGCCTTTATTAATATTATATTTCCTTAAAAGACTTGATTACTGCGTGGTGTTGGGACTCTCACTCTCACAAATACGACTTAACAGGCAGCACTTGGAAGTGCTCTGCTTCTGAAACTGTCAGGGTGGGACGACCGGGTAAAGGGAACAGAAAACGCAGCGCCTTCGCTTTGTGGGACCCAGTCGGCATTTTCAGACACTACATTTCCGAGCATCAACAAGAAAAACAACGGACAAACAGTCTCTCCTAACTTCCGTGTAACATTCAAATTACAGGGTTAAACTACTGGACACAGCTGAGGGAAATTTGCCACAGATATTAAGGTTTCACAGAGGACAGACTGGAAATGATCCCTGCACAGGCCGTTCTTTGATTAATGACCAAAAACCTGCACGTCAGCATCAGCTGTGCTTTGCATTAAGTCTAATTAATTTTAGGATCCTAACTTGCTTACTTTTATTACATTTTAACATCAGCACGGATGCATTTGAGCTCCTCAAAGGACGGCGATGCAAAAGAGCACCTCGCAGGGCTGTAGCGGGAAAATGAAAAATGACTTGTTTAATGATGAAAGAGCCTCGAACTAATTCTATTCATCTGATGATGTGACAAGAAATTACAGGACAGGAGTCTCCTTGTGTACCACCGAGTGTGGTCCGTCTGTGTGCCGTAGGGACGTGAGGCACATTTTTCATTTCTCCACCTTTTTATTTGCTCTGTTGCTCTCTCTGGAGGGGGGGGGGGGGACGGACCAGAGCCCGTCGCACATCTGGGCTTCTCCGCGAGCCAAGCCGTGCGTGCCTGCGCTTGGACGGGGTACCTGCCGAGAATCGTGACTGTTTTCATTCCCGTGCCCTCGGTGAGTTTACGTTGTAGCCGTGCCATATTCCCTGCCCAGGAAATGAGTTTTATTAATAGGTACAGGAGCGTGTCAGGCCTCGGTGACATATGGTCCACGTGAGCCGATGTGAAGGCGCATTGTCGGCAACTTTTCACAAATAAAGCCGGGGAGAGAAAGACGGAAAGAAAAACATTCTCCGGGGGCCTCCGTGGAACCGCGGCGGGTGTGTGTGTGTGTGTTGGGGGGGGGGGCTGGTCACAGTTGGGAGCGGACTGTGTCAGCCGAGCCTCTGTGTTCCAGGTGTTGCCTTTTAATTGGCAATTCCATGAGCAATAAAGCATTTTCACTTACGTTCGCTTGTAAAATGCTTTCATTCCATCTCCAAATGATGTAATTACCCGGCCGTCCCAGGCGGGCGGGCGGCTGGAGCGGGGAGGGGTGATGGTGGGGGGGGGTGGTTTGCGGCTCTCCGTGCTCCTCGCCTTCTTTAAGCCCGGCGAAGGATTTCTGGGAGAATGTTTTCATTTAGGAATCCAAACAGCGTAAAGCGAGGGAGTCGTTTGCACAGTAAACACGCGCTTTAATTTCATTCCTAGGTCGCCCCGCTCCCCGTGCGTCCAATATTGTTGAAAGAGAAAAGAAAATAAATAAGAAAAGAAAAAAAAAATTCAGGTTTAAAGGTCCGTTTGATGTATGACGACACTTTGCTCTTTGTTCCTGGACGCAGATGGCAACTGATTTCTGTTTGTCCGACATTAATCTTTTACTGCTTCCCATAAAGCTGCAGGAGCGCCTTTTTGTTTTTTATCACAGTTTGAGATTGAATTCTTGAGTCACTTCTGATGGGTTCACAGCGTCACCGGCCAAATTCCCTTCAGATGTAAATGGGTTTTGAGCCTCCGCTGCCTCCTCGCCCCGTCCACGAGTGATTTCTTTCAGGGAAAGTGGCGCGGCCTCCGATTACAAATATGCTAATGAAGTCAGCTAACCCACGCACTGATGCTATCGTATGAAATTTTACGGAAAGGGGGAGATTTAGGACCGAAAAGGAAAAAAAAGAAGTGTTCCTGTTTAGCCGGCGTGGCACTCCCCGTGAGACGCGGGGAGGTCGAAGCCAAGTGTGTGTCCACCAGACATGTAACACTAACCTGAAGTCGTTTGACTAAAACCGATCTCGTGAGCCCCCCCTGAGGATTTTGAACCCTCAAGAACAAGTTCAGCCTGTCAGCTCGTGGCACAGAACACGCTCTGAAACACAAACTCCCATTTGATCAGCGCCGCCGAAATTCCTCCGGAGCCGCGCGACCGCGCAGCTCGGCGCGGACGTGAAAACACACAGAGGAGAGTCAAAGTGAAAACACTCCTTTCACAGAAGGCCTACCTGGCAGCGAGTTTTGCATATCAGACCTCCCTTGTGCCTGTCAGTAGTCCAACGGCGGCGACGCTGCCAAAAAGCACAAAAACAAGCTGCTGCTATCACTGCCGTTCCCATGGGAACAGGCCCGCAGAGGGTGTGCCCGCTCCGCAACACATCTGCACAAACAGTATGCGAGCCTCACTCCCCGGCATTTTACACAAACCAGCGAGGTATGGAGGGAATGGAGGGCTGCACAGCCTCCCCCCCCCCCCCCCCTCCTCAGAGCGGGGCCTCTCGCAGAAACCCTGCTATCAGCGCCGGCGATTAGCTGGATCCGCTTGTGAGAAGTGCCACAAGGGGAAAACGGATCAAGACACCTGAGATGTTGGGCCCTGCAGCGCTCACTTCCTCTCCTTAATAAAGACCACACATTCCCGGTGGCTGGGGCGGCAGGGGTTGGGTGAGGCTGCGGGTGACGGGGTGAAGGAAGGGTTGAGGCACGGGGAAAATAAACGCCAGGCCACTTCAGGGAGCCCTTTTTTTTTTTTTTTTTTTTTTTTTGGTGCTAGAAAGACAGTTTGTCGACACCAACTTTAAAAGTGTCACTTTGGTCCCTGATTCCTGTTTTTTTTTCTCCTCTTCGCTCATGTTTTGGAGTTAGCCATCAGTGGGAATTAGCAGCTCTGCTCACACCTCTGCTGCTTCACCGCAGGTGGCACAAACACCATGTAATTAGCACAGACTGAACCTGCATGGCTTCATGGAGGCGAATGCAAATGCGCAGCAGAACAGGTGTCAGTAATTGTTAACAGTTTTGCACTCGCAGGTACCCCGGTGCACCGAGAGAGGACATGACCTAGGAATTTCTCATCCTGAACCCCGTCTGAGATGCCGTTTGTGTTTTATAAATAAAAATACAATCAAAGGGTATGTGTTCACATGAAAATTAGAGGCTTAAACATTCGAGATGTATTTCAAACCGGACGTTTTTAACTTTCATACAACTCCTTGTTTTTAGCATGATATGTAATCATCCATGCATCTGTTATTTACACCCACACATTTCTATTCAGGCCTTTCCAAATGGCCAAATGGCAGGGCTGTGTCGTGGACAGGCAGTACGTGATTAAAATCCTTTCAACTTTTTGGAACGAGCTCAGCAGATGCCTCTCTAATGTCTCTCTTATGACGCTATTTAAGATTAGTGTTGGGATTTCCTTTTGGCTCAGTCGCTCTCATCTTCTCGTGCATCATTACTTCCTTGGGTCTCTTATGCCTTGTTTGTATGTGACTGGCAATACGTGGAGACCTGCAGGAAATCAAAAACTACACCTGCGTTTTATTGTAATTTACAGACGTGAAGCCCTGGATGTGTCGTCAAAGCCGTGTGTTTTGTTCGATGATTACCGATTTTGTGATATATATCGATATTTCATTTAGATATTTTTATTTTATTTCGATTTTTCAGCCGCGGGTGTCGATATTCTAAGCTTCTTTCAAAACCCCTGTGTCCCACCTTTAAAAGCTTGCAAGCAAGAATTTGCACTCTTTGAAATAAATGAAACTATTTTTCTCAACAAATCTTTTATTCATTTTGTCCAACATTTACAAGCTGCCCGTCAGCCATATAATGTGCAATTGATGCTTTCTGTTCAATTAATTCAAACAAAGTCATTGGAACACTCACAAGATGTCACCAAAATCACTTCATCCCTTTAAAATCTTTCGGGAAATGATGTAAATATGTTGTAAGATGAATATCGATATATATTGTATCGTGAACCAAATATTGTTGTCGTATCGCGAGATTAGTGTATCACTACAGCCCTAGTTGAATCAACATGTGAGTCCACAGTTTGTGCACCATTGTGGAAAAATATTGAAACTGGAAGGATTTGATCATACACTGTACATCCGATGAAACCTTGAAACGACGCATGTGCTTGAATTGCGATGGTAAAAGTCAACAGAAGGGTAACTGGAGAAAAGGTTTTCTGCTGTCAGACTAGCATTTGAGCTTGGTGAAAGTTGTTGCTACCCATGTCACCATCGTCACCGTCGCAGCAGTTCTGCTGCTCTAGGACAGTTGCTTTTTATCAATACACATGAAACTTAATGCTAACAGATTTCTTCGGCAGCTTCCATAATCACGAGGCAGAAAAAGTGGTTTCCTGCTGAGGAAACCTTGTATAAGCCCGGGCTTCACACCGGATCATTTTTGCAGTCTTATAAGATTAATGCAGGCACGCTGCACGATGTGAAATCAACAAATAATTAATTACGCTGCTTTGCACGTACATTATTTCAGACTGTGAACGCAGCGTCCTCGCCGGTCTCCCACCTCAGGTTGCTACTAATGCACCGGTTAGCCAAAAATTAGCGCTTTCTGAGGTGGTTGTTGAAAATATGATGTTGAAAAGGAAAGTGTCTTTCCTCTTTATTTGAGTTCCACGTTTTTCTTCCCTGTTTTTTATTGTCTTCGGCGCTGTTGATGGTTGGCTGCTGTACTGCGTGGACGCACTGATGTTTACGTCATTTAACGGTGCCTTCCCATTGGTTGGTGATCTGGCAGATGTAGAGGCCTGTCTTTGATTTCTTTCTTTCATCTTTGTTTCTGTCTCACTGTGAGATGCTCGACCACCGTTTTTTTTTTTTTTTTTTTTAGCTACAATGGACGATTCATACCCACTGCTGCTCATCTTTTGTCTAAGAAGAGTGAAATTGTCCAGTATTAACCCAGACTATGGGAGATGAGCTGTGCTACCAACGAGACCAAGTTAGGAGGCAAGGGAGAAAAAAGAAAAAAACAAACAAACACACAACTATTGTGTTTATGTTTGCTATACACTGAACTCTGAAGACGCTTTTCTTCGTGCTGCGAGGTGTCATGTTTCAGAAACGTAGGAACCAGCAGAGCTGAGACGCTGGAACACGTAGTCCAGATACAGTTCACTATTTTAGCTTGGATGGCTCCACACAGTTGTCATGGAAGTGTGTTTACGGTGTAAAGTTGGGTATTTTAACATGAGGGTCAATGGAAATTTGACCCTGCTTGTGAGCCTGCACCTGGTGGTCGGCTGAGGAATTGCAGTTTTTGTAAGTTCCTGAATTGCTTCAACCTGGAAGTGGGGATGCTGGTGTTTGTGTTTTTACACCAGTTGCCAGCGTTGCATCTCGACAGTCGTCTGAGTCTCAGCTGAGAAACTGTTCTGTCTGCTTAGACCGGCAAAGGAAATGCTTCCACGTGCGCTGGTCGTACCTGATCTTTGCCACATGGGTGGAAACTAAATGGAATCGGGTCACTTAAACCTCGCAGCGTGAACACATCCTTACTTCTGTCATGATGCCCAGTGCAGCTCAGTAAAGCAGCTTCAGAGTTTCTGTGTGACATCGGACCTTGACAGATACTTGGCTGGTTTTTTCACATAAATATGACAGGAGACTGTGAGAGCCAGACAACCTTGCCTAAAAGTTATCTAATATTCCTTCAGATGAAATTGAAACTGAAATTTCAATATGAAAAATAACTCCTCATGGTGTTGCTTTAAAAATAAAAATAAAATCAAAGATTCACCACAACTGAAGCTTCTGGATTATAAAAAATTAATTGTATTTTAATTCCATTATAATTGGATTGAGCATTTCACTGAACTTGTATTTGACTTGTTTACTTTCTCTGGAAAGTGCTTTTAGACAACTTTCCTGGAGAATCGGCACTGAAATAAATCTAATTCATTGGAAAATGGAAAATGTGATTTGTGTGTGTGTGTGTGTGTGTGTATGTGTGTATGTATGTATGTATGTATGTATGCATATATATATATATATATATATATATATATATATATATATATATATATATAGTGAAAAAATAATTTGTCATTTGAGTCAAATACCACTTTGTTTTTTGCTTTTTTTCCTGGGAAAGAAAATAAAAAAGGTTGTGCAGAATAACAAACTGTCAATCATGTGCTTTAGCTTTAGCTTCACTATTCTTAAATCCAGCAGTAAATACTCCAGAAATCCCAGAACGTTAACTCATCTCCTTCTGTAAAAAAACTTTTTTTTTTCAGTCTATGCATTATCGTGACTGACTGTTGACATTGTTATGCTCCTTTTCTGTGAGTTAATGTAAAGCTGTTTTCTGTCGAAGCTCAAAATATTCTGAGCTTCAGTCATTTTTGAGCTACTTCCATACTTATAAACTATGATTGGAAGATTGGAAGATCATTCAATAGCTGTTATGGACCCTATTTGGAGTTAAATAAATTAATTCAGGCATTTTCAGTACCATATTTTTGATCACTCAGATGAGTGTGGGGAGAATTTTCTCTTTAATTTTGGACATTGTAATATATTTATTTTTTTTTTTTTTTTTTTTTTTATTAGTCAGTCTTCTGTAGATTTGCTGGTGTGTTTTAGGAAAATTACCTTTCCAGTTTGTGTCAACTTTTAGCTTTAACTGACCACTGTGTTTCAGCTGGTGACCTTCATCTCTCCTGGCTAGCCACCTTCAGTTCTGACCAGAGCCTGAGATAGCGGCTGATGTCTTTCCTCTGCGGCATTGTGTTAACACACACCTGAACGCACCAGACCAGCAAACGGCAAGAACATCTGCTTGTACGGAGAAGCTCACAGCTGCTGCTGATCATCAGTTAATCAAGTGTATTTGATGATCAGCACCCGACTGCTGCGTAGCCTCTTAACTCCCACAGAAGCAGTAACTGATTCTGCAGCGCTGCTTCTGCATTCTGGATGAGTTTTGCTTTAATAAATAACGCCACAGAGCAATATGTCATCTGATGTTGTTCGTCTCAAGTTGCATTTAGCCCATTTTAAGACCTGCTAAGAACAAGATTTTTTTTTTTTTTTTTTGCACTTCATATCTTTTTCCTTGTGACTGTAAAGCTGCACTGTGAAAGCGCTCTGAGTGTCTGTTTGGAAAGTGGAGCATGAATATGAATGGATTACATTGTCATTCCGCTTTCACATGACAAGCAGTCATCCCACAGGAGCTGTTTAGTTCAGCTCTGCCTGAGCAACGATGGAGGGCAGCTTTGCAGTGCAGAAAGTCATCCTCATGCACCTAGAAGTGCTGACTGGCTGCTCACTGACAGCCAGTGTTGTACCTGAACGCGTCCATTGAACGAAAGTTCACGAACTTGTTCATATTTTTCGCGAACGTGAACTGAGTGCGTTCACTCTCCCCTTCACGAGCGTGGGGCGTGAACGAGTTCATTTGGGCAGTTGTGAACGACGCTCTTTCAAAGTTCACGCACGGTCAAAACCGTGCCAGGTTTCCAGCGAACCCCATTTAAAATACACCACAAACGAGCCTGATATGTATCTGAGGAAAACAATCAAACATGGCAACACGGGCTGACGCTTCTGTCACGCTAATAATTGCGTCATCAAACGTTTAAAACAAGCAGGAAGGAAGATGAAAGCTGCAGTTACCCAGAGCCGGGGGCGCACCCCGACTCCCAGGGGGGATTGAGTTATTGAAATGGGGGAATAAACATTTGTACCTTAAGGACCTGTTTTTGTCTTATAATAAAGACCATTTGGCAGCAAGTTTTTCCTCATATTCTTAATATATTGTAGAGCAGTGATTTCCAAAGTGTGGGCCGCGGCCCCCTGGTGGGCCGTCGTGGGATGGCAGGTGGGCCGTGGGAGGTCATTAAAATTAAATAAATGTGTTTTAAATCCTCTATCTTTTTTAAATATGTTTTTAATTACTGTAAAATATTCATGACATGATTAAAAAAACATTAAGAAGTAATAAAAAAACAAACCAGTTAATTGTTGTTCTACTGTCATCTTAAATTAATATGACAAGTGTCACCTTATTTGTTGACCCCTCACATTAATATCGGATCATGGTTCCTTGTCCTGTATGTTGATCACAGTTGTGATTAAAGGTTTCGGTGGGCTGCGGAGATTTTTCACATTTCAAATTGGGTCTTGGTATTCTGAAGTTTGGGAATGGCTGCTGTAGAGAGAAGCTGAAACAGAAATGACAGTTTTACATGGGCTGTCCCTTCAATGCTAATGTGAACCCTGGTTGGTTAAGGATTCCGAATTGGACCAATAGTTTTTGACAGTTAAAATGGATAAAAAAATTGCTGTTTGTGGTGGTGTAGTATATGGACAGCGACAATCATTTTAATAAATAATTGCTCGCAGCAACATTAAAAAAGAATTTTTAAAAAATGAACTTGTTCATTTTAATTTCTGTTAATTATGAACTGAACTAGTTCATTTTAATTTCTATGAACTACGAACTTAACCAATTTCGTGTAGAAAGTGAACTTGCCCAACACTGCTCACAGCCCACACATAGTGGAGCTCACCATTGATATGAGTTACATTAGTACCAAAATGTTGGGCTCCTTGATGGAAACAGCAATGCGACTCCAAGTACAGTGATCCCTTGCCAATTCACGCTTTAAATTCCGCGGTTTTAGTTTTTCGCTGACTTTTCAGAAATATTTAATATAATAAAAAAATCAAGAAAAAATCGCGGAAACATCACAGGATGTTGTGCACATTCTCACAGCAAAGAAATGCTGTGAGCCAGCCTGGCCCCTTTAAGAAGGTGGCCTTATGGGTAATGGTGTGGCCTTATGGGTAATGTAGTGTGTGTGTCGGAGGACGGCAGAACAAAAACGGGGTTAGATGAATAGTGAAGTGAGCATCAACAGCAGCCCAGTGTGTATAGATTTACATTCCCTGTTAAACGACAGGAGCCCAACAATACAACCTGTGTGATGTTACAAGTTCCTGCAGTGCCAGAATAAAGTGCCTGTTCCATGCAGGGAAAACCGGACTGTTTCTTTAGTTGTTGTTAGCGTGTTAGCCGCTACTTACGAGCCAAAAAATAGCACAATACCAGCGGTTTCTTTGCTACGGTTCAGAGACCAGAGGCTGTAAAGGTAACAGAAAGACCACAGTTGAGCATTTGTCTTGTTTTGCTGCAGTGCCTTGCTACTTTTTTGCGGTTTTTAAACATATTTTAAACACATTATTTAGGCTGGGGGGGGGGCTCAGGCTCCTGTTCGCGGATTTTGATTTTCGCAGGAGGGCGTCGGTCCCCATTAACCGTGAAAAATAAGGGATCACTGTACTGCACAGAGGTGAAATTACTGTCAAAGATGCATCTGTTTTGCTGCCATGTCTGTCCACAGTAGAACATGGTTTGATTCCTTCTGTATGACTCTCTGTACTCTTTTCTTCTCAGAATAGTAAAACTTTGAGTATGCACGAGCACCTCAGTCAACCCCACTTAAAAAAAAAAAAAAAAAAAAAAACACATCCGTATTTTTTTGCTCAGCCAACAGCAGAACATTTGATAGTCTTTCCTGGAAGCAGGGACATTTAAGATTTAGCAGAGGCGGCGTGGCAACACTATCCTCACCCTCACCCTGGAAGAAAGTACTTAGTTTGACGACCAACGGCTATCCATTTCCAACAAAGAAACCAGATAAACTTCTTATTAGGCAATCAAACTGAAGAGAGGCTGGAAGAATGTCAGTGGTACGAGGCTTCAAGTTGTAACAGTTATTATTTTACACCTCCATTAAAACGCTATCAGCGTGTGTTTTCATGAAACGGTGCCTGCAGTTTGACCAATCATCCTGTCTGGAATATAAATGAGGTAGCAGAGTGTGCGCCTTGATTATCTGTCACTCGTCACTTATCACAACAGAAATCAGACGTTTCAGTTCATGTTAGTTCACTTCTAAAATGAACTAACATGGTTCATTTTAGATGGTTCATGGTAGATTTAAAGTCGTACCGTCGATACTAGGAGGTTTTTTTTTTTTTTAAAAAACGTAAAACAATAGGCAATTTTGGGCGAACTTAAGTTTTTTTTTTTTCTTCTTCTCCTTCTTAGTTCAGTGTTAGGAAAAGCATCTTTTAGTTTCCAGTTAAGAGAAGGGATTTTAGGAGCATTTTACTGAGTCCTTGGATTCAATGAATGGTAACTAGTTAGCTGTTTCACTGTAAACGGTGGTGAGGTGAAGAAAAAAAAATTAATGTCCGGATGAATGACTACATGAAAAAAAAAGTAGATTTTTATATATATATATATATATATATATATTATATATATATATATATATATATATATATATATACCTCAGTTATATGAGTGTAACTAAGGTTAAAAACTGAGGTGTAACTGAAGTTAAAAAAAAATAACATTTAAATCAAGAACAAACTCCAGTTATCTCTGATATTAAGCTTTGTTGGATTCCTCTATGAATCGGATTAAATTTTCTTCAAATTGTGAGAAATCTTCATTTCTCAAAGTCCCCTGATGGTATTTTTACTCTACTGATCAGTTTTTTATTGATCCCATCAGGCTCGTTGTCTTTCTCTTTTACTTTTAAGGATAGCAAACTGATGTTTTATTATCGATGTAAATCAATCAATCTTTCAATAAATAGGAAAGTAGCATTAGTGAAAATTAACTGCAGTAATAAGTTAGTAAAAATATATATATAAACAATATCGTAAATAGAGAATTATTATTATGAAAAAAAAGGAATTTATTTCATAAAAAAAACAAATTATGCTAAAAGCAAGAAAAATGAGTTGGAACAGAAAAAAGGGAATATTTTAGCGTGATTGCATGTCTGGATAAAGTTGAATCTCTATGGTTTCAAAGGAACAGTGTTGCGATCACAGCTATGGACTGACGCAGGAAATATAGATTAAAAAAATAAGATTGGCTCAGTACACTAAGAATTTATCCTTTTTCTTCTCCATTGCTCAGAATTTCTTAGAGTCAAAAGAGCTGAAACCTTTTCCTTATTCAGCCCTCAAAGAAAACTGACCCGATGCCGGAGCCAAACCTGCTCACATGAGAGTCAATACTCAGCATGCATCTGCGAAGGCTGAAATAAGTTTTAAACATGTCTGCAGAAAGATTTCAACTTAAGAAGTTTAAAATATTGTTGAAAGTCACTGGGGAAGAGCTGCATCAGTTTGATCTGTCAAAGCGAAGCTGTGAGCTTGAGTTTCTCATCGAGCTCCTGGGGAGGGATCCTGGAACGTCCGTAAATCTTATTGGCGTAATTGCGCGCGTATGGAGCTGGAGGTCATTATTCGGAGTTCACCGGGTTTTCCTTCATATATAAAGGAATCAGGAGCAGGGAGCGAGTTCACAGGTGTGTCCTGTGTTGGTTTCCACACAGTTTTGGGATGCTGGTGTTTGTCGTGGTGTCTTTTTGAGCGCTGTTGAACATCTCTACGCTCTGCGTGCTGCTCGTGTGATGTTGGCAAGACGCTTTAATTATTCATTCTGTTTTGAAGACCTCACATCTCAATTCTGGGAAAACGGTGTAAACAGCAGCTCAAAAAGGAAAGTATATTAAAAAAAAAAAAGATCTCTCTCATGGGAAATTACCCTTCTTTCTCATGGAGCAATAAATCTGCCACTTAAGAGTGTTCCAGCGTGTAAATGTATTCAGTGTCTTCAAGTCCATCGCCTCCAGAGCTGTCAAACGCAGTCTGGCCCCACAACATCCGCAACCCGTGACCCCTGTAACTTCTGTTTTGTTCTCGGCACTCCAGGCCCCTCAGATATCCCGCCGCCGCTACTCCCTCCAGATGACAGATACCCCTGTCATCCAAGTTCCTCCAAACTACCCCGGTAGCCTTTGACCTCGCCGGCACCTCCGCCTCTGTGAGCGGCTGCCCTCGCATTCCAGCCGAGCCGCTGAAACCTGAGCCCGCGGTGAGCTCATCGCCCGGGCCGCGGAATCAAGAGTTAAATGATACTAAAAAACAAAAAAAAAAGAGAGAAAGTGGAGAGGCGGCGGTGGGAGTGGGACAGGTCTGGAAGTGGTTCGGTGCGTCTGCTCGACGGGGCTCCTCGAGGGGTTTATGTTACGCCAGAGAGGGGAAGAGAGTCGGAGGAAGAAACTGCTGCCTTCTTTGAATTCTCCCTGCTTTTTCTCGAGCGACCGCCGCCTGCAGCTCGCCGCCCTCCATCCGCGCTTTCAAGTTAACGAGCCCCGTCGGTCCGGTCCTCGTGTCTGGGAGCCGGGCTGGGATTTGAGCTTAATGCCGCGAGGTCGCCGCTCTCCGTTCCTCTCCCTGACCCTGCCGTGACCACCGACTGTCTAAAGATGGTGAGTGTCTCTCTCTTTAAACTGCCAAGCGTGAGCGTGCGTCCGTGGTTTTGTTTTTGGGGAATGTATTCTGCTTCAAAACCGCAAGCACATCTCGTAAAAAAACTTCTCAGAAAGTCTGTATCCCCAATGTCACATCTCAGAATCATTATGATTCATGTCTCACATTGTGATGAGTACCATTAAGATAAGTAATCACTGCAAACATAATTACACCAATCAGTGTCTCTCTCATGCCGACTTTGGAGGATGACTGCATGTAAAAAAAAAAAAAGGGCTTTTTAGCCAAGAGCTTCTTGAGTTGAAAGATGAACGTTTGAAAGTTTTAAGAGTGCCATTAGATGAACCTTTCATGCATGCATTATTCATGACTGCCATGTTTCTTTCTAGTTCACTGCTTGTTGTTCACGGTGTCTTTCCCTGACCTTGCGCATATGCAGTCGACCTCTGGGGTGACAAAACCCTCGGAAGCTGAGTTTTAAACAGGGTTTTAATGGGTTGTCTACAATACACAATAAATAAAAGGTTGGCTGCACATTATTATCATAATTTTTAAAAAGCATGATAAAAGAGAGCCCTTGCACCTCTCTCTGGGGTTGTTGATTTTTTTATTCAAATTAGTCTAAGGGCCAGTTTAGATGCTGAATTCTACCATTGGCAATCCTCTTCTGAGCAGAAATCCATTGAAAATAAGTAACTGTGAGCATTTCAGTTATACCTTTTTAAACATCTTAGGTAAAACAGGAATATATATCTCTAATCTCTAGCTTTTTTTGCAGAGGTGTCATTATCTAAATAGGTGTGAAGCCCTCCACTTCCTCTTGCGGGTAAACGCACCAAGCTTCGTGGAAAATAATGACATCTCTATGATCAAAAGCTTTATTGCCAGTAAAAGTTGCCCTGAATGAACTCAATTTACGAGGCTGTTTATTTGCGGGTTTCACTTAACACACCTCCTGGACGCCAAATCCTACACCGTGACTGCCAGTGGAGGTGATTAATGAGTAAACATTGCAATGTAAAGAGCCCAACGACGCACAGCACTCCGGCATAGACATATAACCTGCAGTATTTAATTATCTGAGTATATTCAGTTGTACAAAAACAGCCAGGATATTTGCTATGCCTTTCTTTTCCCTTTGTAGACTTCAGTTTCAGAGTGATCCACGACAGCTATCATTATAGACAGCGGACAAGTCAAGCATTAAACATTTAGTGTGTATAAGGAAATACAAAGTTCTGTCAAACTCACCTCTTCAGATGAGATGAGGTCACTCTTACTGACCCCCTCATCCTGAACTGTACAGGCGAAGTTTTTCACCGTTATGTCATTTTTATCACTTTTTTACTTCTAAAATATGGAAGGAAAAAAAGATTTTTCTTTATTTCTTTCAAGTAACCATTGCTATATCATTTTGACTGTTTAACACAATGTTTTGAGCGTTTTAACAGCAAATCCATTATGTTTAAACAAATCAGCTGGACAGACACTCAAAGCAACAATGTAAACAGGTTGTACATTTAAGGTTGACGTTGTCAATTTAATTCAAATTTAATTTGTCAAAGCTCACTTTTTTTTTAAACATTAAAATCTGAAATTTTGAGGAAATATTTATCCTCTTTTAGAAAATGATTTGATTAATTGCTTTGACTTAGTTCAATTTTTTTAAACGGGTACTTTAGAGGTGTTTATCCTGTCTTAGGTAGTAATTTCAGCATTATCCATTGTCTTACTTAAAGCAACATCATCTTGCTTAAAGCTAGTGATCTGAAGCAGAATTTTTGGCTAATTATTTTTAAAGAGGTCAGCCAGTACTTGTGGTTAAACAGCATTCTCACTTCTTGCTCAACTTGTTAAGGAGTGTTTATTCTTCCTGAGCTTATTTCAGCAGTTATAAATTACTTTACTTTAAGGGAGCGATTTGAATATTTGCCAAATTGTTTTGAAGGATCTTCCCTGCATTTAGCTAAAGGTTAAACATAGCATGTTAGCTTCTTGCTAACTATTTCAACACTTAGTTAAGAAGCTGCTTCAACTACATTCTAAAATAACACTTTTTGTGGGGCGTTATCCTTTTTGAGCTCATATTTTCAGCAGTTAAGCATTGTCTTACTTTAAGAAAGTGTTTTGAAGTAAAATTATTGGCTAATTATTTAGCCAATAATTAGCTCAGACAGGTTTAACCTGACTAAATGATTAACCCTGACTGTCAGGGCATTATTTCAAATGTTTGGTAAATAAATTCAAGATATTTATTTTTGTTTTAGACAACTATTTCAAAAGTGATCCATTAGCCTGCTACCAATAATCATTTCAGCTATTTGTCAAATAATTTTATAGGTGTTTTCTGTGTTTTTTTTTAAGCCTTGGAATTTTTCTTTCAAATAAATATCCTTTTGAGCATGATATAACAATGTACATAAAGACAGACTTTTGGTCATTTAAAGTAGCAACTAATAGAAAAACTCATTTTGAAAATCTTTAGCGAAGCGCCTTAATATTGTTAGGTACATAAATTAAAACTGTGTCTAACCTTCAAACTGAATGTGTTTGGCAGTTTGAAAAAATAAATAGTAAGTCTTAAACCTTAGTGAGATAGAGGACATTTCTTTGTTAAATGTACTTGAGTACAATCTCTCTGAAATGACACATTTCTTAATCTGCTAAATCCGCGCATCAGCGTTCATGTGTCAGCCCCAGAAATATGTTACTGATGTGTCAGAGTGGGTGACAGCTCAACAGGCACCTTTTTGAGGCGTAGGGATTTAAGTGCCAGAAGTGAGCTCTGTCAAATATAATTGCTTCAGGGGACAGCCAGGTAGTCTGAAACAGTTTTATATATTATTGCATGAATGAACATTTAAGACAGCTGGAATGTGTTTTTGTACAATGGAGGGAAAAGAAAGACCTGATTTTACAGCCCATGTTAAGATATTTCTCCCAGGAAGTAACATCAGCCAACATTATTATTATTATTATTATTAGTATTATTTGTGTGTGTGTGTGTGTGTGTGTCCATATATAGGTAATTTTTTTTCCACAGAGGATAGTTTTCTTTAACAATTTTTTCAAAACTTTGTCAAGCCGAAACCTGTTAAACTGAAGACTCACGTGACGAATGTGACCAACGTGGACATGAATCAACCGTTGTCTCCGGACGTTGCCCGAGGGCAGAGCTCAGATATGCAGCAGAGGAAGAGGGCTAAGAGGAGAGGCTGAGGAGAGCAATGAGTGTGTGGAAAGAGAAATAGAAAAGACAACCATAGCATACTTCTCGGGCCAACCGGGAGATCCAGCACAAGGGGAAGCTTGTTCTTGCGCCGCCTCACTGTTCGGTGTGCATGTAGCAGTAGGACGCAAAAATAGTCTCAGCCTCGGATAATATGATTACAGGCAAATAGAAGAATGAAGGTTAATTGGAGTTAAGTGTCTGTAAAAAAGCACTCAATGTATATGCCTGCAAATTAAGCTGCATCCTGCCAAGCAAGCTCAAGTTGCTCCAGCCTCCTTTAAAATAAACACAGCTCAATAGTTCAGAAAGAATGTTGTGGTTGTATATTTTCTGAAGATAATACCTGGATACTTGGGCCACAGTCATTAGATTAGAGTCAGTTGCTGAGACATTAGAATAACACAGAGACCAACGTAAAAGACATCAAGCTGCTGCAACAGTGATCTCACGTGTCTGGAGGTCAAAGCCAGTGAGTCAACATTGGCCTTGATGGATCCCACCAACAGTCATTCTCATCAAATACTCATAATCTTCAGGTTGTGTCTGCTGGAGAGCCATTTGTGGAGGGCCTGTCATGCAGAGTGGCAGATTACCATAGCAAAGGTAAAAAGAAAATACTTAAGAATCCAACCTTGACCTCTAAAAGACGAGCACAGCTGAACAAGGAAAGAAAAACCCTCCGGCTTTCACAGTAACTCACCTTACAGTTGACACTTTTTTAAAAATTATTTTCTTAACTGTGCAGACAGCCACATTTTGCAAATAACAATTCCATCATTAGAATGGTTGTCTTGTGAAATAAAGCTTGATTCACAATGTGAGCTTTGGAATTGGCAAATAAAAGAATTTGTAAGGGCCACAAATACATACGTATATAGCATCATAGATAATTGGTACCTTGTTTTAATCTTATTTAAGATCCAGCCATCACTAAATGCATGTAAAGTAACCAACACGATTAAAGTTGCCATATTGATATCTAAGTTGGATGGTTGATGCAGTCATGCACTGAATTGGAAATTTAATTTGATAAAGAAATACATTTTAATCCCAAAATGGAAATTTATATTTGAGTATAAACTGATGTGGAGGGGAAAAGATAATTAAATTATTAAAAATAAAAAAAAAACTGAAGGAAGAAAATGCAGCAGAGCTCACTATGAAGACATTTGAATGTTGTATTTGTTTGCTTTTGCCATTTTTAGCTCTGTGGATTCCCCTGATAAGTTAAGTTGCTTTCAAGACACTATTTAATATTGATTTGTTTGATCTCTCACTGGGTCAGTGTCTCATTTTCTTTTAGGGCATGACTTACTTAAATCACCTTTGTTGAGCTTTGTTGATGCGGTGCCATAAGGCCATACAACAAATTGTATTATCTTCATGTTTAAGCACAACAGAAAGTTTACAAAGTACCTTGTGTCAAACTGTACTTTGACATTGACACTGATAATCTATTTACACCCCCTGGACAGGAAAGTTTCTTTTGAAAAGTATCTTCTAATGTAAAACTAATTATGACAAAGAAAATAAGATGCAGATGTTGCAGGGGAGAGAGTCGGGAGGATAGTTTTTGCTGATTGTAGGGATGGGAAATCGGAAAAGCTTGATGATACTATCTAACTACTAGATTAAATTGAATATGATAGCTTAACATTTAAAACATTTGAACCATTCATGTGTTTGTGTGTTGTAATCCAAGGTTCTCTGTTCTGTGTTGATGTCGCTGATCTGACCGTAAGCGACTGATATTTTTAAACCTGCAGACCTTCCACAATTTCCCGCACCAGTGAATCATATTTAGCTAACAGTCCGACTATACCATAATGAGCATGATAAGATCAGGGTAAACACATGTAAGGCTGTCTAATGATGGAAATCCCTACCGCCCGCTCAGGGGCTCCTGGTCTGGTTTCGGTTCCGAGATGCTGTTTCTTTATTGCAACACCCAGTATTTTTGCAAGCTTGTATGTTACACCCTTAGATTATTCTTACATAACAATTCCTGTTGCTTAGCCAGCAGGTAGGGGTGGATTTGGTTACTGTTATGTGATAGATGCAAGATCTGGCTTTGTTTAATCAGGCTTTATCATAATAGGCTTTTGTTTCTACATTGATTTTGCAAGTCTGATATAAAACCAAAGGTAAAATCCACTGGCATTCATGGCTAACTTTAGCACGCTAAGCTAATATGCTTACAACACACAATGCTGGCTTGTGTTACTCTACAGCACAGTGGCTAAAATGTTTATGCTGTAAAATGAACAGGTGTGTTTAATCCCCAATGAAAGCCAATACAACGGACCATCACAAATGTTGACAGAATGTCTTCCAGCTGTAGATTGCCTGTCAGTCATGTTCATGAGAGACACCCGCAAACTTGTACTGAGAGATGGGTTTTTGAGCTATACTTGAAATAGAATATCTCTTCGAATTTTACTTTAAATAAAATGTCAGAAATAAACTTGGATAATCTTAATTTATTATCCTTTTATCAATTGAAAGCATTGTATGAAAGTTAATTCAATTCTTTTTTATAGTGCACTTTCAACCTAATAAATTATGTTATAGTAAATTACTTTGAGCTTTAGTTAATTGTACACAACAGATAGTGTATGTGATTTGTTTTCTTTGCATTGAAGTAAATGCTTTTAAAGATATGTGTTCCCATTACATTTTAACATACCTCAAAACTTAAAAAAAAAAAAGAAGAAAAAAAAGAAAAGCATTTTTCTAAACCTGGTCCAAACTGATAAG
Source organism: Hirundichthys speculiger (assembly GCA_018398805.1). Lineage (NCBI taxonomy): Eukaryota > Metazoa > Chordata > Actinopteri > Beloniformes > Exocoetidae > Hirundichthys > Hirundichthys speculiger. The sequence goes on from JAGFBZ010002129.1 coordinate 1,010,958, forward strand.
AATTATTTCAAAGCCAGTGCTTTGGGGCAGTCAAACATACCTTTTACTATTTATTTTTACTGCATTAGTGCTGGTGCCACATTGACTTCTGAAGCGTTATACCTGTTAAGGTACGCTCTAAAGCTCCTATTATTGGTACGATGGCAATATAGCCTGAAGTCCTACCAGTGACATTGGAGGAAGCACCTATTGGTGTCAATACGGGATTTAAAAGATTATTACGCTCTCAAAAGCTACTCACTTATCAACAAAGTTTCAAAGTAAGAATATTGGTATGATTTAAAAGGTAGTAATGCCTTCTTTCCATTTTGTAAGCAAAAGTGCCTTTTTAGGCTGAGTCAGCTGAGACTAATTTTATGGTCTGTAAGCAGAAACACGACTGTTTGCTCTCGAATCCTCTGAAAGTGGCCAAAGAAGCATCTGCGAATCCCAGCCAGAAGGGCTGCCAGCAGGCGAACAGCTCACAACACAGAACCCCACTCCTCGATTTTCTGCTCCAGCCGCACTGAACTTTTAACTGTCTTCTTGCCACTGACGCATTCAGCCTTATCTCAGATCTTATTTTCACAAGTGGCTTAAAAAAACAAATTCAGCTTGCCCCCTTTAAAGTTGATCATCAGGGCTGAAATCTTTGTTTTCTTTTTGCAAGTGGTTACATTTGGTGCTCAGGTATGGCGGAGACACCGTCAGTCGTAGCGGCAGCTGCACACCAACACAGTGACTCACTGAGAAAACCCGAAATAAAACCCAGCAGATTAGATAAAGAATGTAGATGATCCCGCTCATACTTTTCACACAAGAGGAATAGCGGTCGTACGGGCGATTTGTCAGCGATAAGAAAATGTTTGTTTGCTTAGACTCAGCAGCACATTTTGAAGTTATGTGACTGTCCTTTTTTCTGTAACCTTCTCACTTCACTACATTTCGGAGGAAAATGTACTTTTTACTCCTTCTGCATTTGTTTGTCAGCCATTTTTCCTTCCAGTTGAGTTAAGATGCTATAAAAAGATCATTTGGGTTTGTCGCTTTTCCTCTCCCAGCTGACATCCGAGAGGTGGAGTACACCCCAGACAGGACGCCAGCCCAATGCAGGTTCTAGTTTACTGATCACTTGTTCTGTAAACATTTGATTTTAAAGTTTAAAGTGCCATCTTAGGATTTTCAGCTTGAGACAAAGGCACATTTTATTTGTCAAAGCAAACCACCCTCTCCTCCACATCTTTGGTACATCATATTAAAGATTGCATTATGAGAATAAGTACGACCCAAGAAGATAAATTCATCCCGTCAGTAAGAAAAACTGCAGTTCCTTTGACTGACCACTAGCTGCTGGCTCTGAAAGCGAGTCAGTCTCCACTGACCACTGTGTTAAAGTGTCCAATTTTTCAGCTGAAATAAACATATTTACCCCGTGGTACTTAAAACTGTTTTATTCTCCATAGCGAGACCTCACATCTGTGACAACTGTAGGGAGGTGAATTATTTTTCTTTTTTTCAAATATGGACTTTTTTAAATTTTATTTTATTTTGCAGTCTAGAACTATGGCTAGCTGTCATCACTTTTTCTACTTAGCCCTTAGTGCATATTTTAAACAATCAATGCTGTCGTTTGCGTTGCTCCGTAATTACACCATCAACCACTAGAGGGCAGTAGGGTGTCTTTTCTGCAGTGCTGAGCTTCCTTTGATTTGCTTCCTTAATGTGGCTAAAATGTAGCAACGCAACAAAGTATATCTTATGTAAATTGTCGTCGATTTTTCTAGACATTGCGGCAAACTGTCGTACTGTCTAACTCGAAAATGATGTAGAAGTAGCAGCAGGAAATCTAAAGATGACAAAATACAAAGCAATCAAGCAGACCAATCACATTTCTTCCATTTGGAGAGAGGTCTGGCATGGCCAATGGTGGGGGGTTCTCACCTATGGTGTAGGTGTGTATAAAAAAGGCTTTAGGCTCAAAGGACGGAGGGAAAAGGCTACTGAACGGCTCACGGTTTCTAGCTGAGGTACATTCACGCCTTGTGATTTTAGAACAGCCACTAGTTTCGTCTGGGATTTTACTAGATGGTCCTCATTGATTGATTTTTTTTATATTTGTATTTTTACCAAAATAAGAAGAAAAAAAATTTATTCCATCAATGCACAAAAGTCAGCCAGTGTGAAGTCACCGTCATGTGTCCTTGTGTACGAGATGATCTTCAGCCTAATTTGGGTAACAACAGATGAAGTCAGTTTCACAACACCTACCACAGTATGACTCGCATACAGCGGACAATTCATTTTGCAATTCACACTTGACAAAAGCAACCTCACATTGCTTAATTGTCCATCTTTTATGTCTCTTTCTCCTAAGTCTTCTTCTTACCAGCCAATGTGACATCATTCCCTGGTTTCACGTTGCAAAACCCAAACTTATGACTCAGTGATGCGGGTGAGAACAATAGTCTCCTTGACACAATACACTAGCCAGCCTTTCAAAATAAAAAGCGCCGAGAGACGTTACGAAACTGTCCTTCATGTTGTTGTTCACCTGACATTTTTGCTTCATTAGACCGTCTCACCCACAATACCACATAAGCAGCAGTACCATGAAATGATAAATAATTTCACGTGGGGGACACGTAAGTACGTATTGCTCTAATAGGATGTGATGCGTGATTTATTCTCAGTAAAAGAGCTGAAGAAGCCTATCAAGGCTGAGATTTTTCTTTCTGCCCTGTATTCAGCTAGACAGGCATGTTCACCTTTCTTTGGATGCGTGTCTTTGTTTTCCTACTCTACTTTCTCCTGTCTACTTAGATTGGTTTTTCCTGTCCGTGTGCTTTCTCTGCCTTGTTGTTTATTGTGTATCTCAGTGTTGCACGGGGCGCTCTTTACTTTCTGGCACCGTACACCATTATTTTCCTATTTTGCATGTCGCTTGCTGAGTTAGCTCACACAGTCAGCTGCCAGCTGAGTGATGCATTCCTCTGGATCTCAGAAGCTTAACAGTAATTGCTAGGTAATTGTTGGTCCAGGTATGCAGTATGTGAAAACTAAATGTGTCTTCTCCTGAAAGGATATATTCACAAAAGGAAGAACAAAGATATTTCTTTGGTCCCTAGCAAGATAGTTTAATATGTTTCCATAACCCAATTGTTCTAATAACCTGGATGTTACTGAAACAAAAAGAAATTTCTTCAAGTGTTCTTTTCCTTTTTTTTTTTTTTTTTTTTTTTTTTTTTAATATAGTACGGTTTCTTGACTGAGCACAGCCTCTGGCGAGTATCCAGCCCAGTCACATTCCACATTCACATGACCTTCTCAACAGACCTGGCCTGGAGCGAGAGCTGGCCCGACTGTCCCTGACCACACTTCCATTTCAGTGGCCTACATAATTCCAGGCCTGCTCATCTTTTTCTTCCTGCTCCTTAACATTTACTAAATTCCAGAGTTGCAATTGTCTCCGAAATGTCATCTATTCAGACTTCTGCTCTACAAGGACACACAGATACTGCTCTCAAATAGAGACACTCTTTGAGTCATATCAGCTATTTTCCAACCTGCATGCAGAAGGTGTGAAGGAGAGTTTTATTGTTTATAATGTTCAAAATGGGTAAAATTCAAGGAAATCATGGCCATAAATGGTGCCTTTGCCTGAACTGCTTCATCCGGTAGCCACTGTTGGTATTACAAAAAATTAGAGCCAAATTTCAGTTTTTATCTCAATCAGTTCATTATATAAGAAGTTTCACAAAAATTGTTGCGCTTACAAAGCATGACATCAGCACAAAGTTTGGTTATTTTTGAGTCCCTACATCACATGATATAGGCCAACTTTGATTTGCAAGTAATATTTGAAATGGATTGTTGAATTAAAATTCTTTAACTTTTATTCCCTATCATTTTTAAATACATTATCCCGTGTTCCATGAAAATCTGGCTTCTTTCCTTTTTCTTTTAAATGGTGAAAAGATTTTTAAAAAACAGAAATAGCAAAAAACAGCGTGGTTCACTTGGATGCTTCCAAGAGTTCACAAGAAAAGATAATTTTCGTTCTATTTGCTTTCAAGATATAAGATAAGAATCTTTATTGTCATTGTACAAAATATACAACAAAATTCTGTTTGGCAGCATCTCTCTTATAGCAGCTTCAGTCACAAGAAATATATCACAGGTAATCATAAATAGTATATATATATATATATATATATATATATATATATATATATATATATATATATATATATATATATATATATATATATATATATATATATATATATATATATATATATATATCAGAAATGTAAGTTATTATAATATAGCGCTGCTTATTGGCCAGTCGGTTTCAAATATACACAAACATATTCCAGCGTAAACAAACCTGAAAGGTATAAAAACTGGACTTTCACATTTGTATTTACTGGCCTCTGACCTGTGGTCGGCTGTTGAGCAACCAGTCAAATTTTTAAGTGCCTTCCTATAAAAACTGGGATAGAGTGAAATGTGTAAATAAATGCAGATTGCAATAATTAAAAAAAACAACTTCAATTCTACTAATTAATTTAAATTGCGACAGCACAGTTTATTTCAACTAAACTTAAATGAATTATGCTTCATTAAAGAGAGGTTTCAGCAGTTGGCACAAAGGCTTTGGAGCCTGGCAACAACTGAATCTTGATGACTTCACGTGCAGGTAGATGATCTCAGGAGACAACATGGACGCAGAGACCCTCCTTTATGGTAACATATCATTAATGGACACTGCAATCCTTTAATTCTGCCTTTCTGTCTGCTGTCTTAACCGTCCTGTATTGTGTGAAATCCATATACCAAGTGCTTGGAGTTCATAATATGCTGCTGCAGTTATGATTTGAAGTGTACTCATAAGCACTTCAAACTTGTTTATTTTATTTTCCAGTGAAGAAAAACACAAGTTAAACCTCTTATTTGGTTTCCATTTGGCTCCAGCTAGCATCCTCTTCAGCTCATCTAGACTGTGGTTTTATTCCATTTATTACTTGGAGGGGCTTGGACACCTCAGTTAGCTTGTTGTCATGGTTGCTCATCAAAACAAAAACTTAAAAGGTGCAAAAATTCCCAGAGAAGAAAAAAAATCCTGAAGCAGTACAGCATCCTAAAAAAATGTTTTAGAACTGTATTTTAACAGAAAAATGTTGCAGCACAAAATCCTACTAACATAGAAAAGATGTAACAGAGCTACTGCAACAGGATACCGTCAGAGCAATGACTTTCTAGAATCAAATTTAATTTAAACTCACCCAGTGTTGACAACTTAGCTACTTTGTAGCTGTATTTAGCAAATGTTTAAACAACGAATCTAGTGCGACTTTTTCTGGTGTGACTGGGAACTTTTGAACACTTTGAAGTGAAAGTATGTATCATTCCAGCTCTTCTTCAATGAAGAGCAGGTCCTGCCGTGGCTTAGGGTTAAGGTTAGGGTTAGGGTTAGCATTCACAGATGGCCCAGTCCCTCTTAACTGCAGTCATGTCACACTCCAGACTACAAATCGTGCGTGCACAAAGCCGCGCTGGCTGATCCCGGGTAGGATGTCAAAGTAAAATATTCTTGGTCAAAAATAAATCACTAGATTTGACTCACAGAGCCTCAGTCAGTTAATCACCGCCCCCACAGTGTCTGTGTGACATAGACCAAACATCTACTGGGCCATATCATCATGTCTCAGTCTGAACTGTTCACCCAAAAATACAGTTAGGAGTGGGAATAAAACCCTGAATTCAAAGGCTGGTTAAAGCCATTTACTGGAGATGATACATGAGCATACAGCCTGTATTGTAAGCTGGTTTCTTTGCCAAACTGGTGTTAAAAAAACAAAACAAACACAACAGCTCAAAAACATTTAACAGTTGCTTGTAACAGGTTTTTTTTTAAAAAAAGATATTTTTTTTTCTCATTTGTAGTTCGAGACATATTCAGAGTGCGTTATTCCAGTCTCCTAAAGCATCAATTACTAATTGACTAATAATCTAGCGACTACTTGAGCCTAGCTGTTCTAGCTAGTTTACTGAGGAGTTGGCAACACTAAACTCTACACAAAACTACAAACACACAAAAAAAGTTGAGATTGGGTAACAAAAGACTTAAAGCGGAGGTGTAGATAACAAAATTAAACTACTACAAACATTCCTCTAGTTAACAGAAATAGTAGCATTAGCTAGCAGTTCAGCCAGCCTTGCTAAAAGACTTTCTAATTTACTCTGCAAATACATAAAATAATCGTGGATGATGTTCCTTTATGTCACTTATGATGGTGCAGTTTTTTTTTAAAACAAATTTAAAATGGTGAAATCAAGGACACTCCTAAAAACAGACTGGTTTGTAGTCGAGGCTAGGCTAAGGTGTCTGCCTTCCTGTCCTCACTTGGAAACTATAATTACATTAATTACAACAGTAATCTGTTACATCTGACATGCTTATGGCGTACAAATGAGTTCACCACAAAGTTAAAACGTGTTAATTTGTGAGGTTTTGAGGTGCTGGTAGCCCACACTTGTGTCTAGATAGAGGAAGCTAGCTGTTACTTCTCTAACTCAAACCAATTTAGTGAATTCATGAAAATATAAAAGTAATTTCATGAAGCATTTATCTCTCACACACACACACACAAAAGTGAAATTGCACCTTCTCATTTGTGATCAATGATGAGATACTCTTGTTTGGTACACCAGTGAGAGTCATATTCCAAAAGATTAATTTCGCTACTTATCTGTAATGAAATCATTACTTGCAACCCCACAAACAGTGCTGATTGCACCAGCTGTTCTTCTCATGCTCCCAATGTGGCTCAACTCGGTCTGCGTTGCTTGTTCCTTGAGCAGGAAAAAGGAAGTGGCTTTTGTAAATGACGGTATACGTGTGTGTGTTTGCATTTACGGAGTCAGAAAGGCGAAGCCACTCGGCACTTTAATATCCCCCAGTAACGCTGGAGAGACGGGGCATCTGTTTGAGAATCCCACATCAAATGAGCCCGTGTGCCAGTGGAGGGTTATGCATATATTCCCCTTGTTCTTCCCGTCCAGCGGGAACAGGCAGCCGTACGAAGAGGGCTGATGAGCTGAAGGAAAAACTGTTCTGATCAAGACGGCAAGGACAGGAGCAAGAAAACAGATACGCAAGCACGTAGCCAGACGCGGGGTTAAAACAATTACAATGCAACTTGCTAATCAATTACCTTCTCAAGGTTCTGTTCTTGTTTCGGGGGTGGTGCGGGTGGGGACCCTGTTTTCCTGCGGGGGCATCTGGAGGAGATTAGGGTCCAATCTGACATTGCAGCCCCTCTGAAACATGACTCGGATGAATGGAGGCTTTTAGACCAGTGTCTGTCTTCCCACATGTTCTTCTAGCCTTTATTTTTCTGTCACCCAATAAAGCGCTCCATCTGATAGCCACACACTTGACAAGAAAACAAAGTTTTTTATTGTTATTTTGAACACAAGTTACTAAAGCTGTTTATTTCAAATCTGCAGACGATGCTTATTTGGACGTTATCTGTGAGGTCAGCAAATATCTGTTTTTCTCCCGTAAACACACTGATCCAGAGTGCGGGAGGGAGCGTGAGGGTTTCCAACAGAGTACCAGGAGTTTAGGCCCAGCTGAGACCCCATAAAGAGGTCCACATTGCGACGCCTTGTTTTGATACGGTCTACGCGACCGCGGGTTAGACTCCCATTAGACCCGGCCTTCGTTTCCACTCGCGGCTCAGACGAGGCCTCCCGACAGCCTTTATCCAGTTACGTCGGGGGGGGGGCCTCCTCGGCGCTCCGGGGGCGGTCCTGTGTTACGGGGGCAGAGAGCGACTAATGCGTGTCACCGATGCCACCTGCAGTCAGAGCAAACAGAGCTGACCAGCACTCAGCTGGGCACTAATGCAGCAGAAGAAGAGAGGAGAAATGAAGAGGAGCTACTATGTCAACTGACCCAGGTCACATAGCTGAAGGGTGTATGTAGCCGCGTATGTGCGCGTATGTGTGTGCGTGTGTGTTTTCATACATATTTCAAAAATTACACGGACCTCCTGCGGCTGTTTTATCCAGCAGTCACGTTTTACAAACCTTTGTCTGAAAGCCGCTTTCTTCCTTCTGCTACTCTCGACTGTATTTTACGAGAACTAATTCGAGTCCAGGCAGCGGCCTGACACCAAAATGTAGGTGCATATTTACAAACAGTTTTCGCGGCTCAGAGAATATCAATATTACAAAGCGAGGGCGAGGGAGACTCGAGAATTGCTTCCATTGCTTCGACCGGTTAAAGCCAAGGCTACGTGGCGCTAGTCCCCCGAGAGCGTCGCCACCGTCCCCCGCATGAGTTTCAATTTCAGCTCCCTCAGCACATCAGCGACACAATTACTTCCCGCTGCAATTTATTACGCTGAAATTGAAAGATTCCGAAGGTGCGAGTCGGCGTGTTTTGGCTCAAGATGCGCAGGTTGGTTTCTTCCACGCCTGTTCTGCATCTCTTAAAGCTGCTGGAGCTCTGTCTGAGTGGGTCCGTGATGGTTCTAGTTATTGTAGCGAGTCGCCTGGAAAGAGAAAGAGACGGAGGGGGGGGAAATTTGGGAAGATGGCAGTGGCCCCATTAGCTGACCCCCCCTCCCAAAGTGAGCTCTCTGGAGGCGTATAGACTTACAATAGTCAAAGCACAAGAATATGCACGGGGCAGCTGATAGGTTGTGGCGACCGAACACTCTCTGCCATCATTACCGTGGATACCTCGCATCGTCTATTTATAATCAATTTTCCATCCCGGAACATGCCGCGTCTCCGTCTCCCATATGGTGATGGTGGTGGTGGGGGGAGGAATGGGAGATAGAAAGAAGAAAAAAAAACCTAGAAAGATGTGGTAGGGGGAGAAGGAGCCACCGGAGAAATTACACAACAGGGACCGTTCACGTAAATGGACCCAGACGTGTAAAAGTAACAGCGGTTTAGCGAGGCCGTTCCTTTAAAAAGCAGAGCTCAAAAAGTAAAAACAATCGGCTCTGACTGGGTCACGCGTCAGAGTGGTCTCCTTTTTAAATAAGCCAGTAAACTGTGGAAAACCGCGTGATTATTTTGCAACAAAACGGCCTCGTTTACAGCCACGAAGTATCACCAGCGAGCGGGAGAATAATCATTTCTCTGCTGCTTTCATTCCCCCCCTTTGTTTATTGTCCGCGGAGGATTTACACTCCGATAACTCCGCGGATTTCTCTAAACACTTTTTCATGTGTATTGAAGAAGGCACTCATGAGTGGAAGTCGCTCTGCTTGGTTAAATGTCAAAAGAGCCGTACGGTTAAGAGACGAGGACTGCAACGACGGGCACGTCTCCGTATGCCCGGATGACGAACTGAAATGTTGCTGAGTGGGAGCAGGAGTGTGTGCGTTTGTGTGTGTCAGCATCGCCTTCCAATGAGGATGAGCTGCCTCATCCTTGATGGAGGTGATGAACCCACATTGTGATGACATTCTGTCCGAGTGCTGCGTCTCTGCATGCCTGCGGCGCTACATTTGGACTCTGACACACGGATACGGGTGAAGGGAGAGCACTTCAGCGTGGGCTCACGCCTCTGACGGGAAAATACGGCCAAACACGGAGACAATGGGGGTCAAGCCTTCCGCTCTTTCTCTCATTCCCGACACTCTTTCAGGGCCACGTGGACGAGCTCCGCGGTCCCGCCCGTCTCCTCCGCGGAGACGCTAATGAGCCTTGGAAGTGTAACCAGTTTCAGAAACGGCGCAGGTTAAAGGAAACAAATGGCGGCTCTGACCTTTCTGTTAATCTCCCTCATTTTTCTGCCGCTGCAGACTCATCGCCGCCACCGCATATCTCAGCATTATCCGTCCACAGTTGAAATTATTACAAAGTGCAAAACTCTCAGATAACAAATACCATAGAATGTGTCAGTGACACAAGATACACTGTTTTTTGCAGATAAAAGCAGTAACATTTTATTCTCCCTGAGCAGAAGCAGAGTATTAACGCGGTCAGCTGTTCTAATTCCTTTCCTTCTCAATGCACACAATTAGGCTGGTTACTCTGGATTCAAGTGTGATTTCCAGAGGGCAGTACCAGCCGATGCAGAAGAAACTGCCTCTAAACGCCATTACAGAGAAAGCATGTGCAAGTAGCCGGACCTGCAACCAGACTGCTATCAATGGAAGACCTCCAAAATGGCGTTCAGTGGAGTACGACCACTGCTTGGTCTTTTCAGCAAAAGCATGTTGATCTATGTTATTAGCAATTCTGCAGCCGCCCCGGTTGTTTGGAATATTGAGGATGGAGGTGCCTCCGCCCTGCTGGAACTGGTGCGGTACGTTCTGTACCGGTGGGGGGGGGGCACCACACTAACTTCACAAGAGAGAGAATTTTCACTTAGTAAAAGGATAAGCTGAAAATCTGTTAGAGAGACAAAAATGTACACATATAGGACCGTGACATAATTAAACAGAGAGAATATCTGACTGTTAGCATTAGCTCTGGTCCAAAGGTCTATCCCACACCAGAGCTATGTTAGCATTAGCCTCAGATAAGACAGTCACAGCATTGTATTAAGATAATTAATACAGTGACGTTAACATCACTAGCCTCACCTTGCACATAACAAAATAAATATCCAGGGCCATATATAAGGTCGACAGCGAGGCAGGCTTATAGCTGGCCAGCGAGCTCTGGTCCACAGTGGAGAAGTCATTGACACTATGGACCATAACTAATGCTAACAGAGACGTTTTTATTCATCACCCTCCCTGCTGCTAAATCACATTATTACCTTTTACTAAACAGTGGTTAAATCTAACTTACCTTGGAGTACCCTGAATAATCAGCTGTGGAGTACGGGATTGACATTTTCTCATTCAGCATTAAAAACAGATTCTCTGCCATCAGCATTCCAGTCAACACTCGGTCCTGCCCACGTTTGTCTTCCTGGAACTCTAAAAGCTAAAAGATGATCTCACTAAATTTGTTTCAAAGTGTTCCAAAAGGGCTCCAACTTGTAATCTTTAGTTGCAAAGAAGAAAAATAAATTTTTGCTCTCAGTAGTGTGTTGTGAGATAATGGCAGAGAGCAGTCGAGGCTGGTCAGAGAGGTTTTAAATATCAAGAGATAACAGTTATTTTCAACAGCTGTATAGTAATGATGCAGGGTCTGACTTATTCTGTTTCTGCTGTTTTTAATCATCATTCATGAGTTCAGGCTCGGTTGTTTTGCTGTTTGTGTCGTTAAAAGAAGGACACGATAATTTAGCTCAAGCACGGCTGTTGTTGCTGCATTCAGTTGGAAACATTATGCTTGACAAGTTCATTGTTAAAAAAAAATCAATAACATTTGTATTTTCTTGTTTTCACTGTATTCTAAAGTATGTCGCATTTTTCAAGTGTGTTCAGAATTTTGTGAATTGAAAAAAACAAAAAAAAACAAACCAGCAATTTTGAAAGGTACTAGAAATAACTTCTTTTTGTTTTGGACAAGTTTCACAACTGTGTTCACATTCAACAGATTGTCTTTGATAACAAAGTGCGTCTTATTCCTGACAGGGTTTATTCGTGGTTCTGGGGCTTTAAAGTGTGTCTCCCAGCTCCGCTCAAAATGAAAACAAAAGCTAAAAAAGAAAAAAAAGTAATAATTAATGTGCAGCTTAGTTTTGTACAACAGAGCTGTGATTATGTTTCGTTAGCTTCTGAGAGAGAACCCCCCCCCCCACCCCTCCCCCAATGAGGCTCAGGTTGTTTATTAAAGGGATTAAATCATAAATTGATTTTTGAGTCTGAGTGTGTGTGTGTGAAGTATCCAGCTGGGTTGTGGCAGGGTAGCGCAGCAATCATTATCATATATGTGTGAACTGAAGACGGTTATATAAGATACAGGCAGGAGGGTTTGTGTCGATAAAGTATGTTAGTGCGCAGCCTTCCTGGGTTGCTCTGGAAGTGTTGCTGAATATATTTTTCTGTATCGATATGTCTGGTTTGGAGAGACTGTTTTCACTGTGACAGACTCAGAAGACTCCCATCGGCACTGACAGACATGAGAGCAGATCTGTTCATGTTAATATACTGTTGTATTTTAAAACTAAATAGCTAATGCGCCAACATGAAGACCCTTTGGACCCAAACTAGACTCTTTAAGTCTAAATCCTTCAAACAGAAAGCACTTGAAAAAAAGTCAGACCTTTGTGTTCTCTGGAACTAAAGCTTGGAACTCACAATTCAGTCCGGCGGTGCTCGACAAAACCCCGTTCAGAGTCTATGGCGAGCGACGCTGAGGATGCTTTCAGCGCCAGCGTGTCACAGATTAGCGCCTGCCGCCTGCCAGATGTGTTTTGGTGGGTCAGTTTAGTTAACCTGGTGCGTAAAATACATAATAAAACAAACTGTAAAACATAAACCAAGCAATTTGTCACTTTCTGCAACGAAAAGCATCCTGATCCTCTTTCACCTGAGGCATAGTAGGTTGCAGCGACAACACAGTAACTTGCGTGAACCTCTTCTGGAACAATCTCTTATATTACTAGAAAAGCACTGGGAGAGCGCAGAACCTCCGCCAAGCAAAACAGTCCCCCCCCCCATAGCGATTTACAGATTGCAATAAAATCCGCCTTCTGGATCAGATCCGGATCAGCCTTTGAAATTTGTCATTATCATTGCCATTGTCAATCCCTGAGTCAAATTTAATGAGTTTTGGGCAATAATTAACGGAGATATTGAGAAACAAAATTTTTGGCCCCATTGACCACATTGTTATAAAAAATTTGAAATTGATCCAGAATCCAGGATTTCTTCTGGATCACACCCAAAATGAAATCAGTTCTTCCTTTTCACATTTCCGACAACTCCTGAAAATTTAATCAAAATCCATCCATAACTTTTTGAGTTATCTTGAACTCAGACAAACATATAAACGCCGGCAAAAACATAACCTCCTTGGCGGAGGTAATTAGCGGTTATGAGCTGGTAAAAATATACACTCTTATATGATATACAGTTTTTGTTTCAGTTTTAGATCACTAAAAACAGCAATTTCCTTTCTATGATTAATGAAAAAAGTCATCAGATTAGTCACTGCTCAAATTATGCACCTGTCATAATAAATGAAGGGCTATAAGTGCTACATAAAAATGACAACTGCTGATTCACTTCAGCTGCAAAAGATGGAAATGAAGTTCTAGGTTATGTTTAAACAGCAAAGAAAAAAAGAAAAAAATTAAGCCACTTTAAATGAAGCCTTGTAAGAAGCTGAATTATCCGCTGAAGTAAAAGAGGGATTTGCTGGAAACTCAAACTGAACTCGTCAAAGTGTCAGTCTTGAATTAAGCTGGAGATGCTAGATCTGTATGTGGTTGTTAAAATCCTGAAAAAAAATGATGCTGGTTGGAGTGCTCAAATTGAAAAATATCCGCTGACGTCTAAACAGTGAAACTGGGGAGAGTGAATTACATGAGATCCGTAATAATGGGTTTAAGTGACTGAAAGCATTTCAGCACTGAGAGATTTAATGAACAATCCTTTGTGAAGATGACTTAAAGCATAAAAGAGTGTGAAAATCAGAATAAAAACCATGCTCAAGAAATAAGAGTTTAACAGGAAATGTTTCCTATTTGGAAAGAAAACTTAAGGAAAACTCAAGATATGACTGTACTGGACTAGGTTGAATAAAAGATGATGTCACGTGTGAAATCTTTGCACGAATCTTCATAGGAAACTTTTGTTTGGATGCTTAAAATCTTTATACGAATCTTCATGACAATCTTTAAATGTGTCAATAAAAAACAATACATCAGGTTGAATATAACATAAATGACAAAATCTGTAAAAACACAAATGACTTTGATAATTAGAATTAAAAAATGTAAAAGATAATAATTAAACATTGAAGGTTTCTTATTTGGAAAGTAAAAAGAAGGAAAATTCAACAATTTAACAACACAAACATAGTTTCTAAAATTTAATCAAACTCATTATTATTTCACTGTTTTATATATTATACATCATACCAAATAATTATTTATTATCATATAAAGATGATTGATTGTACTTATAAGCATACTTTATATAATAATAATAACACGTTATTGAATTTATTTTCATTTTCAGACAGGGTTTAAGTGGTGCCGTGCCACAGTCCATCTTTTGACACCATTAATCCAAGACTATGAGACCACTTTCACTCTCTGACCAAAACAAACCTTTGAGAAGATTTAGAAACACTGAAGTTGAATTAATCACAACTGAGCTCCTCTGAATGAACTTCACAGAAAAATTCTTTCCACTGAACGTAACCACCTGTGCAAAACTCTTGGAAAAAGTAACATTATATATGTGCAGTAGATATATATATAATATGAAATATAAATCTAAAGTTTGAGGGATTTTTTCAAGCTGTAACTTTACACTTCCATAATTACAACATCCCCCTTTCTTTACTGATCTGAAAAACAATTAGAAAGCTCTGAGGTTACTTAATACCACAGGACAGATTCACCGCTACTCAATTATAGGAGCCCATTAATATTTCTACCATGGCCCTCATTATTCATGGATTACATTTGCATTAACAAGGTAAAAACCTGGCAGACTGAAATAAAGGACATTTTCCTTTGAAACTCTCCCTAAGGACATTGTAGCTGTTATTTCGAAATATGTTAAAATATAGATATATCAGAATACAATTATAAAAAAAATTCAGTAAAGTGAGACTTTTCAGAGAGTTGAGGAGAAAGCCTCAGATCAGCATGACTCCATCTGCTAACAGTCGTGGCCGAGCCTCCTGGACTCCGAGGCCCCCGGTGTTCTGCCTGTACACTCTCAAGTTATGTGACTGGTTGATGAGTAGTTATGTCAAGTCAGACGGTCTTTGGCTCGAGGCCTCGGGCACCACAAGAAGACTATAGAGAGTGCAGAGTCATTAGAAATCCCTCATTCTTGCTACAGCATGTTAACGGCCCCCGCAGCCTCCATCTGAACAACCCCCGAGGAAGGATCACCTCCGTCGGGCTGAAATTGGATCGTGCATTGAGGAAGGAGCTGTGGGAGTGGAAAGCAGTGAAGAAAAATAGAAGTTATGTGCTTCTATTTATTGGTTCGGCTGTAGACATCAGTGAACTGTTTCAACTTGGGGGAGTTTTGCCCGTAAGGGCTGCAGGCATTAGAGGAATGACTGGTTCCCTTCATAAAAATCTTAAACAACCATCCTACACTGAACCTTTCAAAAAAGTATCTGTTGTTGATTTTTGTTTTACATGGTAGTATTTAATACAGGACATTATGTCCCACACGGCTAGGTAGCGTTTTTTTTTAAAGAGCAGTCATGTGTGCTGTAAATCATTATACATCCTTAAATCTAAACAACTGAATTATTTCGTTTACTTTGACTTTAATTTCATTGGAGATGTTCTAAACCCAAAATATTTCATAATTTCCCTGATGATTATTATTATTTTGATTAATTTTACATAAATTCCTGCATTTCTGGCATAATTTCTGGCATAATGACAGGATGGTCTGGTAGCTGTGTTATCCGCAGTATCCGGAGAATATGTTTTTGCCTTGGCTTGTTCAAAAATGCACAAGGCGTCCATCGAAAAAATGTGGCCCTGAAGCAACATATGTTGCTCTAAAACCTCAATGTAGTCTTTTTGCTTTCAGGGTGCCGTCACAGAAATGTAAATGCCGTTTGCCAAGGGCGCTGATACAACGTGGTACCATCAGAGAAGCCGAGCCTTTGAGCTCGCTGCTAAAGTCAGTCTGGATGCTTCTTTTTGTTTCTGGTCTATGGCGCAACGGACAGAAAGACAGACATGGAATCTAATACTAATTGATCAAAGTTTTCCACCGTGTTATGGTAAATCCCAGATGCCTCCAAGCCCAGAGATGTCAACGGAAAGGATATCCGAGGCATCTCTTTTGCACAGTAATGTTTTAAGTGAATTTAACTCTGTATTGTGAAGCGTGGCAAAGGCTTTCCAAACTTAAACCTTGTCCAATTAGTTATATCAGCAATTAATGACTTGAAGTTTTTGATGCAGTGCCCCCTCAAGCGTAACTTGGTCTTGCACCATTTGTGCATTGAAATCCCCCCAGTTTCACGTATAATGCAGTAATACTCTTAATAATGGTGTAATATAACTATTTCCCTTGAATAACATTGTTTTGGCCATTTCATGCATTTACGAACAAAACTCCTTATCTCTTTCTCCTCTAAATCGCAGGCTTTTGTGAAATACTGCCTTTGACTCATTCTGAGTTGGTGATGGCAAAATGGCTTTGGTTTGAACTTTAACGGTTATGGTTTTCTATGTTTTCCATGTCTCAATCACTGACAAGAAGTTGAACAAACATTTGATAGTTCTGAATGAGGGTTCTTTGTGGCTTCAAACCCGCAATCACACTTGGGTATCTGATTAGAAAAAAAGGAAATTGAAGCAAAGTTACTAAAGCAAAGTTTCTAAACTTGTGTGGAGAGAAGATTATGGACTGTGCAAACAATAACTGAGAACAATGTCTTCTTTCATGTGAGCCAGTCGCAATTTACAGTCTCCATCTCTTAGAGAACATACTGATCCACATTTCTTTATATTTGTAGATATCTTTTATATCATAGCACTGAAGAATATGGATACACTTTGCCACAGCTGATTTGTTTTCCAGGGATGAAGTCATCTGCCGCTGCCAGTCCTGACTCACATTTTGTTATGCAGATTACACTCACTATCCGTTGGCATTTAGACTCACTGTGGTAGAAAACTGTACGACTCTTACAAGCAGCTCACTGTCGACCTTAATGCATCATATGGATCATAGGAGAAGTGGCGGGAACACAGCCTTCTTTAGGAAGCTCCTGCCGTTTTGCACACTGGGGAAGCCGGTGGATTTTTAGACTAAAACACCACAAGTGGGCTTCGACTCGTATGTCAACATTACCATATGTGCATTGAACCGTATACAGGGGAAAGGGTCAGTTTAGAAGTCAAAAAGATCATTTTGTTTGACATCACTCAGCCTTTTTACATGTATAATTCAAGTTAGAGACATCAAATTACACGCATGTATCATTTTTCATTTAGTTCAGTTCATGTCCACATGCTGGTCTCGCTGTAGCCTAAACGCCACACCACAAGTCATGTGACAACGGTCAGTGCTGTCATTGGTGAACAGCAGTTTCCATGACAACCGTGTTCAAACTGACCCAAGTGAACTGCACTCATGACCAAAACTCCTTTGGGTCTTCCTAAAATAAGAGCAGCATGAAAACGACCTCAGGCAAGGTGTTGCAACCCCACTTCCAGTGACTTTGCTAAGCTAGGCTAATGGGAGAGGCTATGTATATACCCTCTTATCCAACTCTGGAGTTCGAAATAGCAAAAAAAGTGAATTCAGAGACTATTGGAGTATCCATTTCATCCATTCTAAACAGAGGGATGCTCTCTCCTGCACTTGATGTGGACTGTATGCACAAGGACAGACGGGTCGAGATGATACAGCCGGATGATCCTCCGGCTGTATCTTGCATGAACAGTGAGGCAAAAATGTCTTTAGTCAGCGACCGATTGTGCAGGTTCAGACCTCCTAGAAAGATGAGAGAGGTCTTTAATTTTCATCATAGGCACACTTCAACTATGAGAGACATAATGAGAAAATAAATAAATAAATCCGGGAAATCACATTGTAGGGTTTATAAAGAATTTATTTGTAAATTATGGTGGAATTTACCCAAGTAAAAATTATGATGTTGCTTTCAGCATCTGCCAGAAACCAGACAATCCAATTTAAGACCTGATATTACAGTGAAACAGTCTGATTCAGTCCATCATTTGCAGTAGCACGTGTGTTTTTCTGTCATGACGCTCTTTAGTACCACAAGCACCGCATTTAGCTTTCGCGTCACACCCACTTCCATGCTGCAACAGCAGAACTGAAACTAGAATAAGCAGGAACTGCGTGTAATTGCTTCAGCTTTACCTCTTGAATAGAAGTACTAAAGTTCAACAGTGGAAGATGTGAAACTAGTCCTCATTAACCAGGACAATGAGATACGTGATAAAAAAGTGTTTGAGTGAAGGCAGCCACCCGCTTTGTGTTCTGCCAGCCGAATTTTAATGGGATTTGTAAAGTCAACAAGTACATGTAGCAGAGGAGACCGTGGAGGACTCTGACTCTTGACACAGCATATCTTTTCCAAACTTTCTAGCAAAAGTACCTGTCCAATGTTCAGGGGGGAAAAAAAGTATGAACATCTTGCCTCCACACTGACTGGTACTTTTTGTTCAATCAGGAGACTGAGTAATGCAGCACTTGGCCTTGGTATAACTCGAGTGTGGGAGCTGTATTTTACACTGAATGTGTGTTTGAGCTGTATGTGGGCAGCAGTCCGAGCTATGATGAAGAAGAAGAAAAAAAACTGAAAAAAGAAGGCTTTTTGTTGGCGAGAGTAAAAGGAGGTCTGATTTCAACAGAATAGGAAGTGCGGGATGTCTTCAGAGGAGACGGAGATGGAGAAAAACAGAAAGTAAGACGGCAAGATCAAACGCCGTTTGTGATTAAACACTTTGAAAAATCCCTGTCACTGAGGTAAACCGTGCTGAGATGCTAGCTGTGTTTGATTCAGGACAGCAGCAGACGAGGAAGTGACAGGGCTCAGTTCTCTTCCCTTTTGTTCTGATTACCGCCATCAACCGCTCTGATCTGAGATCTCATACCTTGTGGTTTTTCTCAGCACCGTTCTCTTGCATTTTCCTCTTTTCTCCGCCCTTATAAGGATGCTCGTGATGGACACCTGCTTCCGGCATTTACCAAAAAATACTTAGATAAGTACGTCAGTGTTCATGTTTAGAAGCACGGCTGCAGTCCCTCATCTGGGTTGCTTTTGTTACTTCAAGTCAGCCTTTTTTTTCGGTTTCCACTGGAGGGCTAGCAAACGCTTGGAACTGGACACCACGTGGCCATCTTCCATCCATTTTTGTCTCATTCAAGTCACGTCTCCATTAGCTTTACACCTACATAACTGTTTGTAATTACTTTAAAGCAATAAAAGGAAATTGGTTGAATGTCTGTGATCTTTCCCAGAGGGATGGCCTGCCTCATCAACTCCTGCTTTAAACCAAGCTACGATGAGCAAAACTCTAAGACTACATTACGTTACATTTTCATCAACGAAATCCAGTCGTAGGTTTGAGTCGGAATCGGATGTGGAGTGTTAAAGTCGTCAGCCAGAGAGTTTTGAGACGATAATTCGTTTATTTTACATAGAAATGATACACACCTTGTTCGTGGCTTCTTTTTTTCTCTTTTTCTTCTTTATGACATCTAAGGTTGGAATTCATTGTTGGCGCATTTGATAAGTCCGAAAATATAAATCGATCTGCTGACCTTCGGATGGAGGACAACTGAATCCAGAGTTTAGTTGATAATGATTTTTTTTTTCTTAAAGAGTAGCTGGTGGATTGTTGAAAGAAAAGCAGAGGAGGTTCCTTCGATGCGAGTCTGTCGAGGCAGTATCATGATATGGTATTGACTCGATTGGTCAGGTCTCGGCTGATCAACATCACGTCCCCAAAAATTCAGATCAGTGAACCACTTAAATAAACTTAGCAGGCTTGTCCATCATTAATCTAATTCTGGTATATCTATTTCAGTACCTATTCAGTACCTGCAGTGATGTGCACTGTGATCAAAGCTTTTTTTTTTGCCTATTGTGTAATCCTAACCTTTAGTAGAAACAGAGCTTAACATTTTCTGGCACATCAGAAAGCTTTTACAAAAGTGTAATAATGTCATTTCTCTACTTTTCTCTTCTGCATCAGTATCTGCGGGCCGCTGCCTTAACGTCCCTAATCCAACTACCCACACTTCTGTCTGTCGGTGACTGTGACTCACCTCCACTGTAATGGGGGCACTGATAGATGGTGGAACACATAAATTGGATTTGTCTATCTAGACCTCCCCCTCTCAATAATCTCAGCCCGCTCTGATTGGTCACCCCCACAGACCTGAGCGGGAACCATCATTCCACACGAGCCCTGCTGATATAAGACCCTCTGAAAAAGCATTACTTTGGCTGCACGAGTATTATACCGCACAATCCTGCGAGCTGGATGGGTCATCAGCATTTCTATTTTGTTTTCCAGAAGATTACAGTTTTTTTGTCACATGCTCAAGTCCTCGAAATGATCAGTTGCGTCTTTGTTGAGGTTTGTCACCTGAGAGGCGTCACATTCGTCCTCCTGAAGGAGAAAATGTTTGTGCACTTTCCCAGGAGATTCAAATGAATACAGAGCAAGCTGGAGTCGGTGCCTTGCAAAATAGAAATCACTGCCCCGCTGCTGGAAATGCTCAGGAGAAACCTGAAACTCACGGCGTTTAAGCTGCAGTACAGACCATGTTTGTTTTCAAATCTGACCAAAAGTAAACACAGAAATTCGCCACCTGGAAAAGCCATTTTCTAATTGCATTAGGGGGGGATCTCCATCCAGGGTTACTTGCCTTCTGACCTGATCACCCTGAGTATTCATCGCTGCGTGCCCATTTGTTTGCTTTCAGACATATTTCATCAGTTAGGCAAAAGCTCCCTGCAGCTTTCCAACACTCCTGACCGGTCACATGGATGGAAAATAAACCAATTTGAAGCAAAACTAAATTTGCCTTCTTGGAATTGGCCAAATATTACTTCTCATTAACATTGCAGTCCGCATAACTGCTGTGACATCCGGGCAATGCCATGTTGGCAGGAGCAAACTTTGGCCAACCCTGGTTGATCCGAAAATGTGCAAAAAAGCTTGGCAAGTAGTTTGATCACTTGGTTGCCACAAGACAGCAGTTTTTAGTTCAACCTAACTCCAGACAAGTTCTTCTGGGTCCAGCTGGCAATCCGGTTAGTCAAGGTGGAAGATGGCCGTCCACCTGGTCATCGTCCAGTTAGCCCCAGCTAACAGGCGTGATGTAGCTGGTGCTTACTGCATCAATCTGTGGCTGTATTTGATTTTAAAATGATGAGTTTCAGAAACATTGATTTTGCTTTTGGAGCCAGCCCCTAGTGGTCATTTGAGGAAGTGCAAGTTTTGTGTCTTCTGTCTTGATGACGGACTAGCAGGCCAGATGTAGCTCCATATCTAAACTCTCTGCTCTTTGTTTTGTTGAGGATCCTTTTGACTTCACGTGGACTCACTTTGATTCAGCCTGGGCCTCCCATCCAAGCTAAGTTATGTCTTGATCTTCAATGCTACTCAGACCTTTAAAATCGAGCTTTTTTAACAATCAGGCCGGCCCATCCTCCAAGAAACCACGGCTCAATACTGAAGGTATCAATATGAACAAGGCCTGGCTTAAGTATTGACCGAAGCATGATGGTAAAGGAAAGAAAAAGGGACCATCTCTTGTTCTTTGTGACAATACTGGTGGAGTTTTGCTACAAAATGTAACGACTGAGTCATTAAAATTCGTTCTGGCCTTGGTATTTCTTGATATCTGAAGAAAACCAAATTCTTTGCATCCATCTAATGCAAAGACTTTTATGTGTAGTAAAATACAAACCCAGACAGCACCAGCAAATATTGATATGGAGGCACAAATACCCCTGTGACATTTTTTTTTTTTTTTTGTTGTTGTTGGCATAATTCCTCCCCTTTCTGCTAACAAGTAACAATAACAAGTCGACGATGTGTGTACGATGACGACATGGACAAGCATCCTCTGTGGCATCGGTGTGTGTGTGTGTGTGTGCGTCTTCTCCGTCCATCTGCGGGTGTTTAATTATCTCCGAGGCAGGTTCACACACTTCGCTTGTCTGTTTGTCTGCAAGTCTATCGGTCAACTGTGTGTTTGCTGTGCGCAGACGTGTGTGTTTATTGGAATGTTTGATGTTTGCATTTCTCTGTCTGTTGATTTGTGTGTGTCTATGTGTGTTTGTGTGCATGTGTGTGTGTGTCTGTGTGTGTGTGTACAGCAGGAATAAAGAAGCCCATTGATAAGAACAAGTTCTTCTTGTTAACATATCAGCAGAGCTGGAGCTGAGCCAGCGCTCAAGTCCCAGGGGCTTATTTCTACACAACCCCCGCAATGACATGGCAGTTACAGACACACAAAACCACACACACACGTACACACACACACAGGGCGAGACAACCTGGGAACCAAACATGTGTTAACACTCTCTTTCCAACAGATACATTAAAGAGGACGCTGAGCAATGTTTCTTCTTGCATCTCTGCAGAAAACGCCTGCTCGGCAGTCGTCTAAAATGCTTCCATGTGCCGTCTGCATTCCAACTGCCTCTCCGAAGCGACTCTCCTTGAAGATACCAGATACCCAGGGGAAAGCAGATAGTCATGAGAAATACCTGCTAGCTCTGAGCAGTTTTAAATAACATCGGGGGGAATTTCTGCCATTCGTTTGCTCTGGTTTGTGTTGCACATGTGCCAGCTATTGTTTTCCCTGCTGGTGTAGAGATGGAGTCAAGGCCGTTTTACGACAGCCATAATGGCCACCGACCGCTAACGCCCCCACTCCCGGCGGCTGCGCAGCGGCATCGGCTACAATCGGTCGTGGCGGGGCGCACCTTGCTGACGAGTAAAAGTGTCTGGATGAAGGTTGCGGTGGAACAAAGGGCCCCAGTGTTCTGAACGAGCACCGAGAAACCCCACCGGCGGAGCACGTGCATTTAAAGACCCATATAGACGCTGCAGAGCTAATCCACGCACGTTCTTTGACAGCGGGGGCCATCGCTGTAAATCTGTGCAGAGCGCCACGATTAATCACAATGGCGGGGCCGAACAAGTGGCTTGCTGTGACAAATGCGCGCGGGCGGCGCAGTCTTGAAGTCAAAACACGCCGTTTAGCACCGCAATTACTTACATTAATCTGGTTTTTGAACTTCCCGATGTGAAGCACCAGGACATTAACATGCATTCAAGAGTCTGTGCGAACATCTGTTTTCCTACGTAGATCAGGGAGCGCGAGGGTGTCTGGGGAGGTGCACAACCACAATGACAGGCGAGCGTTCGACGTACTGCATCTAAATTTAACACGTCTTCGTACTCAAAGCTTCTGAAGAGTCGCGCCGAGCGTTGCCCCCTCGACACAAGACGCAATGCGGGAATAAAGAATAAAAAAAAAGTATTTAAAGAGAAACAAAATGCGCATTTAAAGACGAGTGAGGAACTTTTTATTTTCCAGATGGCTTTGATACAGATCACAGCCGTGTCACCACCAAAGCACACGTTCCAGTTTCGAGTGCGTTTTAAAAAAGCTTTACCTTTTAAAGCAAACGCAAAGCGACAAATCCAAAAGGTTTCCGACAAAGGAAGGGGTTAGGTCGCACAAATGGAGTTGTCCCCGTAGGCAAACCACATAATATTCATATCAAAGTTGATACATGTACCACTTGAATTTCTAACCGTGCAATCAAGGCCTCCGCTGAGCCGCTGAATGCACCCTGATGAGCCTGATGATAAGAGGAGACCAACGGGGCTCCGTGGTTTTGTGAAAGCCGTACGCTAATGTCCTCTCATTAGCTATCAGACTTCTTGAGTCACTAAATATTTTAGGCTTTAAACTCTTTGCGAGTTGCAGAACTCCAAAAAATGAAGCTGACTGGAATGAGCTAGCTCCGCCAGCGGCATGAAGCACATCACTTTAGTTCCTTAACATCTTTCACTGAAGTTTGGAGGAGCAGCTCTTCACTTATGAAAGAAAAAAAACAACATAATTCTGCATTCTTGTCCCTCTTCTGTTACCTAAGAAGATATACTCTGATCAGTAAAGTGAATGTGAAGAAGTGGAGTTCCTTATCCTATTAATAATGACTTCCATTCGGAAACTTTTTCATCATTAACAAAACTGAACTCAGAACTGAAACGAATCAGAGTCACGAGTTTCAATATTTCAACAATATCAGAGTGTCAGTAAACGT
This sequence comes from Hirundichthys speculiger, assembly GCA_018398805.1. Classification (NCBI taxonomy): domain Eukaryota; kingdom Metazoa; phylum Chordata; class Actinopteri; order Beloniformes; family Exocoetidae; genus Hirundichthys; species Hirundichthys speculiger. Next base: position 1,034,859 of record JAGFBZ010002129.1, read on the forward strand.
CACATAGCAAATGAAGTGTTGATGGCTTATCAGGGGCAAATCATTTTCCAAAAAAAAGAGACCAGATGATCCTGTCCAGGGTGAACCACAGCCCATGGATGGATGGATGGATGGATGGATGGATGGATAGATGGACAGATAAACAGACAAAACAAATAAGACAAAGGGACAAGGCTCATGCTGCAGCTGTGTCCATGGCAACTCGCTGGCCCAGCTTCCACCTTTATACATCAGAAACTGTTTCACCTGACCTGTTTTCCTTCCACTTTGTTTGAAAAGAAAAGAAAAAAGGAAAGAGACAGAAAGAAAACTGTCAAATAGCATTCATTCTACCAAACCTTCCCTCTTGTCAAATCACAGTTATTGATAATCACATTAGTGTGATAATTACAAGACAAAGACTCCATCGGTCCATTTTCTACACCTGCTCCACCCTGTCCAGGTTTGGGACTGGAGTCTGGGTCTGGGTCGGTCCCAGCAGCGATCACACTGGAAAAAAGGCCACTCAAAAAATACGTTAAAAAAAAACTTAATACAAGATATTTTTGCTTGTAATAAGCAAAAAAAATCTGCCAATGGAACAAGTGAAAATTCGCTTAATTCAAGATGCACTGTCTAAAAACAAGCTCCTATATCTCACTGAAATGTTACTCTTTAGGTGACTTTTGTCTTATATTAAGTGTGATGAGATATTTTGACTAGAAATGAGAAAAATACACTTGGTAAGATTTTGAGTTTTTGCAGTGCAGGTGAGAGGCGGGACACGACCCGACCGGTTTGACAGTAATGGTCTCCCAGCTCAGAATCACCAACATGCGTGTTTTTGGACCGTAGCGGTTGAAAGCCACGTAGCCACGCGGAGAACATGGACTACTGTCAGAAACTGTTTAAAGAAACTTTTTAAACACCAAATAAAGATTAAATTACCTTCACGAGGCTGACCAATGTTTACTTTAAATCTTTCTTTTGTTTGATCACTCTCATTTTTTTCCATTTTACTTTTGTGAGTCTTACGTAGATTTTTTTATGATGCACAAACTGCAACATTATCTAAAGATTAAATGCAACATAAAAATAGGAACCCATCAAACTTTTATTAGCCATGAAGGAGTTAATTATTGGTTATTGTCATTTAAATTTTTCAGATGCGCATTCCTACTTTGAAGTCTTCATTGTGTTGTGAGAGTGATCTAAAATGCTTTTTTTTTTGTTTTTAATTGCAAAAGTACCACTGCCAACAAAGCAAAGAAAACCAAATGCAGAATGCTTCCTTTTTCTGAGTTTTTGTCTCATGACTCAGCTTTTTTAAATTACTGAACATGATTGCATCTAAGTTCTTAATGAATCAAAGATGTTTCCAATATAATGTAAGAAAAGCAAAAAACAAACAAATCTAACAATGGTGAATCAAAATCTAAAATATCAGTTACAAGTCTTATGAAGCATCATCCAGAAATGTGTTTTTAACTTCAACAAGCCTGATCCTGATGTATTCATCCTTATTTTCTGTCATATTTCCTTTATGGTTAAAAACAACAACAACAAAAATGAGACACAGAATTGTACATTTAAAGCTAAAGACCTGAAATATGAAAATAATTACTGACATGCTGTCAACAATTAAAAAACAAAAATTAAAAACAATTATTTCCAAGTGGGTATAATCAACTCCCGTGAAGATTTATTCAAATAAACACATTTCTCTCAGTTTGCGTCGTCGGTGCCTGATGCTGATGTCACAACCCTGCTGTGTTGACATGACGACCTGATTGAGCTGTCGCTGATGTCACTTTGGCCAACGCGTTCATATTACCTCCCGCGAGCATTGCCAGAAGTCGCCCTCGGTGCCCGCTCCCTTCGTCCCTCCTTCCTTTAGTGCTGTTATTCTGGGCAGTGGCTCCTTATAAATAAGTAATAAAGTGCAAAGCTGTGACGCATTCATCTAAATGCATGATGGCATCAGAGACAGGTGCGCTGCCCTATTCCTACCTTTAACACGACAGCGCAATTAATCTGCTTTGTGCCAGGTTAAGAGCAAAGAGTGGACTGCCAGAGGAGACAAATGAAAAACCAAAAGGGAAAGTCATGAATTTTACAGTAAACTTGAACCAATGAGCACCTGACCTTGGTTATCTTTACACCGTCCTTTTCTTCTTTTCTTATCTAGAACTTTCTTTTAACGTGGGGATATGACAGGATGTTTTCTATCTAGGATATGTTTTTGTTTTACAAACACAACTGTGAGTTTATGGTCACCTCAGTCAGAAATATATTCTGAGCTTTGCAGGGAACTGTGACATCACAGACCAAGAGTAGAGTTCACCTCCAGCTAACATCACATCATGCTCCACTTGCTCGATCTCAAAGTCGTGCAAAGCTGCGATGCTGATTTCAAATAGGCACGCCTCTCATAAGCTGGAGTTAAGATGCTCCTCCCCCTAAAACCAGTCGCTATAATCAGAGGTGTAAAGACATGCTTTAAAATCAAAAAGGATCCTTTTGTACTGTATTTCAGTGGTGTCGGCGAGAACATATGGCTATTCATTTATGTTTTAAGTGCAATAAAACATGTTCACGTGCAAGTTATTTTAGTCTCATGGAAAAATTCACCACATTTTAAATCACATTTTAAATGAAGACTTTGAAGTAGGAAAACAATAACTAGGAGCCTATAGCTGGTGGAGGTTCAGTCACTTTTACAACACTGACAAAAATGTATTGTTGTTTACCTTCTTAAGCGTTTTAGTCGCTTCTGCCGTGATTTCCGCTGTATCTCTGTGAGCTGTAGCTCCGCTGGCTGTAGCTCTCTGAGCTGTTGAGCTGTAGCTCCGTTAGCTGTAGCTCCGTGAGCTGTAGCTCCGTTAGCTGTAGCTCCGTGAGCTGTAGCTCCATTAGCTGTAGCTCCGTAGCTGTAGCTCAGTGAGCTGTAGCTCCATTAGCTGTAGCTCTGTGAGCTGTAGCTCCATGAGCTAGCTTTACTGTTGTTGAGGTGTGACGTAGCATCATGAGCAATATGTTGTTGTCCAACTGGGACAAGATTGGAGATTGGTCTGGTTTTCGCTAACAGCAGATGGATGATCCTGCAGCTAGACATGAAAGAAAGCAAATATTCCTTCAAATGAAATTAAAGCTAATATGTTCATATTAATAAAAGCCCTCTGTTTTGCTTTAAAGAAAATACATTTCATTGTTCTGTTAATGGAAAATATCACTGTACCTGACTGTGGGTTGGCTCACTGCAGCGGTTCTGACGTCGCCTCCGAATCAACGTGTGAAACAGGAGGTACCGCTGCAGACGTCTGCTGGCAGCTCCTCCGCTGTGGTTTGGCTCAAGAAACTCAGAGCCACGCGGGATCATTTCAGGATCCTTCAAAGTGGAAATCCATGGAACCTGTAGTCAATCATTATACAATTCTTGGGCCACCCAATCAATCAATCCCTCCTTTTTCTTGCATGGAGGCATGGACCTTAAATTTTGAGTTATATCCACATCCAAAGTTTATTTAATCCGTTCTAGTTTGCTGTAAAGCATAAGCACTGACAGAAACCTGAACCAGATAACCTCAGCAAATGAAAGCAGCTTTACTACCAGTCTCTGTCACCTTCATGCAAACCTCTTCTTCCACTTCACGTCTCAATAGGCAGCAGTGGCCACCATAAATTTAAGGACACAACATTTTAAATTACTGGATTATGATACAGAGCAAAAGACATGACTAGAAGCTCTGGGTCTCTGTAAAGCGCCTACAGACAATTGGCACTGTAACAGACGCTATACAAATAAAATTGAATTGAAATTGAAGCTTCCTTTCAAATGCAGCAACATTGAGAACAATGTCTACTTTGATGGAATAACGCTTTCACTCCAGACACCCCGTTTGCATGAAGTTGAGCAAAGCTCAGCTTTTTGACGCTCTGCTCGTATGCCTTGTCTTTCTGGGATGCTTAGCATAGATAATGAACACGCCTCCGTGCTTTCCATAGAAAATGATTGGGATCTATGCGACGCGAGCAATCTGTTGTGTGTAATGAACGTTAGATGTATGCTGGTTGGCCTTCCCAGTCTGGAGATGACTGCAGTGGACCTAACGGCGCCAATGGCAGGCCGAGCAATGGTAGGACCCATCTGAGCTCTGCTGGTCCTCATTTCAGCCGTGGCAGCACTTGAAATTCAATGAGAATCAGAATTAATGTAGCGTAATATTAATTAGCACCATACAGTGATGGAAAAAATTATTAGACCACCATTTTTTCTTCACTTTTTTGTTCATTTTAATACCTGGTACCACTAAACGTCATCATGTGACTAAAACAGACAGAAAAGAAAACACTGAATGCATAAAAGCAGTGTTTTTGGCAGTACAACGCCATAGCTATTGATGTAAAAACTTAAGTGATTTAGGTTATAATCAAGAAAACCATAGAAAATGGTAAGATATCAGCTCTTAAATAAAACTCTTATGAGCAATCTTTGTGGTTATCGTTATGTTTGTCCAAACAAATGTACCTTTAGTTGTACCAGGCATTAAAATGAACAAGAAACTGAAGAAAACATGGGTGGTCTAATAATTTTTTCCATGACTGTAGGTTAGCCAAGGATAAGCCAGTCAAGCTAAAACAGCAAAGTCCCGTGCTCCGTCTGGCTTCCAGTCTTGCTCGTTTCACCCGTTCTTGCCAACATGGTGCAAGACGGAAAAAGCCTTCAACAGCTCTCTTCAGGAAACGTGTGAGTGACATCACAGCGGTTTGTTCAACTTCTTCTTCTGCAGTCTATTGAGCAGAGCAGATGTTCGATATACTTGTACACCTCTGAAACGCACCATGGTGGTTTTGGTGGAATGTCTCTCATTGGCATTGACTTGAATTCACAAAAGCTAACATGGCAGCTGGAGTACGGCGCTGCTGCGCCAGGCGGGACCCGGAGTCTGCAGCGGCGGACGGGCAAGAGGTTGATGTCATGGAGACGTGCTGAGCACGTCAAGGAGGATCTCTTTGCTGGTTTTAGCTCTCGGGCTCTTTGCATCAAATAACATAACTTATTTGTTAGCATGACTTATTGCCATTTCAATGCCATACAAACATGTCACAAACATTTCAATGAGAAAAAACGGGCCGTGACGTGTCGCCTTTAAAGGGATAAAAAAAAAAAAAAAAGATAGAAAAGTCAGGAGGGAAGTCCGCTGCTCCTGAACAGACGGCAAACAACAATAGGTGATTCCAGCAGCATGTTGCAGAGAGACTAAAGCGGGAAGATATTAACCATATGTGATTCATTTACAACAGCATGCTCCAATTAATCTGGACAGGGTGGCAGGCGCCAGGCTTGGGGCCCGGTGCCACCTGAGCGGGGAGGGGGGGGAGGGGGGGGGATCTGCTGCTCTGAGAGGGATGAGCAGCGAAAAACGGATCCCTTTGAACTGATTGCTAGCACGAAGCTCTCTCCGACTTCTGTCTGAGCCGTGTGCTCTCATTGGACATCAGCGAAGAACCCTGACAGGGACTGGTAGTTACACAACGAAAGACGCCCTCGGGATGTCTTTTTTGTTTTTTTTGTGAGTGTTTTTAATCTGCGCAGTGAGTGAACTCAACTTTTGGACCTGGCAAAGGGGGCAGAAACCACAGTGACCAGATGAAACCGCAGATTGTTTTAGAGGGGCTACTGCCTCAGCAGAACCAGATGGAGCAAAAATGCAATTTCCCAAGATCTCACTCATGTTCTTGACGACATGGCGAGCTGGAACTGGAGGTTCTCAGAGAGAGAGAGAGAACGGCAAACGCAGCCAACATGTGACCAGACCTTTGGGGGAACGCTGTCATCGGGGGTGCTCATCTTATCTTGTTCCAAAATGAGAGCAAATGAAAACTCGACCACAGCGCATTGAGTTACGCTCCAGCTTGCCAAGGACCAATCCCGTGATTGTTACCAGAATAAATGTGATGAAAAAAAACTTGATGATGACGAATTAACCCGAGGAAGGAATTGCATATTGAGACATGGGGTAAGAATATTAGATTTCGGCGGTTGATGGGAAAAGACAAGTGACTGCATCGGCAGGGCGGCGGATTAAAGGCTGCAGCTCAGCAGCGTCTGACAGCATAATTATGTTTTCAGCTGTTTTTTTTTTTTTCTTTTTTGTGAGCTGGTTCACCTGCCTCCTGATGTAATCTGGATTTATCCAAATTCCTGCCTCATATTCTGGGTGCTGGAGGGAGGCGGGGGGGGGTTGCCTACTGACAGGACGAGGAGGGTAAAAAATATTTTTAAAAAAGAACGATAATAAAGGGCTTTTCAAACATCCAGTAGAACTGACGCCTTCAGATATGCAGAGCGAGCTAAAATGTCTCCTTGCTTCCAAGGCAATTAAACATTTCCACGAGGAATAAAGATGCGCGCAGCGTTTCATCTGCAGGAGAAGACTCGGAAGTGTGGAAGCAGAACTTAAAGATCCCCAGAGTGTGTGTGAGTGTGTGTGTGTGTGTGTGTGTGTGTGCGCACATCCGTTTTGTCAACCCAACCTGCCACGCTAAATTATACCTCTTTATTTTCCACATAAATAATCAGCACCAACAATTAAACTGCATTATATGCTTCGATATAATAATTATCATTATGAAAATGTAGCAATTAATAAATGTCTCAGGCCACATGAGTGTGAAGTGTTGTGAGACATCCTCCTCTCTGCATTAATTTGAAACGGTGCACCAGTACGGCAGCTGTCGGCGCAGGCGAGGGTTCAGGGGACTCTGTGTTTTGCCGTTCCGGGGTTTAGTTAATTAGTCGGAGAGAAAAGCCAAAGATAAACACGGATTGTCATTCCTGCGCAGGCAGGGGCTTTGAAGCCCCTGCGAGGACCCGATCAAATCAAGGTGGTGGTCAGCCGGAGCGCCGACGGGTCTTAGATTAGTTGTCTTTTCGTGGATTTTTTTATTTGCTGTTTTTGTTCTTTCCCACTGGATTCTTGCCTTTAACTGGAATTCTAGTTTATTTATGGAGGAGATTATAAATTCATTACATGTCTGGCAGTAGAAAGATTTTATTTTTTTTTTAAAATAAGAATTAATATATTCTGTCTTTACTGTAAACTATAGAAAAAAAAAACAAAAAAACAGGTGGGATATCTTGATTTTAGCCTCTAATGTGAGTCAGGCTCATAAAATTATTAGAAGCTTCAGTCTAAATTTAACTATATTGCTATTTAGTAGTATCATTTCTGTGAGCCCCTGCCTCCTAAAAGCTTCATTTAACAGCTTTCTGTTAAATGAGCCTTGAATTGGGCCCTGATGACATCATGGATTCCTCCGGCAGAAGAAATGCTTCGACTGTTTTCACTTCAGAACGTCCATTTAATGTCCCCTTGATCCTCCGGGCTTGTTTCTGTTAGATTAGCCCAAATTATCCCAACGACTTTAAAGCTGCAGGATTTACACTTCGAGATGTTTAAGGAATCAAGCCAATAAATGTACGTATATAAAAAGTAACTGTTTTGACGCCACATTAACCACATAGATCTGCTGTGCTGATGAAGGAGCTGCTTTAATTCTGTTCTGATGAGTTGGGGATGTTCTGGCAAAGCCCAGTAGGTCCACGTTGTCCCAGCAAAGGTGATAAAATCACAGCAAATGAAGAAGCGTTCATCGGTGTCTGATAGCTCGTTTCTCTGAAGCCCTTTTCCTTCCAGTACGACATTAGGCTGCTTTAGATTATTATTATTTAGATTATTTAGAATCAGTCCATTCCCAAACTTCACAATACCAAGGCCCAATTTTAAATGTGAAAAATCTCCGTGGCCCACCAAAACCTTTAATTACAACTGTGATCAACATACAGGACTAGAAGTTATGTCCTGATATTAATGTAAGGGGTCGACAAATAAGGTGACACTTGTTAGGTTAAGATTTTAGTAAAATAAAACTTAACTGGCTTGTTTTAATACTTCTTAATGTTTTTTTAAATAGTGTCATGAATATTTAACAATAAATTAAAAACATATTTTAAAAAGATCGAACATTTAAAACCTATTTGTTTAATTTTAATGACCTCTCATGGCCCAGCTGCAGTACCACGACGGCCCACCAGGGGGCCACGGCCCACACGTTGGGAATCACTGATTTAGATTATTATTTGACCAAGCTGATTGTATCAAATAAGCATTGTCTGCCATATAAATGAATATATTATTTTTGGAATCATCCTCATGAAAACGGCGATAGAAATAAAAGAAAAAAAAACTCAGTACCCTAAAACTGGAATATAAAAGTGCTTTTTACAATAGCTTTCTGGTGTACAAACACGTGTGTCGTTGCCAATCACCATTATTCACTTTGTATAAAACTATATATAAGATAATATGAAAATAATCAAATCAATATGAATATTACTAATTCATTAATTTTAAACAATATTCTAGAGAATAAATAATTCCATACAAATATACTGTTCATATACAGTGTATGTAAATGAGTCTAACTTCATTATCAGTATTATTGTTCGTATATATTTTTTTCATCATTAGTAATTGACCGAAGATGACATCACTGCCGTATTTGGTTAAAATGTACAACATCAGCTGAGGTCACCTAAAGCAAACCAAAAAGGATGAATGTTAATTTTGAATAACTTATCAATTGTAAAAATAAGTCTCTAGTCTACACCACATGATTTATAGGAAAAAAAAATTGCGTTTGACTGAGGTGTTAACAGCTAGCTTTCCTGACTTTAGTGGCTTAGCGCTTAGCATTTTCAGTGAATTTGATATGCGAGCTGTGAATAAATACCCAGCGGAGCATCAGCTCATTTTAAAGATAATACGGGTTGTTGTGCTGTTAATGGTATTAACGGGTCGGCCTTGAAGCTTTCTGGGGAAAAGGCCAAGGTGCCAGATTGAACTGGTCTCCTGCCAGGGCCAACTGCTGACGATCGAGTGACGGCAAATGGACTTCCTCACCACCAGCACCGGCACCGTTTCCCGTCAGAAGGAAATGTGTCTGTAGTCGAAGGAGAAGTAAGGGAGGAAAAAAAGGCTAAATTAAAGTAATTGGACTGCTTTCCCCCAACAGATGTGGCTTGTAGAAAACACAGAAATGAAATATGCAGAACTGGCGACCTTCCCTCCAGACTGTATTTATGTTAATATCTACGATTTACACAAAGGTTGTAATGCTAGTTGCTGCACAGCAGCATGACTAAACTGTATTATTTATTGCTGTAAACACAGGAGCATGTCTGTTGGGTTGTGTCACACCAGGGACTGACGCAGGAGTTTTCTCATGATATGCTGCCCCCTTATGGTCTGGGGTGTTACAGCTACACAGTGTGCCTTTAAGAAACATTTTTCAAATTTTCAAAATATGATCTCTTTGTTGACTCTCAGTATTTTATGAATTTTTAAGACATGAGTTGAAATGAATGCAGCAGCAGAACTCTATGTCAGAGACAAATAATAATAAAAGCAGAGCTGTGATGTAACCTTTTGTATAATATTTTAAGGTCACAGAAAGACTGGAGGGAGGAAGTGTCACTTCGGAAAGCACAAACCTGCCACTTACACCGGGCTATGATGTGGTTATACGAGTACGACTGCATCAAGTTTTGTAGTGCAAAAAAGCACTCTGGATTCTTACCGTCTTGTTTCCTTCTCGGATGATCACTTATTCAAGCCGCTCCGACAGCGACTAGTCATTTCAAATTTCATGTCTCCGGCTTGAAACCCAAGCTTTCTGTTTAGAAAAAAACAAAAAACAGGATGTTTTAGGGCCAAGCTGAAACAAGCGTGATCATTATCGTGAACTTAAAACAGGTTTTTTTTTTTTCTTTCTTTTGCTAACTCTAGATAACCTTTAAAAAAAATATATCTATTTTTCCTTCTTTCCTGTCTGTTTGATCATCTTGTGACCTCGGCGCGGGGGTCCTAATGAACTAAAGGTAATTCAGGAGTCAGTGTAAACAGTGATTTCCCCCGGGTCAACAGAATCGTGTGTATGTAAGACCCCCCCCCCACCCCCCCACCCCCCTCCTTCACAGCACAGAGGACTATCACCACCTCTGTGATGAAACAAGTCAGTGTTATGCTTTGTCTGAGGAGGGGTGATACCTTCAGTGCCGCTGATTAAGTTTATCTGCCCGCGGTGTGAAAACATGCCTTTGCCCGCATGTGTCAGAGGATGACTGACATGTGACTCAGCGTCGGCCATCGCAGACCCCCCCGTGATGAGCCCCGAACCAGGCTCTGCATCTCCTCGGTTTGGTGATTCATAGATCGCCGGTGTTTTGAAGAGTTTAGCGTGGCGGGCGGGAGCGGCCCTGAGCCCCCTTCCTCCCACCCAGAAGACTTCCGCTTTGCTCAACTCGGGAGGGGAAATTCAGCCCAGATGTGACTTCAAACAAAAGAAAAGCTGCAGGGATCGCAGGGTGGATCAGGCCCATCTTTGCCGTGACCCCAGGACCTGCTCCTTCCTGGCATCTGTCTATTTTTCTCCTTTACTGTTCTTTCTCTGCTGATCTCTTGGAAGTCGCTCTTTTTACGCCTCCAAATCAACATGGCTTTTTTTTTTTTTTTTTCTAACGAGTCCTTGTTATTCTCACTTTGGCTGTGTAGTTGCAGTTACCCAACATCCTGTGTGGAATGATAAGAAAAGTCTGCGATGCAGCACATTTTCTTGAGGACCTTTGTTCTCCTTCGAACAATCAAGCATGACTTGCATTGTTCACCAGGTTTTATTTCTCCTCAACTTCCTCAGCTCATAAAAATGGAGGACATTATCGTTATGTTTGAGTTACAGAGCTCTGCATGAGATGTTAGAAAAAAAAAAAAAAAAAAAAAGATACCTGGCAATTTTTCAACCGAACAAAAAGCTTTTATAGGAGCTTCAGGAGACAGTACTTAGACACGAAATGCTAACATCAGCTTTGAGTCACATTATTAACATGAGGTCATTTCAGGCCACAGGAGCTTTTACATAGCTCTTGTAATCTATGTAGAAGGTAACATCCGCTTTTTACTGGTGCAGGACTCAAAACTAACTTTTTGACACCAAACACCCAAAAATGAGCAGCTGAAACCACTATCTCACTATCAGACTAAACTTCACCTGTTTTAAGTCAGTTAGGATTGCCAAAAGTATTTCTATTTACTAAATGCCAGAATAAGGAAGAGCACATTTTTTTGGAGAATTTTTTATTACTTTCTTCAAAGTCAGAAGTTTATAAGATTACTATGCCTTGAAACAATTTGGGAAAGTCCAGATGATGATGTCATGGCTGTGGAAATTTCTGATAGGTTAACTGACAACATTTGAGTTAATTAGAGGCACATCTGTGGATGTATTTTAAGGCACACCTCAAACACGCTGCTTCCTTGTGTGACATCGTGGGAAAAGAATCATGGGAAAAAAGAATCAACCAAGATATTAGGAAAGGAATTGTGGATTTCCACTAATCTGGTTCATCCTTGGGTACAAGAATGACTGAAGGCGCTACGAATCATCTGCTCAAACACTTTAATACACAAATATGAACACCATGGGAATGTCCAGCAGTCATACGGCTCAGGAAGGAAACATTTGGTCGTTCAAAATGTTCGTATCAACCCCAGAACAAAAGCAAAACACCTTTGTGAAGATGCTGCTGAAGCTGGTCAAGAGAGTCTTATGATCCACAGTGAAACCAGTCCTGTTGAAACCAACATGGACTGAAAGACCACTCATTCAGGAAGAAGACATTACTCCATATGTAATGTAAAAAAGCCAGATTACAGTTTGAAAATGCACACAAGGATAAAGACTTCAATTTTTGGAGAAACGTCTCCATTTATTTTTGGAGAATCACAAGACGTTTCTCCAAAAATAAATGGAACTGTTTGGCCATAATGACCAGCGTGAGAAAAAAGCACCATCCAACTGTGAAGTACGGGGGTGGCAGCATCATGCTGTGGGGGTGTTTAGCTGCAGGAGGGACTGGTGCACTTCACAAAATAGATGAAATCATAAAGACATCTCAGGACATCAACCAGGAAGTTGAAGCTTGGACACAAAGGGGTCTTCAGATAGACAATGACTCCAAACATACAACCAAATTAGTTAAGTTGTTTAAGGACGACAAAGTCAGAGTTTAGGAGCCCTGCTCTCAATCCTGTAGACGGTCCTACAAACCTGACTCAGTTCCTTCCAGTTCTGTTGGAGGAACGGACCAAAATTACAGCGAACTATCATGAGAAGCTGGCGGAAGGAAACCAAAAACGTTTGACTCAAGATCAGACAGTTTAAAGGCCACAATACTAAATACTGAGGAAATGTATGTAAACTTCTGACTTTGAAAAAAGTAATACAGTGATCCCTTATTTTCCCGCTTAATCTAACCTCGTTTACTTCTGCCGTCCCACGACACACACACTCCATTACCCATAAGGCCACATCATAATGCTACCTTCTTAAAGGGGCCAGGCTGACTCACAGCATTTCTTCACCATGAGAGAACATCACAAAATCCTGTGATGTTTCCATGATTTTTTAAATATTTTTGAAATTATATTTATATTTCTGAAAAAATCCGCGAATAAACTAAAACCGCGGAACTTAAACTGCAAAGTGGCAAGGGATCACTGTAAAGCATTCTTTAAAAGATTCTCTCTCTCATTATTCTGGGATTTAGCATTTAGAAATAATGTTATTAATCCAAACTGACCTAAGACAGGAAAAGTTTAGTCTAATTTAATGTCAGACAGTAAGGGAAAAAAAAAAGGTTATATGTCTTTTTATCCAGTGAATGTAAACTTCTGCTTTCAACTGCATGTAATAGATGTTTTTATTTCTGAAAATGCTGACTCGGTGCCTGCATATATTCCTAAAAATATCCCCCGGGGGTTAGATATTGTGGGTTCACAGCATTAATAATTGAACAATTAGAATTGAGGCATCTGATTTAAACACACACATTCAGCAGGACACTGAATAACTGATATCACAAGTGAAGGGAAGCACACGGCCTTCGACTAAAGCATCCATATGTAACGGTTATAGAAAATAGCTATTCAAGATAACATCACCATCAGCAGTGAACCTCTGGCTTCCCAAACAGCATATCGATTAGTAGTCCATCAACTAGGCTGCCCACATGCACGATCACAGGTTTGTTTCACAGACAGGTTGGTGATATTTTAAATTTTAACATGACAAAACTCCTCTGTGCTGCTCTCAGTAAAAGTCAGAAAGGTCGTCTGCACGTATAAACAACAGGTCTTGACACGAGCTGCTAAAAAGCAGTGAAGAGCAGGATTCATTGAACCATCGTGTGTTTTTGTCATTTTCTTCCCGTGTGCTCACATGTGCATCATGTTCTGTGGATCAGAGAAGGTCAGGATGACCTGCGTCTCTCTGGTCCAAACTGGTTTGTCGGCTACCGTCCCATCTTCTGTTTTGACTGGGACCGTGTCTCAGGCTTTAAACATAAAACAGTCTCTATCACTCCAGTAGCTCTTCTCACTTCCGAGCCCTGACAGCATCAGAACTCTCCCTCTCGAGGCGTCGGATCAAATAAACACAAGAAAACACAAGCGCTGGTTTCCAGTCTCACTTCCCCATCTCTCCTGAAAGTGGGGTTTGGTTTCCACGGTCATTTTCACTAGTTTACCACCCACGGGTCGCCTGTTATGTCACTTTCCTGTTCCTACCTGTGGTGCAAATACAAGCTGAGAAAAAGCCTGTGAAGGTATTTTGTCCTTCAGCTCCCCAGTGACTTGATTCAGTCGGGACTACGGGCTGACCTTAAAGCTATGCTGATTTATGAGACGGGAGGAAGACAAAGCAACGCCAACTGACAGACAGCCGCTGTACCTTTTTCTTCATACTTTCATATTGTAAGAACGTAAAAGCTCTTCCAGTTTCCAAGGTTTTACCCTGGACGCTAATGGAAACACGGCATTGGTGTTCACAATGCTCACATAAACCGTCTGGCACCAAATCGCAGGTTTTTCACAGCTATTTCACCTGAAACTGAAGCATTAAACCAACGAATGGACATTTTGCACAGATAATGCTAAAATTGTAAAGAGAAATGCTTAGCGGTTGAGACTTTTCACCTGAAACCACGTTTACTGATGAGACGTGACCCCGGAAGTGACTGACCTTTGTGGATTTATCGAACAGATGATGAGCCTATCTGGAACAAAGCGGTGGACTTTGTTCCAGATAGCGTTTGTTTGCCACGTCAATATCATTGCTACTGAAGATGCTGAGCTTTGCATTCTCTTCACTTTATAGCCCACGACATGTGAAAAAATATGCACACAGCCAGAGTTTAAGCACCGCGGACTCTGAGTCCTCAGCGGGGACGTCGTCAGGGCGGATGGCTCCTTTAAGACATGTTGTTGTCTTAGCGGACAGCAGCTCATTTCACCACAGCATTTATCTTGACAATTACACTTTGTCTGACATTTGTCAGAGGCACGAAATGAGGACAAGGATGACATGGCAGTCCTCTCTGAGCGATGGCAAACCTCTCCTCCCCCTGTCTGAGTCCCCCCCCCCCCCCCCCCCCCCCCCCCCCCGTCCCTCCCTCAGCACAACTACAGGGGCTTGCTTGTTGTCAAGTCAGTGTTTTTACAGCCTGGCATTAGCACAGGGCAGCATTCAGTCAGGACCCCGCCCACCCCCCCCCTCTATAATTCACATGGTCATGTGAGGGCGTGCGTGCTGCCTTTACTGCTCGTGAAATGACCCTGATTGAGAGTTGCCAGGCTTTTGACAGCTCTACAACCATTTTGCTCTTTTATTAAAGCCACTCTACGCCTAACAAATACATGTTTTTAAATGCCACGTGTCACACAACGCACGACATGACGCATCTGATGCAATTAAGAAACACGCGGGTGGGATGTTGTTAACACTCTGCTATCATTCAATTAAAAAATGTTAGTCCAAACTATCAAATTATTGGGAGTCTATCTTTAAAACTTTATCCAGTGTTTTGGGCAGATCTATTGACGCAGTGGTGGCAGTTTTGGGAATCATTGATCCAAATATGACAAAAAGTTCGTCAGTATACTTGGCACGAAGACTGTTATTATTCAACTGGAAGCAAAAGGCAGCACCGACTTATTAAAATCTTATGAGTGATGTCGTGAGACATTTAGAACTGGAGAAAATTACATTTTCATTGAAGAATCAAGAAAAAAGGTTTTATGAGGTTTGGCAGCCGTTTATCAATTACTTTAACCCCAAAACATAATCTGATGGCAAAACTTAAGAAATATTTAAACCCCAAATGGTTTTGATGTTCTTTTTTTAATTTTTTATTTTCTTCTTGTCTTTTATTGTCTTTCTTTCTTTGCAAAAGTATTCATACAGTCATGGAAAAAATTATTAGACCACCATTTTTTCTTCACTTTCTTGTTCATTTTAATACCTGGTACCACTAAACGTCATCATGTGACTAAATCAGACAGAAAAGAAAACACTGAATGCATAAAAGCAGTGTTTTTGGCAGTACAACGCCATAGCTATTGATGTAAAAACTTAAGTGATTTAGGTTATAATCAAGAAAACCATGGAAAATGGTAAGATATCAGCTCTTAAATAAAACTCTAATGAGCAATCTTTGTGGTTATCGTTATGTTTGTCCAAACAAATGTACGTTTAGTTGTACCAGGCATTAAAATGAACAAGAAACTGAAGAAAACAAGGGTGGTCTAATCAATTTTTTCCATGACTGTATATATATATATATATTACATCATTTTTATTTCTGTGTTGTCTCCTCATCTTTTTATGTCTATTTATTTCTTTTTAATTTATATAATACAAGTAAAACCATCTATTGTCCAAGATGTACATGTATGTGATTTGATGTGGCCATTTCAATGTTATGTTTGTGTTTAAAAGCTTGAAAAACAATAAGAGATTTATATTTTTTTAAAAAACATGTTAGAAACTGACAGATATTGTGGACATTACATCTATTTTGCAGTCATATATTCAAAGGAATATTTTTTTTTGCACTATTTGTTAAATAAAAATCAAGCAAAAAGGAAAAAAAACTCCTTAGATTTAATCCAAAGACCTATTGACCCAAAGGTGTCCCAGATCCTGTAGCCGCAAAACAATTTCACAATCATTACCCCTCCACCACCGTGCTTAACAGTGGGAGTGATAATCAAGACCAGCCACCTTCACCACCGTCTTCTCTACCCATAAGACATTGTTCTAGAGGTCCTTGTGGTTTGATCAGAATTCACTCTTGCAAACCTAAAAGGTGTAATTTTCAGTGGAAGCGCTCACTTGGCAGCCCTTCTAAACAAACCATGTGTAATCAGTCTTTAACCTTTATTTCACCAGGATGTCCCCTGAGATAAAAATCTCTATTTCAAGGGAGACATTTCTTATTGGGACATCATTAACTTTAACTTTTAAAATGCTCAGGAGGGCCTGTACAATCTGGGATGCAGCTCTTCTGGCTTTTTTGTATCCTTCTGAGCGTTAGATATTCCTGGAACGTTCACTCCTGTTAATATTGGCAGTTTTCCTGTTAATATTGGCACGAATGCATCCCACGTGTGAATCCGTTTCCTTATTTGATGCGTCGCTTCATTCGTGCTCGTGGGTAGCTGGGCGCTGACGCTCGATGCAGGAAAGGCTGCGAGGTTTGCTCGGATTGACCGGCTGAAATGGCTCAACGTCGCTTAGCAACAGGTTTGAGTGACAGGCCCGGTAGACACCAAGTAATGAAACAATACATCAAATAATAAAAGTGCACACTGAATAAGGAACGAGCACGTCGAATGACGAACGAGCACGTGAAATGAATGAACGAGCACATGAATGAAGCGACACATCAAATAAGGAAACGACACATCAAATAACTAAAGGTTCTTCGTTTAATAAAAAACATGGGTTTAAATGAAACAATACATTAAAAAGGGAAGTGTTTTATTTAATCAAATGTGTGTCCATTATTTTAAATTTGGGTTTAATTAATTTGATGTTACTTGATGATTTATTAACTGTGACTTTTCATTATTTATTGACATGTGAATTCTTTATTTGTTATGGGAATTCATGAATTGAAGAGTTAGTTTTATCCAGTAGACAAGATGATTTATTACTTTAATCTGACAAAAAATAAATAAATAAAAACTTCCACACACAAACACCAACATCAATGTTTGTCCTATACGTAGGGCACGTGGAAGGTTTCTACACAGAAGAATAAATCAGGTTTACCCTCTCTATGTTCTTAGCATTGCCCACATCATTTTTTTTTATTTTGAGTCTCGACCTTAATCTGACTGCCTCCTTTCTTCTCAGGGTCGCTGCTTGACGAATTTGTTCGGTACGTTTGTTGACTGACTTGGTTGCAAAGACGCAGCGTCCCTCGTCCCGGAGTCATGCCGAGACACCGAGATGCATGTAGACTGATAATCGACAGGGGGGGCAAACGTAATTACATCGCCCCAGAAATTAATGAATGCATTGATTGCCCACTCGAAACATAATCAACATATTTTCCTTTTAAGCCACTGAGATCATGAGCGACAAACCTGATTACAACACGACTTCCAATCGTGGTTCCCCTCAATTCTTTCAAAGATCTTTCCAATACTTGCGGGGAGGTTTTTAAACACTCATGTTGTTGGCACCTTTGAAGTGCCGCTCAGTGTCCAGATGTAAATTCATTCAGGGAGGTATGTGCGATAAGCTAATGACGTCTCCGGGGACGGCAGTGAATACAACCAGGGGAAAAACATATCTGCATATCTAAGTGAACTTTTCTACCCGGTCTACTCTCCTTTAGCGGCATTCGGAGCCTGAACAGGAGCAGATGGACGGAGCTGACTTTGATGTTCTCTGGGGTCATGCGTATCTGCAGTTTTATCATGGCACACAAGCATAGAGTAAATATGCCACACCAAAGCTCTGGGAAAAGCAGCGGGAATTTCCACTTTGAGATTCAGGAGAGGTCGTAGACTGACATGTTCCTCTGGATTTGTGCACAGCTTATATAAGGACAACGTGCCTTCCTCAAACAGAACAGCAGGGCAACGAAAGGAATAATTCGATTCAATTATTTTTGTCTGAATGCAATGCTTTTTCCTTCTTCTTCTTTCTCAGACACTTTAACTCCTGCTCGAATATGTTGTTTGACAGCAGTGAACAAAATTAAATCGACAGGCCATATAATGGTTGAGCATATTTGTCGTTTTTACTCTCATTTGCGTGCTAGAAAGAGATGTTGCAAATTGCAACGCGAGCCAGAAACCCAGCGCACCGCTGCAAAAACGTGTCCATCAAGGGGAAAATAAAAATATGCTGTTTCCTCTAAATTCACTCAAATCAATAATTCATGCCATGCAGAGAAGCTTGATTTATGAGGGAATTAAATGCTATGGACTCGGCCTCCCTCACAACAGCCGTCTGTCTCAGGGACGCGGCAGATGAAATTAAACATGAAAAGGGAACGCGGAGAACGACCGAATCATCTCACGGCAGGGCCGAGGCGTTAGATGGGAGACCTTCAGCGGCGTCCGCGCTGGACAAGTCTGATTGGACAAAATGACAAGAGTAATTTAAACAAGAGCCTCATAATTTGTTGGAAAAATTGCTTGTGATTTATGCATGCTGAAGTGGAGTGCCAGAAGTCAAACATTAATACCATTTGGGAGCCGGAGGCAGAGATCAAAGAAAAGCGTGCACCTGCTGACCCGTGGGGATCCGTGTGACTCCTGTCTGCCTCCCTGACCTCGACGCTCTGACGGGAAAACACAAAACATGACAGTTTTAGTGTTTTCAACTAAAGCTGATATCTGAGTTGCGTCTTTTATGTTAGTAATTTATTTTTCCTTTCTTTCCTGTGTAAGGAAATATAAATTATAGTAACACCTCTGTGGGATAAAAGTGTTTGGAGGCATATGAGTGGAAACAGACATTGAGGTGTTTCTCTGCTATTTGATAGCCAGTACTGCACAGAGACACACCGTCAGCTCCCATAATGTATTACTGACACAAAGACCTACAGAAAGTGATATCCTGTGGCCTTCTGTATGTTCATTTAGCTCTTAACTTTTTATTCTACCCAGAGAGTGAAATAAGAAGACTAAAACTAGTCGATAGAAGCGAGCTAGCCTGCATTTTCTCATTCGCATAGATCTGTAATGTTAGCTACTCTGTCCCTAAAGCCATAGTCTAGAAATAAGCAGCTTTCAGACATTGGTTATGTTTTAAATCACGCCTTTGCCATAGACTGTAAAAAAAGAACTGGAAAAACCCTACATGATGTCACCCATGGGGTTTCTGTCGCCAGGCAGTGCCATATTGGTTGGAGCTGACTCCACCCAACCCCACTTGATACAAAAATGTTCAAATGAGTGGAATGAGGAAACCTGGAGGTCTCCTGGAACATGCTTACCTTGGGAAATTAGCTAAATTAGCGAGTGAATTAGCATATATTAGCTGTTTTAGCTTAGCTCATGCTAAGTAACATTTGAAATGAGTAATGTTGGTGTTAAAAAGAGGCGTGATGGAGCTCTGGTTTAGTACTAACGAGGCCCTCAACAGGCCATGGCTTGGCCAAAATACTGCAGCCCTGCAGTCCTCAAGGCTTCATTCAAGTTGGGTCCAGGTGGAGGTCCGGACAAAGCTAGTCAGTCTGAAAGGGCGCAGGGTAGCTTGAAGGCTGGCTCAACTGTAGGAGCCCAGACCGGGCTGGCATTGAACCCCCGGGGGACTGCAAGACTGTGGTCTTTTAGCCGATACCTGATGAGTCAAGGATGCCCTCTGGGCTAACCGGGCTACTTATGTCCACGCTGAAAATTCTGTCATTGAAAAGTGCACTGCAAATAACTGAACGGTGTATGCAAAACAGTCAGAAAACTGAGTGTTGATATAAGAAAAGTCAAACCTTGGCATTAACATTGAAAAGTCAAATCTTGGAGGTAACTTGCAGGAAGTGCAGAGGCACTTACACACTGGGACAAGACTTATTTGCACATGTACAAATACTGTGTTCAGATAGCAGAAGGTGCAGCTTAAATGCTTTAGGCATGATTCTCTCATTTATTTGGTTCAAATGTTGTGGAAAAAACGACCTGGGGCTGAAGCCAACTGTCGGAGGTAAAAAAAAAAACAAAAACAAAACAAGGCCGTGGAAAGTATGGGGAGCACTGATATTGATTAACGCAACCTGTCAAATTTCTTTTAATAGCTGATCAGTAGCCAAAATCAACCCAACTGTTAATGTGACTGCAGCAGTTCAGACACAAACCACGGTGAAAGTAAAATATCCACATGACTTGCCATGTTCAGATCTCCATTGCAAAATGTGACGGAAAAGCAACAGGGTGCTCATTCAAACCTAACTCTGAAATGTTTGTTTGCCGTCACGTTCATGGAGAGGAATGCATGTTTGATGGATCTGACCCAAACTGTGGAAAGTATATACTTCTCATTCGGTAGCATCTTCTGAGTCACAAGCTATCCCTACCCTGAAGCATTCCTTTGTATCTAAAAGCATTCAAAAAGTGAACATCATCCTACACAAGCTCATTCAGAAGTTGCATACTGAGGTCGCAGTTAAAAATAAGTTATTTTCTGATAGACCTACTGAGAATGTGAACTAATGTCATGTGCTGTTGGATGCTGGGACGGGAGTACAACCCCATTACCTGCTACCTGCTACATTTACCTTGCCACCGTTAAACCCTTTTAGTTTTTGTTTACTTTGGCTACAAAAATCTGGTGGAACAGAGAAAAGATAGATAAAAGGAAAAAGAAGGAGAAGATGTTCTATCTGGGGAAAAACTGAGTCATCCTTTTGAGTGGAAGATCTGCCAATTAAGATGGTGGTATGGCGCAGAAACCTGATTCCCTGCAAACTCCAACACACCTTTTTTTTTGCCCCATTTATTCAAGTAAACAAATCATAACATTTCCAAACATTGTACATCCAACAGTGTCTTTTGCTTTATAGTCATATGGATATTGTGAGTCACCGTACTGATAATAAAGATCTGCCACTCAGATAGGATAGAATGTTTGCCCCAAACATAGCCCATATGTGTGGTTTTCTTTGACCCACATCTGGCCTTGATTGACAGCTTTGTCTCAGAGTGAGTGTGGCTGTCTAAACTCAGCCACAAATCAGCCAAACATGGCAAAAGTATGCATTTTATTATGGCTTTTGGGCCATTTCTGACCCATATAACGCTCACCCGAGAGCCAAAAATAACCCAGATTAGGACCAAATGTGTGTTACAGGTATGTTAAAAATGTATTTATGAGAAGCAGACATGTATTGAGACATGATGTTACAGGCAAAGCCTGCAGCTTTCACTAGGACAGCAATACTCATTAAAGTGCATAAGATCCTGAATTTACAATACAGAATATCTGCATATAAAGAACAGCCTCAGAGAATGTGGGAATACAGTGTGGGACTAAACAAACCCAGGCATAATGTAAACTTCACATTTTCTACAGAAGTGGACCATTTTGCATCCAGACGAGTCACTCTCTGTTTCATCACTTTAGCTTAATTCTTCAGGGTGGGAAGTCTCATTAATCTTTGGTCTTTTTTTATGCTAGCATAGCTACATTTTCAAAGGCACTCAATGTATACAGTATCTTTAGCCACTATGGCAATTTTTGGTCTAGTATGATAACGAATGCTAACTAGAAAAGCACTCGGAGAACGCAGACCTCCGCCAAGCGCAACAATTATCAAAAATTTGAAAGTGATTCAGAATACAGGATTTCTTCTGGATCGCACCCAAAATGAAATCAGTTCTTCCTTTTCACATTTCTGACAACTCCTGAAAATGTCATCAAAATCCATCCATAACTTTTTGAGTTCAAATTTTCGAAAATTGTTGCAATCGGTGGAGGTCTGCGCTCCTTTCGAGTACTTTTCTAGTTCTAACATGTATTTCTTACAGGTTTTTATGTAATTTCATGTATTATTTATAATTTATTAAAAATCGAATTTTGGGGGGCTTGGAATGGATTAGAGCATTTACATGGAAAACACGCCTCTCCTTACGAAATTTCCAGGTTACAAAACTACTTCCAGAACCAATTAATTTCATAAGTAGAGGTACCACTGTATTACAAGTTAAGAGGTTTTAAAGTTAATATCAAATGTTTGCTAATTTTAGCCACTTTAAAGTGACACTAAGGAGACTTTTTAGGGTTTAAATAGCAGTTTCAGTTTTTATTTGAAGGAGTATTTGATTATTTTTATGACGTGTCATCTTGATCTGCTGGTCTTCCATCCCTAGTACATGTCAACAGTGATGGAGCTAGCTTACTGAGTTACAATGGAGTGCAAAACCACAGACTTTGCTGTTTTACTATGACTGATTTTAGCAAACTGAAGTGTATAGTATACAGTATCCAAACAATTGTAATATTTGTGGTTTGGGAGAAGCAACTGATAGGGGT
Organism: Hirundichthys speculiger; assembly: GCA_018398805.1. Classification (NCBI taxonomy): domain Eukaryota; kingdom Metazoa; phylum Chordata; class Actinopteri; order Beloniformes; family Exocoetidae; genus Hirundichthys; species Hirundichthys speculiger. The sequence goes on from JAGFBZ010002129.1 coordinate 1,057,281, forward strand.
GTAAATCACAAATTTCATCATGATGTCATGTTGACTGAGCACAGCCACTTCCATTCACATCCAGTCGCAGGAACTGATATATCATTTCACACGTTTATTTCTGGGCTGAACTAGACAGTAAAATAGACGATGAGTTCTTTTAGCTGCATTTAACATAAACTGCAAAAGGCTGATAGATAACATCAACATATGAGCATTACATTTTCATTTTTTATTGATGCAGTTGGATTGTTCGTCATTAAATCGATGCATCAATAATCGATGGATCATTTCATCCCTATTAACCAGATGGTTTGTTACCTCTAGGAACATTTCTAGCCTGCAACTGACCAACTGGCGTAGCCTACCATGTACCAACAATGACCAGGATGCAGTTCGGTCTAAGCTACTGAATAGAGCCAGAGAGTGATTTCATGATATTTTATGAAATTAGGATTTTAACGCAGGCTAGTACGTATATACATATTATATCTTTTCATGTTAATTTCTATCAGTCTTACTTTTACTGGGTAATGGACGTCAAGAATTGAAATGACATCACACTTGAGTTGCCCGCATTCCAGCTGCAAAGTCAAATACTGAACCTTTTCAAACACTGGACTAACTATTGCCGCTGCTAGCCACTGTTAGCATTAATCATTACGAGGCTACCAACTCTACACACAACATGTAGCACCTACAGTGTCGCAACATGCCAACTGATAAAAGGTGAACAGCACTATGTGTACGTCTGACTAAATGTAAATAAAATATGACAGAACTGTTATTAAAAAGTAAAATGAGCTGTGGTTACTTTGTCGACGTGACTGGCAGCCATGTTGGATTCTGAAGTATATGATACATCAAGTCTGGACTTATGCGCTTTGAAATTCATACTTGGCAAATGTGAAAGTGGGAGAAGGTACTTCCGAGGACGGGAGGACGCAGTTTTGGTCTTTCTGCAACTGGAACAGCAGCGTACTTGATAGAATCACATTAGCTAGCAGGCTAACACGTATTCAGCAACATCTACAATTAAATTGAGCACAAAATGAACTCTGAATTTTAAGACTACTCAGAATGGACCGTGAGGATTCCTCTTGCGTCTGTAAACATTACTCTATATTATGTATAAATGGGTTTTACACTTTTCTATTTCATGTTGTAAATAAAGTTTGGTGGAGGTGAAAAGAAAATAGAAAAAAATTCTTGAGACCTCTGAGGAAATATTCAAATAGGCTCTATCTTGATCAGTTAACCACAAATTTGACGCTGGTAGAACTATATTCTCATATAAAAACATATTAAAACTTTGTTCTGCGTAACTCAGGGGTTTAATCAGGTGAGCCATATAGAGAGACAGCGATCCTCCTGCAGTGGTCGCAGGTTCGACTCCCAGCCTGTGACCCTTGGCTGTGTGTTGTCCCATCTCACTCGCCCCTGCTTACCTGTCTCTCTTTACTGTAATAAAGGCCACTTGTGCCATAGAATAAACTTAATTCTGTTACACAACAATAAAGTTATAATGTTCTTTTTTACTCACTTCTCATCCGCCATTACTCCTATTTGTCAATGCAAAATGCGTTCTTAACCATTCTTTTCAACCATTCTTTGCTGTCTACACAAATCTCCACCGTCTTCGATAAAATGGGCGATGTAAGAACATCCGGGGAGTTTGAACTAAATCTGTCGAGATGCAGACTAAAGCCTGACTTATACGTATCCGTCAAAGCAATGGCGTAGATATCAACCCTCTAAGCTACGTTGGACCCTGTCATTCACCTACACGTGCACGGGCACCAAGAAATGCATTTCGCAACCACAAGGAATGCAACTGGTCGGCTTGGTGGATTTTTATTCTACCTTGTCTTTGGATTTCCAGCTGCTGCTTCTTGTCATTTTTTTTAAGTCGTGTAGAACGACAGTTTGCTGCACCAAAATCACTGATGCTCACCATTTATTAGTGTCAACTCATGGAAGTTATACCTTATTCTACTGTTACTAAGTTTGAGTTACAAAAAGGAAATTTAATTCAAATACTTTATTGATCCCCCAATAAATTTTGTTTTTTTTTTAAAACAAAAAAGAAACTCAGTGCTGCAGAAAAGAACCTGCACTGCCCTCTAGCAGTTGGTGGTATAATTACAGTGAAAAAGGAAACAGAAAAGCTCAATATAAAGGGCAAAGACTGCAAACCTCCATGAGTATCTGCAACACCGAAACATCATTCAAATTTTAAAAGTTCGGCTGAGACTCATGCTGTTTCAGAAGTACAGAGAAGTTCTCCTAAAGAGCAACGGCCTCTGAGTTTCTGATTCCAACTTCAAGGGCCGTTCCAGTCGAAACATCTACCTTTGAACTCGGAAATTCTGATTTCAGAGTAAAAAACGAAACACTATGAATTTGATTTGTCTCTAAAAACTCATGTGGTGTGCATGTGTGAGAGCTAGAGAAGAGGTACAGGAGGAACCACGCAACACGTCAGTGGTTTTACTGTAGTAAAGTAGTGCTGAATCACCTTTAAATGTCAAGATCTCCAGTTATTATTATTAGAAACTATGGGAATTAATGCTCTTAATTATTAATCTATATATGGTAATTAAAAAAGAAACAAGCTGACGCTTAAATACTGATAAACTACTCTACGTGGAGGAGCTCTTGAGCCATGAGAATCTACTGTATCAGAATCTGTCAGCGGTCGGAGTCTCGTAATCCAGGAAAATAAAAGAATCCACTCGGTGGTGGCTTTTCATTGAGCATGTGGCCTCAAGATGAATGCCTGGATTTTGTGAATAAAGCGCGAATGAAAGCTCAGACGTCACTGCGGGGTGAGGTAGGCCGGGCAAATGGCGTGTAGGGGATAAAGTCTGCTGAGAGACAAACTATTTTCTGCAGTGTGAGGTTCAGCGGGGAGGATCTGTGGCGCGCAGCCATCGCGGAGCTGCTGGAGGAGATGCATTCTTTATTCTGAGGAGGGGAGGAGGAGGGGCAGAGGAGAGAGAGAGAGAGAGAAGAGAGAGAGAGAGAGAGAGGTGAGCCGAGCGTGCACGTCGCACTATCAACTGAATCCATCTTAGAAAACTACTCGCGGGGAGACTGGCTCCCGAGCTGCGCGGGCGTGAAAAGGCAAGTTTCGAAGCCCCGGACTCCCGTCAGCGCGCAACCGGCCGGACGCAGCGTGGGGCCGTCATGGCCCGTGACCGTGGATCGGGCGGCGGACACTTCGAGCAGCGCGTCCTGACCGCGCGGGCGGAGCGTGGACGGGGAGAGGTGCCCGACGCCGCTTTCTTCGGTCCCTGCGCGCCGCAGACGGTGCGGAGTTAAAGCGGGAGAGAGAGAGAGGGGGGGCCCGGGGAGAGCTTTTACGCACGGGGCTCCACGGCGGGACCGCATGAAGGACGGAGGGGGGAAAAGTTGCACGCAGTATCGGGGTTTGGGATGGATACGGACTCACCAAAGGTACAGTGGATGTTTTTATTCTGGAAAGGTGTTAGAAATAGAGCCGTGGCCCGGGCCCGAGTTGGATTCAGATTCATGACTTTTTCCCAATTAAAGTCGGAACTGCGCGTAAAAGAATTGTATCTGTTTTTGCGTAATCTGAAACAAATCCATCTATAGAAGCAGCCCGAGCAAAGGGACTTTAATGGATTCTTGTTATTGGTTGCTTGTTAATTAGACAGCATCTGATCGAGTTATAGATTACCTCGCTCCGCATTTTTCACCGGAGATTCCCTTTTTTTTTTCCTTTTTCCTTTCCGGAGAGCCTTTCACTCTCCATGCACAGCACGCTTTTCAATCCCCCCCCTTTTGGAAATAATTCATTCAGATGAACACCGCTCACTGGGCAGCCCTTTGAAGTCTACCTGATCCGCCTCTTATCGCCTCTTAAATACCCTATCCGTTTTAAACTTTTAATTGCGTTTCTGGCGCTAAATCCAGTCCTAATCGGATTGTCCTGGACGCGTATCACAGCGTTCATCTCGCCGGTGCGAAACTGTGCTCCCTCGACTGGAAATTAAATTAAAGAAAGAAAGAGAGGGGTGAAAGAAAAAAAAAAAAAAGGGGGGAGGAGGGGGGTCGACAAAAGGCTTCAACTCGGTCTCACGCACTGGTCCGTGTCCGTCGCGGCGACCCCGGTGGAAAACTGGCGCGTCTTTTGAAGGTTTTGGTGACATTTTTTTTCTTTTGCTGCTGCCGTGATAATCTTGATGCTGCTGCCTTCTGCTGTTGATTCTGTCGCTGTGGCAGCGCATTTTATCGCCTCATGTGGTTGCTTAACCCCCCCCCCCCCCCCCCACACCACCACCACCACCACCTCCACCCCTGAAGCTTATTTGATTAAATTTAGCTCTTTCAATTTAGAAAAGTAGATCACAGATGTGTGTCAAAAAGGATTGTTTCTCTGTTTCCTCCACAAAGAGCCCATGCAGAGCTTCCATTTGCACGAAACGCAGCAGGTCTTATGAGGGCAAATCTTTTTTTTTTTTTTTTTTTTCTTTTGGTTTTAAAAAAAAAATATATAGCTCCCCCTTGGTTTGCCAGGAATAATACACCTGGATTCCCAGCTGTAAATTGGCCCCTAAAAAGCAGGAATTCAGCCCGCTTTTCTGAATTATGTGTCTCGGTGGATCCTCCAAACCCACACTCAGGGCCGCGCTCGTGCTTAACATTCAGCACGTCGTTCCCATCATTTCGTGTCATCCAACATTTGCTCAGGGTGGAGCAGATGACTGCTATCTTTTCATCATGTGTGTTTGGGTGAGGGGGGGGGGGTTGCTATAAGTTGGAATAATGGATCTGAGGTGGGGGGGTTTACTGTAATCCAATGGCCTTGTGCTTCACTACAAACCTCGGAGCTGAAAGATAGCCTGTATTGATCATTTATCGCAGGTAGAGGGACTAAATTATTTTCCAATCCCATTTCAGCTGACAGCTCGTGTATGTCACCGCGGCCGGAGGAGGAGCGCCAACGCCGCGTCTCTATTCCTTTTTTTTCTTCTCCTTCTTCTTTTTAATCTTTTAATCTCCGCAGCCTTCAGTTTTGAGTTTGACGGCGGTGGGTTCAGAGCTGCGCAGAATAACGAGCCCCCCCTCCTTCGGGCCACCGGTAAAAACTGTCACCCGTGTTTACTGTAAGCAGATGTGTGTTTACTCGTGCACCTCTGCCCAGCAGCTGGAAAAAAAGAAGAGAAGACGGTTGCAGCTTGTTATCTGTCCTCTATAACCCCCCCCCCCCCACACACACACACACACACACACCTCCTCTGGAAATATCTTTTCGATCCACATCAGAGAAGCTGATGTCTTTATTAGCCTTATCTCATTTTAGCATGTTTTCCATCCGAGCGACAGGCGATGTTGCTGAGAACCCTCGTGAATCCACGAGTGTGTGTCCTTGCGCCGCTCTATTCCCTCCTTTGATAGAGCACGGGGGAATAAAAGCCTTCTTTATGTCTGTGAAACCGGATGTGCAAGAGCTGTTCTGAATATTTATCAGACTCCTTTTTTTTTTTTTTCCACCATAGTTGGTCTGTAATTCCAAATGAGCGGCAGACGGTATGTTTGGTGAGAAAGAGAAGGGAAAAGTGAGAGTAAAAGAGAAGAGCAGCTGATTTTAATTCTTTCCTCCTTTTTTTTTTTTAAACCTAAGCACAAACCACCGCTGGACCTACTCATCTAGTTTTTCTTTGTTTGCTCGTAGGTCTCTGGATCCAAATGTCACCCCCCCTGGACTCAGCCGTGGTCAGGGACCAGCAGTGTGTGACGGACAGGCGGCGTGGATTCAGATTGACTCCGACTGAGCTCTGCATGGAGCAGCGAGCGACGGGCCCCGCCACGGTTTGATGCCTCAGCATGGATGGAGTCAGTCCGAGGACTGGCCGGGACTAACGACGCCGTCGCTCCGCAGCTGAGGACGAGAACTTACCGGATTACTTTCGTCTGACTGCATCATTGTCAAACTCTCCACTGTGGACTTCTTGTGGGTTTTCTTTTTTTAGTGGATACATACCTCATTGGCTTTTTGATTTTGATTTTTTTTATTGTTGGCTTACTTTTTGTTCCTAATTTTTTTCCACTATGGAGTTTCTGGCTGGATCCTGGAATAAAAATTGGGCTTCGTTCTTGCAGTTTTGGTGACTGTCGTCCTTAGTCTCCAAATGCAGTTCGCCACGGGAGCCTCTTGCCCGCAAGAGTGTCGCTGTGACAAAACATATGTATACTGCAACGAACGCAGCCTGACATCTGTGCCTCTGGGGATGGGGGAGGGCTACAAGGTCCTCTTCCTACACAACAACCAGATCAATAACGCTGGTTTCCCGATGGAACTTCACAACCTGGCCTCCGTGGAGACTGTTTATCTCTACGGCAACCAGCTGGACGAATTCCCCATCAATTTGCCCAAAAACACCAAGATCCTGCATCTCCAGGAAAACAACATCCAAACTATCTCCAGAGCGGCTCTGGCCCAACTGACTAAACTGGAGGAGCTGCACCTTGACGATAACTCCATCTCCACGGTGGGAGTGGAAGAAGGGGCCTTTAGGGAAGCGATAAGCCTCAAACTCCTCTTCCTCACCAAAAACCACTTAAGCAGCGTCCCCATCGGCCTCCCCGAGGACTTGAAAGAGCTGCGGCTGGACGAAAACCGCATTGCTTTCATCGCGGAGGAGGCCTTTCAGAATGTGACCCGCCTCCAGCGCCTCCTGCTAGATGGGAACCTACTGACGGACGAGGGCATCGCTCCGGGGGCGTTCCAGGACCTGGCCACCCTCCGCGAGTTGGCCCTGGCTCGCAATTCCCTCACCTTCCCCCCTCCCCTCCTACCCAGCCAGTCGCTGGCCAAACTCAGCCTGCAGGAGAACCAGATCGACCAGATCCCTGTGACGGCCTTCGCTGATTTGAACAGGCTCGAAAGACTGGATATTTCCAGCAACCAGCTCCAGACTCTCACGCAGGGCGTGTTCGACGGCCTGTCGAGCCTGAAGCACCTCATGGTGCGCAACAACCCCTGGCGCTGCGACTGTCACGTGAAGTGGGTGGTGGTGTGGCTCAAGTCGTTACCCACCTCCATCAACGCCCGCGGGTTCGTCTGCTCCAGTCCGGAGAAGGTGCGCGGCATGACAATCAGAGAGCTCACGCTGGATATCATAGAGTGCCCCGTCCATCCCGACCAGCCAGCCTGGCCCACCCTCCGCTCCACCCCCCCTCCCCCACCCACCACTCCCCCGATCACCACCATGATCTCCACCTTCATCACCACATCCGTCCCATACTACTTTGACTCTCCCTCCCCTCCTTTACCTCCGATCCATAATAACCCCCCTGGGCCCCTGCCGCCGTACGAGGATCCCCTCCAGATCTCCTTCTACGTGGTCAACTCCACCAACATCGAGGTGAGCTGGGCGTCCTACTTCACCGTCACGGCCTACAAAGTCACTTGGGTCAAAAGGGGCCAAAGCCAAATAAACGAAGCGATGCGGGAGAGGACGGTGAGCGGGGACCAGCGTCACATCGGCCTCGCCAACCTGGAGCCCCAGTCTGTGTATCGGATCTGCGTCCACGTCCTGGACACCCTGAACTCCTACAGGCCCGGAGAGGATACTATATGCTCGGAGGCCAGGACCAAGCCGCGCCCCACCAAGACTTCCGACAGAGATCAAGCCCCGGACCAGGACAGCATCAACTCCACGCTGCTAATGGCCGGGATCATTGGCGGCGCCGTCCTCATCGTCCTGGTCACGTTGCTGGGCTTGTTCTGCTGGCACGTGCACAGGAAGAACCGGTCGTCTTCGACCAAGTGGAAATACAACCGAGGCCGGAGAAAAGACGACTACTGCGAGGCTGGCACCAAGAAGGATAACTCCATTCTGGAGATGACTGAGACCAGTTTCCAGATAGTGGCGCTGAACAATGAGCAGCTGCTCAAAGGAGATTTCCGCATTCAGCCCATCTACACGCCTAACGGGGGCATTGGATTTAGAGACTGTCACCTCAGTAACAACAGCATAGCCTACTGCAAGAGCAGCAATGTGCCCAGTACAGAGTTCTGCCACACGTGATACAGCAGCGCCGAGTGCAGTGCTGTTAAGACGGACACATACGTACCAGAAGCAGTTGCATAAGTACACCATTTGTGTAGACATCAAAAAAAAATATAAAAATTCTAGTGAAATATAACTGTACTATATATATTTCCAAGTTCTGTCTGCAATGTAATTTATACAGTGGATTATAATGTGGGATTCTCTGCTATCTTTTTTATTCTTAGAAGAAGAGAAAGAATAGTTTCTTTTTTTATAACCAGCAGGGTTTTGAGAGTTGTTTTAAAGGTCAGTACTGTACATGAACATGGATTTGTACAATCACGGCACCCTGGGTGTAGCTTCTGACAAAAATACCGTCAGCCTCGGAAACATTAGTGGGCTCTTTAGAAAGCTGGGATCCTTTGCTTACAACAAACTCAAAATATGGCCTTTTCTGGTTTTGAAACTCTGCACCCCTTCCCTCCCCCCCCCCCCCAAAAAAAAATACAGCAGACAACACAGCACAGGAGAAATGATTGGAGAAATCAGAGATCGCTGATGAGACCGTTGGGAACATATAGCACCGGTTGTCGTAAAAAAGAATCAAAGTGCACTTTCTCATTAATAGTAGCAAGGCGGGAAACGAGATGAGACAGAACGTCAACACCTGCGCGGCGGAAACGTCGCGATTGCTGTTGAAAATTCCCGGGCTGAGATTTTCCCAAAAGTGCCAGAACGCTACAGGTCTCTTTGTTCTCTTCATTCACAGCTGAATGAAGGTGGGATTAGTGGAAGACACTTTTGGAAAAACTCTGGAGAAGGATGTGTCATTTTCAGCAGAATTAATCAATGTTGGCTTAAAAGCAACAAAGGATTATTGTCTTTAGTGAGGTGCACGGATGAGCTGCGACTTGCAGATCCCATTTAAAGAAATCCTATTAATTGTTGTGCTTCTTCCTTCTTTTTTTTTATCTTCCTCACTCTGTTTTGGCCACAAGAGGGCAGTTTTTCCCCTCTGTGATGTGTGTGTGTGTCTGTGTGTGTGTGGGACATAGAAAGAAAGGGCAGAGATCACTTTACCTACACGGTTCCCCCGGAGGCCATTACCCGGATGACACTGGTCACGCTCAAGCAGCGTTGTGTGGATCATGCTCATGGCGCTACTTAACGGCGTGGAAGCATTTAAAACCAACAGTGTTTTCAGTCTTTCAGTAGTGGCTAAATTTTATGGATTTTTCAGCAGTGCTGCCGACTATGGCGTGATGTTTCACCTCCGGGTGTGTATGTGTGTGTGTGTGTATAGCATGATGAATTATCTGAGACGGCTCACACGTGATGCTAAATATACACCCTCATATTTCAACCTTGTCCTAGCCAATCATTAGAGATGTTAGATAAATTGGGAGATTGCGATGAGACGGCACCCCGGCCGTGATCACACTCCGAATCCCTGTCATTTGTCCTCACGTTCACACATGAGACGCGATATTTAATTTAGGGTTTTCTCATTTCGAACAATGCACCTGCTCGCTTCACGTCAGCCGTTGCTGCGGGGATGATTCCCACTCTGTCCACCCTCATTTAGCCTCTCGCCGTCCCTGCCTGAGCCACCGTCTGACTCCACACTCTGATCCCTGCATGGGCTCAATTAAAACCGTTTTCCTGCCCTTCAGCTCCAAGGCTTTGGTGGCAGCTCCTTGCATGTGAGAGGTCTTCATTATGCATTTCTCAAGACTTTATTTGATCTGACAAGATTTTATTTTCAGGGGCCAAGCTTAAAGAATTCCCACCTCCCCCCATTTTCCTCCCGGCTTTCATAATCCTCAACCAAAAAAAGGCAGAAAAGTATGTGGGCCTCATTTTCACTTGGCTGCATGAAGCTCACACTGGAAGGTAGCGTTTTTAACTCTTTGTGAAGCACAGTTAAAAGAACATACTGTACAAGCCAGGCTTAACATTGAAAGTAGAATAATATTCAAGGGCTCATACTCCAGTTCATGCAGAGAGTTGAGATTATCTCTGAGAGGATTTACCTCCGCATTTGGAGTATCTCAAAAAGTAGCTGCACTTACTGTAAATCCAGCAATAGCTCAGATCACGATCACACAAGACTTGAGTCTTTTGAGCAAAGAAATAAAAATCAATCCGTCTCATGCGTGGTTTACGCTTCTACACTGGACCGATGTAGAAACTTTACTGCGCGTCGAGTTGACGTGGACCACAACAAATTTTATTGTTCTCGCTTAGTGTGCTACCCACAAACTACTTCTTTGTTGTTTTCAAGCCGGGTTAGAGATAGATTGCTGCACTGTAAGTAAAAATTACTGTTAATGTTTATTAGCTCACATGTCATGTGCTTCATTTGCTTTGTAGCCATGTCAGAGCTACATAAAAGGAGGAAAAGGAAGCTCCGCACTGCAAGCTACAGTGCTGAAGAGCCTACACTGCCACCTGGTACTTGGTGGTGTAATTACAGAATAACACAAAGAACAACAGACTGAGCTTAAACACCAACAACATGGGTCCTATACATGGGCTACATGCATAGTTGCTACGTAGAACCACAATCATGCTTAAAAATCTGTTTTTAGTTTCAACCTCTATTTGGTTGTAGAATCAATTAGTGACATTTCTTAGTGGGAAAAAAAAAATACACATATTATTGGCAAATATAAAGCAGTGTGTTCGTGAGAATCAGCTGAGAAGGCCGACATCACTCTTCTGTCTCTGCCAAAAATAAAGTTAGCCCAGTGTATCCTTTGGAAACAGGCAGATAGCTTGGCTTTAAAACTGCTGGCTTATAAAATGTTGTTCAAATGTGATGTTCTGCAAGTGTAAAGGTTTGCCATTTCTTGTCTTTTTTTTTCCCAAGCTAAGCCAACCAGTTCTTGGTTGCAGCTTCATATTTAATATCCAGACATTAATAACAGCCCCAATCTTTCTCTTTATTTTGGCAGGTGTATTTTCCATGGTGTTAAATGTTTCCTTTAAGTGAGAACACATGATTTCAGTCCCCCTGGCAAACACCGTAGACTTGTGACAGAGACTTGTATAGATGAGTTTTATTGATATCTAAACCTTTGCTGGCTTTCAAAGCATCACTGCTTTGTATTTCAAAATTTTCCAACTTATAACTAGATATTTGCTCACGCAACACAAGCTGTCCATAGGAGAGAAACTAGACTGCCCCAACGCTGCTTAGGTGGTTCGCTGCACATGGCACCAGCTAGACATGATCCTACAACATTAGCATAAAGAAGAGAATAGTCCCTGTCTGGGTGCGCTTCCACCTGTAGGGTTTTGGGGTAGTTTTACTTGGCCTAAAGCGTTGACGCGCACCCGTTACCAGGAGCAGCACCGTTGTAAAAAGATAAAAGGTTATAAAACTTTGACAGGGGTGAAACACACCTGTTGTAGGATAAGTATTCAGAGCAGCCCCTCGTTGGTCCATTCGGCCACCTGATGACCCCTTCGCATGCGAGTCGTCTCTCTCTCATTCAACGCCACCATTATGTACTATACAAACAAACAGAAACACAGCAACCATCTCAGCGTTTCCAGTGTTTATCTAGTCGTTTTAGTTTTGTTTCCTTCATTTTATTTCTTCATCTTTGGCTTCTTCTTTTTTTATTTATTGGTGGTAAACAAACAGTGAAAGTGTTGCCCTACCACCACCAGGTGGTATGGGACAGGTAGTTCTTTGTGCAACCGGCTCTGTCACCGTGAATAGAGACATGATGGGCGAAAGGACCGAGGAGGCGGTCGGCCCCGTTACAATTCAAGCCTCCTAGTTTTACCGCGGACTCCTGCAAATGGAAACGCGTTTATTCTGATCAGACAGGTCAAGTCAAACCACCGCAGCATGTAGTATCTTTCCTGTTCATGAATGTGTAACAAAAGACAGATATTTGCCTTACTTTTAATGCAGGACTGAATGATTAGCAAGAGAGAGTTTAACTGTTGCTTTGTTTTTTTGTAGTGGATGTTGTGGGAAGTCTGTATGTGTAAGTATTGAGTACTTAGTGTGCTCACAATGCTCTCCATTTAGAGAATCGGGGAGAATTTCTAGTCGGGAACTAAGCTAACTGCTACTCCCCGTGAGCTGCGGAGAAGTTGACTTTGAGGAGCTAATTTTCACCGTCTAGAACAACTCAAACTTCACAAAGTTCATCACAGTGGTTCCAGCAGATGTTTTATATCACTTTTATATCCAACAGTACACAGACTGAATACATATAACCGGTTCAGTTTGCAACACGGTGTCAATTACAAGGACTGCAGACTGTGTTGCAACACAGAACGTCGCGCAGTCGCGAAAATGTGCCGAAAAAGTAAATAACTGTCAGATGTACAGGTAACACAAAACAACTGTTTGCTGTTACCACTGAAACTTATGTTTAAGGTGTTTTAGATGGTGAAAGTGTGCTCCTCTGTGGCCACCTTTACGAGTAGCTGTTAGTCCTAGCTTCCCATTCCTGATCTTTCCAATCTGAGAGCGCTGGGACCGTTGACTTATGCAGGTAAGACACTAAATACTCATAAATACTTTCTGCAGCTGTCAGTTTATGTCATATGTTTAAGTTATGAGGGGAAACAACACGAAAGCTAAAAAAAAAAAATAGATGGTTACAAGAATGATGAACAGAAAGCACATTTCTCCAACTGATTGTGGCAACAATAACAGAGTTAACAGGCAGAACGACACGAAGCATGACACATAGTTTCTAATGAAAGACTCCATAGTGCCAGAAGTTAAGCGGTGCATGGCTAATGATTCAACCAGATGCAGGAAGGAGCTGTGGTGGCTGTTTCGCAGCATACATTACTCTTTATGTTGATGAAAGAATGAGGTTGCACTCTTGTGACCAGTGGCGTTACACAAAAGGTGTTAGAGACTGTAAGAGTCGGTTTATTGCTGCTTTCAGGATGCCAAGAAGCTCATTGGTTCATGTTGAAATAATTTTCAATCACTGAGAGGCAAATTCAGACCTAACTCATGAAAATGAGGTTGAAACACATTTTATTTTCCCTTCAGGCAAAACGTCTCCCAACAATATTCAAGAATTTTGCATGTACTGTATTTTTTTTTTTTTTTTTTTTTTATGTTGTCAAACCAGGGTTTGGATTATTATTGTTATTATTTTTCTGACGCAGAAGGAGCAACCATCCACAACCTTAAAGATGCACAGGTTTTCATTTGGTTTAGAGGAAGTAGGCTGGAAATTTACAGTGCATGTAAAATGGCTATGTCTGGATACCGGCTTCTCATTTAGACACTGCAGTGTTACATTAGTCATCCACACCGAGACATTTTCTTAGGAACCAAAGTTAAAATTTCTTTTTTTTTTTTCATGATGAAATATTGATGTTGTTCCATGTATGTGCCTTGAGGTTGAACTTACAATGTAAAGTCCTTGAAACCTTTAAATGTTTTTGCACAAACTGTAAATACTTAAGTGAAGCTTTTTGAAAATAAAAGAGCCATTGGATTTGAGCGACAACTCTTTGTCATTTTAAGAAACTACTCAAATGTGAAAGTTTGTCCTCACGGGTGATCCGGCATTCTGCCTTTTACATGCTGTACAGAAACTGTCCTCGCTCTATTTTGTCACTTGTCATTCTGGGTCAAAGACATTTGCTCCACCTCACCATGCCAAGTTATCCTCTTATTTCTATACGGGAAGCTTGGTGCGTCTTAGTGTAGCCACAGCAGCTTAGCGTTCAGCTGGGGGAAATCCAGGATGCTCTCTTTCTGCTCGTACAGTACGGCTAAACCCCAGAATGGGCGATTTCTCTCAATTCCTGTGTTTTACCGAAGTCCAATATTTTCCTTTCTGCATGACCGCATCCCAGACGTGCCTCTGCAACCTCCGTCCCTGCTTGAAAAGCCACATTAGCCAAATCTTAATTCACTCTGACAATTAACCACAGCTGAAGCACAGTAGGGTGTGTCGGCCTGGTATATTGAGACGGAAATTGGTATATTTCTCAAAATCCCTAAATGTCAAAAATGTGATTTGTAAGTGCTGAATTTAAGGCTTCGTGGCTGAGGCCAGCAGGGTAAAATGAACTGAGGCTTTGGCGTAAAGATCAGCTACTTTGCTGTTCTCCCTCTCTCTGCTGTGTAAGGAATACTGTACTACTGCGAGTAATCTCACCCCTGTGCATTTATCGGGATTAAGTTGTCAGTTCTTTACAAAGATTGGGCTAACTAGTAAAAAAATAAATAAGTAAATTACTTAACTTGGTAGCCTCGTTGAAACCTTAAAATGGCTTATTGGGTTAAGAGAAATGTGGAAAAGGTGGTTTTCCTTTCCTTTTGTCTTGTTGCAGGAAAAGGGTCATCTCGAGGGCAGCATAGGTTGCTCTAAAATCTAATTGTAGTTGCATTAGTTTGCTGCTATCACTGAAGTATATGTGTCCTTTTCTTAAAATATTTCCTTGATGAAAATGAATTTAGACACTTTTATTGATTTTCTTACTCATTTGTCAACTAATTGGAGATGTACTGCCCATCTTTGTCCTCGAAGACTCTGCCTTTTGTGGACGCTATGAGCCTTAAAGCCCGAAATTGGCCACATTTATGGGAATGTGGCACTTGAAATTAACAAATAATAATCCTCAGTTAATACTGTTTTCAATGAAAAAGCAGTGGAGTAAGTGTAAAAGAATGTAAAAATCACTTGTTTTTCATACAGTCCTAACTTTTAATGACTTAGGGTTGTAGCGTTTGTAGCATTGACAGATGTATTTACTGTATCTGTAAAGAACTAACGTGTTTTCATACTCATTGAAATACTCATTTGATGTTTTGTCAAAGGCAGTCGGTGGTCTTGTGGTGTCAGGGCTGTGACGGCCAAAGCAGTGTTAGACGCCAGGAACAAGCGCTGCTATTTTACAAGGCAACAAAGCTTGTAAAAGGAGGGATGGAAGACTGTGGAATAAGTTGCGCATCTTTTGTTTTTCTCTGACTCTTACTTTCCACTTGAATTCTGTGCCTAAACTTTTATTCTTATTAATTCACTTAATACTTTCCAGGCTTTCAATTTAAGCAATAACATTAACCCGCTTGGTTGAAGGAACCTTGTTGCCAAGAGATCAAGAAAATCAGTGGGTGTTCAGAATGAAAAGAGACATATATACATATATATGAAAATATTAATCTTGGGTTATGTTCACACTGGCTAGCATAAATCCAGTTTTTAATATATCCAATCTTCTTTTTTTCTTCTTTACTTTCATTATATTTTGAAAGTGATAAGATCCCATCTGTCTGCCTCTAATCCACATGGTAATCTATACTGATAGAACCAAAATGGAGGGATGTGAGCTGCCGGTCGCATTTAATGTTTTTTTAATCTGTTCAGACTGTCAAAAAACATCTATCAAGACATGATTTGGAACCGCTAAAAATCGGATCACCTATAAGGTTAAAAGTATCACATACCGGTTTAAAATATGAACGTTTTGAAGATTACCACACTGTTAATTTAGTGCTTGCTAACCACAGAAAATCAGATTATCATCACAAGCTGAAGCGAACTGTCCAGAAATGTACAGCAATGGGTGAACTGTATGTAAAAACGCAGCAGCTCTGCTCATATTTAGCAGGTTAAAATATTTCAGTCAGCATAGCATTTTAGTGGTAGAAAGTGCTTTTAACTAAGTACAAACCCAAAGTATTTTAAGTTCTATACTTGTATGTTTCTATTTTTACTTTTATGAAACTATACTTGGGGAAACCTGCTTGGCAGGAACAACATAACGTACTTTAAAGTCTGCTTACACATTTATGAAGGAGTCATCCAATAAAATTTTTAACACCTCAATAGCAGGACTGGACCCGGAATACTCAGATATCCAGATACTTGTTTGTTGGGTGGCTATTTGGCAATCCATATTTTATTTATTTTCTAATTCGCTTTCGCAAAAAGCTGTCTGCAGTACTCTCATTCACATATTCTAATGCTTCAATTAATTTATAGCTGTTTAGGGACGGCAGCGTGCCAGAGGCCTCAGCTGCGCGGCACACTTTAAGCTGAGTGACAAGTTGGCAAATAAAGTACTTCCCTCCAGGTTATTTTCCATCTGGCGCACTTCTGTTGTGCACTCCTCATTTGGTCTCGCACACAAAATTTGTTCATTCAAAGAGCGCGTGACCCGGCATGTCCAAGACCTGTTTGGTGTCGTAGATGCAAACCACACTCAAACGTGCGTGTGAACTATTGTAGAAAGGAAAAAATGCTTTATAAAGGCCTATATTGCCGATATAAATCTAAGCAAGACTATATAAATCTTGGCTCTGACTAGATTTTTGTGAACTGTAAGTCCATTACATACAGTGGGGGCCGTACAATCGATCCATACAGCTGGTTGCAGGCGATGCAAATAGTACAACATAACAGATTTAAGCATAAGCAAAAAGATTACAGGAGGTGTAGGAAAAACCCAGACGGACAACAATATCTGGCTGATGCATGACAAGGCCTTGCACCTGTTCACAGACACCTTATCTTCCTGAGCCCGCACCTGATCTGTAAAAAATACATTTTTCATTCTGGACTCTGGAAAGCCATGAGTGATTATTAAAATCTCTTGTTCAGTGTCGTTCACTCTTTCGCTGCATCGTGCGCATCTTTGACCCCAGAAAAAAATGGTCTTGAATATATTTTGTAACCAAGTGCCAACGTACCCAGTTCTGGGTTGAAGCCAGCCAGGCAGTCCAGAACAGGTAATTTTCAATTGAATGTTGATGCAGGAATAAAGATATTTACAGCCTGGTATAAAAACTGATTTTGGTTTCACATCCATGACAACTGAATGGAAAGGAGGGTGATTTTTTTTTTTCAACCACATGAGGTAAAGTTTGATTGGATGAACACCATTGGATCCGTTTTCAGCTCTGATGTCCGCAACCAAAACAACATTTAAAATGGGATGTCCCACTGCAGATGTCCACTGGCAGCTTCTCAGACCATCCGACGCTTGGCTTGAGGAGCCGGGAGCCACGGAGGACTATTTCAGGACCGCTCCATGTGGAAGCGCATTGAAACCCACAGTTAGTCATCAGATGACTCGCAGGTTGTGATTGATGATGGTACGCTTTCCGGACCAGTTTATCCCGGGGGTAGACAGCTGCCGACCGGTGGGTCCCAGCAGAGCGGTACTCGTCCTGTTTTCAGCTCTGGCAGCACTCATTTCAGATGCCGTTTCAGTCGAGAAACTTGAAGTTAGGATGTTTGGACAGGTTTGATCAGGATTCATGTAAAATAACATAAATTAGTAGATAATAATAATTATTATTATAATTATTATCATAATAATTAGAGTAAGGTTACTGCTCCTCCACGTTTAGAGGAGTCGCGAGAGGTGATTCGGACGTCTGGTGGGAATGCCTCCTGTACACCTCCCTGGGGAGTTGTTGTGGGCATGTCCAACTAGGAGGATGACCTGCGGCAGACCCAGGACATGCTAGAGAAATGACATCCCTCAGCTGGCCTGGCAAGGCCTTGGTTCCCCTCTTTGGGTTTCTGCTAATGCTGCTGCTGCCTGTCCATACTTTTCCACTACCAACAGCTGATTTCAATATCAAAGTTAATTTATTTTGGTGCAGTTTTGTTTTCAGTTGGTGACACCTGCATTTTTATTGAGGTAACACACTTTGTGTAGAGTTGGATGTCAAAAAGGTGCATTCTGACTATATATACTGTATATCTTGCAATGCTTTCTAGCGCAATTTTTGATTCAGCAGAAGAAAATGGGCTTCCATAATAGGTACAACAAATCTATCAGAATGGGAATTTCTTTCTGCAAATTTCTCATTGAACAGGTGTTGGCTTTGATGTTTTTTTTCCATCTACTTATCATAAGCTCTGTTACAGCTTCAATTTGTGATCCACATTTATGCATCTTATAATCAGCCTCCGTACAAAGGAGAGGTAATCAAGGATGAGATTTAAAGCAGTTTTAATCCAGGTATTACAAACATTGACATCTGATAGAATTAAAGTTGATCTGGCTGGTTTCAAAGGTATGCACCATACTTACCTGATTTCATTTAACTGACTTCAACTTAGAACAAAGAGTCAGAAAATTTGTGTTTGTTTGATTATTTCCTTTGTTGTGACCATGCTTCTTGGCAATAGCCTGAGCATGTCCCTTTTAAATGATACCAGATTTGCCAAGATCATACATTTCTGGGATGAACAGCAGAGCTGACTTTTGGGTTGCGCCCACGAAAGATTTGCCAAATCTTCCCCGTCAACACCTTTTATTTATTTTTTTGATGTTGACTCTTGTTTGGTCTTACTTGGTAGACTGGATTATTAAAGTCTGAAAAAACAAGCCATATAGGCAGTTTAACACTTTTATAGACTCATTTGACAAACAGGAGCCTCAGCGGCTAGGGAAGTACTGTACTCCGCCACAAGCACCTGGCACCTCCTCCTCACGCTGGTCACTAACTGCTGTGGGACTCCATCCCATTCTTCAACCAGCATTTGTTGCGAGTCAGCCAGCGTGGTTGTGTTGAGTCACTCTGGCATGAACGGCAAGCCCAAGCTGATCCCACAAGTGTTCAGTGGCATTGAGGTCAGGACTGCTGGTAAACATTTCCACCCTCTCGGATGAACCCTGCTCCGTAGGGACAACTGTTGCCATCGTGGAGTGTTGCAGGCAGAATCTGGACACACTGCTGAACATAACATTCTTAACATAACGTTCCAAACATAATGTAGCGGTGTCGCCAACACACCAGCGCAAATGGGCCTGACAGTCATGGCGGGCCTCCTGGCAGCCCAATGAGACCCCATGAGATTGGCTTAATGCAGTCTATTCCTGATTGTCTTTGCAGAGAGCGTAGCGCGTATCATCCTGCAAACCTTGACTGCAAGTCTGCAGAAGACTGCTAACAGTTTTGAAGTGCTGACAGGATGAGGGCTGTCGCCTACTTGGATGCCCGCTTCATAGTCCGTCTCTGACATCCCCCATTAAATGGAAGTTGGTCTTCAGGTTGCAGAAGGTACAATGGCTCACTCCAAGTAATGTCGCAATTGATTTAGCAGAACACCAGCTTGAAGTTGTCCTGTCGCATGGGCCCTGTTCTTGGAGTAGACACCAGTTGACGACTGTTGCATGCCAGTCATGCTCACAGCAAAGTTATCATTAACGAAAACGAGAAAAATAACAAAAACTAGAATTGAAAAAACATTTTTGTTAAATGAAATAAAATAAAAACGAGAGTTTTTAAAAAAACAATAACTAACTGAAACTCTATTATGTTTTTATAAAACGAACTAAAATTAACTATAATAATATCAAGAACGTCCTTCGTTTACATTTTTTTCACAAACGTTTCGGCATTTACATGAAATCTATAAATTTTGCTGTGCCATACAACAACAACCGCAAAAAAAAAAAAAAAAAACAAAAAACTCTAGTGATCAGTGATGGCTGCGGCAAAATTTGGTAGAAAGTCCTATTTGGGATTTCTTAGACTATAACTGTGTTAATGATAGAAATAAGTGCCTTGTTGTAGAAGCAGGTGATACAATGTGTGGAATACTTCTCAAGGGGGAAAACCCCCACAAATCTGAAAGTCCATTCGAAAAGCTCACATAAGAAGGCTAACCAAGACTACCTGGATAAGCTAGCCTAAGCTAGCCTCCTGGAAAGAGAAGCTACTGCTGCAGGCCAGTCAGCGTTGGGAAGGACCGCGAGAACACTGTAACCATAATGGACTGTTTCCACCGGCGACCAAATAGCTGCTGGTCAGTAAATACGCAGGAACACCACACGCGGGAAGACGCATAGAT
Organism: Hirundichthys speculiger; assembly: GCA_018398805.1. Taxonomy (NCBI): domain Eukaryota; kingdom Metazoa; phylum Chordata; class Actinopteri; order Beloniformes; family Exocoetidae; genus Hirundichthys; species Hirundichthys speculiger. The sequence continues at coordinate 1,077,097 of JAGFBZ010002129.1, forward strand.
AAATATGTTTATTGAGACCAGAATGTAAACACGACTATGTAATTCGATAGCCTTCAAAAAGTTCAGTGCTCCACTCCAATCAAAATTACAACCCTAATTTACAAAATAAAACTAAAATAACACTGAAACTAATACAAACTAAACTAAAACTAGGTATTTAAAAAAAAATAAAAACAAATAAAAACTAGCAAAACTGCTCTAAAAACTAAATAAAAACTAAAACTAATGGAAAATCCAAAACTATTATAACCCTGGCTTACAGGGTACCTGGGGGTACCAGAAGCTCAAAGCAAGAGTCAATAACACCCAAAGAAAAAAAAAGTTTTTTGCAGAAAGGATTTTGTAGGTCTTTCATGGGCACAACCCACATGCTCAGCTCTGCTTACAAATGTGGTATCATTTAAAAGGGAAATAAACACTTTCCACCAGTCCAACATTTGTTGCTAAGAAGCAAAGTTACAACAAAGAAATAATCTACCAACATACATTTCTGTGCTTCGTTTATTTCAATGCTCCAGTAGTCCAGCATCGTCTCTTTTGCAGTACATCAGTTAATTTTGTCTTATAAAGTGAACACAATGAACATTAGCTGAAAACCACCCAAATCAATTTGAAATCCAGCGCTGGGTCGAAGTTAGAAATGCATGAAAAAGTAAAGGAAAGAAAAATTCTTTCAAACAAGAAAGTTTGCGTTTAGTCCTTTGTGAAGGTGAAGAACAGGATGTCCTTGAGGGTTTTCTTTTTCTTTTTTCTTGAGCTCCACAGCTTCCTGAAGGTGCTTCCTCTATTTGATGCTCATCATTAAAGTTTGATGCTGTGAGTTGAAACAAACCATAATCCGGCACAGACTCCCGCGTTTAAGCATCGAAGACAGGGGTGATATTTTAAGCAGCTGGAAACAAAATTAGTTCTCCCAGTTCTGGGTGAAAGAAGTGGAGAAAAAGAAAATTACCTGTTTTTCTGCAAAGAAAGCTTTATACGTTTAGCTCCGTTGAGATGAGGAAGATGGTTCCAGCTCTGAAATAAATTCACTGAATCATGTCTGACAAGGCACTCCTTCAGAACCTGGAGAATACAGCATTTTTAAAAATAAAACTGTGTAAAATATGCACAGAATGACTACAGTAGGCCAATCTGAAGACAAAATTGAGTGTTACCTGCCTGAAAACTCTCATGGTGAGGAGGCATTTACAGGTGCTGACACCATCAGGCAGCCGCTGCTGGATAAAGTATGATGCAACCCACCAACAGAACCCTGCAACAGCTACAGCCAATGAGATGTCTGCAACGTTCAGCTAGTGTTGACACTGTTTCCTAGAGGCACTGAGAGAGCCGTTGGCGTTCAAACGCAGGTTCTCAAAGCACATATTTGTACATATTTGTATGCGCCAGGCTGAGTTGCTGGAATACAATAATAGCGCGGAACAGAAACTTAATAGATTCTGGAGAAGAAGGTGATGTGATGTGGCGAAGGCTGAGTCTCACGACCTCCCTCCTTAGAAGGAGGGAGGTCTACCCTAAAAAACCACATTATTTTTATACTTTTGGTGGCACACGCTGTTTGGTTATGTTTAGGCACCAAACTGACTTGATTTGGGTTTGGAAAAGATCATGGTTTGGCTCAAAACACGGCCTTGTTCCAACCCAGTAGGTCGATGTGTGATCACATGAATTATGGTTGAGAAATATTAAATCTTATAATTATCTGTGGTTTGTAGAAACAAAAGAAGGTCTGGGTTAGGATCTTTGGGGTTCCTATTATTTTCTCCTGTTACTGTTTTCCATTTAAAGCATGCTGTCTAAATTTTAGATAAATGCTGTTTCTGAAATTTGTGTGCTCTTGGGGGATGAACAAGACATTTTAAGTTGCCAATTTGCCAAATGCTTAAGTGTTTTTTTTCCCCTTCCACTTATCTTTTTTTTTTTCATACATTTTAACAAGACCGCCACCCTGAAAACATTTCAATCTCATTGTTAGCACTGAGATCTGGATGTTTTAGCAAAGATAAATGCCTATTTGTAAAGGACATCTAGAATAAAGGTAGCATTTCGGTTTAAAGATTAACACGGGGTCCCACAGTGAAGAACCACAGCCCAGCTGCACCCTGTAAGCCGTTCTAGTTAATGCCAAAGCTTTAAATAGACTTTGCGTTTACCAGTGGGTTTGAATAACAACTGCTTCACATATCCTGCAGTCGTTTGGTCCATTGCTTGTGGACGCCATCCAAAGAATATGTGATGCATACACAAGATGCAGTATTCAGTTTATTGCTACTGCAACTACATCCCAGACTTAAGCTTCAGTTTACGTGCAGCAATTTTCATAAAGTCGTCGAGTTTTTTGCCGAGACTGAAGAGTTTCCAGTGGCTCCGTCGTAAAACTGACAGTATGTAATGCGTTCATTGAAAGGCCTGTGGAACGGTGTTACGAGAGCTGCATGATCTTTTTATCATCTTTAATAAACACGACCCAACGCTTTTTTTTGGGATAACAACAGACCTTGCTCGGAACGTCCCTTTTTGGGTCAGATTCAACCCAATTTGGGTGTGAAAGCTTTACAAAACATAGCAAGAGTGCCAAAAGTAAGTAATGCCACTAAGGATCGTCACTCAGACATGATTGTAAATGCTTTTGTCAGTCGGGACGCTGGTAACTGCGGAGCTCAGGTGGCAGAGCTGCGGTTGCTGTTCAAGGCTTAAAGTATTCCAGCACCGTGCCGGGTCTCCGGCATTTGACTATGATTCAGGGGGAAAAAACACATATACAAACACGTTATCTCTGAGTGGTCTAGAATGAACCATCTGAGGTGAGCTGGTGGTTGTTCAAATGGAGGCAACATTCAAGTGTCTCTGGGCAGGATAGAGGATGAGGACGGAGACGGTTAGCCGTTTGGGTACCAGAAGCTTCAGGAATCTGGTACCTGTTCTTGTGTGTTGTGCTCCAAGAAACTAGTCGATGCATCTAAAGGCAAAAAAAAGCTCTTCAACGTCACAAATAGGGGTGTGAAAAAAAAAATCGATTTGGCGATATATCGTGATTTTTTTGCCGGCCGATTTTCCAGCTCCTTAATTCATTCACTTAAACGTGCAAAAACACTAATAATGAACAATAAATAGGTTGTTTTGAAGCAAATAGTTTTGACTCAATTTGTCCTCTGAATATCAATCATCTGATGAACATATACAGCAACTTGATTTTTCATCTCTACTTTTAATTTTGATATTAACTGGGTAGAATATCGCAATATATCATGATACCGTGATATTGTAATAATATCGTATCGTGACCCAAGTATCACGATACATATCGAATTGCGAGATCCTTGCCAATACTCACCCCTAGTCACAAAGGAGATGCCGGGCATAAAGCAGCTGTCCGCGCGCTTCAACACACAAGCCGTTAACCGGATCAAGAGCCACAGCAGACGTAGCGGACGTAGCGGACGTAGCGGATGTAGCGGCCGCGATGACCGATCCGTTTGTGACTTGAAATTACATGCGTGCTTGTTTTTTGCGGAACATATCATTTACGATCGCTCAACCGCTCGTATGTCTTTGTAAAAAAAAAAGTAGCAGTTGATAAAAGCGCTTTAAAAAACTGTCAGTTTCCACTCAGCAGGCCAGTTATACGAACACACATGACAAAGGACCAGAGTTCTAGAAACGTCTATCTGATCAGCTCAAAGGATGGATGTTTTCTCTGAATGTGGATGAAGCAACCACCCAGAACATGGAAAAATACTGAACGTAACAGTTCGCTTTTTGAATGACGCATTCAGAGTAATAACATCAAATAACATAATAACTGCCTCAGCAAATATGTTAAAGAGGTCAAGACTCAATGGAATATATTTCCTATCACTTTGCTGTTGTTTTAAACAAAAATGATGAAAAAGTTGCAATTTATGTTTTTTTTTTTTCGTACAAATTGCCCTTTACTGAATTAAATCGTTGTTAAATGAATCGTATTTGTTGGCTTGACTCAGTTTCACATGTTTTCACTTATAACTTAATAACCTTTACTTTCTAAAATTCACATTTAAATTGAAGGTCATCTTGTTCATTACTGAGCACAATGCCAAAAATTTATTTGCCAAATTGCCCTTAATGTGTTTGCATTGGATCCACTGCACCCCCGGAAAAAAGTTCAGGCTCAGGATTATTTTTTTTTACTTTAAGCTCTGGCTCTTGCAAAGGAAGATCTGCCTTCACCGAGCTGCACTTCATGAAGAAAAACATCGACATGACTTACAAAAATGACATGGGCCATCATCATTGGGTTCATAGATACGATCCGCTAACAAACTGGCCCACTCCATCTCCGTCATCATCGATGGCGACGCCGACCTGTTCGTGTCTCCTAACGGTGCAGGTCCTCATCCTGACTGATTAACTATGAATCAACAGCCGGGTTGGACATGTAGAGGTTCAGTGCTGATGGTCAGGTGGTTTTTTAAAGACATATTTTGTATGATATAGTTACATACAGATGTAATACCTTTATTAATGACAGTATATTAGCCTACACCTTTTTACAACTGTATTTAATTTAATTTAATTAATCAATTATTCATTATGTCCACCCAGCAGTATTTAACCTGAGGCAATTATTTTAAGAATATATGCGGGCACCAAGTCAGCGTTTTTCAGAAAAGAAGGTCTATTACTTATACAGAATTGTTTTGGTTGGTGCTCCTTAATGTTAATGAAATTGGGAGCACTCGTGCTACTAAGTTACAGTTCATTTTGACCCCTGTATCTGCTTTAAATGAGCAGATTACCACACGGTTGTCGTGTGACCTACAAACGTTTGCGTAAACACATAATCTCAAAAATCTGAAGAGGCAGCACTCTGCTGAAACACTTATTCATTGATGCACGGGCACATTCTTTCACAGTCGATGGTTTGACTGAGAGTGTCTTTTAAAAGCCTGCCATGATTTTTAAAAGCCTTTTTTACACTGTAAAAAAAAAAGAGGAGCACTAAAAGGTTGTTCAATGTTCACTGAATGTTACCAAAGTGACCGACAAAAATCCAACAGCACGTAAACCTTCTTAAATTTTTGTGTTGTGTCTTCTGAAAGGAATTTCCACAAACTCCTGTGGCAAAGTGGGGCGTCCATTTGTCACTTTCCAATCCATGTGCCTGGGCGTTAGGCCAAGGTAGGACACTTTGATATCTCACCAGAACACTCTGGAGCCAGGGGTAGTACACATTTATTTTAAAATAATGTAGAGGGGATTTAACTACTGGACGTCTATTCGTGTGCGTGTTTTGTCTTTTTTAAGCAGTTATTCCATTCTTGTGTGAATAGTATCTCTCCATTTCCAGCACCTCCTCATGAGATGCCTCGTCATCTTGAACCCCCTCTGATCTCTTTGATGTTGTGTATTTGCTTGAACACAAAAAAAACAAAGCTTCCGCAGAACAAAATGATGGCTTTAAGAGCTGATATAAATGCCATATGGTGAATTTAAATATGTATTAAGAGTTCCCATTATAAATGTACAGGTGCGTGCCATCATTTGAATGACTAAGGAGGCCATTAGAAAGTTCTAATGGTCAGACTTTTTATTACGATGAAGCAGCGTTCCCCTTATCTGCTGACAAACTGGTGTTAATTATCTGCATCCACCAGTACGATGCGCTGAGGCCATCATCAAGTTGGCTTCACATTTTTCTTGTTTTGCCTGCTAACAATGTATAGGTCTTGTTCATTTTCCTCTTTTAAAAAAAAACCCTCCATTGTTTCCACATGAAGCTGCACAGAATGAAACTTTAACTCTAATTGGTGATTTCCACATCCAGCGTACATACATACATTCATAGCGCTGGCGCCTCAGACAGACTTTTATCATCGGAAAGGTGATGTCTCCAGAGACATGGGTATGGAGGAATAATTGGTTTGGACGTAAACAAGACTTTCTTTTCATGTTTTTTTTTTTTTTTTTCCCCGTCTGAAAAGCGCTGCAGCTTTACCAGCCTTGAGTTTCTCAAAAATATACCGTACATCTGAATGTTGTTGAAGGGTGAAGCGGGCGAGACCTTAAAAGAAATGTAAAGAAAATGCTTTTTCATGACCGACCAGGCAATTGTATTAAAAAAAAAAGAGAGAGAGAAAAAAATAACAACACAGGTTCAAAATGGCTCCACATATGCCTCTAGCTGCAAGTTGTTGATGAAGAAGTAATTGGTGGCTAAACTAAATGTGAACCCAGGATTTTCAATAATTAAAGCGCCACCTGTCAAGGAAACTTCAGGCAAATTCCTGAGTCGCGGTCCAGATTAAAGTTTAACTTTGTCTCCTGGAGGACAAAGAGCGCGCTCGCGCCTCCATATGTCGGGCCGGCGGGTCGCGGGAGTCATTGCTCCAGGTGGGGCCGAGCAGCTGTAACCTTGAGAGAGACTCGCCGTCTGGGAAGGCCCGTAATGAATGAAGACGGTGATGAATAGTGAAAGCAAAAAAAAAGCCCGCAGCCTTCCGGAGGTGACCAGGAGAAAACTATTTCTTCTTTTCTTTCGTGTCGGACGGAAGTTCAGCGTGTTAAAGGCCTCGGCAATGAGAGACTGTGGGATGTGGAGCGCTCGCACAGTGACGCTGAGTACGAATCTGGATAAGATGAGGGCTACCAGGATCACAAACCCAAAGTATAGAATCCTGAAAAATACACCCTTAAAATGAGATTTCTGGTAAATGTTTGCTAACAATTTAACATAATGTAATTAACAGACCACATAACAGTGAAGCTGTTGATCACAGGACTTCTGAGTGGCAGTCAATTGGTTTCCATGGTGAGCTAAAGTGCCATATTCTCGACTAGAAATGCACTTACACTTTGTCTCAAACTACCACGGTTTAAAGAAAAACTGTAACTCGAAATGAAATCTCATTGACCACCGCGAGAGCCACAAGGCATTTCCCTAAAATTGTCAACTGTCAACATCCAGTCAAGTTAAATACAGGACGAATCTGGAATCTCTTTGGAAATCCTCTGATTCTCTTTGGTTTCTTTTAGGCAGCTTTCTCTCATTTTCAGACTTCTACCAAAATAACTATAGTCCGGTGCCTAAGAGAGTTAAATCATGAAGAGAGAGACGGATCTGTTGAAAACTTGAGAACCGTCGTGTAATTACTCTGGCCCTTTGTGCGAGTGAAAGAAAAAAGGTCATATTTTTAAATTTCCAGCTTCCTCAACTCCCCTTAATGTCAGTTAGACTCCTGAATATTCCTGCATTTTTCTATGTGTTTGAATTGCATTTCTACATTAAACAATGCATGACCCATTCTTTTCATAGAAGTTGCTATTGCACAGAATTCTGTGCTTCACTACATATTTTGGCACTCGTCCTCTATTTAAGAGGAAAAAGCTGTACTGTCACAGGAGCTGTAGCCTCTGTACGAGGAAGTAGCCTCCTCACCCACGTGAGCGGTCCGGTGTCCTCGCCACTGAGGATATTAAACGTTAAAGTCATATCCACCACGATTGAACTTTGTTTGAAAGTGACAGGAGAAAGCCTCTTCTGTCTAAGAAGAACAGGGAAGCATGACAAGGGTTCAGAAAACAGCTTCTGAACAACTAAGATACTTCTGAAACAACATCCTATTTACAGATAAGACCGAAGTGGAGTTGTTGGGCCTTGTTGCCATGTTTGGCCAAAGCCAAGCACAGCCTATTAGCGGGAACACCTTATATCCACTGTCAAGCACGGTGGTGGAGGGGTGATCATTTGGGGTTGTTTTGCAGCCACAGGACCTCGGCACCTCATAGCCATTCATTAAAACAATGAAACTTCTTTCTATAGTAAAGTATTTTAGAGGCAAATATGACGCCGTCTGTCTGACTGCTAAAGCTTGGAAAAGCTCGGTTGAAACTGGGTTATACAGCAGGACACCGACCCCAAATACAATGACAAATCTACATCAGAATGGCTGAAAATTTAAAGAATCAATGCTTTGGAAAAACCAAATGACCTCAAGACCTCGAGACAAATTAAACGCTGTGGTGCGACCTTAAGAGTGATCCTCAAACCTCAATGAGAAGTCTTCCAGGAAATGATGACTTGAGGTTGTTGCTGCTAAAGGCGGATTTAGAATCTGGTGTATCATTGAATTAAACATTTAAATAAATGAGGGTGTACTAACTTTTGCACATGATGGCTTTTGTAGAAAAAGATTTGTTGAGAGTGGGAAGACTTAAAATCTGGCTTTGATTGCTGTAGGGGGGAGTTATGAAGTTTGAGCAACATGATTGGCCTAAGAACCTCTCAGTCAATGTTACATGAACACAAAGACACACATAACAAATTCTTAACAGTGATGTATTTATGATGGTGACAGTGACATTGAGGATCAAGTTATATAAATATGAGTTATGAAGAACCTTGTACCAGAAAATGAAGTTCACTCACTCAAGACTATCAAGGACCGAACAGAACAGGAGTTTAAACGCTTCATTTCTACCTGATGCTGAGAGGTGAATTATCTTGAACAGCCTTTGTTTTAGGCGGATTATCACGAGCTGTACTTGACAAAATTAATTAGATGTTTTGTTGCTCTTTGAATACATAAAAAGGGAGAAGCTGTTAATATGTATTGTACTTGACTATTCCTCTATAAGAGAAGCCACTAAAAACGTTTCCATATTCATCAGAATATATTTCTAAGCTTTTGCTAACAACAAATGGTCATACCACGTCCTGGGTATGATTGTTGACTGGTGGTATGACCAGCATCGCTCAGATCTCAACCCAATGATACTGCCCCCTATTGTCTCCACTTCATAATGAAAGATCATTTGTCTGGGGGTGTAATTCAGCCATAAGCATTTCTCAAAAACAGGAATCTAAATCCATCCATCCATCCATCCATCCCTAAACATCTGCTTATCAGTGTTCAGGTTGCAGTGCAGCACCTTAACCAGAGAGGCCCAGACCTTCTCACTTCAACCACCTCCATTTTTTCTGGGAGGACACCGAGTCGTTTCCTGGCCAGTCAGTATAATCTCACCTTAGTCCTTAGTCTACCTTGGAGCCTCCCCCTAGCTGGACATACCTGCAACCTCTCCATAGGAGGTATCCTAGTCAGATGCCCAAACCACCTCAGTTGGCTCCTCTCAATGTGGAGGAGCAACATCTCTACTCCAACAGAACTTCTCATTATATCTCTAAGAAAGAGTCCAGCCACCCTGCAGAGGAGACTTATTTCAGCTGCTTGACACTGCAGTCTTGTTCTTTCGGTCACTGCCCAAAATTCAGGATCACATGTGTAGAAACACATATCAGCAGGTAAACAAGAGTTTTTCCCTTTTGTCTTAGCTCTATCTTCACCTCGACAGACCAGTACAGTCCACTCTACAGCAGATGCTCCGCCGATCCCTCTGTCGATCTCCAGCTCCCTTCTTTCCTCCCTCATGAACAAGACCCCTAAATACTTAAACTCATCCAACCGAGACACCACCTCACTCCTGACCAAAGGTCCATTCCACCCTTTTCCAACTGAAAAATATGGTCTTGCTGCTTCACACTCAACTGCAAACCACACCAGTGAGAACTGAAGATACTGACTAAATGAAGCCAACAGGACCACATCATCCGCAAAAAGCAGAGAAACAGACCTCCTCTGTGTCTTGGCTGCACCTAGAAATTCTGTCCATAAAAGGAAGCTAAATGATTATAATAATATAGAGTCACATGCAAGTGAAAGTGAATCCTTATATATTTCCTTTCAACCATTCTATTTTTTTCAGTTACTGTCAATTACAATTAAAATATAATCATATTGAGTGGGACTTGGCCAGCACAAGGCGGTAAGTGGTTGGAAAAAGCATCATGTGGCGGAACATCTTGCAACTCATTGGATTCATGGTCCAAAGGCAGGATTGGGTATAAAAAGAATATCATGTAGACTCTTTGGAATGGACAGCTTGCCTATCTGGATCTGAGCAGTGCTTATATCAGTCACTTTCTGTAAGAGAGGACTCCAGTCACAAGACCTTCAAACATTTGGGGCATTGTTACGCCCCTCTGCATTTTTTCTGGCTTTGCCACAGCCGTGCATGGGTGTGGATCCAATTGCTTCATTAACTGCACCTGTGAGGCTGTGACTAAAGGTTGCCTGGTGTGGCTCACATGATGATGATGGGGAACTTACCGTTCTTGCTGCTACTTGGTTTTTGGTGCCTCTGTTTGCGGCTTTCGGATTACTGATTTTGATTAAAGCTTCTACTTCTCTATTTCATATGTTCAGTCTCCATTTTATGTTTCTACCCTGTGAGCCAGGTCGTAACACGCATCATATCATGAAAATATGACAAAGAAGGCCTGGGACCACTGAGCAGCTCAAAATCCAAACCAGACAAGAATGGGGCAACATTCCTCTCCTTGAAACTCCAGTAACTTTTCTCCTCAGCTGCCATGGCATAAACCAAACACATCATGGTGGTGTAGGTGCGATGATTTGGGAACCATGAACTCCTCTGTGTACCAGAGTATTTTAGAGGCAAACATGAGGGCAACTGTTCATCAGAGGTCCAGTCGCAGACTTTAACGCAGCTGAAAATCTGCATCTGGACCTTGTTAGAACTGAAAAAAATACAGGTTTAAGATTGGCAAATCTCTGCATTCTTATTTACATTTTCCAATGTTGCAACTTCTTTTTTTTTCTGAGACTGTAAATCTCTGTGTTTCACTGTTTCTCCCCAGCCTTCGTCTTCATTACAACATTAAAAAATGTCCAACTGAAATGGAAGAAGTCTGACCTGAGTCACCAGGGCCTCCCACGATCTTGAACTCCTGATTCACAGTCGCATTCTCCGGCCAAAGTCACCATGACTTCTACAGAGAGACCGAAGCCCGTGGTGCCGCGGAACAGCTGGCCCACATACAAGGCTTTGATAAGCAAAACATTTTCTCATTTGTGATGGAAAGACTGCTGAGAGTTTGCTGCCTGGCAAACATCTGCAGCTATTGCAACACTGGAAGAGGGCTTTTGATGTACCCTCATTTCCAGTCTAATTGAATCAAAATTTAATTTTGCAAATAATTCATTCTCATTTTCAACTTGGAAACAGCTTTGACTTAAATGATTTGGTCACGCTTACACCAAAAGAAGAAATCCATGCATCTATTATGTTGGAGGAAATATATTTAGGCTTTCTTGTCGGTGCTCGTCTGTCTTCAAGGTTTTCTGGGGGGGGGGATGTCATTATTTCAGTACAGCAAAAACAAGGAGCCTGTATCATAAAGGCTTCACTTTCTGTGAAGGCCAGACAGCCTTAATATTATACTGACACGTCAGTGTCAGTTTACCTGCTAATCAAGCGTGTCATATGCCTGTCTGTGCTATCCGGTGATAGCTGCTCCCCAAAAACCTTCACTTGGGCAGATATTTACACTTCAACATCCCAGCAGAGGTGTAGGAAAAGGAAGTCTGAAACTGAGGCTCAAAAAAAGGGAAGCAACAAAGAGAGAACGAGAGCAAAGAGCCACAATCATTTTTCATAGCAGGTATCCCTGACCTACTGTCTTAGTCTTTGTTGAAGTCTCTGTTCAGTCTATTTATCCCCCTCCTGGATGAGGCAGATGCCCCCGCCCCCCGTTTTCAAAACTGCATATTCGTGTTCATGGTCAGTAAGCAGTATGCTGAGAGAGAGGCGATGCTAGTAGCCATATATTGTGAAATTATGCTGTAGAATGATTACAGTATAATGTTATGGCATTCCACTTCTGACAGTTGTAAGAAGACAATGGCCTGGAATATTCCAATCTCTGATTTGTCACTGCTGTCGTGCTGCATTGCATCAATGGATAAAAGGTACATTGGTCAGCTGGATACTTTTATGTATCATACAGTCATGGAAAAAATAATTTACCATTACCATTTTTTCTTCACTTTCTTGTTCATTTTAATAACTGGTACCACTAAACATCGTCATGTGACTAAAACAGACATAAAAGAAAACACTGAATGCATAAAAGCAGTGTTTTTGGCAGTACAACGCCATAGCTATTGATGTAAAAACTTAAGTGATTTAGTTATAATCAAGAAAACCATGGAAAAATGGAAGATATCAGCTCTTAAATAAAACTCTTATGAGCAATCTTTGTGGTTATCGTTATGTTTGTCCAAACAAATGTACCTTTATTTATACCAGGCATTAAAATGAACGAGAAACTGAAGAAAACAAGGGTGGTCTAATAATTTTTTCCATGACTGTATATACGGATGACAGCAAATTACATTTAACTGGAAAAAGATTAGAATATAACTGCATTTTCATTACTTTCTCTGTAAGTGTTGTGAATCGGTGCTTACAGATGAACTGAATTGTATTCATTTGAACTGAAATTAAATGAATGTTCCTGGTTAGAGTTTGCACGTTTTTGGTTTTGTCTGGTGCTCTGGTTTCCTCTCACGGCCCCAAAAACATGCATTTTTGCCCCATCTGTGATTCAAAAACTGATCCCAGCCGTGAGCATGAGTGTGTGTTGTTGTTGTTGTTGTTTGTCTTTTTGTGTGCCTGCGGTGGACTGCTGACCTGTCCAGGGTGTACCTCTGCCTTTCACTGAACTGCGTTGGCTTTGACTCCAGCACAGCCCAGTGACCCCAAATAGAATGAAGTGGTTATAGATGTTGGATGAAGTACTGTACTTAAAGTATCTGGAAGCTACAATTGGTAGCCACAAGGTCAGGGCCGCAGTAAAAAAAATGTCTCCAGCTGCAGCAGACTGTGCACATCGATTGACCACTACTAACTGTAGAGTTCGCTGTTGGTGCCGTTTGTGATCGCTCACTTCTTATATGTGGTATAGGAGCAGGGAAATTCACTACATATGATTTAAAATAGGTTGAAATGCTATATCTAAATGCTTCCTATTAGTGCAGAAGTTTGATTTATAGTTAATGGTTTGGAAAGGATGTGAATACTTATAGGATATACAGAGTCATTGCGGAGCCTTAACCACATTACTAAACCAGATGGCATGACAGAACAGAGCTCTTGAGAGTTTCGCAATATCTGTTTTGTTTTGTCTGCACTTGTGTTCTCACACTTGTGAAATACTGTTCCAATTCATAGTCTACATGTAGTCGAGTACGGTTGTAATCCTCAGGCCTGTACAAGGATGCATCCAGTGAAGACTTGTTTAGACTGAAGACTGTTAAGTGTCCTAGAAGACATTTTAGATCAACAAGTGGCAATAATAGACAAAGCTCATATTCTAAGTTACACATCAATTAATTCTTGTGTTGCTGTGTAACAGGATGCTTTCATGCAGGAATTTAGTCCTTCTCACTCCAGATTTGTGATTAATTGATCAAGATGAGGCAGCACAGGTGTCTTAGTGGTCAGCACTGTTGCCTCACACCAAGAAGGTTCCTGGTATGAACCTCAGCAGGGGCCCTTCTGTGTAGAGTTTGCATGTTCTCCCCGTGCTTGCGTGGGTTTCCTCTGGGTACTCCGGCTTCCTCCCACAGTCCAAAGACATGCATGTTAGGTTAATTGGTGGTTCGTGATTGTGAGTGTGCATGGTTGTTCGTCTACATGTGGCCCTGCGAGGGATAGACTCCAGCAGATCCGCGTGACCCTGCATAGGATTAACCGGCCTAGATAATGGATGGATAGATCGATGGATGGATGAAGTCTGACTGGATATTTCCTCTGAAGTTTTCAGACACGTGGTGCTGCGATTTGAGCTATTACTAAAGCTTTGACTGAAGCGATGACTGAGCATGCCAACTATGAACTACTAAGTACATAATTCCCTACTTAGCGGGGCCAACTTGGTGTTGAGAAAGCCACTTATCTTGTCACATCCATTGCTAATTTATTTTTTCCTCTTTGATACCAAAAAAAATATTCTTGTTCTTCTGGTTTCAACTTTGATTTCCAGGGGGCAGGGCCAGCTGAACTGCCTCTGGATGCTGTTGGACAAGGATACAACCTACCAGAGAAGCAAAGCATGTGTTGTCAGCAGAGTTGCAACCAAACTGGTATCAACAAGACATTCAAAATGGCGTGCAGAAGAGAAGGGAACGCCGGTGAATGACTAACTGGCTGTTGTCAGTTTTGCAGAAATAACGTATTAATCCAATTAGCTACTAGCTAATCAGCCATCTTGATTGGTTTGAATCAAGATGGCACCAGGCGCTACCAGGTTGAAGCCAATCAAAGACGTGACAAAAATTGCAATTCCTGGACTGACCAGTAGGTGATGGTTCCTTCGAACCCCCTGTTAAAATACCTAATTTTGAGTATAAAAACATCAAAAAAAAAAAAAAAAGCATTTTGGTCTCTTCAGTAATATCCATGACAACTGCATGGAGGTGATTTTTTTTTTTCCTGTATCATATCAGGTAGAATTATAAAATGTTTGTCCATTCTACCAATCAAATGACCAGATTCCATTTGATTGACGGCTACTCACTGGCTATGCCAAAGGCTATCACCCATTTCTTTCAAGAAGTGACACGTGAAATGAGGATTATCTTAGCCAAGCTGCAGTAGCTAACTGTAACTGGTTTGCGTGTTCCAGTTGACTCCTTGTTCCCCCTTTTTCAACACGGCGCCACATAGCACAAGGAAAAAGTACCTTCAAAATCACTCTGCTGAAACCTGTGGGTGATTTCACAGAATTTTCATCTGTTAATATGTACATTCAATAGTCATCACGTATAAAGCCCAGCTCTGCCTCGTTGTGATCCGTTCGGGACATTCTGTAGCAATGGAAAAGGCTGTGAACAGGAACCAGGCACATTTCCCGGGAGTGAAAGGGCGCGGCTGACCAGGCTAACAGTACGTTGGTTTCCAGCTATGGGAGTTTCTGCTCTACCTAAGGTCATTCACCTAGGTATACTAGCATGCAGGTTTTTATTTTTATTCATTTCCTGTCATGCAACATTTGTTTTGTTTCTCTTCAAGCCTGCAGTATGCCTTTAAGTGGACTGTAATTCATCACAGTGTTTTGATGTTAAATGAGTGTGTGTGTGTGGTACTGTAGCTACATTCCCATAGTTTTTCCTCAACATAAAATAACAGGTGATTTACTATTTTTGTCTCCACCGCTATAACTACCTACAGACAAAACAGAAATCTTGTTTTTTGCTTGTTAGCAGTTCAAGTGTTTGATATTTCTTCGTGTTCGTCTTCTCACTGAACCTGCACCACTTCCTCTTAGCATGAACACAGTTTTCCAGCCCCAAACAAACATCTCCGTCTAAATTAGGAGCTCATTAGAGTCTCACACACTCAGACAGAACAGGAACAAGCGAGACATTATGAACTGATTTCCTCTATATCTAGACCATAAAGCCGAGTGGATTAGCATTGGAGATGATGAACGCCGCATATGAGACGAGCAGAAGGATGAGAGTGGTGTTGAATTGAGCAGACATGTTTAACAAGCTGTTAACAGCTCTCACTGTCCTGGTCTCTCTCTCCCTCTTAAGCTGTAAGTAGTAGATTTAAAAAAAAAAAAAAAATAGCCGTGGCCTCAGCGGGAGCTGGATCCCGTGAGAGAGCGCCATGACGAGAGTTTGCCATGGAGAGGTGGTGACAGTTCACACAGCAATGCTGGAGAGGAGTCTGCATGTGACAAACAGCAGAGGCCCCTTGTCTCACAGCTGGGGGACGTGTGGCGCAGAGCTGCTTAAATGTTATGGTGGAGCGGAATGGTTCTTATGAGCTTACGGTCCAGCGTGCACGTTGCATGTTAATGACTTGGAACGCAGACAGAAGAGCAGAGGCCCGAACTGCCAATTAAGCATATGCTTCAGACGCCGCTGGTGTTCGCACACAACCATCTGATAGCGCTTAAGTTTGGCCTGCAGTTCTGCATGGCTCCCTGGGACATGGACTCACTCCAGCGGCAAGCCATGAACCACAGACATCCTTGAAATACCAGAGGATGATGAGCAGCAGCACCATCCTTCTGATGATGCTTTATTCTCATGTTTAGATGAAAGCTTGGCAATGATGTTTCTGTAAACCAGAGCTTTAGCTCTTCAGTTGGTCTGTGAGGCACTGAGCAGCTCAGGAAAGACTTACTGTTAGTCTCCTCAAGCTGGTAAACTGTTTTTAATATGTATTATGCATACGTATTAACGGTTATTCTCTCCACTGACCATAAGCACAACCAAGGTGATGAGCCAGCACAGCAAGAGCACACCAGTAGCACTGGGGGTACGGCAAGAAGGCGGGGCCTCCAGCCCCAACACCTGAACCACCAGGTTTGGGCGGCTGGGGGTCAGGTGGTTCCCTGGCTACATGTCAAAGTATCCTTGGACAAGATACTGAACCCCAAATTGCTGCTGGTGAGCATGTGGCACCTTGCATGGCAGCCTCGGCCATCAGTGTGTGAATGTGTGTGTTAATGGCTGAATGTGACACATGCTGTAAAGCGTGTTGAGTGATCAGTAGACTAGAAAAGCACCATAGAAATTTAAGTCCATTTATGATTTACCACCACCCCACAGAGGCCAAGAGATGCCCCCCAACCAGCCAAAAGGAGGCATCGGGCCCACAGAACCACCCTGCACAGGTTTGTAAACTGTTTTACTGATGTGGAAGGAATTCACAGTTATTAAAATACCATAATCTCTATAAGCACAACAATGTACTGTATACATACTGGCTAGTGGGCCCACTCTAAAACCAGTGGCGCCATTGCATATACATGGCTTGTTTTGAGGAAAACAGAACAATTCTTACTTTCACACAATCTCACACTAACAAAGAGTTATGAATATAGAATTTCTGCAAACTGATCACTCTGAAACTTTAAGGTCGGAGATAAAACACAAAAGACTGCGCTGTTCACCCACATCTAGTCAATATTTCCTCCTTTGCTGGCAGTCGTGTTTTGTGTGTATAGATCTGTCAGTTTTCATTTCTGGTCACGGCAGAATCCTCCCATTAATCTTTTCCTAACTGTTCAAACTCTGTCAAGCTACACGAGGTATACAAACTAGCAGTGTGTGGGTGTGGGGTGGATTGAGGTCTGGACAATGATCTTGTTTTGAATATGCTCCGCTGTGGCTTGAGCTCTAAGTTTATCCTCTCAGAGACCGTCTTGCAGTCTCATAGCGCACGATTTGTCAATATTATACCGGATTCAGTTTTAGAAGTTGTGCCTGGTATAGTATCTCCATATGTTGGAGATGGGGATGCTTTTTGTTTGTTTTTTTTGTTTGTTTTTACCCCTCCCTTTATTGCTTTGCAGCGGTTAGCATGCTATCATCAAACAGCTTTATTGCTAACATGTCAAAGTGAAATGATGATGGTGCATCATCCATCTATCCATTTGTTTTCTACCTACTAATGAGGACCAGATCACATGAGCAACAGCTTGAGTAGAGATCCTCAGACCTCCCGCTCACCAAGCCACATCCAAAAAGTAGCGAGGCACAGCAGCGAAACAAGACAAAGGCTCAACTGTGGTCTTTCTGTTACCTTCACAGCCTCTGGTCTCTGAACCGTAGTAAACAAACCGCTGGTATTATGTCAATTTTGGCTCGTAATTAGCGGGTAACATGCTAACAACAACAAAAGAAACAGTCCGGTTTTCACTGCATGGAACAAGCACTTTATTCTCGCACTGCAGGAACTTTATTCTTTACTTTACTCTTTATTATATTACATATTTCTGAAAAATCCACGAAAAACTAAAACCGCTTAAAGCGCGAATTGGCGAGGGATCACTGTACTTTTTTTTTTTTTTCGGGGAGTGCCAGTCAAAAAAAGAGAGATAATCTCTCCAGAGAGCCTTAGCTGTGCCCTCAAGGCTCCTCCCAACAGGCCATGTCCAGAATATCTCCTCTTGGAAGGCATCCTGACCAGATGTCCAAACCACCTTAGCTGGTTCTAAATGCTAACTGTTCAGCTGTTACAATGCAAATTTCTAATTAGGAAAAAACGTCCACTTCTCCCAACAGGTCAGTGGGCCCTTGAACAAACTGGCTCCCCCTCAACAGATCAAGATCATCCCTCAGTCATGTGCCTACATGTCACTGGACAGGAAACCCAGATTGTTCACACTGCTTTAAACACTCAGTGCTGGTCCCAACCAAGAGCCAACATCCCCACTTCCAGGTTGAAGAAATCCAGGAGGTAACAAAAATTTAAAATACCTTGACTGACCTCCTGAGATAATTGTTTTTGCTGACCCCTCCTAGTCCTAGTCCCCTAGGACTCCCTGGTTAAAATGCCCAGTTCCAGTCTGGTCCAAAAAAGATCTCACATCCACGACAACCTTGTGGACAGTAATTAATTATTATTTTTTAGACTACATTATGTAAAATTATGTAAGGGAACAAAATTATGTTAGCCTGCTAATCAAATGGCCAGATGTCACTTAATTAGCTGGCCAGCAGACCCAATGGCTACAAGGAAGAAGAGGCTTCAAGATCACTGCAGAAAACTTAGGGGTGATGTCACAAAAGGTTTGCCCCGTGATTATACAGTCTATGGTCCCAACCTTGATAAATGAGGAGAGCCGTTTGAAGAAGGGCATCTGACATAAAACTTTTGCTAAAATCAATATTCAGAACACAATCATCTGCTGCGGTGACCCCTACAAAGGGACGAGCTGAAAGAAGTTGCTTTGCTTTTTGTTCAAAGCACACAACAAAGAGTCTGAGGTCTTCACTCGGTCACCAAAGTCTCCCCATCCCAGCAACCCACAGAGCCCAAAGGATCTATTGATAACATCCCAGTACCAGACGCTCCAGGACTCCCTCAGATGTTCTTTGTTCAGACCCTGACTGGTCAGAGCCGTTCTGGGAGCACAAGGAGGTCAACGTTATTCCTGATCGGCGTAGATTGACTGAGCTTTGCCTTTCAGCTGAAGTACATCTGGTGTTCTATTTTACAAGCACCCTTTTTGGAAGTATTTTTAATAGTGAAAACGGTTTATAGAGAGGTGGAAACTGCTTGTAAAAAAATGTGGGAAATGTGGGGGCTAGGAAGCATACAACTTATACAACTTATGATTCACAGTTTTTAAAGGAGTCTTTATGTTTTTTCCGTGGTTTCTAAGCTATATACAATGCTATAATCATCGAATGTCACCTTACACGTGACAGGAGGCCAAAAAAAAACAAAAAAACGTGTATTATATCATAGCAAAGCATGTTGATTAAATAAATATGAAACAGGATATGCAAAGTCTTACAGACCTTAGGATGCAACTATTCCATAAGATTGCTGTCTTTGACTTATATAAGAGAGCAAATTTCCCTTATAAGGTATAATGGTCTCCAACTTCCTGTCAAATCAAAGACATTTTAGAAGACTTTAAATGCGCTGACTGAGCTCTGCCCATGGCAGAATCATCTTGTTTCTGGAAATGTTTCTCCTTATAAATGTCAGTCATAGTCATTTCAACTTAGCCTTAAAAAAATTACAAGTGCAGAGTTACTATAGAAGTACCAGTGACTGCAACGGGACGGCTGGAAACACTCAGTTCAAACTGATCAATGATCTCTTGCATCCTCTTTTTATGATAAAGTTTTATAGATGAGATGATGTGCAAAAGTTTAAGCACTAAAACTCACACTCGGGTCATTTCAAAGACCGTTGTGGGGGTTGTAGTTATGTCACAAAAAGGAATCTGAGAGCAGTCAGCCGCATTAACAGAAGCTAAGCACTGGACTGTATAACTAAGAGGAACTTCCACTCACCTTCATGAATCTCATCGACGGAGACAAACATATATTTGTAATCCGAGGCACAGACTGGGATCTCTCGCTATTGTTGAAAGTTCATTTCGTCTCTGATATGCAAGGAGCAAAATCAACAGTGACAATTCAATTTTCAACGTTCCGCGAGTGCTCCGCCACTCCCAAAACCCAAACCAGACACATGTGCTGATAAGCGCCTCAACACACCGAGGAAAGTTGGTGCCAGAAGCAGTTTGCACAGCATCTCTTTGACCTTGCCATGATTGCCTGTGAGCCACTTTAATTTAATCAGCTCCCCGAAGCTTGAAGCTGTGCTCATTGTTAAGGAGAGCAGGACCGGTGAACACCATCAACACATGTACGCACGCACGCACACACACGTGCGTGCACACACACACAGCCTCGTAAAGGCAGACTCCTCCTTGTGCTGAGGCAAGGTTAGCAAAAGACCAAAGCTCCGGGGACCTGGGCTTCACATTCACACAAAGGCCAACAGACAGAGCAGTTTGCCAGGCATCTCCATCAAACAGGCCCCTCTCTAATTATGTCATCAATCAGGGACGAGATGACGGGCAGGTACTCAATTAATGGCCATTGGAATGCAGCTCCGGGTCTTCGGGCAGTGTGCCATCTCTGTCATCTCAGACAGGCTGCAGGACATACACATCAATGCACTTGGAGAACGTGGGGATCAGGGCCGAGGAAGGACACTTGCGGCCATTGTACCAGACAGCAGGAATGTTATGGCTGCATTTTTGCTGCGCAGCGGCTGAATTAATCTCTTTCTCTTTTTTTTCTCTCCTGAGAGATTCAGTGTTTTTTTTCTTAAAGTTTTTTTTTACACAATCTTGGATAATTAGAGCAGTGATTCCATTCTGGTTTTGTGTTCTTGCTAATTTTTCTATGGATCTGGATTAGTTCCGTTCTCCATCTGTTTCCTTTAAGTATAAAGAACCAGGAAAGCGCTTCTGAAATGTCACTCAAATGACTGACAGGAGGATTTTGAAGCCCTTTCTGACTTCTGATCAACACCGGATTCCAGACTCCTAGTTTTACCGCAGAACCCGGCTAATGGAAACACTCCCATGACTACCACCGGCTGATAGCTAGCCAGCTAGCTATAGCTCGTGACCTTCAACAAGCTATTCCAGCTGAGTCACCCTTGTCCTGGGACCCTTCTAGTCCAGCCCAGAACTGGTCTAGGCACTCTGTTGATGCATTTAACAGCACAACAAGCCATATTATCTTCAAACTAAGAAAGATTGTGATCTTTATTCCTAGAACTGAGGAGGAGTTCACTGTTAGTAGGTAAAGTGATGACAGCTAGCTGTCTGGCAGCATAGACTAGAATGCAGCTGAAACTCATAAAACTACAGGGGTAATCATGCATACATCTCTGGGTTAATATCATTTTAACTGATGAACTACATGAAAGTGCTCCTCTAGCTTTGGAGACAAAAACATTTTTATTGTACCAAGCTGTAAATGTTTCTTTCAGCTATAATGTTGGTGATTTTGGAGCTGGCCCCTAGTGGTCACACGGAACAAGTGCAAGGAACTGCACTCATGTTCGGCTTTAAAAAGGAAAACTGGGGGCAGACCCAATGTGGATATTATAATATTCATTTGAAGTCATTCAGTTAAATAATTGCTCCATTATGTGTGCACATTTTAACACATTTTACAGCTTCCAACTAGAGCGGTCCTAATTGGATGCTATAATTAAACCGTATCTGCAGTATGAAGAATTACACGGATGTTGTACGACTTCCGGAATAACTTTCATGACGCAGTAGACAAGTTTACATTCTTTATTGTATCCGATAATCCCACAGGCTTACTTCTTCTGATAACATAATCACTTTAAACGTGCGCTACTAACAGCTGCAGTATGTAGTATCTGTTGGATTATATGTAATACACAGACTTTGAAAACAGCCCTTGTTGTGCTGTGAACCAATAGAGGCTACCTGAGGAGTACGAAATGGTTTTTATCCGCTAGGGTAAGTATTTGGGGCTTTTTGACAGACATGACCACTTCTGGTAAAAAAAAAAAACAAAAAAAACTACAAGCTAAGACAAGCGATACAAATCATTCATTTGACAGTACTTTTTTTTTAACCTTCAAACAACCCTGATACACTGCTGCGATGCTGCAGAGTACACATCACATGGCTCCAGAGCAAAGACGCTACACATCTATCCCTTCGTGGCTGATGCAACGTGGTTAAAGTGGCTGAAAGATCTTTCTGCGCAGAGAAGATGGAAGGCATTGTTTCAACATGAGAGGCAGAACAAAAAAAGGGGAAGATTGTCGATGTGCTGAATCTCACAAGAAATTCCAGGCGATGTTCCTGTCATTTCAGCGAGGAAAAAGATCAGCACTGACAGCTAATCGAGTGGGGATGCTGTTTACTTTGCCTGGAACGATGCACGGATGAGACCAGAAAGACACAAATCTGCAAAGCCCTGGATGAGTGTGAGCGTTATTCCTCTATTAAAGCTGCATTATGCAGAATTTGGATGATACATAAATACCACCTGGGGAGGAGAGGATAATGGGGACGTCAAGAACTTTCTGTCAGACCGCTGAAACTTCGGGTGAATGTTCATTAATTTTAGGATTAATTTTAGGGTGGGGTCTTAGGGGCTTAAGTGCATCAGTTCACACCACCTGGGTTTAAAATCAGATCACCACTTGTGATCAGATGTTATTTCCAAGTCAGTGTTCTACATGCGTGATGTCCAATGAATTTTTTCAAAATCCCAGTGTACATTCAGTGATATAGATGATACGTATCAAATAATTTCAGATCCATCTGAGGCACATGAATAGTAATATTCTGACAAATATTTCAGCAGGCTTATGTAATATAAAAGAGAAGTCAACAAAGTAAGATACATGAAATGATAAACACACAAACCAAGGCCTTTGAACTCTGAAGTTTTCAGTACTTGAATTTCAAAAAGAAGTGACTTCCAGCAGCCACGTGAGGAACTGCGCTCTGGTGGGCTTGTCACCCTGGCATCCTTGAAAATAAAGGCTTTCCACATGTGGTTAACCATGCGAAAGAATGAAACACATCCTGAACCGTGATCTTTCCCTAACCCTAAACCTAAACAAACAGAGTGAAAAGAAATTCAAGTGACTAACAAAAGGATGCACTGTGGTTTTCGACTCAAGTGCTCTGCTTTTAAGTATTTAGCAGATCTTTAACATCCATTGGGCTTTGTGGCTTTTCTTGAAAGAGCAAGTGCGCATCAGTGTCCTTTTGAAATGCTTATATGTGTTGCATATGAAGATGCAGGCATGCGACTTTGTTCAGTGTATAGGATGTGGTTTATTTTGTTCTAAACCATTTCCCCAAGGAATGTGATAAATTAGCTAAAAGTTCCACAGTAAAAGATTATTCGCAAATGAAAAGCACTGAAAAAGTTAACGACGTTCCCAGGACTGGCCGTCCCAGCAAACCTCAAGGTCAGACCAAGAGCCGACCTCCCCACCTTTTGGTAGAAGGCTTTCGAGAAACTATAAAACAATTGTAGTTCCTCAACTGACTACTAGGTGGTGGGTCCAAAACAGAGAAAATCTCCATTGACTTTGGTGTTTGTGGTTAGATTTTAAAACCATCACAACTGTACGGGGCCTGAATCTTTCTGTTCCACAAATAGCCTGCCGCTGGTTGCTGATGCAGCCAAAAGCTGGCTGTTATTGCTTTAGCTACTTAGCGCTTAGCATTAAATTGACTTCTGATCTGTGAAGCACTCATTAGCTAAAGTGGTAACAGCTAGCCACTGGCTATGGCTGCCCCAGGCACCATTTGATTACATTGATCAAATGGTGCCTTGCTTTATGTAATTTTACCTGATGTGTTACAAAAAACGTTCACCCGACATGCAGTTGTCATGAATGTAAATCAAAGAGACATCAAAATCATTTTTATTAACTCCGCCAAGGAGGTTATGTTTTTGCCAGCATCTATCTGTTTGTCTGTCTGTTTGTTTGTTTGTCTGTGTTCGAGATAACTCAAAAAGTTATGAATGTATTTTGAGGAAAATTATGTCAGAAATGTGAAAAGGAAGAACTGATTTCATTTTGGGTGTGATCCGGAAGAAATACTGGATTCTGGATCACTTTCAAATTTTCGATAATTGTTGGAGTCAGCACCTAGTGGTCAGTCTAGGAACTGCAACGAAACCTACATCCTGTTAGGACTCAACCCAGAAGTGGGGATGCTGGCGCTCCCGCAGAAGACAATAAATACGATTGGTCCGCTTGGTAGCATTGTATTTCCTGAAACATATTATCTGCTGCTACTATTGCTTTGTTGTTCAAGCTTGCTGGATAGATAGTTTGCTGTAATGTCAGTAAAAGTTACTGTTACTCAACATTTATCAGCCCCAACTCATATAAGATCTACTACATTTGCGCTGTTGCCATGTCTGAGCCACATATAGGAAATAAACAAAAGGAAGTTCACCGCTATAAGCTACAGCGCCGCATAAAAGAACCCACGCCGCCATCTTGCGCTAAATAATGTAATTACAGAGCGAGACATACAGCAATGAACAATATAAAATATAAACACCAACTATGATTTAGGTCCTGCACAAAGGCTATGTGCGTAGTTGCTACGTGAAGCATAAACTGTGCTTATGCTGGGCATTAAGGAGAGATTAACACAGAGTAATTCCAGCTGAATGAGATGATGAAAATTCCAGTTGTAGAGCTGGAAGGCAATCAGAAACAGAGACAGAGCATTTCATTCAAAAATGAAACACAATATTGAATCTTACATATAATCATTGCATTTAATCAAGGGTGCAGATGCTCGTGGATCCACATAATTTGTTTACTAAGATGCAGAACCTTGCCATGGGGGCATCTGGGTTCTCCATCACGGCTTTTACAGCCGGCTGAAATAGACTTTGATCAGTGATTGGTTTACAAAATGAATCGCAGTGGAATTAATGTTGTTCGATTGGCCGCGCGAGCCCACTTGTGGGAGGCTAACTGCACTCATTAACCCCTGAACTGGGCAGGCGGGAACCGGGCCCCCACAGAGCGTCAATGCAAAAAAAACGCCTCAGTGTGTACAGCAGACGCAATATCAGCAGCTGCTTAGCCAGAGAAGGCTGATAAAGGGGAGGGCAGGAATGCACTTTAACTGATTCATTTGATTTGTATTGGACGTGTTTTTTTTTTTTTCCCTTTTTTTTCAAGGTGGAGATAAGCTGTGCCTTTCTGTGATCGTGCACCGTTGGGTGTTTGCATGCGTTGGCTGACAGATGTACTGTCAGTTAAACCATGAAACCCCCAACAACAAGTGAATTTAGGTAAAGCCGATACTGGGACTCACACCAACAAATCCTTTATACCAGCTGGATCAATAGTTGTCTGCAGCAGAACATCAAACTCATCGTTGCTTTTTTTTTTTTTTTTCCTCTCAAGCTCTTTATGTTTAATCTTGCAATTGAATTCCAGTGAATACTCACATAAAAAAATTTTCGATGCCGCAGTGTTGCTGTGCACATAAAAGGAAAATGAAAGCAAGGACGTTTAATGTACATTAAAGGAGACACATCCAGTTTATTTCCACTGAAGTTGTCACAGTTTTATGAAGTTTTAATGAGATTTTTGTGTCACGATGAGGTGAAAAAAAGTGCAAAAGTTACGGTACAAAAGCACCCTTTTCAACCATGTCTTTACAGCTCTGTTCAAAGCAGCGGGTTTAAAGGGGCGGGGTCCTATTTGGATTCGTTGACCCCACAATATGTTGCAAAATCAAAACTGGTCACAGAAAGACATATTTTTGAATCATCAACATGTTGACAGGATTGCATTGTGTCAAAGATTTTTAGTTGGCAGTCACTTCAAATGCTTTGCTTTGTTGTTTGTTTGTTTTGTTTTGTTTTTTCTCCACTCTCATATCTGCTGTACTCTCTGATGGTGAAAAGTCACCTTGAGTCAGCAGAAACTCCGTGTGGTTGACCGTGCTCAGCAGATCCAAACCAGTATAAAATGTGTTCGGCAACGCGGCGTCACAGATGGTGGTGAGACTCCAGCTTTTGCGTTCTGCAGCATCCTGTATCATTTTCCACACATGTCTGCTTTTTTGTTGAGGTTTCCCTCCTGTCTTTATCTCTGTGATGCCAGCTCTCAGAGTTGCTGTGGCGGCGCTGAACGCCTCTCTGTCACCGGGCTCTATGGCAGCTTTTACGGCTCTGGAAAGAGCCTTTGTCCTTATGGGTTCCTGGTTGGAGAGGTATTTCCTTTTCTTTAGTAGATTTGCGTTTTGTAGAATGCAAATCATGGTTTTAAAGGTGCTTTCGCAGCTTAGTTTTGTCATAACATTTCGCCCTTGATTTGGTTTCTTTTCATACAAAGAAAAATGTAAGCGTGACTCACCACGCCACTTCAAACCACACAAGAACAGCCTCACCACTGTTAGGGTCAGATGTGTTTTCCACAGATATTGTGTATATATACAGAACAAAGATGCTATTTTGTGTACTGCTTGTTGTGTGACAGGGCAAACCAGTATGGTTTGATGGTATGCTCATTGATTCTATATATAACTTGAACTGATATAAGTAATTCACTTTGAAAATGAAGTATGACTACAGTTGGAGAGGAACATTCTGGAGGGTTAAAGTAGATTTAACTTCTTGCTGGAACAAACCCAAGCATTTGTCGCTGCTTCATGTGTCATTTAAAGCAGTGGTCCCCAACCCCCGGGCCGCGGACCAGTACCGAGCCGTGGATCAAATGGTACCAGGCTGCGCAAGAAAAAAAAGATGGCTATTTAAGTTTATTTATTATATGAGTCTGAACAAGCTTTTATTTTGAAAAATATTTTATTTTGAAAAACGGCTGTATTCCCTCGGTTACATCTCGGTCACTTGAGCGCTAAAATTTAACCCAGCTAGCAAACTGAGTAAGAAACAGACATCTTTGGAAGGTTTCCTTGTGAAGGGGAGAATGCACAGTGAAGAGAAAGAAGAACAGCCTACAACTTCCAAGAAAAAAAAAGATTTTAATAGACAATATCAGGAGTCCTACTGAAATATGAATTTATCACAACACGTGATTCCTACATACCAAGCCCGCTCAGCGTGAGTTTTTTTTCATGTTTTTATTGATTTAATGGTTGGAGAGGATGTTTCCAGATACTTTGATGTTATACTCATGTTATGTTATTGCCGTAATGTAATGATGAAGCCCCCCACCCCCCTCCCCTCGGTCCGCGGTAAAATTGTCAAGAGTTGACCGGTCCGCAGTTACAAAAAGGTTGGGGACCACTGGTTTAAATGACATGCTAGTGCTTCTGTAATCTTCTGCAGCGCTGCTATAAACTGTGATGAAAGACTTGACATGAGCATGAACGATTCAGCGGTAATTAAGGACCAACTAAGAAGTAGTTAATAAAGAGACTATTTAAGTGGCGGATATGCTTTCTCGTAGAAGCGGCTGCTGTGCCTGGTTATTGCCATTGCAGCGACGGAAGGTGGTCCTTCTTTTAAAAACGCAACGCTGGCAGCTCAGTCAAAACTCAGAAAGACTTTGACTCGCTTTAAATGTGTGTTCTGGAGACCAACCATCAGGTCCACCCAACCCCAGTTTATCCAGAAATGTGCAAATGGGTAAAAAGGGCAAGCCAGCCTCAGCTCCTAACCCTAACCCTAACCTTTACTGTAAACTCATTGTGATCGGATGTGTCCATCCATCCTTATTTCGTATGTAGCTACCAACCGATATCCAAAACGAGTACTGCTGAAGCTGAAAAGAGGACTGAGCTTGATTCACTTTTAGGAGCCAGCCTCCAGAGGTCGGTCTAGGAACTGCACTTATCTTCACTTTCGTGTTTATGTTGCACTAGCAAGTTGAATGCAGCCTCTTGTTGAGACCAGGACCACGTGTGCGTGACTAAACAAGTGCGCTAGCAACTCCGTGAGGAGTTGGAACACGAGACATGACAAGTTATTTATGTGTGCAAGACCAATCAAGGACTGTGTGACAAATGTGCACGAGAAGGCAACTGGTATGACAGCGAAAAAAAACTTCTTTTGCTGGAAATAATTTACCAACTTGTCATCACTCAACTTGAAGAGTTCCACACCTCTAAATGTATTTAGATCTAGTCCTACAATGCCCACTGTGCAGAAAAATGAACTTGAATTAGTTTTAAACACCTACAGGGTTTGCCTCCGTCTCCAGATTGAACAAATGCCAGTCCTTGCCTTGAAAACCCACAGAGCTGCTGCAGCCTCGGTCCTCATGTTTTATCAGCTGCAAGTTGGTGGCCAGAAGCAGAGAAATGTGGTGTGACAAGCCGAAATGGGGACTGAGAGGTCTTTCTTGGTGCCGGGAAGCTTTCTAAACAATATTGAAAGTATTTGTTCCTTTGGCTGAATGTGCAGTTGGAAATCGTCCGTTCTGATTTATTACGAAAGAAAATGCGTACGGCGTGTTTTGTCCCGTGGCTGTCGAGGACCTCATGCAGTTTCAACATTTTCAGCAAAGTGTATAACAACAAGAGACGCACCGCTTGATTGTCCAGTCATGTAATATGGCAGACCCAGTCCGCCGGTGCTTGTGTCAGCACGGAGCACAGTTCATCCATGAAGGATAATATCTTGGTCTGGGATGTTTTGATGCCAAGTCTCTATAAAGGTTTGGACGCGACGGTCTCTAATTTCCTGTTGCTGCAACCTTATTTTTACATCATCCATTCTATTCTCCGACGACTCAACATCTGTCAGAAGGAGGCTGGCGACGGTAATAGCCTTCGGTTCATGCTGTCTTGGCTTAACTGTTATACAGACTCTCTTTCCTCACTTTTTGACAGAGAAAAATGGCCAAACCCAGAGTTGTGAGGTTCATCTGCAGCCGGCTGACTGGAGAAATGTTAAAGCAAATGATGAAGAACCTGTGTTATAAACAGTGACAGGGCTTTCTTGACCCAAAAACAGGTTGTATAGTTTTGGATTTGCTGATAATTTCTGCAGCTGGATATCAGGGAGTTAGCATCAGCTTGGAACGAGTGCCCTAAACAAACTTAAACGCTACTTCCAATGAAGGTAAGACCGTTTTATCCAGAGGGTGAGAGACAGAAAGAGACAGAAATGGTCATGCTTTTGCCTTCCCTTGAAGAAAAATGACTGTCAGCACACTTCTGAATGTAATTCACATCAGAGGGGATTAAGGAGAGGGCATATTCAATCCTGACTGAAAATAAGTGGTTATCCTGTGTATTAAAGCATGTACCATGTAGTGCTGTTAAGTGCATTTCTGACATGGGCTTATGTAATGCTTTCCTCTGCGAAAATGTGAACGAAAAAAAAATCTAATATCTAAAATATCGATATTATCCAATACCTAATCCAAGAAAAAAACCAGCAACAATAGTGTGGCTGCTGGCTGCCGCATGTTTAAACCAGGCTGTTGGAGATTACTGTTTCAACGTCAGCAACATTTAATATCCAGCATTCGCCCCAGTGTTTTTCCATGTCCAGGCTTTACAAGGGTAAAATAAACATATATATCTTTATTGTATAACATATTTTATTTGATGAAGTGTGAGCTTTCAGCCCAGTTCTGGATTTGTTTAAAGGAAATGTACAGTGTCCAAGGAGTAACCTCCAGTTTTGCTTTTTGAGGTCAGAGTGAAATACCACAAAGGATCCAAAAATGAGTCAATTTCCGTGCCTTTCCTTTTAGTTTATAGCAACGTGGTATGAAAAAACAGTAACATCATGTGTACAGCAGTAGAACCTTTTTTGTGCAGAACATTTACAAAACATTTGCAGAACTTGACCCAAGCATATTCATTCTCCTTTTGAATATAATATAGCTTATTATGACATTAATGGTGCTAGCGGACATTTGAAGTACTCTGTCTGTCTGTCTGTCTGTGTTCAAGATATCTCAAAAAGGTTATGGATGGATTTTGATGAAATTTTCAGGAGTTGTTGGAAATGTGAAAAGGAAGAACTGATTTAGTTTTGGGTGTGATCCGGAAGAAATCCTGGATTCTGGATCACTTTCAAATTTTCGATAACATTGCGGTCAATGGGGCCGAAAATTTTGTTTCTCAATATCTCCGTTAATTATTGCCCAAAACTCATGAAATTTGACTCAGGGATTGACAATGGGAACCTCTATCAAAGTTTAAAGGCTGATCTGGATCTGACCCAGAACACAGTTAGAACACAGAGTTAATCACAATCTGTAAATCACTATATGGGGGAATTGTTGCACTTGGCAAAAGTCTGCGCTCTCCGAGTGCTTTTCTAGTTTCAGTATGAAATTCTTTATTCGCACTGAAGTTATTAATTTAATCCTCAAACAAAAAACTAGCCAAAGGTGTAAATATTTTTTTTTTTAAGATTAGCAATTCTAGTACGGTTCCAGTCTATGTAGCTATGCCACTTATGACCACATGGGGGCAGCATAAGACACAGTGAAGTGCACCTCTCATGGGACAAAGTAGTATTACAGGACATGCTGGACTGTCCCAGCTCATTAGCATGGAACTGTCAGTGAATCTTCTGTAAGTAAATCAGCCAGGGACACTCCAGGGACGAAAGTGACTCCCATGGTCCAGCCTGGAAGGCAAGATTTCAGGGGGCTCAGATTAGACTCCTTGGTATTCTGAAGTAAGGTTGGCTACCCACCGACATCGACTTGAGACTTCGAGAATTCGACCAATCCAAAGATTAAAACAATCACAAAACATTTGAGCTAAATTTGCTGGTTTTCAGGAAGAACCTCTCTTTAAGATTCTTGGTCTTCTTTGCCCAGAAGCTGTTCTAGAGGTACCAGAGATTAAAAATAGATGACTTGAAATGAGGATTACATGGGACGTTGAAAACATCTGACACTGGAAAAGCAACATAGATCATTGATTAAATAAAGGAAAAAAACAGCATAGCGGTACCTCCATCCAGTCTCTCTATGCCCTTAGCTTTGGTGCTTCAGCGTGGAGAAACCAGATCTTAAAAAGCCTGCAGCCCACATGACTGAGCACCGCCGCTTTATCAAATGACCATTTAAAATGTTACAAAATAGTACTTCTTAGGCTTTCATGGATAATTCAGTATAACATAGATTTTAGCATGGTAAGGAGAAGTCAATGTGATTTTCCGCAGATTATTAAATGGGTGGTTTTTGGAAGCTTTAATAAGCCGTTTCGTTTCAGGGTTTTGTGGAGAAATTCTCAATACTGTACAGCACATTTTATTCAGGGCTGCAGCTGTAGCTTTAAAGTACAGAGCAACTCGGTGAAACAAGACTAATTTCATTCTTAGAAATCAGCATGGAACCCTTTTATCTCCGTCCGCCTTGAAATCCTATAGGCAGATAATGACACACTTGAGTTTCAAGGGTCTAACAAGTGCAGGCATCATTATTTCTGCTACTCTTTTCATTCTCATTGTGGTGGAAAACAATAAAGGAACACATGCGACAAACTGAAGTCATGCTGAGGCTGATTTCTGATTTCTTTTTACATCTGCGGCTGACAAGAAAGACCAAAGTCCCTTGTTTTCTTCCCCTCCAGGCTTTGTGTTCATCCTTTTATTTATTTAAGTATCCCTTTTGCACCCAAACTCCTACACACTGTGACCACTGTCATTTTCTGTGTCATGCCAGGCAACATATAAATGTTTCAGACTGCCTCTGCTGCAGAGGAGAACTTGTGTAGAGCTGGGTTGACCTTTCATTGCAGCAATATAGTGCTACGTGTTGAAAGGCAGCCATTCATAGACTTTAATAACTTATGCATTAAAGGATAGCTGGCTCTTCGTGACACACTCTAACAGGATCACTCTCAGAGATCCGCAGTGACGTGATCAGATTCTCTCTGTAAAGAATGGCTCGCAGCCCTGATGAGTCTTGATAATTTCAGACGCTGGGATGAAAGTGTTCTCTGCACCTGAGGCCCGCCTGATAACATCATTTAGCTCAGATTCAGTTCCAAAGCAGGTTGGATTGAAGGTCCAAAGGTCCCTTCCCATCACTAAGACTGATCACCTGCATCTCTGCTGAACTAGCACAAACTGCTGATGCATCCGATTGATCAGTATTGATCTGAACATCTCACTTCAGCAATACCATCCTTCCAGAATAATTAGAATTCTCAATTGGGACTGTTCAGAACATTTAGAGATTTTTAGAATTATTATGGTTACATTCAGAGAAAATTATGTGGTTCTTAGTGTTAAGTCCAGGTTTGCAATGAAAGACGAAGCATTAAATTCTTATTTTCCCAGCCTGTCCACAATCACTGGCTTTTAGCTGATAAATGCTAATATTTAATACAATTTCAGTACATACAATTTAAAACACATCCACTTTCAGGCCTGATTCCTGACAAGTCAGGCTACAGTGTGGTATTTTTAAATGATGTTCTGGATACGTGATCAGTGGCGTTGATGTCAAAACCCTGCATGCACATTCTTGATCAGTTCAATGTCTTTTTGTCAAAGTGAAAAATCCTTTAAAGGGGGCGCACAGAAAAATTACATTTTGTGTTTGAGAAATCAATTCAATTCAATTCAATTTTATTTGTATAGCGTCTGTTACAATGTCAATTGTCTCTAGGCGATTTACAGAGACCCAGATCATAACCCCTGAGCAAATATTATTAACTAAAATTATAATATTAAATCCAAATCTCCCTGCAGTGTAGGCCTATAGCAGCATAGCTGTGACGAAGCTGTGATTAAGATGAGCCTACTCTAGTCTTAGCTACTACAACTATAGCTATAACTATTAGCCCCTACACACTATAGTTTAGACTAACTGTAGGCTTTACTAAACAGAATTGTTTTCAAATTTAGTTTTAAAGATAGAGGTGGTATCAGCCTTTCTTAACCTAAATTGGTAGCTGGTTCCATAATAAAGGTGCCTGGTAGCCAGAAGGCCCGTCCTCCAAAACTACTTTTGGATATTCTAGGAACGATTCGAGTAATCCTGCTCTCTGAGAGCAGAGAGCTCTATTAGGAGCATAACGTGCTATCTGGTCTTGTAAATAACGAGGAGCTAGGCCTTTAAGGGCCTTATAAGTGAGAAGCAGAATTTTAAACTCAATTCAAAATTTCACGGAAAGCCAATGGAGGGAGGCTTAACATGGGAGAGACGTGATCTCGCTTATGGATTCCTGTCAGCACCATCGCTGCTGCATTCTGGATCAGTTGGAGGCTATTCAGAGATATTTTAGGGTGTTTAACAATCACTACCACCTCAGAAACTTCTGCAGGGTGATCCAGATTTTTTCATTTGATTAACTGCATGGTTCCCTACTTCTACCCTGGCTTCATCTTTGAAAATCCAGCCGATTGCCCTTTGCACACGTGCACATACTTGAATTAATGGTTTGTGTCACCCCACTACTGGCTGACTCAGCTCAAATACTTGACTTTTCATTTTTATAGTGGCCCACAAAAACCTTGTTCCTCGTCACCAGCTCCTCAAGTCTTTTCCTGGAAGGTTATGCCGTTGGTTCCTTTGGCTTAACATGTTTGAAATACTGGCCATCTAAATCCATGTTATGATACTGTTGGTTGCAGACTTACATCAGTTACTTTCATGTTTTAGGAGTATCTAAATGAAGGCATCTTTGAAACTATTTGGTGAAAACATAAAGAACTTACACTTATCAGAGTCTCAAGGTTCATTAGTTGGTTTAAACATAAATATTTTTACTTAAGACATCTATATGTGAAATTCTCAATCTGACAAATAACCAGCGATAGCTATTAGACAAAGTGAAATATATTAAGAAACTAAATTGGCTGCTACATTTTTTTGTATAAAATAGCTGTCAAGATACCTAAGATTTCCTTCCAGCATTAGTAAAAACATAGTTATCACAGAAGCTCTTAATCATCATCTTAATAACAATTTATTATTTGATAATGAGGTAGTTCATTACCTGAAGTTAAATTATAGCCATTATTTAGCAGTAATAATTAGCTCATTACTGCTTTACCACTCAATATATATATTTAAAACCCACCTCAGATTTTCAGCAACTCGGTTTCAGTTGTGGCAGTATTAGGATGGAGATTGATGAAGGTTGACGGGGTGAAAGAGCAGAACGGTGCCAGGGACCGGCCTCAGTCTCTGCAGGGAATCACAAAAGACCTGCAAGCAGAGAAGCTCATGGCCCTGCCAATCGCTGATGTCCCTTGAAGAGGACAGACAATATCCAACCTGGGCTCTGATGCCAGAAAATAAGGATTTCTCTGAGGCCGTCAAGTGCACTGCAAAAAAAAAAAAAAGTAACTAGGGATGCAGGTTATAGATGGCGGAGTCAAAGATTTGTTTGTTTCTACTGTTATTTATGTACCTTATCACAACATTTTGGGTGAGTTTTATGTAAAGAATATATATTGTGAAAAGAAAATGCCCAAAAGAAATCTCTGTAACATACTTTGGTCAAAATACCGCAGGTAGACAACAGGATGAACCATACAGTTTACTGCTCTGCTCAGACATGAATCAGTCATCTTTTCTCTGATGGTTTTAGGGGGTAGCCACTCGACTACACTCCATCCCAGTCTTCCACAGGATGTGCCTCTTTTGAAATTTTTATTCCTCTTTACTCTGCTTATGGCCATGATGGGGGGGATCTATTCCAGCTGTCAGTGGCCAAAAGGTTGGGTACATCATGGACAGGGTCCAGCCCCTGATTAATGAAATATTTTGGACCATTTTTCAACTTCTGACACCCAGGGAGGATGTATTTGCAGGATGTGGGCAACATGTACAGATTGGATTCATATGACGACGCAACAAACCTTCCACCATGATGTGAGTCTGGGGGCTAATTTAGAAAAACTATAAGCAGCAGTGTGTAGTGTTATTTACATTCTGCACTAAATCCAGCCCTTTGAGGCTGAAATCACCATTGAAGTCGCTAAAATGCACATACATGCGTTGTTCATGGTTGCAAGAGCAGATCAGATCCCTAAAACTGGAGTACATGAAGGACTGAAGACTGAAGAACTCAGTAAAGCGGTACCTGGATAGCGCGGGTAAACCGCAGAGACTTTGGGCTCGATCTTCCGCCAGATCTCCTACAAGCCGCTATTTAGAGATAGCTAGTAGTGGGAGGAGCATTCCCCCGCAAAGAACGCAATCTTCCACCCTTGCTAAACCCGCTATCCCACCTGCGCTACCCACTACATTATGCATAGGAGCTGTTAGGGCGTTCCACCTGTTAAACCAATCAGTGCATCAGTAGACATTGCCTTTAAGAGCAGGTTGCGCTACCCGCAACCCGCGATAGCAACATATCGAGTTTGCGGATCGGGCAAAAGACACGCCCATTGCCACACCTACAATGTGAGTAGGGGAGTCGGCATAATGGGTAGCGGCTTTAGGGAGCGGAAGATTGCATTAGTGGTTAGCTGAGGTTCCTAAACCCACAATTTGGTAGCAGCTAGCGGGAAGTGTACGATCGGGGCCTTTGTTCCTACTGATTATTCTCCAATGTGTTCTCACCATTTCGCCAAACGTAAAACTAAATTTCTGTAGCTTGAATTTTGGTTCTTGATTTAATGTTTCACAAATCAAATCAGGAAAGTTTACCATAGACAGACATCACTGCCTAGCCTAGCGGAGCCTACTTAATCTACTTAATTCAGTATTTATTTCATTCAGTAAACATTTAGAACTGATCAGTCATTTTTAAATTAAGTGAGGTTAATAAGACTGTTATGACTACCATGGACGGTCACTCATTTTACTGACATGGATGATAGTGACTCTAGAATCTATGAAATATGTAGGTCTTGGCTAAGTGTATTGAAGAAATATTTTGGGGACAATTTATAAACAATCGGCATGTTCAGATTGTGAAATTAATTACAACAAACCTTGCCTGCAGCCAGGAAGTGTCTTGCTGATCACATCCTCCACCCAGCTGAACGCAAACTGATCATAAACCCCCAGAGACTTCTAGATCTTCAGTTCCTCCAAAGTTCAGGCAGTTTTATCATGAAAAATATAATTGTAGAAGTCAGGATACAGCACATTGTCTTAGTCTTCAGATCATGTGTATAATCCATATTAGCATCTCTAGATTTCCGTCCTAATGTTCGTAACTTGTGAACACACAACTGCATTAGAATGAATGAAGAACTGTCGCTGTACTATAAAGCTTGACAGGCAACATGGTGAAGTTGAGTCAAATGTGTCACCCATAGGTTTTCAAAAAAATGCTTTTGAAGTGTCTTTGTTTCTCTTTGTGGCCCCATGAAGCCACGGAGACCCTTGATGAGGCAGTTCTTGTCTAACTGACGGAGTCTTTGGGTCCACAGAGCCCTGTCACTGCCCTTAGATGCTAATTAGCTCTCAAAGGTTTCAATCAAGGTAACTGGACTTCTTTTTCTTTGTTCTTGAAGACATTTCACCTTCAATCCAGAAGGACAAAGAAAAAGTCCAGATGCCTTGATTCGAAACGTTTGAGAGTTACCATGACCTGGATTACTGAGAAACACCTGCATGATACTAACTAGCTTTACCTTACAGTTTCTCTGATCATTCCCTTCGCTCTGATCATCCAGTCATCACTCTGACATTTTAACATAGAGCTCAATGGAGATTGACTCACTGTTGAAAGCAGCTCCTAAAGGTAATTAGGAAAAACTGCAGTTTTCTTTGTTTGTCGGGTTCAATTCAGACTAGCAACCTTGGATACAAACATAACTATGGAACAGAGTAAATGTGGACTCATCAGACAAACATCAGTCAATCGTCTAGGCTTTATGGTTCCCTGAAAAACTAGAGTCCTGTTTTAACGATTAGCCTCAACAAAAACTGGTTTTTAAGGTTGCTCTGCTATTTAGTTCAAATACAGTCATGGAAAAAAATTATTAGACCACCCTTGTTTTCTTCAGTTTCTTGTTCATTTTAATGCCTGGTACAACTAAAGGTATCTTTGTTTGGACATAACGATAACCACAAAGATTGCTCATAAGAGTTTTATTTTAGAGCTGATATCTCACCGTTTTCCATGGTTTTCTTGATTATAACCTAAATCACTTAAGTTTTTACGTCAATAGCTATGGCGTTGTACTGCCAAAAACACTGCTTTTATGCATTCAGTGTTTTCTTTTCTGTCTGTTTTAGTCACATGATGACGTTTAGTGGTACCAGGTATTAAAATGAACAAGAAAGTGTAGAAAAAATGGTGGTCTAATAATTTTTTCCATGACTGTATGATGAGTTGCACTCACATTGTGTGTGTGGAAGAGCTCTTACTTTCACTGTGAAACATTATCATAAGTTCTCCCGTAGATTTTGATTTCCAATCAATCTGGTCTAATCAAAAATTTAATCTTGGGTGATTGTAACCTCTGATCAGTCATTCAAGTGTTTTTTTTTTCTTCCCCACCATTTCTCCACCATTTCCCACTATGGATATTTCTTAAAGTGATTTCAAAAGATTCAGATTTTCGTCATTTTCTGTAGATGTCTTGTTTGCTTGACAGAGAACGACATCTTTTCCATGCCACACGGTAGTTTAAGGAATAAGAAGCTCACTCACTGCATCAGGTTTAAGTGAAATAGCTTGTTTTCAGCTGAACCATATTAATTACTGCAGTAATTTTCTACTGGGAGGCTCGTATCTGTTCGCTTAGTTAAATCCAGATGGAGGCTGTTTCTGGCCAGTCAGTGTATATGGTGGCTTTTGAACTATGATTTGATGAGAAAAAAAAAACAAAAAAAATGTGGTTCCTTTAATCTTTAACCCAGAAGGTGATTTCAGAGGAGAATTTCACATTTTAACTTGTAAGGCCACAGGACATTTTTCCACTTCACCTCAGTCCATTTTAATATCCTCATATCCTCAGTCAAAGCAACGGTGTGCCCGGATCCTTCTCAGAAATGTTTTACTTGCATTTGTTGATGCAGCAAAGAATTTGACGGTGGTTTTTCAGTGTCTGTTTTTAATGCGGTGCTGCATTGGGGTCCAAATATAAAAGCTGTGCAATATTGGTTTTCAGCCTTGTAATTCATAAATCGTTAAACACAGTCTTTTACTCGGTTGTAAACCCCCCTCCCTTCTGCACTTCTGGGAAGGTCTTTCCATACCCAGTCATGTTACTGACCTGCTAACCATTAGTTAGCAAACTGGTTCACCAGCTGGAAGTTGTTGCGTTATGTTTGTATTAAAATTTTACACGCTTTATGGGAGACGGAGTTGTATTTTTCCTTTCCAAAAAA
Source organism: Hirundichthys speculiger (assembly GCA_018398805.1). Lineage (NCBI taxonomy): Eukaryota > Metazoa > Chordata > Actinopteri > Beloniformes > Exocoetidae > Hirundichthys > Hirundichthys speculiger. The sequence continues at coordinate 1,115,011 of JAGFBZ010002129.1, forward strand.
TTCCTGTGGTTATGACGGATAATATGAACAGTGTACTGTTGCAAGACACAGTAGATAAAGAGCAAACCTGTGCGCTGAGCTGTCCTGTTGTAACTATGAAACAGTGATGGATGGTTACACGGCTAGAATGCTTGTTTTAAAACTGACATAAGTTGCCTCTTGATCTCTCTGCTTTTGCTTCCTTTGACAGTTCAAAGGGCTCTCAGAGGTATAGTACATCTGCAGAAAGCTACAAAGGCCTCCTGCAGATGCTTCTGTCACAAAACTTGATTCATTTAACGTGACAATTGACCTCATGGCCCAGAAATTTAAATCAGCCCAGGAGAATCTTTGTATATAACTTCTGTAGGCCCCGTGAATGTAAGAAGGTTTGTGACATAATGATCTATTACTTCTCTTTTGATTTGACCTCAGAACTACTCCAATAACTATTTGTACATTGTTTGAAATACCTGTGAGGAAAAATGTAATGATTAGTAGAACCAAATCTTGCAACCAAAAGCTGCATCTGAACAAACCACAAGATTTCTGAAACAATGTCTTTTGGACATTTGAGGCCAAAGTGAAGTTGTTTGGACATACTGGGGAATGCCGCACTGGGAGAAAACCAAACCCAACATATCAGCGCAAGTGCCTCATACCAAGTGTTGAGCACAGTGGCTGATAGTTTGGGCTTGCTTTCTGCAGAACATGGACACTTATGAGTTAGTGTTTTGGCTATTAATTCTTCTGTATAATATGCACTTTAAAGACGGATGAACCACTGAAAGACTGTCAGCTAAAGGTTAACGGAAATAAGGTAATGCAACAGGAAAATGACCCACAACACACCAGACAATCTTCAATGGAGTGACGGCACTGCAGTGGGCCAGTGAAAATTCAGACTTCAGCCTGAATAAAATGTGATGGGATCTTAAGAGCATATATGAATGCCTGCAAATCTAGATAAATATGAGCAATCTTGTGATAGTGTGGACCAAAACTTGACCACACCAGTCCCAGTGCTTGGTGAAAATGCCGCAGTAACAGTTTCATTTTTTTTGTCTGCATTTACATTCATGGTTAGTGCCATCATCTGGAAAAACCATCTAATGTATATATGCCAATTTAATCTTGCCGAAGATTTTTTTTTTTTTTTGTGCTAATGTGAAAGGTGAATGTGTCCTTCACCAGTTCCTCTCTGGCAGTTAATTCTAACATCTTTATTAACATACTAACAATGAAGTCACTTAGTCAAGTGTTCTTAGTCATTAGTAGTGGTAATGACCTCATCTCCAAATTTTTAATTAACTAGTGACAGTAACAGGAAGAATGTTAAACAAATATGAATTTATACACTCATAATTGCTTAAGCTCATTCATGTATGGCAATATACCAACCACATACAAACATATACACGTAGTTTGCGCATGTAACAGCCACCAACAGTTTATGAAAAAAACAAACAAACATATTTTAAGTTTGTCATATAGACTGTATAAAGAACAACTGGACAAACATCCTTGATATCATCCATAGGTTTTCTACTGAGTGATTTTGAAGCCTTTTTTTCCTGTTGCAGAGGACAAAGCTAGTGGGAAACGCGCCCACCTCAGTTCAGTTACAGTTAGCTATTTTAGTTTAGCTGGCTTAGTTTATGTTAATCCGAGGGTGATAATTACTGCCACTTTATATTCATGGTGATCAAATCCTTTCAAGAATTGCTACCAAATGACATTTGAAACAAACTTGCCAGAGTTGAAACGAGGACTAGCAAATGTCTCCTGGGACTCGCCAGTCGCCAGTTGCCGGCTGTCTATTCCCCACCTACCACCGTCGGTGGTAGGTGGTCGGTGGTAAAAGTGACTGCAGGTCCCAGCATACTTCAGGGATTTGCTCTGGTTTTGAGCCAGCACCGTGTGGTCATCTGAGGAACTGCAACAACACCGACTCAGCCCAGAAGTGGGGGTGTTGGCACTTGGTTTGTCCTCATAGGGAGCTTTGAGCTCATGGGAAGACCACTGTCCACTTAACTGAGGGAGTCTGGGGTTTAACACTTTAAACAAGAGGGAAGTTGTATATTTGCTATATTTGTTTAGTGAAACTTTATTGATCATACGGTGATTTATTGAAGAAGAAAAAAAGACAAAAGCTCCCTCACATCAGATAAACGTAAGCCTTGAGCTGTGTCTAAAACTATCCACTGCACTAAACCTTTACCTTTAAGAATTCGGTAAAAACACAATTTAATTGGCCACTAATTGGACTGGAGAAGCAAAGTGGACTTCAAAGGCAGATCCACCTTCCAGTCAAGGTATAAGTTTCAGCAGAGTGGCAGAAATCTTTCTTGATGAGGTTCGTATTGATTAAAGGTGGCCATCACCCTTCTGGGCCCCGTCTCCAACCGGGTCCCCCGCAGATTTATGTGTCTTTCACAGAGGTTTATCTTTGCCTTAATGCCTCTTTGTTCAGCACTGTATTGGTGTTTCTGTCACATTGTTAAAATCTATGGTGCAATATCACTTCCTGGGAATGGGCTCGTGGAAGTGTCAGGCCTTGTAGATCTACGACACAATATGGCAGAGAAGAAAAAGGTAAAAAGGAGCTGTGAACTCATAAATCCATATCTTTATTTTGATGGTGTGTGCTGTCACTTTACACAGCCAGCAAAAGGGATAACAGCTGATGCTTTATTGAATATATAGCCCCAACATGCACTGCAAAATAGGTGTCCTGGCAATTGTGCGATGTGTGAGATGAGTGTTGCCTGGACAGGTTCCTGGCAGATCCACAGCTCCTGATTACAGGCGCTAGAAGTCTGAAGTGACTGATAGGGGGACTGTTTTTATCTCCATATAGTTGCTTTGGGCTGATGCATTTAGAGACAAGTCAGCTGTTCTCACCTGCTGACCGCTGGTCAAGCGCTGTCACTGATTGAACCGTGTGCGTGATTATGGAAATCCTCCTCACCCTCTTCGCTCTGTAATTATATTTCCTCCGGTGTGGTCACCGAGTGTGGAATTAAATCAAGGTACCTGGAAATCAAAGGCTCTGCCTTCAAATAGCCAGTTTCATTTTGTGGAAAGTTAACTACTGAATCGCAGTCTTTAGTTTGATAGTATGATGAAATTAATATGGAAATGAGCAGTTTTTTTAACACTCTTGCCTTAGTTACAGTGAAAATTTACATGTAATTCAGGCACAAAAATTTCAATCTTGTATTAAGAGACTGTATGAAATATCGTGTTGAGATATGATTAAAAAAATTATCTTATTGGAGGCTTTGTAGTTAATTAATTGCAATTAACTAAATTTTTAAAAATAGCAATGTTTAACACAATAAACATTTTTTCAGTTCAAATTAATTTTGTTTGACGACTGAATCAACAAATAGATATATATATGTGAACTTAAACAACAAAAATGTATTTTTCATATGTCGTCCACATTCATAAATTAGTGTAAAATCAAAGCTATTATTTATCATTTTAAGACTTTTTGTAAACTCAAGCACTTTCAGTGTCTTGAAAACATATTTTTTCAAATAAATTCCATCAACTCTGACTAAAAATGATAAAGCATCTTTGGCAAAGTAAACAGACCAACAGATTAATAAAAACTGCCATTTCTCCCGCTGAAAATGGAAAGTAAGAAATGGAAAACAGCTGAAATACAGGCCAGAATGAATATAAAATACAAATACCGGCCAAAACATTTGTCTGCATTGTTATTTTGCATTGATGTAATACCGTAGGCTTGAAGTGCTGTGGTGATAAGAAAATTACCATCACGAAAGTTAATGAAATTAAAAAATTCTGCCCAACAAGACAAGCAATGCAGTCTTGTCTCCATCAGTGTCCTCTTGGCAAACAAACAAACTTGAGATGCATTTCAGCCACCTACAAATGTCTGCATCAGTGTTACCAGTGTGAAAAAAATCAGGGAACTGAGAAATGTGATGGATGGATGGATAGATGGATGGATGGATGACAGATATGTACTTCCTGCAAGGGAAATTATACTGTTTTCAGCAACACATCAATTTGCAGAAGCAAAAGAAAAATATACCTGAATAATAAAGCTAAGAATGAAAAAAATCTGAAATAATAGAGATGCAGCGTAATGAACAAACAATTAAACAACTTCTAAAATAATACACTATAGGAATAATGACTTAATATGCATATATAGACACACATACAGTTGAAATGAAAAAAGGTAATAAAATTTTAATTTAACATTAGAAAATAAACTCTGGCAGTGCAAATAAGAAAATATTTACTAGGGCTGTCAAAGTTAACGCGTTTATAACTAATATTAATATGACCCTCGGCCGAACCTGAGAGAAACAAGAAATGATGGGATGTAAATGTATTTACAGTCAACGTGTGGGACAGACATGGCGACAGAAAAGGGTTTTATGAACGGCAAGTTTAGCTTTAAGTTGCTGCCAGATGGGTCTGTTGACAAGAAAAAGGTTATTTATATTTACTGTCGCTGTGAATTGAGTTAACACCGCAGGTTGCAGTAAAGTTAGTTTCACATTCAACATTCGCTAGTTTTTTTTTCTCTTTAAACTTTAATAGCGTCATGAAAACGGCACCGATTTCATCCAGGTTGGCTGACCAAGATGGAGTGTCCTGTCTCTCACTGAATCAAATGTATGCAGTTCAGTCCAAATGTACGCAACTCCAGCTCTACAGATCAGGCCATCATCACTGAGGCACATGCACAGCCCAGGATCCAGTGGGCCAGATCTGGGCCAGATCTGGGCCAGATCCACTTTCCTACCTGGGCTCTTTTCCTATACTTACAAAGAACAGCAAAAATGTAATCAAATGCTTTTTTGGGCTACCAAAAACTGATAGATCTCTCTTTTCCTTCCTACGACTGGATGGCTGCCTTAAACTTCCTTCTGCAGCTCCCTGTTTGTTTCTGTTTGTTTAGCTTTAAACAAAGGAGCAAATTCAGTCAAACAAAGAGTTCCACATTATTAAGAGTCAACTTTTCACTCACCAGCACTTTGTTACCAACCTGTGGTGGCCGCATGCTGAGGTCAGGTGTATTGGACAGGTTTATGTCGCAGCCACAATTTACTGTATGTTCAAGCACACGGTGTAACACACAATAAATTAATGATCTACGCATTTCACATTATGCAGTGTGGCATTAATCTTATAAGACTGCAAAAATCATGCAGCGCGAAACGGGCCTAAAGGCTAATATATGCTTCTGCGTTGAAACGACGCTGTAAGGGAAACCCTACGCCACAAGCTACGCTGGACCCTGACGTGAACCTGTCTCCCAATGTAACTACGAGTTTTGCTGACGTGTACCACAACAAATGTGATTGGTCCGCTTGGTAGATTTGCTCTTTTTCGTTGCCACATTTCCGCCGCTAGCTTGGAAGAAGCCTCCGACTCACTTAAGTCATACTTTAATTCTTCCCTTGCTACATAAGGGAAATAAACAAAAGGAAGGTCAGCACTACAGCACTGCAGAAAAGAACCCACACTACCCTCTAGTGGTTGGTGGTGTGATTACAGCAAACACAACTCACAGAGTCGGTAGGGACGTCGCCGTAGTTCAGTCACTGCAAGTTAGCTATTTAATCTTGGCTGGCTTATTTTATGCTAACCTGAGATACTCATTAATATTCCTTTGCATTCTTTATATCCCTTCTTTTTTTAGATTTATATTTGTTTGATAAAATCATTGTTTCTTGTAGCCCCACAGTGTGAGCTCATCTAACCCTACAAAGGCTTAAACGGTTCAAAAAGGCCAAGATGTGGTGATAAATCAGATATGCTGGAAATGACTACGGCCTCTTGAAGGTGCTTTTACAAGATTGATAAAAGGTATATATATAAAAAAAATATTGGTTTCCTTACTGGGCAGTACTGCTGCTTGGCATTTAGCACCGTTCCCTCACAGCTATTTATCTTTATACACCTTTTTTTGTAAAACGCCAATGCACAACAAAAGTCATCTTAAGGCTCTTTACACAGAAGTCCAATACGATCAAAAATCCAGCTCAGTTCAGTCATACTCCAATTCATCCTGGTCCAGATTAAAAGATCACATAATAACTATTCAGAAAAGTCAGTCGAGCTACGGAGCCTTACTAATTTTCACTTCGGTGCAATCCTTTGGCCCGAGGCTGGTTCAAATCCCAGCTGGAGTCTTTCAGTGAGGAGTTTCTATGATCTCCCTGTGGTTCCGTTTGTTTTCAGCAGGTACTCCAGTTTCTCCCCACAGTCCAAATTGGTGATTAGTGACTCAAACTACCCACAAGCATGATTTGGGAGTGTATTGTTATTTGTCTCTATGTGGGCCTGTGATGTACTGGTGACCTGTCCAGGGTGTACTCCTGCCTGTGAAGGCTGGGAGCAGCTCCAGCAGACCCTGGTGACATTGCGTACGAAGAAGCAGGTATAGATAATGGATGGATGGAGGTTTTTATCACTATGATTGGATTAAGTATCACCTTTCTTGCCGGGGAGTGATGGCGGTTTCGTGGATCGCTGCGGAAGGCATTCATCATGCGTCTGTCAGAATTTCAGTGATAAAAAATGGTGTCATTGGTGATTTCTTTCTGGATTTTTCTCCATCAGCATTGCATTCTACATCACCTGTCTCAGAAAACTGTCTGGAACCGGTTTAATATTTCCCTCCCAGAGACACAAGTGATATGAAGACAAAGGGGACATATGATTATATGATTATAAATCTCTGACAGCGGTCTCAGCATTGGTGCTAACTCCCATGACTCAGCAGAAGGCCAAGTATGACCTTAAATGTACCTCAATGTGGTGGCGGAAGGGAAAAACATAAGCGTTCCCTTTGAATAAATCTGCCTCTCTGATTCATAAACCTGAATAAAGATAATGTGGATGGTTTTTGATCAGTTGTCAGGGGCACTGTGATACAAATGGAAAGAGAAGTGGATGATATTTACTGTACCAGTGGAACAAGTGGGAAATCAATTCTGAACTGATGGTGTGTAATTATCAACATGCAAATATCACCCATCTGTGCCTTGATGTGGCCTTTCATTCCTGTCTTTTTTTTTTCCACTAAAGGGTAACATTTCTAAAAAGACTGTAATTACTTTCTACTCAGCTGAAAATATCGGTCCCATTAATTTTTTTCTTTGGCACAAATACTACATCCTACACCCTCTTAGTGCTGCATCTGAGATTTATTAAAGTTCAGCTACCGCTGTTGCACAGTGATTACTGGTCTGCAGGCTGTCAGAGACTACATTAACATGGACGGCAACGTTCCGCTATAACCCCAAAAAAGTCCTTAGTCAGGAGAAGACAATGCCATGAAAGCAGCATTTTTCTTTTATGTTTATCACCTTTACCTGGATTAGGTCATATGTGGTGGAGGCAGTAACTACATTAAGCGAGTACCCCAGTTTTACTTGCATTTTGTAGACTTTGATATATCTTCATCTAACAATTATATCCTTCCAGTTTTTTTTTTTTTGTTTTGTTTTGTTTTAATTGCATTTTGTGAGATGCATGACAACTCGTTGACAACTTATTCCCTGGTGCCAGTGTGTTCACAACAAGATGAAAGTTTAAAAAAGGGAATAAATGAGTAATCTACTGAAGGTTTGGATGGAACAAACATTGAAAGAAGTATGGTGTAGGGTACAATGTAGAGCTGAGTAATTAATCAAACTAAAATCTGTTGACAGGAATATGAATTTAATATTCAAAACACAGCTCATTTAAACACTGTACTCAAAATATTATATTATTGCACTGCTGCACACATATTTGCACCGATAAGGCCTCCTAAGTACTACGACTGAGTAATATTTAAGTGTTTTAGAGTCAGTTAGCAGTAAATAGGCACTCTCAGAAAAACTCTCTTACACTTTAGAATATGTACTTAAAATTCCTGCTTTTGACTTGCCACAGGAGGACTGCTGCAACTTCTTTCCACTGGGCTTAAAGGTAGGGTAAGTGATTTCTGGATGACATTGTGTCTGTTGATATTTGAAACAGAACATTGGCAAAAGAACAAGGGAGCAAGGTCCTGTCTCCAGTGTTCCCCTAGAAACACTTCATGAACTTTTAGCATGAGCACAATCATGAACTCTTCCCTTGTTCGTGACTGGCTGCAGTCACGAACAAACAATGTTTGTTGTGCTCCTGGGGTCTGGCTGCCTTCACTCTATTTCTACTTTATGGAGCCATGGGTGAGTATGGAAATCCTGGCCAGCTATTTTCTTACTGAAAATACTCCAGCTCCTCTCAGGCTCCAATCCAGTTAGCAGTCAGTCCAGAAAAAAATGGTGACAACAGCTGATGGATGAGCGCTGATTATAGTCTCTGAATGTTTTATTACGTATTCCTAAATGTGAAAGCTAGACCACCACACATTCATACACACACACACACACACACACATTATATGTGTATATATATATATATATATATATATATATATATATTAGAGGTCTTCGGAACAAGACGAAAACCAGAGGTTCCGACCCGACCCGAATCAGGTCTCGGGTCCATTCAAAAGACTCCAAGTTCGGGTCGGAATCGGTACAGTTAGTCTCAGGTCCGGTCGGTACTCTCTCTGACAGGCTGGGTCCGCGTTTACTTGAGAGAGGTAAAGATATTGGCGGTGGCAGCCAATGTCAGGACTCGGGGCAGTTAAATGATTATTAATTAACGTGGCGTGTTTGTCATGAAACAATTGTGTTGCCGTAGTGTGTTATTAGCGGTTTGCCCAGCAGCTGTAAAGCACCACGAATCGCCAACATGACAACGCTGGATGAGAACATATTCACAACATGTCCTGACTGGTGTAGGCTATTAGCGTTAGCAGTTGCTACCAATAGCATCTGTATCCACAAAGAAAATAATGACGTGGATTTATTGTTGTTTACATCACGTAGCCTATGTAGCAACTGAACCGGGTAGAAGAAGACAACTTTAAGAAAATCAAGTTTTATTCAACTCTAGACAACTTTTAACATGAGCAGCTATGGGCTGTACTGTCTCAGTTCTATTCTGGTAACTCGGTTCGGTTTGTGGTCCGAAACTAAAGACTCTGGTCGGGTCGGTTCCAGGTCCAAATATTGTGGGTTCATTTGGGTTCGGACCCTCGGACTTATGATAATAGCTCGGGTCGGGTCAGTTTTGGGTCGAATTTTCACGATTTCAATCTTTTCACGGGTCCATTTGGGTTCGGGTCCATAAAAGCGGACCCGTAAAGACCTCATATATATATATATATATATATATATATATATATATATATATATATATATATATATATATATAATATATATATATATATATATATATATATATATATATGTATATATATATATATATATATATATATATATATATATATATATATATATACAGTCATGGAAAAAATTATTAGACCACCATTTTTTCTACACTTTCTTGTTCATTTTAATACCTGGTACCACTAAACGTCATCATGTGACTAAAACAGACAGAAAGAAAACACTGAATGCATAAAAGCAGTGTTTTTGGCAGTACAACGCCATAGCTATTGATGTAAAAACTTAAGTGATTTAGGTTATAATCAAGAAAACCATGGAAAATGGTAAGATATCAGCTCTTAAATAAAACTCTTATGAGCAATCTTTGTGGTTATCGTTATGTTTGTCCAAACAAATGTACCTTTAGTTGTACCAGGCATTAAAATGAACAAGAAACTGAAGAAAACAAAGGGTGGTCTAATAATTTTTTCCATGACTGTATATATATATATATATATATATATATATATATATATATATATATATATATATATATATATATATATATATATATATACACACATACACTCACAACTGTGCCTCTCCGGCAACATTAGTTTGCACATTCACAGGACTCAAACATGTGCGTGTGAAAACTAACATCTGTAATATATAATTGCATGAATATCTGAAAAAAGGTAACTTATGATACTCTTAACATCCATGCAGATTGTTGTTAAAAAAAAAAAAAAAAAAATTGTGTAACTGAATATTCTACTTCGTCAAAATGCAGCGCTACGTGGTTGTATGAGCCACCTGGAAGATCCAGTCAAAGTAGCTCCAGCCAGCCGTATTAATCATTTACTTCTTACATAAAGAATTAGTCTGCGTTCTCTGGATTCAAATTTGATTTCCATGGGAGCAGAACAAACTGCCTGTAGACGCCTTCGGAGACAACCAGTCAGAGAAACATAGCGTGTGACGGTTGCCATCGGGTTTGTTTTGAATAATGGCTCTTGGACGAATCTGTGTAAGAAGTCATCGCATAAAGTCCGCCCTTTTTGCGATTGGTCCGGCACATTCTGTACCAAAAGAAATAGCCTCGGATGTTACGGGTACAAGATACATCTCACGAGGGCGTATTTTCACAAAATGAATGGGTACGACTGGCCAGGCTACAGTTAAAGAACATCCAAGAGGATCATCCAGTTATTTCTGACTGTCAGGAAAGACTTAATCTGACGCCCAATAAATCACTCACTGACAGACAATGTAATTGGCCATGTGATGCAATGAAGTATGCTTGAGTATCTGATGGCCGGCAGGCCGGTTGTTAAGACAGAACTCACTTTGCTTCCAAGCATATCGTAATTACTCTGTTTCCCTACTGGCTCGCAATCCATCTTCTGCGTTCAGACGGTGAAGCTTCATCCATGAAGGTATGCAGGCACATACTCGGCTCCCTTTGCGCTCTTCCAAGTCCCCAATTAATCTCCATGGCAGACCTCTCACATTAATTTTTCGCCTGTGTTTGCATTCGCACATCTATTACATCAGTAAATGAGCATCAGTATCAACGTCGCGTTCACGTAAATGAAACATGGGGGTCAGGATGTGGAAATACTTGAAGGTAATTCATTTTAAACGCCTTTTAGACCGCCGGGCTCCACGAGAACGTCAATCCCCCGGCGGATACCTTGAGACTCGCGGATGCCGCAGTGTTTTAATCCATAATGCATCACTGTGTGTGTGTCCTGATCCCAGTGATCACATTAGATCCACTCATTTTCACTTGACACATTTTGAATATTCAAGGGCTAGGGACGTTATAATCATAACCTCATGAATTAAATAGTGCACTATTACAACCTTATGAGGACTGTAATTTACATTTCACAGTCAGATAACTTAAATGATAGCCCGAGGACAGGCTTACCACTCATTGTCGTCATTTATAAGATTATACTTATACTTTTAAGGGGAAACTTTTTGAAGCAATTTCCTTCATCTTCTCTGTTAAAATTATTCCTCGAGGCTTTTCTCGTGGGTTTCTAGATGGGCTCTGTTTAATGACAGGTCATTTAGTTGTAGGGATATCTTGAGGTTGTGGATGGCGAGAAGACCAGGAGTCATTTCAGCGGCAGTGCTGGTGAGCCCAGCAAAATTACTGGCGGCTAAGTGGAACATAAAAAGAGCGTATTAACAAAAGGCAGCAGCAAATTGGCAACAGTGGATAAAAGTTGAGAGATGGCAAGGAAAAAAAAAAAATCTGATTCGGTGTGGCCCTTATTCAGAAAGAGTAAGAATTAAAGCTTTTTATATAACCTCTTTTAAGAGAGAATTTCTACCACATGCAAACCTTCCCACCCAAAGCCAATGAACTGAGTAGCCCTTTGATGCAATAACAAAAAAGAAAAAAAGAAAATAGAAAAGAAGCAAAATCTAAAGTGAAAAATTAAAACTCACTTACCGTGGAAGTCTACGCCAGTTAATAACACCAAAAAGATTAAAAAGAAAGAAGTGGAAAGGGGAGAGATTAAAAAAAAGCAAGGTGGAACTATTCACAGCACAAACCAATTGCATAAACTCACATTTGCAGTTTTTTTTTAATGAGGTTTTCTGTTTCAGAGAGGCTAATGGAGTCCCAGACTAAAAAAGAGACGACACAAAGACACTGAAATGATTCAAAACGGGTGCAGAGTGTCAGATGTTGCTCTACACTCCGTCGGGCTACACTTCCAGTAATAGCGCTGCCGCGCCTCCCGCCTTTGTTTTATCACAGCTGCCGAGCCTTAAACCCAGAAAGAGAGCCCCGAAGAATATAAAAATCACTAAAATAGAGACTGAGGGAGAGGAGGATGTGTGGGTTTTGGCAAACATCAACAAATTCGCTCTCCTTGTGGGGCCTTTGAGATGAGATGGTTTGACAAGTGGAAACCTCTGGGGAGATGCTTCCTCTAACCCTGCAAGAAATGAAATACGGGTTGTCAGGAACTGTCCATGAAGGACGCCCCTGACCAGACGTCACTCTGGCTGTATGTGTGCGGAAGTGTGCAATGACAAATTTGCCTCATCATACCAGACAGTAACGCATCCATAATCAGATGGTTTTTTTTTTTTTGGTCCATTCCTGCCGTGCAAACGTCTTCTCTGCCTGTCATGGCTATTTACTCCCATACCAGCCTCTACGAGGCCCCCCCGTTTCTTATAAACCTCTTGCAGTTGGCAAAATGACAGAGAAGCTTATAAAGAGCTCTGCTTATGATCTTAAAGCTTAGAAGTATATCTCACAGAACTGCCGAGTCTCACGCATTTGCTGAGAGTCGCACAATTCAACCTGTCGGCGCGCTGATGTCATGCCGACGATCTCCACGCTGTGAATCCCGTTAATACCGATACGTGATTCATGCGTTGCACGAGCAGCTGCTACGGTAAGCAGACATACAGTAGCCTGGTAATTACACGAGAGTTTGGAGCTCGTTTACTGCACTGCTGCTAGGCTAACGCTAGGTCACCGGAGCACCTTGTTGTTACACCCTCCCCTGAACCGGACCACGTCTTTGTATGGAATCTTGAGACTTGATTGTTTTGATAAGGCTGATGATCGGATAAGCCATTTAATTATAACTTTATTTAGTATTTATTTATGTTTATATTTTCAAAACTGCTGTCCCACAATAATCCATATGATCACAATAAACTGAGGAGTTCATGGATGTTTAGATGTCTGAATGTCTATGTGGATGAGTTTCGGGTGTAATTGGCATCAAAGAAGGACAAGGTACAAATTTCTCTGTACTCTATGACATGTCTTATTATATTGTTGTTGTTTATATTGTTTCATATTGTTGTTTTTATTCTTTTCATCTCAGAAAAGCCCAGTCAGGGATAGGAGCTGCAAATTAGCAAATTGCCAATTACTTTATGCAATACATCAGCTGAACTATATATGTCCACTGTGTTTCACTGCATTGTCCCAGATGGATGGATGGATAGATAGATAGATAGATAGATAGATAGATAGATAGATAGATAGATGAATCAGACCTCTTCTTCACATGTTTAAAACGTGACTGGTATGAACAGACTCAGGAGAATCTCCCAGATGGAAAAGCTGATGCTCGTTCTGCTCCATTCGAATGCAGATGCAGAACATTTACAGTTGCATCCAAAAGTATCTGCGTCCAAATGCATTGTCATTGGACAATGACAATACATTTTTTAAACAAAGCATTCTTTTTTCTTTTCCTTTTTTTTGCGTTAATTTAATGGGTTTCCCAATTTAATTTAACGGAGAACGTTTTTTCTTACCAGTTTCTAGTTCGAGCCATTTTAAGCAAAGTAGCTCCATTTTCAGGGGCTCAAAAGTATGCGGTCAGTTAAATTAGCATATGGAGAGGACTTACCTGTATTTTTGATGGATGGGTTGAACAGGGGAATCAGAGCTTGGCGCTGGATGAGCCCATCGGGTGTTTGAAGAAAAATTGTGATGTCTCCTGTATGTTTTTTGAAGAGTGATTTTAAAACCTTTTATTTCCTCTTTTAGTGAAGTACCTTATGTTGGAAATAATCAGAATGAGCGGGCCTGGAAGCTGGATACAACATGTCCACCGTAGTTCACGTACTGTAAGTTACTTATTTTAGCTTGGCTGGCTTAGCTTTGATGCTAATTATTAATACTACTTTCCAGTAATTCTGATCAAATCTGTCCGAACATCCTCATTTCGAATGTTTGGAACATACAAACAGAGGTCTGCTTGGACCTACAATCACTCAACCTGCCACTCGCAGGTTTAGACTGGTGTTTAGGCTGGTGGGCAGGTGACCTGGAGCAGCAGGCTAACCAGTTTCTCATTTCAGCTTTGCCAGCGCTTAATTTGGATGTCACTGGTTAGTAGTCCAGTAAGTCACCTTGGAAGGGGTCCTGAAATGATTCAAAGTGAAAGTCACAAAACTGAAGGACCCAGCTGCATGAGGTGGAAGCCTTCAAGCCAGGAATAGTCCAACTGGTGTCCTCTGGTTAGCAATGGCCAGCAGCCTTTAAACAGGAGTGAAGATCCGTAGCTGCTTCAGGCTGCTTTACTTAGCTCCGCCCCTGAAATATTCCAGGCCAACCTAAAATTGATCACAGTGGTCTCTTCGTACATTTGAGAACACAAGAAGGCAAATCTTTAAAGTAAAGATGGCTATGAGTCTTGGGTCTTTAGTCAATGCTCAGAAATTAAGTCAAGATAATTGCTAAGAAGCTAAAGTGATGCAGCTAGCCATAGTCTATACCAGCCGTCGTTCAAAAGACCATGCACCCAGTCATGTATAAATTTGTGATTTTACATAATTGTCATGGATCTGAAATGTAGCCATGGAGACTAAAACTAAATAACAAAATATATATTTATTAATGTTTTAAAGTTGGACATTTTAACATGGTTTTACTCTATGCCAATATCACCATATAATTTGGTGCATATATCCAAAATGGCCAAGAGACGAATCTCAGAGTAATGATTTACTGTTGGTTTCATTTTTATAACTGAACTGGGCTACGGTTCTGAAGCTGATCACATCCCTTCATGGGAAGGTGAGGGGGTAAATAGCACCTTGTTCTCAGTCATAAGCCTGATTGACTGTTAGCGAGTAATAAATCTCTTCCCTCTTATCCCCGAGGTGAGTGGACCAAAAAAGCACGATCCACATCACAAGTCCTATTAAGAATCATGAGTTCAGTACTGAAACATCCTGCACTTCACTTTAATTGCAGGAGTCAGGGTGTCAGAACAAGCTCATTTTGTTGAAATTATGTCTTCCACCCACAGATGGCTTCAAGCGGTGCAAGTGTTTCAAGATCCTTCAGAACCTTTACTCACCTGGAGGAGCAGCTTCGTCAAGAAACACACAAGCGCAGGTCTGTTGAAAGCTACACAGACATGAAGATGAAGATGAAACTCGTAGAACGACGACAGCCGTCAATGATACGTACTTGTGAAACAATCGCTTCTTGAGACGGAAACGCATTAAAAAACAAGTAGTGTGTTGCGATGGCAGAAGAAGACAACATCAATATGTAATAGTGTCACAGTGAAGAGAGGCTGACGTCAAGGTAAGAAAGAAGAAAAGGAAATCCTGATGAACCTTTCTTCATTCCCAGCATTTTGAAATCAGGATGGATCTCCAGCACTTATAATGACTGGACAGTAAATAAAATGTGAAATAGTTATTCATGAAAACTTTACTTTTGCAGGTACCAGGTCGGCTCTGGGTCCTACTCCTCCAGATTATGTCACATATCATAACTGGCTGGAAAATCATCTGTGTATAAATACTATTATACCATATATTAGCGTTTTAATGTGCACATTTCCATTCTGTAATTATTTAAAAAAGAGACCTCCATCCATTAAAATGAAATGATTAAACGTCCTTTCTGATTCTCAAGAGAAAGATATACATTGTTCACTTGCACATTTATTCTTCTGGACATTTCTTGTCTCCAGGAAACAAGTTTCTAAAGAACTATCTCTTTATACAGTATCTCCTTTAACAAATATTTTCGTGACTTGTGACATCATTTTGCCTTACACCACTGAGTCACACATAAACAGCCATGAAACTAGCTCACAGAGCTACAGTGGGGATCAATCAGAGGTGACTAAGTCTTGGATTAGAACTGTTGTTTACTCTGAGCATGTTTATGCATCATCTTGCGTATCCTGCATTAGTTTGGGCCGTCAATTGTCAACATCCAATGAAAAAATATGTGTGAGATTCAATATTCACCTGAATGCTCGAGGTGCTAGTGTAGTTTGGTGTTGTGTGTGACTCCAAGAGCCATTACCATCATCATTTTAGCTACTTAGCTCTTTGCATTATACTGACTTCTGAGCTGTGGATGCAAATCTAACAGATCATGATCATATTTTAAAGAGAATGTTTTCGTTATTTCTGCCTGTGTGTTGCGTTACGTGTGCTAACAGACCCCCGTGACTGGCTGTGGTTGGTCTGAAAGGATCTGAGGATGAAGTTTAGTTTAGCTTAGCTTAGCCATGCCAACAGCAGCACTCATTTCTTTTCGCCAAAACAACATTTGAAATGGCCGGTGTCATTTAAAAGGCTGGCAGCCAGAATGATTAACAGCAGGTCCCAGCACAAAAAGAGTCCAGAAATGATTCTCCATGAGGGAGAATCTCCTCGCAGCGGCAGGCGTGTCGCTAGCCAGTGTGACGTACCAGCTCTAGGTCGGCTCTTGGCTGAAGGAGCCGCTCACAGAGAATCTCAGCATCTCAAACTAAAGTCAGAACAAACACTAAACATTTATCACTTCTGTTGCTACTTTCTTTGAATTGTCAGACTTTCCTTTCCTTTCACAAGTAGACATCCTAGTTAATAAATAATTTTTTTTGTGTCAACAACAAGATATGTTCACAGGAGGTGAATTTTTATATTCTTTATCAGGAAAAAAGTGTTAAACCACAAATATTAGCATAATTACAAGACTGATCTGCAAAACCTTTTTTTAAAAATATATTTTTAGCCTCAGCATGTCGAAGGTCCTGGTGGTGTTTGATTGACAGGTAAATACACAGACTTTATTCATCTCAAAGTGGGAAATTTAAACGTTGCAGCAGCAAGGTTCAGGCACTACATACTAAAACAATAAGAAATATGTGTTTTGAGATGTGTTGCTGCCATCAAAGTCAAAATGAGTTAATATTTACTATTAAATGTGTGAAATGTCTGTTTCAGCATCTGATATGTTATTTATCTTCCACTGGGAATAAAATATGGGTCTGTGAGATTTGCAAACCATTGTATTTTTTTTTTTTTTTTTTTGTCATTTACATTTTACAGCGCGTCTCAGCCTTTTTGTAACGGGGCGACCCAACTACTGTGGAAAATTACTTGTAAGGGAGCAAAACTCACACTCATTTGGGGCTTTACAGGCATGCATCATGTGAGGTTCAGCTTGTCGATATTCTTTTTCGTTTTGTTCTTAGTCTCATGCTAACTCACCTCTTTCCAAGTCAGTGGGAGTTCACATAGTTGTTTCAAAACCAGACGTTTACATGACACGCAAAAGCCCCAGATGCAGCAGTAACGACAGGCTTTAACTGGTGCTGCCACCCGGTGGATACCGTTTTCGTGGCACTCAGGTTTTCCCAGTTAGGGTTGTATAACCTGGGGTCAGTTCCTGCTAATGTAGCATTGTCAGTCAGTCCAACCTGTGAGTGACATGACGGGGGGTTTGTCCGATTCTTTTCATACAGTCTGTGAGCAGACCAAGCTTATCTAGTGCCAATCGCAATTCAAACTTATAATTTTAACCAATATGGTCTTACATGCTATAAAAATATTACTTTGAGCACAGCTGGCTCCACTGCTTCCTGGTTGGGTACTAAGCAGCAACCATCCCACTTCCGAGAAGAAGCTCATCCAGTAAGTACATTTTGTTGCAGTTCCTAGACTGACCAATAGGTGCTGGCTCCAAAACAGAGCAAAGCCCCATCGACCCCCATGTTCAAAGGACCAACTTTGAAGCAGAATTAAACATTAATCTATTGGGCCGTGGCTTTTGCTCCCTACGCCAAGCTAAAAACAGCTAACTGGTGGGCGTGTTCCAACAGGTTTCTTAGCGTTGCTGGTCCCGCCTCTTTGTAACATGACACCAAGCAGTTCAGGAAAAAAAAAAGGTTCAAATGCTCTTTGTACAAAACTATGGGTCACATGACCAGACAGTTGGTCTATAGTTTTACAGTCAGTGTTAGGTACTAAGGCTTACTGGTGATCTCCCACTGAACTTTCCCCACCACCCACTTCTGCCTTCTGTGGATGTCAGGGAGTGGGTAATATATGCGTGCTGCTTTTCATGCATGCAAACACCTTACTGGCTTAACCCCCAAAATCTCAACTTCAGTCCTCCTCACTTTCCCATCACAGCCAAGCATCCCACCCTCCAGAACCTGCAGATGAAACAGAATATTATCTCAGCTTCAATCTTCTTTTTTTTTCCCTTCCATCCTCTGCCTGCATTCCCTTACTCACTTCCCTCCATTTCCCTTCAAGTCTCAGATACCGAGCGTGTCGGAAGGCAGAGGAGGATGGATCGGAGGGAGAAATGGGAATGAGGAATGTGGAACGCTGTGCAGCGCTTAGTTAGATAAGTGGCATTTGTGTTTCCTCCCGTGGCTAATTATGCTGTTTATATCTCGGCAATGGAGGAGATGCTCTGAGCTAGTACACCAAGATTAGTATTCTCTCTAACATTGTTTATCCTCCTGAAAGTGATAACAGCACATACCACTTGCTTCAGGGGTGATAGCTATATTTGTGTCTGTGTATATTTGGCTACATATGCATGTGCATATGACTTGAATATTTTCAATGTACACAAATATATGATCAGCAATCAATAAGGAACCACATGCTACCACCGTCAGGTAGCTGGATGCAACTTCATTCTTCAGACGAGATAGTCAGAAAACCTTCAATTTGCGTGAAACCTGGCCTCTTTTAGATAGCGTTATGATCATCAATATATTAATTCAAAGTCTGTTATTAAAAATCCAATTCCAGTAGAGGGACTAACACCAATAATAAAAAATGTATGTTTAAAAAAATACGAGCCGCTGATGTCGATCCATGATACGAACAAGTGGCAGGGGATTTCTGCAAGAACAGGATGCAGCGCAAGGGAATTGGCTTCAGGCCATTCAGAATAATATCCCATCTACAGCATATCTCAAGGTTTGGATTGGATTGGTGCTGTAGTATTCCTTTTCCATCGGAATGAATTTGATCATTCATATGTATTATTACATGTATCATGATACAATTAATATCCTCATGAGTTATGTATTTCTGGTGCAGATACAATAAAAACAAGACAGTGTTGCTTATACATACTAAAGGAACATTCTGGAGTTAAAACTAACCAAAGTCTATTTTAAGATGATAAGGTGGGTAAACTTTCACTGGGGACTAAAACGATGAGAATCGACAGAGCCGCTCTGAACAGCCTGTTAAGACGATTTACAGCACAGCAAGCCATATTACCTGTAAAATAAGACTGATTACGAGCTGTTAGGTCTTTGTTCACAGCTCAGAAATCAAGTCAACAAAGTTCTAAAGCCCAAGCAGCTAAAGTGACAACAGTTGTAATTCACGGCTGTCACTCCAAAAAAACAACACACTCCAAATGATGCATCAATTTGTGGCTTTATATAATTTTACCTGATGAGGTACATTTGTTTGAGGCGTCGCTTATCCACCTTCTGCAAAATATACACAACACATATGTGAGACACAACATTCACTTAAATGCAGTTGCCATGAATGTGAAATCTAGCTATGGAGACCAAAACATATTTTTGAGCCACGTTTGTTTCTGCTGTACAGTTGGGTAATTAGACATATGGATAAGTGGAGATTGACTCTCTCGTTGGGTTTGTACCCTAGTGGGTTAGGGTTAGGGTTAGGACTTGTCGAGGACTTGTCATTTTCCTCCACTTCCTGGTTTTCTACAGATGAGCTGGATGTAGCGCCATGGCACTCCTTCTCAGAAAAAAGGGGTCGGGTCAATGACAGGAGTTTGATAGTTCTGAAAAATTAATAGATAGTATTCATTGATGTCACACACTTAGATACTTTGACCCAACGTCAGTTCTTCATTCATTCTAATGCCGTCATGTGTTCACAACAACACAACATTCAAACTGCAACAGAAAGCAAAAGAAAAAAGCAGAAATACATGGAAATGCTTGACGTCCCATCTAAATCTCCTTATGAGAGAAAATAGCAGCAACTTTGGAATCGACTGGTACAGACGACCGAAAAGGATCGTACACACGATCTGAAGGACTTGCTCAATGTGTCGCATGCCAAGGCCTACAATTATATTTTTCATGACAAAAGTGTCTAAATTTTGGAGGTTCGTGTGGAGCTGGTGAAAGATCAGGGTTACATTTGACCAGCAGGACCTGTCGGGGCTCCAGGAAAGGTTTGTTGAAATTAATTTCGCAATCTGAGAGTGCCGATTGCTCTGTAAATTTGTAAACTGTTTCCTCAGTACATTTAACCTCGGCCTGAATAATTCATTGAACCCAGAGTCAATATCCTCCATAATATCAAGTAATGAGTGATGTCCGCCTTTGGTAGTCATGGTAATATTACCAACCTCTATCTTCAGGTTTCCAAATGGGATTATTTTACTTTCAAATGTTGGTCACCTTACTGAATTCAAAAACAATTCTGATCAGTTCTGAATGTTTACTGAATTAAATAAATGCTGTATTAAGTAGATTAAGTGGGCTAGGCTAGGCTAGGTATCCATCCATGGCAGGGGTCTCCAAATCCAGTCCTCGAGGGACGGTGTCCTGCAAGTCTTAGATGTTTCCCTGATTCAGCGCACCTGATTCAAATAAATGGATCATTAACAGACTTGTGCAGACCTGAATGACAACCTGATGGTGATCCATTCATTAGAATCAGGTGTGTTGTGTCTGGAAACATCTAAGACGTTCAGGACAGCAGCCCTCCAGGACTGTGGTTGGAAACCTCTGATTCTATGGTAATCTTTCCCAATTTGATTTGAGAAGCGTTAAATGAAGAACCAAAATTATGGGCACAGAAATTATTATTCTTAGTTTGGATGAAATGTTTAAAACACGCTTTTGAATGTGGGAACAAAGTCTTTGCGGTTTACTCGCACGATCCAGGTACCTCGCTGACGTCTTCCGAGTTCTTCAGTCTTTGATCCTTCATGTACTCGAGGGAATCTGCATGGGTCCGATCTGTTCTTTCATTCATGAACAATGCATGCATGTGACATTTCAGACATTTTAGCCTTTAAAAACCTGGCTTCAGTGCAGCATGTGAGTAACATACTACATACTGAAACACTTGACCTATAGCAGTGTTCCTCAACCAGGGCGCCCCCCTCAGGGGTGCCGCAGAAACGCATCTGACAGTATGCAAAATAAGCAAAATTAATAAATAAATAATGTAATATAATAAATAATTGTCTAAATTAATACTCAAATACTAAGGCAGTGGAATCTTTCATAATAAAAGCATAGGACACAACAGTTGAGTAAATTCAGGCCCGACGACACGATCTGAAGTTTGGGGTGCCTTCAGATTTTCCATGAATTTAAAGGGTGCCTCGCCTGAAAAAAGGTTGAGAAACACTGACCTATAGGATGGAAGAAGACTTGTTGTGACATCATGTGAGTGCTATCTTGAAATAAAAATAACATAAAAAAGACAAAAATATTGACTTTAATCTGCTTCATGACCTGAAATAATTAAAAGTTTGTATAGGTCACTTCATTAAAAAATGGAAACAGATAAAACACTTGAATCAGCATCTAAACATGAATACAGATGACGTTCATTAAACCTGCTGCTGTCAACCACAGCGTCACTTTGATGAATGAATATTATTTAACTTAAATATTTCTGCGTCGAGGCTTTCGTTGAATTGAGAAACAGACCTGAGACAGCACAGGAGATCCATCAAAATCAATTTTCCTTTAAGTCCTCTTGGCCTCTATTTTTTTTTCTCTCTCTGTTTCTCAATCTGTCAGCGATGGTGTTGAAGTAGCTGGATAATGGATTCTGCTGCAGCTCTGTGTGATAAAAGGGAGCACAGCTGAGTCATGTGATCTTATCAGCTCTGTTCGATTTGCAGGACAGTAACAAGAAAGCCCCATTGTCTCCTTCGCCCTCTCTGAAAATGAATTCAGATCTGCAATTCCGAAGATGCGGAATGGGTTAACACGGATAATCCTGGAACAAAATCCCCTTTCTCCTCTTCCCAATCATACAGCAGATGAATCACGCCACAGCTCTCATTCCTTTCTTCTGATTCTCTGCTGCCTCTTTATTTAAGTGTTACGGACGACTTAAGTTTCTGAATGCCTCTTTAAAAAGGAAAACATTATCAGGTCTGGCTCAGGCGAGCTGAAATTATGGCAAATCGTTCGTAAAATTAAACTGTAACAATGTAGCAAACACGGTTTAATTATATGTCAGGGCCATTGACTGTCTCCCCCCGAAAGAGCTAGTTTGTTTTTAATCAATCATTGGAGGTGAACAAAACAGGCGACTGCAATGAAACATGATGGCAAACACACAATATTTGTTTCTACAATAAAGTAAATCTGAGCGAATGATTAACGTTATTCAATTTGGTCCTTCCGCTGCAGCAGCTGCTATCTGGCTATATCTGTCTGTAATAACATCCGCACCGCTGTCAACACGTCTGAAATGCTGCATTGATATTGAGATATGCACCCGTTTGACTCAATTTGACACGGCTTTTTTGTAGCACTTGAACCAAATGAATGTGGAATAGATCTATTTATGCAGACGTGATTGGGGTCTTATCAACGCCCCAGGCAGTCACAGTGGCGCTCCCAAACCCAGAGAAATGGAAAAGGTAATGTCTGGATGGGCGTAAAGTGGCATAAAACCTAGACCAAGTCAACATACCTAGACCTGTGCCAACATACGGGTGTTATCCAGATGCAATTAAAACACAGCCTGAATTCAACAAGTTGGCAATGGAGACGTCACACCCAGAAAAAGTGAAAAACAATGTTTGTCTCAAGCTAATTATTTTGCATGTAATACATACAATACAATCACATGGTGATCGTGTAGCCTCAACTTAGATTCACGATCAGGGCCGGCTCTACCCAATTTGGTGCCCTAGGCCAGATTACACCCCGGTGTGCTCCCCCCCCCCCCTTCAGCCCACCACAATTCAATGACAACAACCAACTGAGCAATCACGACAGTTTAATTTGAGCATTTGAACAACGACAAACTCAACGGTAACAAGTTACTTTCAACTAAACTTGTCTTTTAACTATAGATTACAAGTTTACAGAAAATTATTATTTTAATATTATTTTCCCTCAAGGCCAAGGGGGACTGGCGCCCTAGGCGGCCGGCTATATCGCCTATGCCAATAGCCGGCCCTGTTCACGATTTAATCTTTTCTTGACAAGTGCCCCCTTTAAGTCACACAACATGGAGGTCATTTAATCCATTTTTAATCATACAAAGTGTGATACAACATACGCATGTAGAGCACCACATGAATGGGGAAAAGCCTCAGCTTTAAGCCAAATTAAAGAAAAGGGAATTCCAAGAACAAGCGGCTAAGAGAACACGTCATAAAAAGAATAGAATGTGTTGTGCCACAGAAAAGAGCTGCTACATTAGTGCTCGTGTTTAAGGTCAAAATACCGGCTTTATGTTTGGCTGTTGGGCTGCTTAGGCTCCTGTATGGACGGTGGGGGGTGGGGTTGTGGTGGTGGTGGCGCGGGGAGGTTGAATCCAAAATAGCAACAGCACCAACCACACATTCCTTTACATTCACCACAGCACACAAACACCTCATGCATCACCATACTACATGCACCACATCCATCGCTGTCTTGTGTCTTTGTCTTTTCGTGCTTCACTGTAAATTTATTCCTGACAGAATCAGGATTTCAGTTGTCAATACATTATGTTAGATCAGACTGTCAAAGACAGCTGGTTGAAGGATACATTCACTCTCTCACATATGCATAGAGAAAATAACAAAAAAGGGGGCATGCCAAAAATATGGCACTAACCATTGATATATATGGAGACAGTTGTTGAGAAAGCAAAAGGAAACAGTTGCTGCATGATACAAAGCGTAGTCTGCTGTTACATGAAAACTAAAACTCAGCTGACTGCAACCGTTAAAGAATCATAACTCAGGGACAAAAACTCACTAAGCTAGCAGCTAAAAACAACTTCATTTTCCACAGCCCAACTCTGAATTTGGTCCTACCCTTGGTGTTTTACCATCATAAATCACATTCCAATGCAAAACTCCACCCAAGTCCATGTAATCCCAGTCTTAGTGACAAATCAAAATCATTTTGTCTCTTGGATCATTTCTGTTAGCAGCAGAAATGTACAAAAGCAGCACTTATTTTGTGGAAACCATGTTTGCTTTGTTCTGATTAGTTGCCTGGAAGTGATGCAAATTTGTGAATTTCCCATCAGTTATATTGGTTTTTCATAGAGGCGTCAATCAGAAATTGACAAACACCCACAGCTGCTCCACAGGAGGAACATCCTGACGTGCACTGAAGAGGTCGACTGGTAGAAACGAATCCAAAACAGGAATATTGGAAAAGAATGGATATATTTATTGACATACAGTATGTATGAAACAAGGCAAGTTTTTAAGTTTTTTTTACATCAATGATGCAGATACATCTAAATGTGCCAAAGTGTGCCAGAAAGACCAGTTTAGAAACTCCATAAAAACATGTCTTTTCAAAAACCTTTTCAAAAACTCTCTGTTGCATAATAGGAAAATCAATAATGAATTAAATGGTGGGATGTTATAGACCGGATTCCTGCAGTGTTTAGGCTCCCACTATATGAATGCACAGATATGCACTCTGAAAGTGAAACATTTTCTCAGACACAGGTACTTTAGTTTTTTTTTTTTGACCAGTGTACCATCCTCAGCTACCCTGATCTGTTAATATGTGTACTTAATTTTACACTTCTACTGTCATAATACACCCTGTCTTTGCAAGAAAAATCTTCGTATAAAGTCATTGCATATATGTAATTTTTAAGCAGGAGATTTTAAAACCTCTGGTTCAAGTTAATTCTCCATGTACTCTGGTATCGCAGGTGATAGTTGTGATCGATTCAAACACACAACATGACGCTGAACAGGATGAAAATGAGTATAGAAAAAGAATTAAAGTGAAAAGTCAGTTAGTGTCCATTAAAGAATCAGTGTTTAGTTTTGTAGGACTGAACAGGTTGCTGGTAGTGTTATCTGTTCATGTGTTAAATAATAAATATGATACTCATACTCTTAAAATACTCTGACGTCATTCATGTTATATCCTCCATGACTGGAAACTGCTATAGTGTCTCCATAGGTAATCATATCAGACCTGAAAAATCTATTTCAGGTGACCTTTAGTTTGAGCTACCATTAGTTTCAGTTCTGTGCTTGTACAGTTGGAGCCATTTTAAAAGGACTGGTTATTTTATATTCACAAAAAGAGATGCCGTTCAGCCTGCCAGCAGCGCCAGATGGAGATTAATTTGTTTCTTGCAAAGACTTTGAGATATATTCATCTCTGAGATATCTTCCGCCACCTCGACGCTGCAGATTGAAATGGAGGTTTAACATACAGGAAAGGTGCCTGTACGGTAAAATTTAACCTTTCTGAAATGCTGGTTTGGCTTAGATTAGCATAGAAACTGTGTTAAAGAAAAAGCTTCTATTATTTGACACTTGGGTCTTTGTTGAGATTGGTATTTTTCCTGTTTCTGGTCTTTCAGCTCATAGCTGACCAGCTCCTGAGCTGAGTATTGTTTTAAGAGCTATTGTTCATGAACAGGGAATTTTTGATAAGAATTTGCCATTTTCTTATACCGACTGCAAACAATTGTCCAGACTTTAGCCTTTATGGTCAAATCCAGAGTGCTAGAATCAGCTGCTCTTAATGCAGATACATCTGGGCCTGATATGGGCAGTTTTTGTGATTATGACTCAGCTACAGCTCTGACAAGGGTGCTACGTGGCCCCAGACAGGTCCTCAAAGTTAATTGTTATGTATGAATTTATTATATCTTACTTTACCAGGTAATAAACACTGTGTTCTAATGAGACACTTAATCAACAGTTAAATGCTCTGACTACGACGGAGGTGCAGAGAGTATTTAATCTCCGAGTTGTATACAAGATCAGAGAGACCATTTATTCACATCACAGAATGAGAGGATGCTGGAAAATGACAGTGTTCAATAACAATCATATGAACCTTGTGATAATGTCTCCAGATGCCTACATCCCAAAACTTGAAGGCACTTTATGGAGCCTGTCTGGTAAACAGGAGTGATGGCCCTCAACACATCGCCTTTCATCGGACGCTGACCTTAAATGCAGTTTTTTCACATTTATGAAGTGGGCTAAACTTGGATTTTTGGTATTTGGTTGCATGAGCCAGATGTGGCCCAAATTCTATAAACTGATTTTGATATGGGATATGGCACGTGTTGTGAGGTGTGGCCCAGAGGTGCAAAGACAATGAAGAATCGGGACATGCTTGGTAGATGTGTGGCTGAGATCAGGTAGCCACACTCGCCTATCAATGCTCTCAGTCAAAGTCAAAATGTGGGCCAAAGTAAACAGCAGATATGGGCCGCAAACATTCATTAGTCTACCATAAGGCAGAATGGCAGCACTGCGGCCCAAACAGAATCACGACCATTAACCTCAATGAGAGTACAGTGATCCCTTATTTTTCGCAGTTAATGGGGACCGGCGGCCCCCTGTGAAAATCAAAATCCGTGAACTGGAGCCGGAGCCCACCGAGCCTAAATAATGTGTTTAAAATATGTTTAAAACCCGCAAAAAGGTAGCGAGGCACTGAAGCGAAACAAGACAAAGGCTCAACTGTGGTCTTTCTGTTACCTTCACAGCCTCTGGTCTCCAAACCATAGTAAAGAAACTGCTGGTATTCTGCTATTTTTTGCTTGTAATTAGTGGCTAACACTCTAAAAACAACAACAAAAAAAAGTCCAGTTTTCTTTGCATGGAACGAGCACTTTATTCTGACACTGCAGGAACTTGTAACAGCAGGTTGTATTGTTGGGCTCCTGTCGGTTAACAGAGAATGTAAATCTATACACGCTGGGCTGCTGTTGATGCTCACTACACTTTTCATCTAACCCCGTTTTCATTCTGTCGTCCCACAACACACACACACCATTACCCATAAGGCCACACCATTACCCATAAGGCCACCTTCTTAAAGGGGCCTGGCTGGCTCAACATTTCTTTGCTGTGAGAGAACGCGCACAACATCCTGTGATGTTTCCGTAATTTTTTTCTTAATTTTTTTATTATATTATATATTTCTGAAAAATCCACAAATAACTAAAACCGCAGAACTTAAAGCGCAAATTGGCAAGAGATCACTGTAGTCACACCAGAGGTGTCCTGCAGTGGTTCAGAAGCATCCCAGAAGCGACTGTCCACCAGAGATATGAGTCACTGCTGGACCGCATCAGTCCACTCACAGCAGATCAAGTTGGCAGGAAGTCAGATGCCAGAATCTTGTGAATCTTCAAAATAAAACGCCACAAGCAGGCCTTGGACTGGTACGTCAACATTACATGAACCTGTGGAGGCAGTAAACAGTTAAGAATGTTTCGGAAGAGATTTCAACCACTTATGGGAAGACGGTCAGTTTAGAGGCCAAAAACCACTGAGCGAAACGCTGCTCCATGTCCTGTAGGACTTCAGCTCACACTGTCGAGGAAAGACTAATTCCAACAGTTCTTCTTAGGTCTCAGGTCTTTAAGCTAAACTAAGCAAACCATCTAATCACAGAGTTCCTTACCAACCTTCTTGTCAAATTAAGAGAATCCAATGTACCTATGTATCTCCTCTGGGCAAAAATGCTTAAAATGGCAGTTAGAGAAATGAGAGTAAAAGCGTAGAGGGCAAATACAGCACTGGAGCTGTACAGTGTCGGACCCACATCGGCTCTGACACACACTCAGCCTTCACAAGCGCACATTTACATTCACTGTGACTCACACACAGCTGTTAAATCCCCACGCTCAGACGCACACTCCGTTTTTTTGTCCGGCCGCGATAAGGATCTGATGAAGGTCGTGAGAGGGATCTCATTCCTTGCAGAGATGAGCCTGCAGATAGTGTCAGTCCTCGGGGCAGATTAGCCCAGTCTGATTCCACCGCCGCCCCAGTCTCCCAGTGGTGTCATATCTGCAGCACTGATGCTATCGCACCCAGCCAGTCAATGATGACCCTTGAAGTCCATTAAAGATTCCATTTAAGCGCATGCACGGGAACAGCAGCATCACCGTGACTGTGTGTGTGCAGAGGAACACAGAAGTGTGTGTGTGTGTTTGACTTTTTTTTTTTCAGAAATGGAATCAAATCAGCATATCTAGAGGTCCAAAAAAAAAAATAAAAAAGGATGACAAAGAAGAATCTGACAAGTGACACATTGAAAGAGAAGACTAATATAAAAACACAGTAATATTTGGAGTTATTCTTGATATTCTCCAGAAGACCTCCAGCATTTTAACTGACACTGGTTTTCTTTGTTTTCATGTTGAAGATTCAAAGTTGTCGAGCCAACTTTAATCACCGGGGTGTTAGAACGCGCCGCGCACGCTGTTACTTTGAATACGAGATTATTTGCAGCTTGGGTGAAGGTTGTTCCTTTTGTTGAACAATAAAAATGTGTTTTTGTGTGATAGTGACAAAAAGCCAAATTTAAAAATAAAGCAGTCACTAGACATTACTCAGTGAAGCTGCTGCCACAGAGAGGATTAGTTAAAAAAAAAACAAAAAAACTGACCCTGTTTATAGTTTGTCAGTAATTAGACTGCTTCCATTAGGTGTTTGTTGATAAGATTAAAAAGAAAAAAAAAGCAACAAGACAAAACAGTATATTTTTCCTTTGGAAGAAGATGAAGCGTCAGAGAGAAATATATTTTTGTTGTGCTAATTAAGGAATAATATTCAATGTGATGGAGGCTATCATCCTTTAGCATGAAATTTTAAGTAAAGGATTACAGTGGTTTATGGAGTGGATTATTATTAGGATTTCTAGTATTAATGAATTGGCCCGGGATTAAATTTTTAGGGAAGATTTATAATCATATTTTTATTTTGTGTGAGATTGCAGTGTCAGATTGTTATAATCCCTTTTGTTCTGCCCTTGTTGTGCTTTATTTTAGTGTGTGCTGTATACAGCAAGGGCCTGTTTTTGTTTTTCACAGAATACTGCTTTCAGATAAGTAGATTATTAGGTCTCCATATTGATCAGTTTACAATTTCTTTTTGCTTCTGCTCTGCCAATATATATGTGAAATATACATATATGCATATACATATGTGAACCACGGAGCGTGCACAGCTGAAGTGCACTTCTTTATGGATGGGTGACATTTGATGTTCATAGTGCAGTACTGCAGTGGTTGGCGCTGGTCCGTCACAGCGAGAAGGTTCAGCCTGATTTTGGTTCAGCTGGTGTTTCTGTGATGTTTGCATGTTCTCCCCATGTCTATACGGGTTTTTCCAGGTACTCCAGTTTCCCCCCACCCCCCCAAAAAACATGTTGTGTAGGCTAATTGGTAATTGGTACACTCCATCCTGCCTAGGCTACATGTTCATGAACTATAATGTCATTTGATTTATGGGAGTAATTATAGGAATAATTCGGTCTAATAAATACATCGATTTAACTGATGTGTGTGTGGGAGTGAGGGAAAGCTACTTGCGTTCTAGAAATGTCCTAAATGGTCTCTGGACTAGAAAGGTGCTATATAAGCATGTTGTTGTTGTAAAATCGACTGCACGAGCTAAAGTTTTTCAATGCCACAAAACACAGAAAGGAGGATCTTTCAACTACGTTAGTTATTTCAGAGGTTTCCATAGGAACGAACAGGCTTCTAGTACTCGAGTCCAGGTCCTTGGACACGAGTCCAACTTGATGCTTAGGACTCGTGACTTGACTCTGACTCAAGCACTGTTGACTTGTACTTGTGCATTAAATGCAGCTGGAAGTTGGAAATCATAGATGATTATGCTGTATTTACCCCAAAATAAATGAATGAATGAATGAATTTACTTTATTTTAGGACAGACAGTACATTGCCATTAAACATTGAGAATGCAAAGATGGATGTACATTACAGACTTAGCAGAACTGCTAAATTACACCTGGCTATCCGTATCAATAGAAGATAAAGATTAATAAAAGATTAAATATAAAAAAGATAAGATAAAAAATCCTTCAAGACAAGGCAATGCATAGCAGGGGGGCTACTAGAAGGGATGGGGGGGGGCAAACATGTTCACATATTTGGAGATTCAGCAGGTGTTGTTTTGTACTTTTGCTTAGTTGCTTCAAGGATGTGTTTGATTTGATTTCAACAGGTATTCTGTTCCAGATCTTGGCACCGTCGAAGGACAAGCAGGCTTGGCCATAAGATGTTTTTCTATGAGGCAGAATGCAATTAAAATTTGAGGCTCTTCTCGTGCATCTGGTATTCTCAAGTTTGACTAATTTCTGAAGTGGTATTGGCACACTATTGTGTGTCATTTCAAATATAAGAGTGATGCTTGTGAGCTTCCTGATGTCGATAATGTTCAGAAGATTATATATTATTACCTCCTCCAAGGAAGTTATGTATTTGCCGGCGTTTATCTGTCTGTCTGTCTGTGTTCAAGATAACTCAAAAAGTTTTGGATGGATTTTGATGCAATTTTCAGGAGTTGTCGAAAATGTGAAAAGGAAGAACTGATTTCATTTTGGGTGTGATCCAGAAGAAATTCTGGATTCTGGATCACTTTCAAATTTTCGATAATTGTTCCGCTTGGCGGAGGTTTGTGCTCTTCGAGTGCTTTTCTAGTTTTAAATGTTACAATGATGATAGGATAGTTTCTGTTTGTCTAATATTTTCAGGCCACGTTTGTGGATTGATAATTTGGTTCATTGTATTTGAGTGTGCAAAGAAAATAGTCCTTGCCTGTTCCCCAAGAGAGGAGTTTTTAATCAACATTGTTTTTTTTACCATTTATTTTGCTCGGAAATACACTGGGTCTGTAGGACTGCTGCGAGGTGCCCTCCTGGGCTCAGGGTGGCGCCGTCTGTCCTGTGTCTTTCTTTTCTGTTTTGTTCTTCCATGTACCAGACAGCTGATTGGCCCATGAGACCTTAAAAGGGGGAGGTCACTTCCTGCTTCCAGCTGAGGGCCATGCTGTTTGCTGTTGCTACTTTTTGTTTGTTGTCATGTTTTGTTTAGTTTAATTGTAGTTTGGGTTTAATTCTTGTTTTTGGAGCAGCTCAGTAGCTTGTGGGGGGCTTGGCCAGGGAGGTTAGTTTAAGATGGGTGGGAAGTATCTTTTGTTTGTTTTTTCGGCCATGCCCTCCCCAACATTAATGCAACTAATGAGCTAAATAAACATGTCTTTTGGACTGCAAATTCAGTTGTTGCATGGTCGTCATTGGGAGGGAGGGAAAGTGGGGTGGGGGTTTTATGTTTTACTCTGGTCCCCCCCCAGTCTGGGGCATAACAGTACCTGGAGACAATATGTATTGTAGTAGATACTACATGAAAATGAACTGAATATAAAAGACAAGGTTTGTTTCCCTTTGAATACATCTGAAAAAGTTTTGCCATCTTATATTCAGGGTGTAGACTTTTAAAACACCGAGAGCGCTTCACCCATAACAGGTGGCAAAGACTCAACAACCTGAATACATCCTGGAGATTTAAATCACAGCATTGTAACATTTCCTGAGGGGTGTACTACGAAGCGAGATTAGAGGGTTAGCGAGGTATGTTGAGTCTAAAGCCAGGATTTCCGGTACCACGAAGGTGGCTCTCTTTTAACCTGGCTAGATCACCATGGTAATTTACTCTGCAAGCTTAACCTGGTCCGGAGCAGGTTATGTGCAGAGTTTAGGCTCAAATCGGCTATAAACAAGCGCCACCCTTTCACTTTCACCCAATCCCGTTGACCTGAGCGCCAGGATTGTGCGATGGAGGGAGAGTATTCAGAGACTGGACTGATCCGCTGGGTTCCCATGACCATATTCTCTATGAACGCTAGAGATTTCCAGCTGAGGGAATACGTTACATTTGTAATCTGTTAGAGCCAGATATTGGCAGTGCCACCAAACGCAGCTGTGCGCTCACAGTAGCGCAAACGGTGTGCGTTTCTTTGCATTTCTTTGCCACGGGAACCTACATGCATTCAGTTGGTGATGCAGAAAATCTGAGCCAGAATACTGGAATAAAGGTTGTACTTGTTCTTACTGAACTGCTGAATATGTTTGTAGTATTCCCTGGCCATCTGCCCACGCTTCAAATAAAAGAAGCGTTTTACTAAATCGCAGGTAACATAAATCAATAGTCCATTATATTGATAATCAGTGTGACGTGGAATTTCATGTGAAATGTTTTAATATAATTCATTCATAAGATTCCCCAGGGTGATAGGGTACCTATTAAAGTGGCCGGTGAGTGTATATTGGTATCACAGATAATATTAAATCTAACATTTATTTTTACATAGATTTAGCAAAAAACTAAAGTGATTTTCATTTATCATTCATAATGGGACAGTCAGACTTACATAATGTTTAAATCTGCTGCATTAAGTTTAAAGTTTAAGCGCTCTAAAAGAGGGAGGGAGATTAATTAAGGTGCATTAAGTGGTGAAATAAATATAACTTACGAATTTACACGATCTGCAATTTTTTGCCAGCACTCCTCTCTGGCTTTATTCGCACCTACAGTGTTGCTTTTGGCCGTAAAGATTTCTTTGAAATCCTCATAGCCCTGCATTATTAAAACCTGCTCCTCCTGACTGAAATATACGGACCGCCATCTATCCATTTTATCAGGAATAGGCGTCAAATGACGCGTCAAACGCCCCCTTTTATGTGAACGCGCACAGAGCAGAAAGCAGAAAGCCGCGGTTAACAAAGATAGTTGATAACCACCGTCGTGGTACCAGTTATCTCTGATGGAGAGTTTCAGGTTTGTTAAGCCAGCTCACCCAAAGAAAGCCTGGCTGTGTCAAACTTGCTTCATAGTACACCCCTCAGGGGTTTGATGCAGAGTTACAATGACGTTTTGATGCACAAAAGCGAAGTTACAAGAAATGACTTGAAGAATTTCAGTCTAATTCAATCGCAACTGATGCGTAAAACGGTTCATTCCAACTGAGTCCCAAATTTCAAATGTGTGTTAGGCAACTTCATAAAAAAAGAAAATGACAGCCTAGCTAAGAAACCCAACAGACTGCATTGAATCTTCACTAGGATTCGATCCCCATCCAGAGCGAGCACAAGGCAACAGTGAATATAAGGACAAGAAATGAGAGGAATCCTGGAGAATAACAATTCTGACTGAATTCTTTTTAAATCAACGTCTCACTGAGTCGTCTGTTAGTGGACCCGGTGGTGTCTGTGGATGTGGTGAGTCAGATTCAGGTTCAGCTCCGCTCCAACTTCGACAGCACAGCTATAGACGTACAGTTGTGAAAAAAAAATCAATGACTTATGTAAATGATTCATAATTCCTACATCCCCCTGATGCAAGTTGCAGACTAAGTACTAGGTTCTTGGAGAGTTTGGGACTCAGGACTCCTGAGTCCGCCCACATATCCGGGTGATTAACCCGATTCTGCAGGGATTTGCACATCTCCATTACAGAGACCTGTTTAGACCATTCCTGATTTACTGAGCTCAGTCATACCCAACGGGGGCTTTCTATTATTATACATTTATTGCTTTCTGAGAATTTTCAGAGCTGTTACACCATCTTTATTTATTTCTTTTTAAAAACAGCACGAATGATATATAGCACCTTACATGCTATCAAAGGAAATTGATTTCCTGTTGATGGAAGAGAAAAATAACCGCACCTCTGACCGTACCAATATGGATTGGGAGTAGGAGTGTAGCAATAAGCTTTACAACATGTAGTGCTCCAGTCGGGGAACTTTTGTGCTAATATGGTTTTATTCTGCAATACATAGATGGTTCTTTATGAGATGCAAACACACCTCTTCAAGCAGAACCTGTAGAATAAGTAGGGATGTTTCTACAAACTTCATTTCATGCCACATAGTTTTTATAAAACATGAATACTGCATTTGCTAGAAAACATTTCCATTGATTTTAGTTGTTTGTTTTCTCCCAAACAAACCATGAAAAATTAAAAACAGCTCCATATGATTACTTCTAGTAATCTCACCAGATCTTAAATTGGAATAATATTAATGACACAAGATAATGAGATTAAGACTTTATCTTCAGCAGACAACAGTTAAGGTGAAAACGATTGGCCTCCAATGAGCTGTTAAACATTTACTCGCCAGATTGATTGTATCATTGATTGTATCATTTATAAAACTAAATAATTATTTTAGAACTTTTCTTTATACAAAATGTGGTGAAAATGTAGATAATGATGATTACGAGACCCCAGTGAGTTTTGACTTCAAAAATCACCCAATCAATCAGTCAATCAATCACCATTTGAACTTTATGTATAGAGGTTTGTGAGTATTTTCAACACTTGAGTAAGAGATACTTTCAAACTCTTGTGAAGAAGTGATGTCACCATGCCAAAAAGTAAAGAAATCAGAAAGTCAGAAGATAGTGGATGATCATCTGAAAGGAGAATCCCTTACGTCTACTACCGAATGTTTCACTGTGTCTGGAACAGCTGGATGTTGCATCATAGCAAAGAATGAGGAGACAAATTCCCTTAAAAGCCCACCTGGATGTGGTTGAAAGTCAAAGAGTTACATAATTTTGGAGGAAAGTAGTGAGAGAAACATCATCAAGAACTCCTGCATGTCTCCAGTGATGACTGTTCCTAAACTGACCTCATCGTGCCAAAGCGGTGGCCTTTGAACATCTCAGTTTTTCCAGAAGAACTTCGTTACTCACACGGCGCATCAAAGCCAGACAGGAAGCAATCCAGAGCAATACTTTCAAGTGTTGGTCAACTGTGATCAGTTCTGAATGAAATAAATACTGTATTAACTAGGCTAGGCTAGGCTAGGCAGTGATGTCTATGGTAATCTTTCCCGATTTGATTTGAGAAGCGTTTAATTGAGAACCAAAATTTTGGGCACAGAAATTACTAATCCTAACTAAACAAAATGTTAAGAACAGACTTTAGAATAATCTGTGGGAACGAAGTCTTTTTTTTGCTGCTGAGTTCTTCAGTCTCTGATCCGTCATGTACTCCAGTTTAAGGGAATCTGTATGGCTCCAATCTGCTCTTGTATCCATGAACGTTTGAATGTGGTATTTTAGTGACTTTAACGGCATATTCAGCCTCAAAAAGCTCGTTTTAGAATGGAAGATAAGTAACACTCATTACACCCTCCGTGTTGCAGTATAAATGAACCGCTTGACCCTCAGAACGGTGGAGGGCTTGTCGTTACATCATGCGAGTAATATCTATAAACAGAGATGTCTTTGAAATCGCGGTTGGAAATACATCCTTGGATTTCAGCAGCGTTCTTGCCGACCACCTACAGCGTTCCAACCTACACACGCTCTGTAAAGATATATACAAACATGTGTTTACAGACGTTTTTGTGTGACTCCTAATTCAGCCATTTCAGACAGCCTTAAAACAATGACAAAAACACATTTCCCCCAACCAATTTATCTTAGTCGCTGGTTCCAACAGCTCATAATTGAATAACTAAGGTTAGCATTTATTTGATACACAGACATTCTGATGAATAACAAATGAAGTCACCAACTTTGATTTCTCAGCCATGCCTAAAGAAACCCATCCATCCATCCATTATCGATGCCTCTTTAATCCTATGTAGGGTCACGGGGATCTTCTGGAGTCTATCCCAGCTCTCTTTGGGCTAAAAGCAGGGCTACACCCTGGACTGGTCACCAGTCCATCACAGGGCCACATGTAGACAAACAACCACACACACTCACAATCACTCCTACAGACAATTTTGAACCACCAATCAACCTAATATGCACGTCTTTGGACTGTAGGAGGAAGCTGAAGTACCTGGAGAAAACCCACGCTAGCAACTGCTTTGCTGCTTCAGGCACCGGTGTTCAGATTCATGGGATCATGGAAAATAGATGATTATGTCAACATCCTGTGGAATAATTTCAAGGATTCTGCCTCCAGTCTAGATGTAGGTCACTGCTGGATACTTCCAATTAGATAATGACCCTAAACATACACCTCGGTTCAAAGGCAAGTCTGGCCGCTGGTGCCGCCCTCCTAAAACTCAGATCTCAATTCTATTGAGAATACGTGGCACGTGCTCAAAGATACTGTCCTAGAACCATTTACCACCTAATAATGAGTAAGACCCGTCAAGAGTTATGTGTCTACTTAGGAACTGCCTGAAGAGTCTGCTGTCAGTTGTACTTCACAAATACTTGAAATATTAATCATTCATTGTCAAAGGGCTAATCATCTCATCCTTGGCAAATTATTATTTTTTTCCACGTTCTTAGCAAACTCAACAGTAAAATATCTTAATTTAACTAAATGCATAAGTGACCCAGCATTGGACTAAAATGTGTATGAATACAGGATGGATTGATAAGTGTCTTTGTTGTTTTTAAAACCAAATAAACTATGACCACTTTTTATTCTCTTTGAATTAGTATAATATCTTGGACTGTATATGCCTGAACTCACAAGTGATGTTATCTTTAAAAATGTGTTATTTGATAATTTGTCTTCTACTTTCTATCTCTATCATGGATTGGCTTAAGGCTTTTTATGCAAATCTTTCAAATTTATAACACTGAGATGCACATAGCAGAAGTGACTGAAACTAAAATGGGCCAGTTCTTGCCAGTTACTTAAAAAAAAAAAAAAAGAAACATTGCCACCACAACATGACGAACAGGCCCCTGTCTAAAACAGAAACCCATAACTAGGATATTTCAGCTTTTTTTTTTTGTTTTCCTTCACTATAAACTCTTTCCTATGGTATTTTCAGAATAGAATTCATTTTTCTGTGTTATACTGTTTAATAGCCTTTTCTATCTAAGAAATAATTCAACCCAGGTTTGAGTTTGAATTTGTGTTTTTGTTTTTTCAAAGAGGAGGCGTTTCACAAATGGCCAGAAGAAGCACTGTTGAGCTAAAAAGGGTTGAATTTGGAGCACCAGACTTTTGAAAAAACTAGCAGTGTAACAGTTTTTAAGAATATCTGGATTCAAACAGGAACTTTCTAAGTATCTGGACAGGGTTTGACAGAGAGGAGGACAGTATCTGAGTGTTTTCACATCGGCCCTGTTTAGGTCAGACCAAAGGGGTTTTGGTCATGAGACTGAATCACTCGGGTAAGCGTGAACACAACATCCTCGCTCTGGCGTTCATCAGAGCACAAAACAGTGAACAGTGGTGTCGAGAGAAATCTGAAGAGGACTCGTCACGGTTGTCGTCGAACTCTGGTGCGGTTCGTTTGTGAGTCGGTCCGACCCAACTACAGGTGCACAGCACATGTTTGAGCGATAGAGGCTTCCGTAGTGTGCTGGACAGCGCTTTGTCCGTTTCAAAGGGGAATGTAAACACTACAAAAGAAAGTAAAACTAGCAGTCATGGACAAATGACTCCCAGTCGTTTGTCCCGTTCATCTAGAGTGGTACAATCAAATATGGAAAAACGGTAAACTCTGAGTCACCTATGTACAGTTTTTATTTCACCATGCTTTTCATCACTTTATTGTCATGGAAACATGACCCCCTGCCAAGACTGCTATTGACCAATAACAGCATTGACCGTTGTCACGACTTGTGGTGCAGCGTTTGAGCTCGAGCCCAAGACAACATGATGCAAACATGAACTGAACTAACTGAATAATGATCCAGTGTAATTTTGTCACCAGGGTGCCACCAACGTATGCTAGAACAGCCTGAGACTCTCAAAACTAAAAACACACCGGTGATGGTAACGTAGCTCTGCAGCCAAAGGGCACCATCTTTGTATTTGGTGTCTGATTTTCTTCAAGTGAAGAACTCTACAGGCTGCTGTTTCAGTTTCAGTTTCAGTTCTGGTCTGTAGAGCTGGACAGATCGATCCAAATATCGATAATATCGATAATAATGCTGGTATTGATATCGAATGATACTCGTGTAAAAAGATCAATACCCAAGCTTGTTTTCTCTCCCAGAAGCACTGACTGCTGCGAAATGTGAATTCATTGAAGTCTGTGTCTGACACACTGTTACTGTGAAATGAAATGAAAAATACTTTATTAATCCCAGAAGGGAAATTCAACAAATTAATTTTACAATTAATAATTAAATTAATTAATAATTCAATCAAATTCAATTCAACTGTGTCCTCCTTCAGTCCAGCAGAGAGTATCAGGTAGATAAGAGTGGTCAATTTCAGCATCAGGTAATATTAATGTACAAAGTACATGTTACTTAAGTCATATGTTACTGTAGCCAACTCAAAAAAAACATAATTAAGACCTTGAAATAACCCAGTACATGTAATGTATCCCATTTAAAGAAAACTAAAAAAGCACTCGGAGAGCGCAGACCTCCACAAAGCACAACAATTACCGAAAATTTGAAAGTAAATTTTTATAAATTATAAATATTACATGAAATGACATAAAAACCTGTAAGAAATACATGTTAGAACTAGAAAAAGCACTCGGAGGACGCAGACCTCCAACAAGCACCACAATTATTGAAAATCCAGGATTTCTTCCAGATCACACCCAAAATGAAATCAGTTCTTCCTTTTCACATTTCCGACAGCTCCTGAAAATTTCATAAAAATCCATCCATAACTTTTTGAGTTATCTTGAACACAGACAGACAAACAAACAAACAAACAAACAGATAAACGCCGGCAAAAACATAACCTTCTTAGCGGAGGTAAATATCATTAGATAATCCATTTATTTATCCTACAACAGCGAAATTTATAATTAAAGCAACAGGAAAGTTCACTAGAAAACTTTTCTAGGTGGACTAGAAAATACATTATGAACAGAAGAATTTAGAAGAAAATTGTTAATTGTGATGATGAAGTATTTTGCTGTCACCTATAAACTTTGCTAAAATTGTATTTTAGGTTTTAACAAAATAATCCGAAGACAAAAATCACAAAAAACACCAAAAACCCAGCAGTTTCATGATAGATCAAGCTTTATATGAAAAAGTATTGGTATTGGTATCGGTAACGGTGATACTGGCCCTGTACGTACTTAGTATTAGATTGATACCAAAATTCCCAGTATCGCCCAGCTCTACTGGTCTGTGATCTTAATGCTCTGGTTTGACATCCTGTAACATATATTGCACCTTTCAAGGTATGAAGACAAAATGTAACAGACATGTGGACACGACAAAGCTGAGAGCATAAAGGACTGAATTAATAATTAAC
The DNA here is from genome assembly GCA_018398805.1 of Hirundichthys speculiger. NCBI lineage: Eukaryota > Metazoa > Chordata > Actinopteri > Beloniformes > Exocoetidae > Hirundichthys > Hirundichthys speculiger. The sequence goes on from JAGFBZ010002129.1 coordinate 1,154,247, forward strand.
TCCCACCTTGGAATCCATGTGGCGAATTTAATATTTCAAGATTTATATAAACTGCACAATCAGGAGAGGAGTTAAAACACGGACATTATATATCCTATTCAAAAATGAATCAGAGCCGAATAACAGACTGAGTAAAAATCATTCAGATTTCTTTCTTTTTTCTTTTTTTTTTGTGACAGACCTGCTCATTACTTTCTACTTTGAAGGGCTTACAAATGAGAACTGGGCTTAACAACCAAAGCGACCATCAAAGAAAAGGTCATATTGTTGAAATAGGATATATTCTTCATCCTCAGTGGCACTTTTTCATTTCAAAATGAAAGATTGTCACACGTTTCTCCCTGGAGGATTTATTCCCTCTCACCGTGTCGAATTTGTGCTCTCAATGCGTCTAGCCTTCGCTGAGGAAATATTCGTTAATTAAACATTCTGCTGTGAAACCCGCTCCTTTCATGTAAATGCGCCGCGGCGCTTAAGACCCTTGTACGTTTCAAACATCCGCACAATGCGGAGCATTGAGATGATGTTGTCCGTCACCGCCTCTTAATTCCACCGCTATAAATATCTACTTTTTTGGCGTTTCTGTGAGGAACAGCTGGATCCCCGACACGTTCCTGTTACTGGAACAAAACAAAGATTCCTGATTCATGGCTAATTGCTTCCAAGAAATGGAAACGGCGTCGCCCTAACGATGCCCACTGCGCATTATTAACAGGTAATCACCTCATGTGCCAACATCTTCACTTCTGTCAACCGCGCGGATGACAAACGGGGAAAACATCTCTCTGCTGTTTCACTGGCGTCATTTTCTGGTGAAACAACATCATCAGAGGTGACAAGAACCGCCTGTTCCCCTTTAAGTTCTGTGTGTTTTTTTTTCTGTCTGTTTTCTTTTTCTTTTGCAGAGATGATGTAAACCTCACCGGCGTGGAGCTCGTGAAAATCTAATCAAAACATTGTGTCAGTGATCTCTGCTGTGAATTTTCCATTTATTGATGTATGTTTCCAGAGTAACAGAAGCTTTAATGATGCAGAGTGATTTATTGACTCTTGTATGCCAACATTGTGTAGATCTCCTTCAGAGCTACAGTACAAAGAAGCCCCCTTGACGGGCGGTTTTCTTGCGTTAAATTCCAAATCAGTATGTGTTGAGATCAGTGTGCAGTGTGTTTTAAAGGCTGCAGCCAACATTTCTGAGAATGAAAACCTGGATTTTATTAATATTTTTTTCCTCTATATAACCACCTTTATGAAATGGCTCTTCTGGGTCAACATCTGGAGAAATAAAAGCAGCCAACTGCATGTCAGCCTCGCTGTGAAGACCCACTGAGCGTGGCTGTAGATTACATATGAAAGATGCCATTTTTGAAGCACTGACTTCAGCATTTTAGCTGTTACCAACTCAGATTCCTGCAGCCAGAAGTGAAACGTCAGGATTTTTGTCTGAGTGGAGCCTGTTAACATATCTGTCGCTGAACGAGACCCCATGGATAATAATTAAAGATCTCATTCATATCGATCTGGGATCACAGGCTTGAGATCTTCAGAATACTTTTTAAAACTGTTTTGACTCTCAGCCCGTGACGTAAGGATGATGTAAACATCTGAGTTCACCTCGGTCTTGATCACGGCATCAGTCCGTCCATTTCTGAGTTTCTCAGAAATGAATTAACAATCTGGGAGGCTGTGGGGTTGAGAGACCCTCTCCAGTATGTGTTCATACCATGCCTCTTTTAATGCACATCACTAGATCAGGGCACAAGACATATGGGTCGCACACTAGGTCACATGGAAGGGTTGGAGGTGCTGTTTGTGGTGGAGACCCAAGTGGTGGGTGGGTTGCAGGTCAGCAGTGGGTCACTCTCCTCCTTGCCACCCCCTAACCACTCCTGCACTCCAATTTTAATGCAGTCACCTACCCTTATTCACTTAGTTGGGGGTCACACAGCACTGTTGGTAGCACTAGTGTTTTCTAATCAGGGAGTTAGAGAACAGCCTAAACTTCACTGCACCAGGGTTTTGGTCAGGGTCTTGAGGCTCCACGGTGTGGACCTGCCTAGGTAGGATCTGCCAGGTGCCCCTGGTTTTGTTCAGGGGCACCTGGCACGCTGCACGTGGGTGGCTAGTGGACGAGGTTGTGTGGGGGTGGCTAGCTAGCTGTGGCAGGGGCACGGGCCCCGGGCATGCACTGGGGCACTCCACCCCTACGGTTACTTCGACATCTGGCCCACCATGGCATTTCTTTCCATCTGGATCCCCGTAAGAGGTGGGGGGCGGCTCTGGGCCCCGTCCTGTGGGTTTGGTGTGTCCTTTCCATCAGTGTCCCTGGGGCTGGGGGGTATGCACCTTGCACGCTGTAGGGTGGTAGTACAGTTGGGGGGGGGTCACCCTTCCCCTGCCCTCGTATCGTACCCGCGGGGTCGGTGGTATGTTCTGGTGGTGCAGGCTGGTGCCTTCCTGGACTCTGGGCCACTCCACCTTTCTGTTGTCTCTGGTGTGTGTGGGGGGCTTGTTGCCTTGTCTGGAGTTGTAGCGGTGGGAGGGTTGGATGGGCTGGATGTTGGGTCTGGAGGGAAATCCAGGTCACTGGTGGAGGTCTGCTGCATGACACTGGCCCAACGCTCCAGCACAGACTGTGATCCAGCCAGTAGTTGTGGTCACTGGTTGGTGCTGAAGAGGCGCTGGAGGCCAACATCACTGCTCTCTGTTCTGTATCTGGCTTCTGGACTGATTTATCTTTGAGGAGGATACTGGAGACAAACATGATCACAACTAAAACCACCACACATTCATCCAAATGCACCACACAACTCACACATACTACACCACACATACTACACTACACACAGTGTCGCCCCTGACCTTTCTGTTGCCCTACTCAGAACTAGATGCATGTTTCCCCTCCCCACGCATGGGCGTGTTTAGCCCCCTGACTCTGATCTATACATATATACTTAGAAAACACAATATTAAGAAAACAAAGACTAAATGCATTTACTTCAAGATGTAATCTTATTTTCAAGAAGATAGCCCTAGTTTATCGTCATTTGACAGCAGGTTATATTAAACAGTGTTGCACTGTGTTTGCTACTAACATACAGTAGTATAAGGTGCAAATACCCAGTTGACAGGGTAAATCAGAACTACTGCTTTCAGTTTTGATACAAAAACAATACAGAACAGAAGGCCTGTATATGAGGTAGAATTTGACAGTGCAAGATTTAACAAACCTAAGAAATACTGCTCAGTGTTGCTAATAAAACACAGTATAAAACAAGGACTGTATAAGAAGTAGCATTTTACAGTACAATCCTCAAAATAAAATTACAGTCTTCAATAAAATACATCAGTGCAAATAGTGGCTTCTTCAATGTGCTACTGTTACAAATGAGTAGGGGGAAAAAACAACAATACCATCAGGTACCACCACTATAGAGTAGTCTCAAGTGTTTTTATACATTTTACAGAGTCACTCGTCTACACTTCCTGGCTGCAAAGTCATTAATTAGGTCATCACATGACAAATTCTGACTAAGCTCTGCATTGATGCTGATGACAGCAAGACCACTTAAACGTTCCTGTCCCATTGTTGAACGCAGGTATGTTTTAATGATAATAATAATCGCGCAGAATCGCGCTGTTGCATTGCAACTTGAAGAAGCCAAAGCCAGGAAGAAATAATACTTGCGCAGCTCATTGTGTTGCTCCTGGGCATCTCGTTGCCCTACGCTGAGCGCGTACTCTGCGTAATGGTACCGCGCCGTAACTGTCTGTTTTATGTTTTCTTGTTTAGTGTCTTTATCTGCTCTTTTGTACTCCACTGTCCTCTCTGACAGAACCAAGGTTTCAGGAGTTGATAAATCAGGTTAGATTCAACTGTCAAAGAGAAAAGGTGAAGGACACACTGACTATCACTCACAGTTTTGCACAAAAAAAAAAAAAAAATACTGCCAGAGAGGACTGGTGAAGGACATGCTCACTTTTCACATTAGCACAAAAAAAGGAAAGAAAAAAAGGAAAGTAAAAAAAAAAAAGTATAAATAAATAAATGAATTTATAATCATGAGTCTCATCTCTTGCTCCATCTGTAGCACAACCTGCCTCAGAGTTTGTTTACTGCACATGTTTCTTGGCAGTTTTTATTTTTACTAATTTCTACAGGGCTGTAACTAACATTAACTGTAATTAACTCTATTTTGCTCGATTATCATTTTCTCAGTTATTTGAGTTGAATGTTATTAAATTTAACCAGTGCATGGTGTGACTGAAACATCCTGTAAAAGGTACCATATGGACTTTCCGTGGTCACCGGTGGTACCGCTGCCAATCTGCTCCTGTAAATAAACAACTAATACAATAAACACAACCATGTAGAAATATCAGTATTTATTTTAAAAATATGTTCACATTATCCACATTCTCTGCTTATTTTTTTATTTTGTTTTTTGGCAAATTAAAATCCAGCAAATGTGTCTGACTTGATCTCGTGTACAGCGGTCTGTTAATTCAGTTTATTGATAATCAACACTTAGAGATCCCAAATTAGTTAATTATTCTCTACACTGATTAACCCCCATAATCTAAGATGTAATCCTCTATTAAGAATTATTCAGCAAGTACTCACGAGTTGTTCATATTTTGTCCTTCAGCCTTTTGCAACAAACTATTTATGTAATAATTAATAACTAAAATAAATTTGGTTAAGAGTTATGAATCTTATTCCATTAATGTTTTAGTGCTGTTTAAAGTGTAAATGTCTGTAAATGTCAGTATTCCTAAAAATAAAATTTGCAGCTTATTTAGCAGTGATTTACAAATCTCATAAACCCAGATTTAGTTATAATAGAACATGAAGAACATATCAAATGTTTAAAGAAATGTCATTTTATGAAAAATATTCGCCTAATTTTTAAATTGATGGCAGCAGCACATCTGAAAAAAGGTTGGGACATGGACTACAAAAAACTGGAAAATTAAGTGTTATTAAAAAAACACCAGGAGGAACATCTTGTAACTACTTAGGTTAATGAAGTTAATTACAACTAATTATGTTTGTGCCATGATTTTGTATAAAAAAGAACCTCTTAGACAGCCAGAGTCTCTTATAAGTAAAAATGGGCTGTTGTAAAACAAGAAAAACAACAACTAATAATTCAGAATAATGATACTTGTGAAGGTGTTGAATAAATCGTCCTCTACAGTATGTTATAACAGGCAAAATATATTCTGAGAATCTGGAGAAATCTGTGTGATTGGGACATGGACAGAAATTAACTCTGGATGTCTGTGATCTTCAAGACATGGTGGCTTACAGGAGTAAAAACAGGATTCCTTCTGTCATGGAGCTCACTTCAGGAGTTCAGGTACACTTGAAGAACAGCTCACCGTCGCATCCACAGATGCAGGTAAAAGCACCGTACGGTTATGATCCAGAAATCTCTGGGCCGAAGCTCATTTAAAGGGAACTGAGCCAAAGTGAAAAACTGTCCTGTGACCAGATGAATCAGAATTTTAAATTCCTCTTGGAAACTTTGGATGCTGTGTCCCTAAACAGGAGACTAGCCCGCTCATTATCAGTGCTCGCCTCAAAAGCTAGCATGGCTGGCAAGCTTGCACATCTGAAAAGCAAACATCAGTGCCTGAAAAAAATACGTTGGATTGAGAGAAACATATGCCTAAAATATGTAATGCCTTCCCATAAAAGATATTTTTCAGGGAAGGACCCTCATATTTCAGCGAGAAAATGCTAAACTGCCAAATACATCCATTAAAAAAAAGCATGAATCTGTAGGAGAGTCTGGCTGCCGACTGGCGTGGAGCTCTGGCGTGGAAAAAAGACAAAGAAGATCCATCATTGTTGAACAGCTTGAATCCTGTTTGAAACAAGAGCGGGATGACATTCCTGTCCAGAAACTTCAGCTACTGGTCTCCTCAGTTTCCAGAAGTATCCAGACTGCTTTTTGAGGAAATGGGATGCTCCCAATGTGCTAAACATCAGCTTGTTTAAAAGATTTTCCAGTAACTGCATTTTGTATTTTAATTTACATTTATCCAGTGTCCCAACTTTTTTTTTTTTGGAACTGGGGTTGCGGTTTTTGCTGAGAGTCAATGTTCATGTTATGTTCATGATCAAATGTCCAGCTTTATGGCAAAAACTAGCACACATACAGCCTCGTACAAAAAATAGTTTTGGTTTCTATGGTAAATTTTACATTCATGAGGGTGAATTGTTCTTGTACCACAGCAGATAAATTTACATAATGCTACAGAAGTGTCAAAATCTGACTGACAGTTAGCTCCCTGGCAAAATATGAGGCTTTATTTTAGCTACTTAGCACTTAGCATAATTCTGGGCTGTGAATTAAAACCTAACAGGGCAGTTATATTTTAAAGAGAGTTGGTCTTGTGTTATGTACTGTAACAGGCTGTGGGTCGGTCCGGGAGTGTAGGGAGGTGAAGCATAGCTTAACTCAGCTGTGCTAATTAAGCTAAACGTAGCATCATTTCGGATGTTGCCACCAAAACAGCTATTTGAAAAAAGAAGGCCCACTGCAGATGTTCAGTGGCAGCTCTGCAGCTTCTCCAGCGCAGCTTGGCTGAAGGAGCCGGCAGCCACAGAGGACTAATTTAGGCCCCTTCAAAGCAGAAGCATGATGGGACTTGAAGTCAATCGTCTTGTGAGTTGAATCTGTCCCTGTGAGCGTTGGTGGATTAATCAGCGGGTCCCAGCAGAGTCCTTATTTGGACTCTGCTGGGGTCCTTATTTCAGCTCTGGCAGCACTTAGTTTTTTAAAATGAGAATGACACATTTGATTAAAATGAATATAAAGTAATTAATCAATTATCATCCTGGATTAACATAAGATAATCCTGGCAAGCTAAAATAGCTAACTGTAATTGGACTCAGGTGGGAGTGTCCAGACGGTTTCCTGGTTTGCTAATTCGTATGAAGAAAAAAAGGCTTTAAAATCACTCTTTAGTCACATACGGGTGACATCACAGATTATTTGTCAATCAATTAAACAGTCTATGTTTGGAGCTTTGCTTTCCAATCCTGAAAGGCAACAGGAATTCTACGTGTTCGTGAGACAGCCCGTCACTGAAAGACTGGAGAAATTTGACCAAAAATCAGAAGACATGCAAGACAACATCATCTCATTTAAGGAGGTAGCGGTACTTGTCATATTTCTCTCCATTTTTCTAAAGTAATTACAAACTGTCTGTAGATATGACGGATGTGAAGCTAATGTAGAAGCGCACTAGATAAGATCAAAATAGCTGGAAATGGCCAGCTGGATGATGACTTTATAGGAGAGATTAAACAGTACATGACGTAGTCATATGCAGTAGAAGTAAAATTGTAAAAAGATTATTAAAAAGGCAAATTTTTATGTATGTGGAAAAATTCATTTAAATGTTTTAAATGTTCAACTAGGGCTGGGCAACGATTAAAATTTTTAATCGCGATTAATCGCATTATTTCCCTGATTAATCATGATTAATTGCATTGTATACGCAAAATCAAATAATGAATTCAAAAGTAGTGTAAACTGCACTTTTATTGAAATGTTCCGCTGCCATATGAACCAAAGTGTCATAACATTTGTTGTTCAAACACTTTTAACATCAGCATTTGTCAGTAACACATATTTAGTGTAAATCTCATCTTAAAAATGTCAAATAAAATAAAGCTTATTGCCACTGCCAGGGCATTAATGTCATCCTGTTTTTATAGAAAATAAAAAAAAGTTTACAAATAAAATCCAACAAAAATGATTGTGGCTCAGCACAATCAGAACATTAAAACAGGTAATTTCTGAGGTAACAGCAGAAACTTTTAACGGGGAGTTCAACTTGTCAGTTGTTACAAATAACCTTGTTTCTGTCAAATCCTCCGTCTGGGAGAACTTTAAAATGAAAATGTCCATGTTAAAGTTCAGTAACTTTACCAATCTGTGCATCATTCATTCTTTCCATTTTCAATTGTCAATCCAAAAAAAAAGTGACATTTTATTACGTTTTTCATTTTTAATCTAACACAAAAAACTAAAAAAAAAAATGCCAGTTTTTTTATATTTCAATTTTAGACTTGGATCAAAAACACGAAATTTAAAAAACGGGCCACAGAACTGAATTTGTTTTATAATCGAGGACTGGACTTTCTGTTGTCATTACACATCTGTGCCGCTAGATGGAGCCGCACTGCAGTAACCAGCTAGAGAACAGCAGGACAGTGAACACATGGAGCAGATCTGATGGAACATGGAGGAATGATGTGAAAGTTTTGTTGCAGTCCAGAATTTTTTTTTCAGACAGAATTGTTAATATTGCTACCTGAGCTGTTACCCGAACTGTAAGGTTCACAGATTTTTACCGTTCTCCATGTCTGTTTTAGCTTTTCTGCATTGTTTACCTGCCAATTGTCTCACGGTTCCGCAGCAGCCAGTAACAGACTTTTCAAAACAAAAGCATGTGAGCAACATGCGTTAACGCCAGATAAAATAAATGTCGGCGTTAATAAATTAATGAGTTAACGCGATAATAACGAGTTAACTTGCCCAGCCCTATAAATAACACATAAATAACAGATGAAAAACTGTCTGAGTTTGAATTCATTCAGACTCAAACGGTTTCAGCACTGGGTTCAAACCAGTAAAGCACGATGCATCCCTGTCTTGTCTCACCTGGTCTTTACGGTATCATGTGGGACATGAAATGTCAAATATGTGACACATATTCCTCCACAAGCATCAACTATGTCCTCACACACCCTCAGATATCGTAGATCCCCGGAAAGCCAACATATCTGCACGTATCTGTGCACAGTGCTGCACGGGCTACCGCTGATGATGCACATTAAAAAGAAAATGAACCCAGACTGTGTCTCCCCTTAAAGTAAAAAAAAAAAAAAAAAAAATTGAAATTAAAAAGAGGCGCATTCAAGGACAAACAATACGTGGCTTCTGGCCAGGCAGACTACACATCTGACTCCAACTAAGTTACACAGGAAGAGAGAAGAGGAACGGGAGCTGCTGGGTGTGAATAGTAATCAGCACCACCAATCCCCTCTGGAGCCCTACATCTTGCTAACAAATGTTACTGAAAGTAATCTGCTGTGTTTGTAGATACAAGTGGGGATCTATCATTTACCTATATTGACAGGAAAAAAATAACATCCACTAAAGTCCTTCATGCGTGACGCGTACTCATAGTCTCCCTCACATTAATCATTCTGTCTGTGCTTGAATCAAGAACATTAATCATTAATAAATTAGTCAGTGACGGTGATGAGTAGATGAGAGAAGAGCCTTGGGTTTGCAAATGTGTGGTTTTAGAGGTCTGTGCTAACTTTATTACACACAAAGACCGTAAGAGCCGTGAAGAACTGCAATACGGGTATTTCTGATTTTGTTTTATAGCCTCATAAGTGTACACAGAACGAAAGTCCCGTCCAAGAGGTAGTTTAGGGCCGAACCACATAAAGGGGTGAGACCGACTGGAAAAGTTTTAATTACTGGTAGACACTCAAAAGTTTTTTATCCGACTTGCCCATGGCCGGTGTGCATGTTCGGTTTGTGCTTTTGGCAGAAAACCCTGTCCAGGATAAATGCGATGTTAATGATCCAATGTTTGTGCTTATTTTTCTGAAATTTAATGAGAATGTTTTGCTTCTTGGCCGGAGAAAAGACCACCGCTGTTGAGTCCAATTCAGCCGTACGATCAGATCCAGTTTGAATTTAGGCCATGAAGAAAGAACGGTCTCGATGCTTATTGAATTCCCTGTGTTGCGGGGTGAAATGGACGGAGAAAACACAGCCGTGAACGGGGGAAAAGCAAGAGCACGATCATTCTCTGAAGTTCTACTAATGGCTTTTTTATGCCTCTCAACATAATGAAATGCAACGACGCTGGAAAAAAATGCTATCATCGCCTTCTATGCAGGCGATCCCAATTTGCCCCATGTGTATACTTTTGGTGCTGATTTGAAATTTTACAAGGAAGAAAACGCACAAAGGATTGCAAAACAAAATATCAGTATCTGTAAGGCATCTCTCAGTGTGCTTGTTTAAACTGTGGATTTCCATTTTCCACTGACAGAGCTCGTCAAACCCACAATCGCGTACTGCTCCGTGTTTACGCAGTGAGGTGAATGTCACCCAGCTTTTATTTGCCGCCTGGACCAGAAACTATTTCTCACAGTTAACTCTGACCAGTCCACACAAATGCAGCCGTCGTGCAACATCTGAAGCGGAACTGTGAACAAAATTAAGTTCTCTGAAATCCAGAGACTTTGTTTCAGAGATAAGCACTCTCTTGTTTGGAGGCAGTGTCTTTTAAGGGCTTAGGTATGAGAAAAACAAAATGACCGAGTGAAGTGAATTGGCATATTTTTAAAAACCATGAAAATGGGATACCCTTATTCCTTAACATTAAATTCCAACACAGTCAAAGGCACCACATTTGGGTTTGACAGATACCACCTGCTGTGAGAAGTTATATTGTAAATGAGCTCTTCAACTGTAGGCTATATGTTGGAAAACTATTCAGTCTGTCTGTAAGGCAGGCTCTTAGTTTATCAATAGCAGCTGTATTTCCTGTTTTTTTATTTTTATTTTTATTTTTTTTGTTTTACTTGGCTGCATTGTAAATGAGGTCTCTACCTCAATGTATCTCCGAGTGTAAATAAAGGTAGTAATAATAATAATAATGTATTCAGTGATTGTGATTGGCCTCTTAACATGTTTCCTTTAACACTTTTAATACCAGTATAGCCCATCTAGTCATTGGTTAGTGATGTCATGAACCTGCCACGCCACTGAAAAAGTTGTGAATTTATATGTTATTAGTTAAATGATGAGACAGAAATGTAACCCACAAACACAAGTAAACCCCATTCAGCAAACTCTATAAACCCTGACACTGACAAAGTGTCAGATTTGAGAGCCTGAACTGTTATAATAAAAATGAAGGACCATTACAGACTCAGGACAGTGGGATTTTTGGTCATGTTCCAAGTTCTACTGGATTTTATATATAATTGTTTACACACAGTCTCCAGAGGTCGACGTAATGATCTGCTCATCCTGTTTTATTGTTGAAATTTCACCAGATTCTCTGCCCTTCTCATGTCTGACTTCCTGTCAACTCAACTGATGCAGTCCAGCAGCAGCCAAGCGGCAAAATAGACTCACTTCTGGGCCACTGGAAGACGTTTCCGGTGCTTCTACTCTCACTGACTTTAATGGCCGTGAATCACAGCAGCTGGTGGGACGACACGGTCAATCCACGGCTGCTCCACATCCTGTGAGACTGGAGCTTTACCAAACATCTGTAAGACAAATGGCAGCTACACAGTTGGTGCGAGCTCATAAAATTGTACGGGGGGGTTAGGACTGTGTTAAAGAACCGGCCTTACTTGTGCACCTCGAGGTAAAAAATTTGATTGTTTCTTGGAATGATGGAGGCATCAGAAACATCTACTGTCAAGTGTTGATGCCACACTCCTGTGTGAGCAGCCTGGTAACCTCCACGTCTACAGGGAAAACCTGTGTCTGCTGACACTTTCAGCAGTTTTAAATCAAGGTTAAAAACTTTTCTATTTGCAACCTTTTATCAAAACAATTAACTTTTATTCCTTGCATTTTATCTACATTTTTAATTCCTCTTCTCTTTTTTAAATCAAAAACAACTGTTTAACTTTTTGCATTCTAATATTTTGCAGTTTAATATTTTTGCGATTTTAATATTTTATTTTATTTTAATTTGCTCCTTGTGTTAATGTCCTCTTTAATACGCTGTAATGCGTCTAATGTTTTATGTGAAGCACCTTGAATTGTTTTGTACACAAAATGTGCAAAACAAATAAACTTGCTTTGCTTGTGAACAAGAAATTGCAAACGTTCCTTTGTGGTGCATTAACATTTAGGTTTTACAATTTATTTAGCTTTTTTTTCTGTCCCAATCGCTCTCAGGAGCTCAGCGAATTCCAGCGTGGAACTGTGACAGGACGCTCAACAACAGAGCAGAGAGCTTCATGAATGGGTTTCCATGGTGGAGCAGCTGCATCCAAGTCAGACATCACCAAGTGAATTGCAAAGCGTCAGATGCAGTGGTGTAAAGCAGCCACCACTGGACTCTAGAGCAGTGGAGGAACGTTCTCTGGAGGGAAGAATCACACTTCTCTATCTGGTAATCTGATGGAAGAGTCTGGGTTTGGTGGTTTCCAGGAGAACGGTACTGGTCTGACCGCATTGATCCAAGTGTAAAGTTTGGTGGAGGGGGGATTATGGTGTGGGGTTGTTTTTCAGGAGCTGGGCTTGGCCCCTTAGTTCCAGTGAAAGGAACTCTGAATGCTTCAGCAGACCAAGACGTTTTGGACAATTCCATGCTCCCAACTTTGTGGGAACAGTTTGGAGCTGGACCCTTCCTCTTCCAACATGACTGTGCACCAGTGCACAAAGCAAGGTCCATAAAGACATGGATGGAAGAGTCTGGTGTGGATGAACTTGACTGGCCTGTACAGAGTCCTGACCTCAACCTGATAGAAGACCTTTAGGATGAATTAGAGCAGAGACTGAGAACCAGACCTTCTGGTCCAACATCAGTGTTTGACCTCACAAATGTTCTTCTGGAAGAATGGACAAAAATCCCCATAAACACACTCCTAAACCTGGTGGACAGCCTTCCCAGAAGAGTTGAAGCTGTTCTAGCTGCAAAGGGTGGAGCCACGTCATGTTGATTAGGAATGTGATGAACTAAAGCTCATATGTGAGTCAAGACAGGTGAGCGAATACATTTGGCAGTATAATGTGTGTGTATATATTGTCGCTTAACTGCTGGTTAACTGTTAATTCCTTGAATAGTTAAAGCAGCACAAAGTACTTGCTGGGAGACCGCTGAACAGCTAGTTTCTGGAGAAAAGTAGCAATTTTATGTCAGAAAGTCACAATTTTGTAGGTGCTGTAACATGACAGTGAATTTTTTATTCAACAGAAACGCACAATTCCACAAAAGTCCCAATTATACCTAATTTTTTTCAGAATGTTGATATATTGTAAAGTATGATCTGGGCAAGAGAAGTTCATGACTTTAAGGACAAAACTTGCCATCATCTAAAATTAACTATCTTACAGGTTTTTATAACCCCCTCAATAAAAACAAAAACTTTTTTTTGACAGAAATCGTGTTTTGCAAAACCAGAAATGTTCAATGTGTATTCATGATAATGAATGAAAGTTTGTTGCGAACCTTGACATTTTACAACAACAAAAAAAAATTTCAAACAAAAAACTTTAAGTTAAAAAGTCACAATTTTGTGAAATTTGTGATTTTCAGAAAACAGTTGTGACTATATAACAAAACATTTTTATGATAAAATGTATTAAAAAAAATGTATTTGTGATTTTAGGACTAAGTCTCAGTTTTATGATGTAAAAGAAAGTTGCTCTTTTACAACTAGAATTTAAACCATAAGTAAGTTAACCTTAGCCACCAAGAAAGCAACAAAATGACTAACAACTCTAAGTTTAAAGACTCCTCCAAGTGTCTTTCAGAATATATATTTTTAAATCAGCTCATGCTGAAAGAATCTGAGCAGGTTTGTCCTGATCATAAAGATCTTAACATAAACATTACTTTAGAACAAATCCAGGAACGAGGGAAGAGTATCTCACCCTTTGATGGTAACCATGAAGATGTGGCCCGGGATGAACCTGAGTTTGACACCCCTGCTGTAGTTTCATGTCTAAACCGCCTGGACACGACCTCTGAAACACTGCTAAAGTTAATCAACTTTGTGACTTGAACATATAATGAATAAAATCCGTTTTGTGAAAAATGAAGCTGTCTTAATCGAATAACATATTCCTCGCATTTATCGCCACAGCTTTTATTAACCAATAGAACATAAAGGCTCAGGGGAAGAAGAAAGAGCCAGAGCCGTGAACGACAGCATTTTGACAGAGGACGTCGGCTGTATTCCAGGGGGAGACATTATTTATGCATAAGCGATGTGAAACTAATTGCATTCATCACCGGCTTACAGGATCCCACAGAGCTGACATGCAATTTCACTTTAACATGCAGTCATTTACACATACCTGCCAAGGGTTTAAAAAAAGAAAAATGCTTGTGTAGTTTCATGGTATTGTACAGTTTGGACGGAACATCTGGGAGTCAATGAACGGAAAGAAAAGTTAGCGGCCATCAAAATAAATTAGAGTAGATGCCTGGAGTTCCTGAACAGTGGCAATGAGACACGCCTGTCCGGGAATATAAAGTGTTCCTCGTCATCATTCTGCTTTTCTCTTGCAGTTGCAAAATGTTAATGCAGTGGATCGTTCCAAGGTGGAAGTCATTGCCCTTGTTTGCTCAAATAATATAAAACCAGCAAAATAATGCCATGCCAATTTTTGGCAAAATCAGTATCACAAGCTTGGCAGACGGGCACGAGCAGTAGCTTTATATCTCTTCCCAACTGGTGGCCCAGAGCTTCATCTGAGCAGCGGACTGTGTCTGGCACTGCGCATTGAAAATACTGAAAAAAAAGACAATGGGATGAAATGTGCTGGCACGAGAATGGAGCAAGTTTGGCGCTATGTTTCCTCCCCTCTGTCGCTGCTCTGAGTGCCAGCGCCCCCCCACCCCTCTGTCATCCCACTTGTGTGTCTCTGTTCTCGTCTCTTCTTCCCCCTCAATGCCGTTCTGCCTCTTCGCTCTCTTCAATCTAATCTTTGCAGCTTCAGTCTCCTCTGAACCAGCTAACAAATGGGCAGAGAGGAGCGGGGCCTTAGATACGTGGTACTCGCGCCGCTGGGGTCCTGCTTTGATCCCTTAAAGGTTTGAGCAAAAATGATGGGCATCAACAGAAAAGTATACCTTTGCCCTCTCATCAGGCACCACCCTGCGCACACTGGTCTAAGCGCTTCCTGCCAGCGGCCCGATAACTAGCGCACCACTCCCACCTTCCCTCTTTAGAAAAAATATATAATGAAAAAGTACATGAACAAACCAAATCAGGAGGTTGAGCTGATGCAAGCTATAATTTAAGACTAACTGTCACTCTCTGGGAGAACGGGGCAGATAAAGTGTCCGTAGATAAAGAGCAACGTAAAACCCTGCGATGGCAGCATCCTTTGAAGATTAGCGTGACTGGTGAGCGAAGTAAATTACTCTCCCTACGTGCTCCTGGGTGGAAGCTGCATGTGTAGGAACATTTGTCAATGACCTCTTTGACAAAGCAATGCTAGACTTCTGTAGAGGGACAAACCTGCCGCCTGGTCAAGCTTTCTTTTACAGACTGTGTTCGCTAAAAAATGACTTGGTTGGGAAATCATGTAGAATGACTTACCTTACCTTTAAGCACATAATACACAAAAAATAAAGACTGTAAGATGTACAGTGATCCCTTATTTTTTGCGGTTAATGGGGACCAGCGTCCCCCCGCGAGAATCAAAATCTGGAGCCGGAGCCCCCCGAGCCTAAATGATGTGTTTAAAATATGTTTAAAAACGGAAAAAAAGTAGCGAAGCACTGCAGCGAAACAAGACAAAGGCCTTTTTGTTACCTTCACAGCCTCTGGTCTCTGAACCGTAGTAAAGAAACTGCTCTTTCATCTAACCCTGTTTCATTCTGCCGTCCCACGACACACACACTACATTACCCATAAGGCCACACCATTACCCATAAGGCCACATTCTTAAAGGGGCCAGGCTGACTCACAACATTTCTTTGCTGCAAGAGAACGCGCACAACATCCTGTGAAAGATTTTTTTTATATTATATATTTCTGAAAAAAATCTGCGAATAACTAAAACCGCGAATTAAAGGTAATTGGCGAGTGATCACTGTAAACAAATATGTCCGTCACAACATTAATACCACCTGTTTTAAGATTGTGCAGGCTCTAAACACATGCAGCCAGCTGTGTAGTGGATACTAGTCGTCAGAGCAGTTATGCTACAGCGTGATGTGACTGTTGCTTCTGCCTGAGTGGGCTATTACAGCTCAGGATACAGTATATGAGGTCAACTGGTCAGCTACACACTGGAAATGTTTTCAGAAGTAGCTATCCAACAGAGTATTTAATTATTTACTTACATCCTACATACTACATTTTGGGAAAATCTGTGCATACCAGAGAAAACAGCTTTGGCTTATGTCAAGACATGAACACGAGACCAGGGAACGCCCTGGTTATATGTCACCACCAATAATCTGTCTCTTTAAAATATGTGTTGAGACTGAATTTATGGACTGGGAAAGTTTAAATAAATTGTCCAATGGGATGAATAAAGTTGTCTGAATCGGAAAGAAAATATTTTCAAAATAACTAAAAGCAAAAAACACGAATCCATCATTAATAATTTAACCTCTGTTTTACCAGGACGTCCCTTGAGGTGAAATCTCTTTTTCGAGGGAAACCTGGCCAAGAGACATTCTGGCACAATACAGAAAAACAGGTAGAATAAAAACTTACAAATGAGACCTCATAAAATCTCTTTAAATCCAGTTTAAGCATAGCAGCTGCACTCTTTTCTGTTAAAGCATTAGTCAACTGTTTTGAATTCACTTCAGGAAATGAGATCCTGAAAGTTGTAGCGAGTTCTGCAGGTTGTTCCATTACCAGCGTCGGGAAAAGCTGCTCCACCAAGTTCTGAGCGGGTTCTGCGGACATTGAAGAGGACTGGAGACATGAGACGACAGAGATATGAAAGGCAGTTTTACCAAGATGGCTTGATAAATAAATGTAAGTGTTCTTACATTTATGCAGAGCATAAAGTTCTCAGTAATGGGTCCTGAAGGCAGAGTTTGTAATAAAACAAAACACACGGTGATAAACTGTGTCCAGGTGATGAAGGGTTGTAGAAGCTGCATACATGTAAATGATGACCCCCATAATCCAACACACTCAAAAAGGCTCATCTGCATTATTCAGACAGGATTTGTGTCTGTTGTAAAAACAGAGCTTGAAGCTTTCTTAATAGATGTTCCACATGAGGTGCAAAATACAATTTGCCATCAATCCAAATACCCAAATATATATAAGATGACACTTATACAGCTGTTTCTCCTTTTGTGGTCCTAATGCTTATACTCAACACTTTCAGAACGAGCTTTTATAAAGGTCATAAACTTTGTATTTTTAGTGTTAAAGATTAATTCAGTTGACAAAAGGAAACCTGAAGCTGATAAAAAGGCAGTCTGAAGCTCATCAAGAGCCTGATTAACTGGAGACGCAATCGAGAAAACTGTGGTGTCATCAGTATAAGGAATATGGAATATAAAGTATATGTAAAACAAGACAGGGGCTAAAATAGAACCTTGAGGGGTGCCTTAGTTATGTTTATGAAATCAGATTTAAGACCGTTAACAGAAACACACTGTGCGCTGTCTGATAAATATTTCTTGAACCTCTCAGTAGTGGGGATACCCAGACCAGCGTCCTTTAGTTTTGCTAAGTAGTAGCTGATGGTCAACCGAATCCAATGCCTTTGAGATCCACAGATAGGACTGCCCAATGTTGTTTCCTATCTAATGCCCTAACTATATCATTTATTACAGACACAGCGGCTGTTACCGTACTGAAACCAGCTTTAGAGCCTGACTGGGTTTCACACAGAATACCATTGTCAGATAGGAAATGTTTAAGTCAAAAATTCACCTGGGATTTAAGCATTTTTGCAAGTATGGAAAGTTTGGGTATCGCTCTATTGTTGTTTAAATCTGCTGGCTCTCCACCTTTGAGTAGGGGCAGCACATAAGCATATTGGAAACAACATTTGTTTGAGTGCTAAAATTAAAAAACGTGACCAATAAGCTCAGCCATAAAATCAGCAGTGAGCTTTAAGAGATGAGGTCTAGGTTGTCTGGCCCAGGTGGCTTTCAAGGATTAATGGTCTTTAGAGCTTTCCTGATTCAGCAGTGCTGATCGGTTGAAGAGTAAATTCAGTTAGAGGAGCTACCAAACAGAATGAATGCATCGCTTCATTTGAGCCAACAGATTCAGACTTTGCTGGAGATGAATCAGAAACTGAGTCAGATGAAATAAAATGCTCATTAAACCATTTAACAATCTCTCCCTTGTCCTGGATTACCTGAGTTATCGATAATACTCTCTGGCAGGTTTGACTTTGACGTGGGACAAGATGATAATTTGACCAACAAAATTTTGTCGGATTATTAAGATTTTTTGAAACAGACTTTATGCAATTTTCTGATTTTGTTTGTCTTCACCAGTGGCAATGCTGAAGCATTAATCTGGTCGCTATGCTGGACAGCTATTCAAAAGCCATTTTCTTGTATATACATGGGTCTGGATGGTGCATTAACTGCATCAATGAACATCAGAGAGTCATTTCACATAGATAGAAATGTTGAACTTCTTATATTTTTGATGCTCTCAAAAAGTTAATATGTGGTAAAAAAAAAAAAAAATAAAAAAAAAACAACAACTTTGAAATCATAACCTTGGATGCAAGTGTTAAAAACATATCATGACATTAAAATAGAAACTCCTACAATATCAAAAAAAAAAGAACAAATCTCTGTCTTGGCTTAGCAACTGATGAATTGTTCTGCAAAATGTGCAGGACACACTGACAGGCATTAGCCTGAAAATCATGCTGGGTGCCAGAAAAAAAAAACGAAAAAAGAAACAGTTATTTCACAATTGACTTTGCGACTAATTGATCAATGCTAAAGAGATTTGGGGTTGTGTGAAGTACGTATGAGTAGTTGCAGTCATACATGGAGACGACAGCAGTCATGACGCTCTGGGCTTGGAGAACGAGGGTGGAATTCTGATGGGAAGCTTTAGTTAACTGCCTAATATTGCAGTCATTTTAGCAACTGCTGTACGTGATATATATTTAAATCTGTGAATTCATTAGTGGGCGGATTCAGGTGAGCCTGCAGATATCCGGATGAGCAAAAGGAACAGCTAACATGCACAACTCATTTCAAAACACACACTCATATGAAGGCTTTACCGTAGACTTATGTGTGGTCTGAGAAATTCTAATAAAAATGTTTACTTTTTCACTGTTAATTTGTTTTGCGATGTGGGACATTAGTAAAAACTATTGAGTTCAAGCTTGAAATGAGTTTGGATGTCAAGAAATCTTTTGTGAATGTATTGCCCAATTTATTTATTTATTTTTTATTCCAGACAAAAAAAAAATACAGAAATAATAATTCACAGAAATTATTTTGGAAGTTTTAATTTTTGTTCCCTCTTCAGTTTGTGTGAGGGTTCAATAATCCCTGCTCTGGCCATACATTAACTGAAAGCAGAGTTAAAACTGATGGAAGTCTCACTTGAATCAATAAATCTGGACGGCTGAATGCAGAGCGGCGAGCCAGCAAGGAGCACAATGTTTAAAATGATTTAAAGAGCCAGAGCTGAGTAGTAGTTTTCTGGCCTCATATTTTTTCTTTGTTTACCCCTTCAACAAAATGCTGCTAATTACAAATAATTACCTTCAGAACGACGCTCAGGCTGTCCGGATGATACAGCACAATATTAACCATTCTTTCTGATTCTGGCATAATTTGGGAACGTCCTCATCCAAGATGTTTGCTGCTGCATGGAGTGTGACTAATGAATGAGAAATATTTTGACCTCCAAGAATATTTACAGAGAAACACCATTAATCATGGGACATGTTTATCATCCATAAAATATAAGCAAAAGAAGGGAATCGCGTGTGTATGTATGTATGAATATATATAGTTAAAAGATACAGAATTTCATACATGGTATAAAACAAGGTTTCAAATACAAGCAGAAACCAAAAGGTTCGATAGGATTAAATTCTGTTTTTGTTTCAAATGCTAAAAGCCCAACATGAGCATAAAATGAGGACAGAACATAGATCAATTCATCCCCTTTCAAGCATGTTGTGAACCTCTGTGGAAAATGCGGCTTATACGAGTAATCTGCAATAATACAGCAGTGCTACAGCAGCACTGTGCATGCTGTAAAGCGATTTCACAAATCCAGAATTCTATCACTACAGCAAGAATCTGTACCTCTGGATGCATTAAGGTTAAGAGTACTCTGTTAAATGCTTCTTCTTTTTTTACCCCAGAATACAGGAAGAGATTGAAACTGCTTGATCTTCCAACCTGTCGGTAAATCTTCAGTCCTGATCTGATGCACCGTAGAGGCAGTCTTAAAGGCTCTTCCTAATCTCTCATTTCATTCAGCACGTTTCACCTATTTATTTTTGAATGAATACATTTACATTTGACTTTACATTTTTTTTTACAAGAGAACACAATGAAGTAAATAATCTCAAATGCATGAAATGGATGATTGGTTGTTGTGTTCATATATTTTTGTGTTAGCACTAGGGGTGAGTATTGCCAAGGACCTCACAATACGATATGTATCATGATACTTGGGTCATGATGCGATATTATCACGATATCACAATATCACAATATATTGCGATATTCTACCCAGTTAATATCAAAATTAAAAGTAAAAGATGAAAAATCGAGTTGCTGTATATGTTCATCAGATGATATTGATCATTTAGAGGACAAATTGAGTCAAAACTATTTGCTTCAAAACAACCTATTTATCGTTTATTATTAGTGCTTTTGCACATTTAATAAATGAATAAAATAATTATAATAACATTTTCCTAAAAAAAAAAAAAATCGACATTAGGAGCTGAAAAATCGACATTATATTGAATGGCCGAAAATCCTGATTATATTACCAAATCGATTTTTTTCACACTCCTACTTAGCACATATTCTGTCTTATTGTTTTCATGCGAGTAATGCCTAAGTATTTCCTGCTCCAGCCTCAGCCATTTAAAAAGAACACATTTGGTGTTTGCAAGCAAAAATGACATGCTCGTTTATTTGTATAAAGAGTGGGAGGGTCAGATTCAATCACTTTCAGTCAACCACACATTTGGGCATAGTGCGAATTACGATGGGGTTTGGGGGGGTTTGACCCCCCCAATTACAACTTCGACCCCCCCTAAAGAAGGGACAAATTGTCATTTTTGTCATCTCTAGAAAATATTGACCCCCCCCCAATTGTCATTGTATAATTCGCACTCTGCATTTGGGGATACATTTCAATGCCAGGTGTGCTGACAGCTGGCAATTGGGTTTTTCAAGATACATGTTCATGTAAGGTCTGAACGGGGCCCTGATAAGCTTCATGGTAGCCTGGAGCCTACTGGAGCCCTAAGCCTCCATGTGCCAAAGCCAAGGGGGACTTCACTCTTTGAAAAATATAAAAGTGCATAATGATAAGTATTATATTTTTGAATATTTCCAGAGATAAGCCACAGAGATTGTTTGATATGTTACACAAGGAGGAAACCAAAGTATGAGTTCAGCAGTTGTGGCTCAGATTATGCATTGGTTGTCATCCATTTGAAAAGGTGGGTGGTTCAATCTTCACTCCTTCCACATGAGTCGGGGACAGTGCAATGCAACCAATATGATCGCCAGCTTGTGATTGTATATAAAATAGGGAGAAAGTCATGTAGGTTTATAAAGAACGAAACGCGTGATTTGAAATACATTTCAAAGTCGTCCGTATGAAGTCTGTGTGGACCATAGTTCTTTAGTGATGTGATGCATCAGATTGTTTATGGGAGATTAAATACTCATGAGGAAAAGAGCAGTTTATCTACACTAAAACACGGTGGAGGATCTACCATGCTGTGGGGCTGCTGTGCTATTTCTTGTACTAAATGCAGTAATGCAGAAAATGACAGAACTGCTGCTAAAGCATTTTTGAGACAAATCTGCTCAAGACCTGAAAACTATTTTGTGGAGAGAATTTTCAGCAGTACAGCAACCTGAAACACATCCCCAAGAGCACAAAAGTATGTTAGTGTTCCGTGAGTATGGCTTAAAAGTTGAGTATGTTTAATCATGGTAAGTCTTAAATATTTTACACATGAACATTGAAGTTTAAAAAGCACAACACCAGAGCAACAGTGTTAGCAGCATGGTCTTCAATTCACTAAGATGGAAATGAAAAATCATTGAAGAATTTGGAAAAAGGTTCAATCTTTCACTGTGAAGAGGATTTTCTATCTAAGGAGTTATGCAGTAGGAGAGTAAGTAAGTCAATAATTCAACCAAGTCAGAGGGATTTAGGTCGTTTTCTCACTGCACCTACTTAAGTCGACCCAAAGGGGTTTTGGTCATGAGTGCGGTTCACTTGGGTCAGTGTGAACACAACGAACGCACACTGGTGTGCATCAAAACGTAGAGCACTGAGAACATACTGATGAGATACCACAAGATTCTTACTAAACATTTGAAGCAGGTTGTTGGGATTAGAGGGATGGCATTGAAAATGGGTTGAGTCATTTTTGTGGTTGTGGAGTACCACAGGGTTCTGTTCTCGGACTGGTCTTTTTCTCCACATATATGCTGCCTTTAGTAAACATCATTAGGAATAGGTTTGGGCATCGTTTGGATTTTAACGATTCTGTTTCCGATACTCTGTTTCGATTCCTGTTTAAAGTGATTCTTGATTCCGATTCTTTGATGTGAGGTCAACAGATCGTGACTTATCTAACAGTAGAATTTTTTCATTAAAAAAAAAAAAAAACTGAGAAGGGAAGGAGCCTTTTCACCACATAGGCTGTTACTTTTCTGTGGCACTCGTGTGTTTGCTCCACTGTCATTTTACCCCTCGCAGCCAACGTGAATGGGGTGAATGGAGTGTCACGTTGTTAGTTCGGATTGGGAAAGGGAATAAAAATGTCCTTAATGGAAGAGCAGAAAGTTTGTCCAACCTAGCAACAGTAACTAGGAAGGGGGCGGTGCTTACCGAAAGGTCAATTAAATACGGTATACTCGTTTATTTTTCTGATGCCATGGAGGCGAAGGTGTTTTGCCATATTAGTCGTGCACCCTCTTTGGCAGTAACACGCTCCCGCAGATGTTGCACTGCGCCAGGTAGCCGTCATTTCCCGGACTAAAATGCAGCCAAACTCGAGAGCGGCGTCTCTTGGGATCCATGTTGTGGCGAGTTAAGTCCCGTCGGTGACGGACGCGACGTCGACACTAGTGCGGAGTTGAGTACGCTGGACGGAGTAACATTAACAAACTAGTGCAGTAAATTAAAAAATAAAATAAAATAGCGTGGACATTTAAGAACAGAAAAATGGAAACGAAATTCAAAAATCCCTTAAACGATTCCAGAACCGGACGTTAGGAACCGATTCCTACTTGGAATCGTTTTCTCGGTGCCCAACCCTAATTAGGAAACATAATAAGATCACTGTCTTGTGGATGACACTCAACTGTATTTGTCTTTGTGACCAGATGAAGTGAATCAAAGTCTCCCAGTCAAGTCTTATTGGATGCATATATTAAAGGCAGGCACTTCTGCGTGATGCTTCGGGTGTGACTGCTCTCATTGACTCGAATCGTGGTCATTCAAAGTGGATGGCGCAGCATTTTTGTTCCCCATCATGTGGGACTTGAGCTTTAGTTTTGCTGCTGTTGGCCTGAGCTGCTGGTTGGACTCCCATGATGCACCGAGCATTTTTACCGCGTCTCTCTTCTCACAGTTCATTTCATAACATTAACATCGTCTGTCTTCTGTAGTCTCTCTCTCCCTCCTCCTACCATGTTGTTGCTGGCTCCTCCTGCAGCTGCTGCTCCTGTTCTTCTCCTGTATTCTGTCTGACAGGCAGCACAGTCGTGGAGTCGTTGGCGCTGACACTTCACTGCAAGAAGACCCAGCTGGATCTTGGTTCAGATGGGTCTTTCTGTGTGGAGTTTGCATGTTTTTCCTGTGTCTGTGTTGGTTTCCTCCCAAAGTCCAAAAACATGCTGTTTAGACTAACTGGTAATACTTAATCCAGCCTAGGCTACATGTACATAACTATAATCTAATTTAATTTATAGAAGTAATTATAGGAATCATGGGAACAGTTATAGGAATAAATTAATAAATCGATCCAATAAATGTGTGTGAGGCTGTGTGTGTGACAGTTAGAGAAAGTTTCTTTGTGTTGTAAAAGCTCCTAAAGTGGTTCCTGGACAAGAAAGGCGCTTTATAAGTACGCTGTTGTTGTTAGTGATTACTGATTTATGTAATTTATCCAGTTACAGATTGAATACTGAGGTTTTTGGGGTTGTTTACTGGCACACTTAACTGAGTGTTTCATTCCCATGTTCTGACGCTTCTGATGGAAACAGAAAAACCAGGCGCCCAAAAAACCAAAATCCAGCCATCAGGCAATTTTTGATATGAAATGAATTTTCTTTTTCTACTTTACGAGGTGCTTTTGTTAATACGTTTTTCAGCTTGGTCATCAGATCAGATTTTTTATTTTATTTTTTTTTTGGACCTATTATCATACTGTCACAGACTCCAAACTCTCCCTCTCATTTCATTAAACAGGCGTGAATGTGTTTGATGGGGCAGGGAAATTAAGAGTAATTGATCATCCCCATGTCCTGGTTTCAGACACATAATTTGGCAATGAAAAAAAAAAGATTAAAAAAGGAAAAAAAAGAAAAAGCCCCAACTGCCCTGATTCACCATCGCAAAGACAAAAGGCAACAGAAAGGATAAGAGCTTGCGCGTCCTCATTTCCCTCGCCAGTTCACCCGCAGGAAGCTGATGGTGTCTCTCTGCGGCTCACAGGGGAGCTCGGTGGTGACTAAAGGAGGTCTGGATCTTTATCTGTTGAAGAGAAGTGAAGCGTAGAGTTTCACCCTTGTCAGCAGCTTTTTGCAGCAGACGGTGAGCGAGGCCGGGTGCTGTCGTGGGCTTTAAAACCTGATGGGCTTGTGTCTCGTCCTAATGTGCAATAAATAGTTAACATGCTACAGCTTCACCCTGAGCCAGCTTGAGCCGGGCCATAGTTCAGGCAGCTTCATGAATAAAATATACTTAGTGTTATTTGCCCAAGGAGATCACTAGTGATATCCATACTGCAGATACACGGGTTTCGTAGAAGAAAAGGCCTGATTAATGATGTTTCAAAGCGCGCCGAGCAGATTAAATGATAGCCATTTTCACTCTGAATGGAAACAAATGATGCTTTGTTCTGTGTTGAGTTATTCTTCATAAAGGGCTGTAGAATTAAATAAGTCTGCAAAAAGAAATTTTCAGTTTACCTAAACAGAAGCGTTAAAGAGAGAATTCCACATACCTTTATGTGGAGTGTGGACCTGTGCGCCAGCCGTCCATAGGGTTCATTGATATATTGATTTCGAGGCCTCAGAGTGATGGAAATGCTGTGCACTCTGTAAATTGTATGGACTGAAGAGTAATCTTCCAATTTAATCTGGCAGAGGATGCTGTGAACAGATTTAGCAAAGGGAGGAACTGGTAATGATTTCGGGCGGGGTATTACATTTTGAGACATGCACGCGTAGGGTCAGTGCTCGCAGGGATAATTTTTTAAAGTGGAAAGCACCGGGAGCACATCATTTCCAGTTACACACACTCCTCCTCGGGGTGTGCGTGAACTCAGTTCGCTGCTCTGTCACTACTGAACTGCAGAGAGAACAAGCTGCTGCCCCCAAATACAGAGTCTGGCTCTCCCACTGGGTTATTTTATGAGTGAAAATTATGTATTAGCATTAGAGTTCTTTTAGTACGTAACATTACTAACTCCAGTAAAACATTTTTATACTTAATAACTTGGATTACTGTGCAGTCACTTTTCTTTTTAAGGCACTAGTGGCCTTTACTTACAGTGAAGAGGAGTCAGGAAAGGGCAGAGAAGAGTAGGGAAGACGTGCAACAAAAGGGGCGCAGGCCGGGGATCGAACCTGCGACCACTGCAGGTTGCCGCCTGCTTAAAATTCTTTTGGAATAAAATGTACAGTATATGGAGGTCAGCTCCATCAGTTCTAACATCTAGAGCAAGTTATAATCGATAACATTATCAATCACTTTAAATGCATCTACATCACATTTAGTGTTTCCGTCTGTATTGTGACTGTGTTTGTGTGTCTTATCCCGTTCTTCTCTCTGGTTCTCCCTCCTTGTCTGTTTGATTGTGGCTACCTCCTGAGTGTTCTTCATGTAGTGGTTCGATATGTTCTCATTACCTTTACAGTTTTTTGGTCTTTGTGCCGTCAGCCACCCCGGTGTTGGATTTCAATATCCACTTGTATCTTTTTAATAGGTTTTGATTAAAGTCTCCAGGGCTTTTGCTTCTGTTCCTTGCCTGCCTTCCTCCTCTGCATTGAGATCTTCCAGTCTGCTCGCTAAACATTATTATGGGCATTTTTCTGAATAAAATTGGTGAATTATTCCCCATGAGCCATGAATATGAACAATAGTGATCGAAATCAAAGATGAAAGTTGAAGCTGAAGCTCCTTTCAGTGGATGTAAAGATGACTGTGTCCTTTATCAGCACCAGGTGATTGGTTGAAATCTCTAATACTTAAATCTGCTGAATCCCCACAACCCTGAACAGGGTAAACCGATTCTGGAAAATGGATGGATGAATGGTTCATAAACTAGAACTCTAATTTGCCTGAGGAAACTGACCATTAAAGAAATGATATATGATCTTAGGAAACTACTGTTTCCGGTGCTTGAGACGAGACTGGGGGCAAAACAAACACAGTTAAAAACATAGGCTCAAAAACTACTGGACAAAACAATGTGTCGTCACCCATTAGTTTATACATACAGTAAATTTGAAGCCTCTTTTTCCTCAGCTGCACAGCACCATGTTGTGAAAGGGGGAACAAGCTGAGGTGAGAACATGCTCACCTTAGTTTAGTAACATTTAGCTGCTTTAGCTAGTCTGACTTAGCTTAAATTAATGCATGATGCTAATTAATATTACTGTATTGGCCCAAATATAGGACGATATTTTATTCTAGAAATCATATTCTCAAAAATGGGGGTTGTCTTATAATCGAGGACAAGACTTTTCTATTGTCATTACATTTCTGCACCACTAGATGGAGCCACACTGAAGTCATCAGTAAGTAAATGGAGCATCACAGTGAACGCATGGAGCAGGATCTGATATAGAATGGAGCGAACGTGACTGACTCGAGCAAAAGAGTTTGAAAGTTTTGTTGCAGTCCAGAATTTAGTTTTTTACAGACTGAATTATTAATGTTGTTCTTGAATTTAAATATAAAACTCGACTTTGATGGTTCTGCAGTTATTAACATCATTAATGCAGTTACTGAACTGCATGGTTGTTGCTGATTCACTGAGTCATAGTCTCAGATTTTAGGAGAATACAGTTTATTAAATAGTACTATACCTTGATCTTAAATAACATGGAAACCTGTCATGTACCTGTATGATACCATACTTCCTAAAAAGATAAAATCATTAAAATGTTTAAAAAAAATTACAGCAGAATGTTATCTCTGTGATTTCTTTTCTACAGTAATTGTACAATAAAAAGTTCTTTTATTAATAACCTTATTGTCGTCATCATATTTTTATTTTCCCAAAATGATATTTGAAAAATAGGAGTCATCTTATAATCAGAGTCGTCCTATATACGGGCCAATACGGTACTTAAAATTCCTTCCAGTCCATTCCGTTTAAACATTCTTATTTCAAGTATTGCTACCGACAACATCTGAAACAAGTGCTGCCAGAGCTGAAACCAGGAATGGCGTAGCTCTGCTGGGACCTGCTGGTCAGCGCCCGTCTATCTCCTACATGTGCACGTTGTAAGCCACCTAGACAAGCCTAGTAAGTCTAGCCTAGCAAGTCATGAGATGGTTGATGATGGGTCTCAGTATACTTACGCTGATCCCAGCTCCTTCAGCCAAACCACGCTGGAGGAGCTGTGGCAGACATCCACAGCAGGACTTCCCATTTCAAATGCCGCTGTGTTGGCGGTAACAGAAATGTCCGCTGCGTGTACCTAACATGGCTGCATTGCTAAGCTTCGTTCTCAGAACCTTCCTGTCCAACCCACAGTCAGTCAGTCTGTTAGTGCAAGGAATACAACATACAAGCACAACAAAACATATTCTCTTTAAAGTATCATTATGCTCTGTTTGGATTTTTATTCACAGATCAGAAATCAATATCGTGCTAAGCGCTAAGTAGCTAAAATGATGACAACTAACCATCGGCTAGGATATCCATCAACCAAATGGTGTCTAGTGATGTGTTACAAAAACATTAACCCCCTTGTGCGGCTGTCATGGATATAAAATCTAGCTACCAAGACCAAAACCAATTTATATATCAGAATATAAATATGTATTTCTGCTATAATGTTGGACATTTAACATGAGAGTCAATTCAATTCAATTTTATTTTGTTTGTATAGCATCTCTTACAATGTCAATTGTCTCTACGCGCTTTACAGAGACCCAGATCATAACCCCCAAGCAAATATCATTAACTAAAATTATAATATTAAATCCAAATCAAGGATAATGGCAACTGGCACTCTGGCACTCCCACAGCAGGAGAAAAAAACCTTTAAGCCAAACAGTGGCAAGGAAAAACCCCACTTTAAGAGGAAGAAACATTGAGCAGGACCTGGATCATATGGGGGGACCTTCCTGCTGAAGACCAGCTGGATAAAGAAAGAAAAAGAGTGGGGAGACAGGACAGAGAGAGGATGGAGGACAGAGGTAGGCAAATGACTGAATGAAATGACTACATAAACAGATCCAGGTAGCAGCACTGAGGTGAGATGGACAGAGGACTAGATCACCGGTCACCACGCCAGCCGACACCATAAACACATCTACAGTGGGTCAGTGGGTATTTGCTCTGTTTTGAAGCTAGCACCAAGTGGTTGGTCATGGAACTGCAACAAAAACCTACTTCCTGGATTGCTTCATCCCAGACATAGGGATGTTGGTGTCTGGCCAAATCTGAAAGAAAATCTTAATCTCAAATAATTAGTAAATCTCTTTATCTCTAATAAGACAAACAGAATTAGGGTCTAATCTCATCCCTCTGTTTGTAGTAGTCTTTTTAACTAATGAATATTCAGAGAAGGAAAAGCTACAACATCAGAGTCTGATAGAAACTCACATGCATGAACACACAGCTGTCCTGGATCCTTATAAGAAAACATGACACGCTGAGAAACAGATTGCACTGTATATTTTTCACATAGCAAGCTGTACTTTGCAATTGTACTAATGTATTTTATACTGATATAAATCTATAAGTATATTTGATCAAACTGGAGCTACCTTCAGCTACAAGACATGTCAAATATTCAAAACACTGTAGTCTATTGATTGAGATCCGTTACAGCATGACCACTGCCTATAAGCTGTGCACCATATTGACAGTATCTTGCTGGAAGTCAGATCTGAGAAAGAACTGAAAAACATTTGATGTTTAAAACAACAGCAGTTGGTCTCCTCCGTTCCCCTTACAGAGGTGTTAAAAGAAGAAGTGATGCAACACGGAGGTGAAATCTATGCATCGTTCATTCTTTGGTTTATTTGTTTCAGTCAAATTGGGAAAAAAAATGAACGTTTTTTTTTTGTTCAAGAAATAAGAATGGAAACATGGGAAAACAAATAGATTTTAAAAAATCAAAAATAGTTTTGATTAATGGGTCACATTTGCATTGTGAGAAATCTGCTGTGGACTAGGACCACATCAGTGGAAACCCATCAACAAAGCTTTCTAACCAAGCGATGGCCACTGTTATTGATAATGGATCAAACTTTTCAAAAGTTTCCTCAGTACCAGTATTATCATGACCTAAAACAAAGAATGTTTAAACCCACATCTACATCTTAACCATGACTCATATTTTGCTTTGACTGACTGGACTGACTCAAGATGAGTGTGGCTGCCTAAAACCAGCCACGTACTCACCAGACGCGGTTTCTTCATTTTCTTTGGGTGTTTGGCTTCATAACACTTGCAGGATCTCATGTTTAAACTGGTCGATGGAATTTTGGCCACATCTGGCTCATGCAACACATGCCAAAGCTCTGGTCCAGGCCAGTTCATAAACTCAGGGACACATCTGGTCCACATGGTATTTGCCAGAGCCATAACTGAGCCATAAGTGCCAAAAGAGCCGCAGTTAATAATCTGTGCTCCTAACAGTAACTGTTGTGTCATAAATATCCAAATCCAGTCCTGGGGAAGGAGAAGCCATCAGCTTTCCTTCTTATGCATCTGTTTGAGAATAGTTTGAGAAACAATGGTATTGCACTTGTATGGACGTAACAAAAGCCTTATTACTGAAGAAATTTGGTCTGAGCTCAAAAATCCTTAGACAGTTCTACAGTTGCATCCTGGTCGGCTGCATCACCACCTGGTACGGGAATTCCACCGCTCTCAACCGGAAAGCCCCGCAGAGAACAGTTTCAACGGCGCAGCACATCGTCGGAGGTGAGCGTTCCCTCCCTCCAGGACATCTACAACCAGCCATGTGTGAGGAAAGCACGGAAGATCATCAGAGACTCCTGCCACCCGAGCCATGAACTCCCATCACCATCTGCAGCATCAGGACCCGAACCGGTAGAACACGAGGCCACCAGACTGCTGAACTCCAGATAGAAAAACTAATATCCACCCACCTAACCTGCTCCTACCAGCCACGCCGGCACAGAGTCTTGTACCAAAGAATTTCTTGTACCCAATTTAACCATCAGTACATTTGTGTGCATGATGTGTAACAATAAAGAGATTTGATTTGATTTGATTATTATACACTATTTTGTACACATACTAAATTAAAATGACCCAGGTTGCCTGTAGGGACCAAATCCACACTGACACTTAAGTAGAACAGCGTTTGAGTCTCAAAGCAGGAATCTGTTTAGACTTAGGCCTCTTGCTTTAGTCTAAATAGATTCACACAGATTCCATTCAAACTCAAAACTGCTTCAGTTCGTGTCACTTTGGTCCCTATTGAGTGTTTACGTTCTTAACAGTAGACTTAGAGCTCTTTTAACTTTGGAATGCACCTGTTTTGAACCCATGTTGACACCATTGATCATTTATTTTGTAAGTGTGAAGATAGCCATAAACTATGGGAGGATATTTGGAGTTTAATTTTTTTTTTTTTTACTTATTTTTTATTTCAATTTTTACAGCTTACATAAACAAATACATATAAATTCACATTTGGACTGCTGTTTCTCCTTTATGATCTGCTTAAAGTAACATTAAAATATATGCATCAGGTTAAACTGACCAAAACAGTGGATTACATGATTAAGCAAGAATAACATACAAACATAACTATAGGTGATAAAATAATAAGTAATGTAAATGAAAGTAAATAATAATAAATAGGAGCAATAAAATAAGCCAAAAAGAAAAAAAAACAAAAACAAAACCATAAATAATGTAAGTTTTACTGCATTAGAATGGTCATGGCAGGTTTCCATCTATTAACAAATATGTCTTTTTGAAGCCTCAAGGAGTAAGTTATTTGTTCCATATGATAGATTTCCCAGACCTGTTTCAATCCACATATTGTAAGTTGGAGGGTCAGGCTTTAACTGGAGTTTAATTTTGGAGTACATTTCTTGTAAATTGAGCTTTGTTTGATAAATGTTTTATTTGTCCCAATTCAAATTCAAAGTAATATAAACAAATCAGTGTTCATTGTAAATCTTATGAGTTTTCTTGAAAAGTTTGATACTCATAAGGGTAAAGGAAAAGCCCAGATTTCTTACTTTTTATAAAGAAACCAAACTTTATGTCAACATTATCCAATGAGACAAAAGCAAAAAAAAAAAAAAGTTATTAAAACTTTTAATTTGTGTTTCCAACTCAAAGTTTTAATTTATGGATTTTTTTCTTTTATACTCTCCCCTGGCATTCCCTTTACTTTCTTTTCCTTTTAATAATGTACTTTGTATTATGCAGTTTGTCCTTGTCTACTATCATATAGTATCTGTTAATGCATTTCTTTGTATCTGCTTATTTCTTTTAATGCAGAATCAAATTCAATGTGACATGCCACTGTTATTGCTGTGAACTTAAATGCAAAAGTGAAAAAGGTAAAAAAAAAAAAAACTACAAGCAGTAAAAAAGAAAGATTAATATTCTGTGGTATGCAGTATGAGATACATTTAGTCAGTTTGAAAAGGGGAAAAAGAAAACTCTCAATACCTTCCATATTACAAAAGCAGCCACGATAAACACGAGGTGACAGTGATGTAGAATACATTTCATTAAAGAAAAAATCTAAGCAGAAGCATACATTTGATTGTAAAAATTTCTTTTGACATAAAAAAAGGATAAAAACACCAACTCACATTATAAATACCATATTTTCTGGACTATAAGCTGCACCTGAATATAAATAAGATATTTACATCGAAAGATTTTGTACCATAAGTGTTTATTCATATACCTGAACTGATTTTTCCTCCTCCTGTGTACTGAAACCCCCCCACACAACAAAGACATCCGGAACAGACCGGCGGAATGGACCCGTATCGGAGTCCACTTGCACTCAGTGCCGGATCCGCTTTGGAGCTGGATCGTGGACCTGCTGGCTTCACGCTGTGTCCGGTCCACATCTGCGATTGAAACCTTACCTCTGCGGCGGGTCCGCTCAGAACCCTGAAATCTGCTGGGGAACCAACAAACTGACTGGACAAACTGATAAATCCAGGTGTGTCTGAGTAGCTACAATGTTCAGACACACCTGAATTAATCAGTTTGTCCAATAATAACAGGTATTGATGCTCACAAAATGAATGTAGAGTAGCATAGCCAACACAGGCTACTTAACCAAAAACAGAATAGCCTTTAACTACTTGGTTTGTTTTTTGGTTTTTGCACTTCCTGCTAGAGCGCCCCCTGAGGGCTGAAGAAAAATTCATAGAAAAGCCGCATCTCTGTATAAGCCTCATGGTTTAAAGCGTGGGACAAAAGTAGCGGCTTATAGTCCAGATAATAGGGTACGTATAAAGACAATTATAATGAAATATTAGCATGGTGAGCTTTAACCACTGGATCCTGCCTGGCCCGACTGTCAGTCAGCCCAGCTCATAGGTGGGGCCGCTCTTATTCTGAATATAAACCGGATTATTCTATTCTTCTGTCTCATTTCCTTGTAGCTTGATCAGCTGTGTTTAAGGTCGTTTTCACTCGTCTCGTTGGTGTACATCGTGGCTGGGGCCAATCATTTTTCAGTTACTTCAGCTCGTGTTCATGTTCATGTTGTTTTCACTCTCGCCCAAACGCTGCACTACAAGTCATAACAACGGTCAGTGCTGTCACTGATCGATAACAATCTTGGCGAAGCGTCATGTTTCCATGGCAACCAGCCTGAAAGCCATCTTTTTTTTTCTGTATTATTTGTTTGTACCACTGTAGAGAAGCTAAACAGTTTTGTCAACGACTGCTAGAGTTCATTTGTTCTGCCATGTTTAGAGCTCCCTCATAACTGACAGCGCCGACTACGGAAGCCTCTTTAGCTCAAACACGTGTTGTAAAGCACACGTTTGGGCCGACCTGAGCTGCACCAGCTTTCACGCCACAAATAAACCGCAATCACAGAGCGCGCTCAGTACGGCCATTTTGGTCGCGTTCACGCTGACCCAAGTGAACCGAGCTCATGACCTAAATAGCGCCGGCGCCAAAATGACCTAATTGAGTATCTTTAGCAGAGAAGAGTGGATGATTGCTTCCTGCTTGCGACTAAAATTCGCCGTGGCTCCTCTTTAGCTGCGGCTCTCCCATTGGCTGGCAGCTGTGAAAGGGTGGGGTCATGGGGGGGGGGGGGGGGGGGGGGGGGGTTCGTGCGAATGCAGAGATTCCACGATAAATTTCAAGCTCAGTGTTCCTGCTGGAAACGTATAGTATTTGAGTTAAAAGAGCACACTCGGAGTCAAAGTAAGACGACAGGCTAGAGCTATAAAGAGATTACATTTTGGCTGAGATAAGACGTACAGGAGAGAATCTGGTGAGCATATATGAGTTGTTATCAACCATCTGCACACCTCTCACCCACTGCGCTCCCTTGGCCTGTCTGTCTTTACACTCCCTCTGTGCGCCGAGACTGCCGTGTGATGGTTCGCCAGCTCCATCTGATTGCTCGCTTCTAATCCAGGCACAGCCAGATGTGACCTCGACCCCCGCGGGTGCGGGTGTCATCACCAGAAAACGGTGCCAAGGAGGCCTTGCCGGCATGCCTCAAGGAGAAGGAGGAGAAGGCTGGGCTTGTAGTGCCATTCTCACTACTTTTCAAGCACGCATGATTTTTTTTTTTTTTTTTTTTTTTTTTTTTTGGACGTGATGCTGCATTTTAATCAGTGATGAAATGTCGCGTTCATGTCCCAGACATAATGAATCTCCTGGTCTCCTGTGGTTCTGTTTTGCAGCAGGATGTTTATCCATCTCAGTGTATCCAAACCAGACTGGTGGCCTTTAAAGTTTGGGAATTCTGACCTTTAAAACGTGTTCCCATGAGAACGGCCGTCGTATGTTTGAATGCTGGTGAAATGATTCATCGGTGCTCCAGGTTCTTTCAGGATCAGCCTTATGCTGTTGAAAATTTCCGAAACAAACAAACAAACAAATAATAAAAAATCATTTGGTATCACTGCTGACTTTTCCCAAGACAATGGTGATTATATTGCTCATTTACAAGTTCAGTGGCTCATGAATTTGTATCTGAACATCTGTCAGTGTCTTGAATATGAAAATCATCTGCATGCCTAAATGAGAAGGCTTCAAAAAAAATCTTCACATGTGTCCATGACTTTCTAAAATCTAAGCAACGCTGAAAGTGAAGACTTGACACTTTCAAAAATCGCAGTTAAGTTTAATTCCATGTCATGCAGTTCAGTAAACTACAGACGACGTTAATGACCTCAGACATAACAGAGGCATGGTGGATTTAAACAAGACAGGAAGAGTCACAAAGAAGTGGAAAAAAAAACCCAGAAGGAAAGTCGCGTCTGGAGTTCAAACACTGAGAAAGTAGCTGTTTGGTCTCCCAGGTGCAGATGTGTACAGATGTCTGGAACAAACTGTACATGCTGTTATGTGTCATTATATTAAAAAAAACACTCATATTCTACAAAAATCTCCCTCACGTTTTTACTGGTCACTCTCATGTATCGACTGGTTTACAGCAAGAATTTCCTTTTTATATAAGAGTTTGTCAGAGGCAACAGTTATAATAGATGTGGAGCTAATTTATATTTTATATACTATGTTTCTAATGGGGCATATGCTCTAAACGCTGTTATTTTATACACAGCTTTTATGGTATAATCTAATGACCAGGAACTAGTGGCAGCTACGTTTTAGTTTGTTGCTGCGTGTTAAAACTCCCGTTCAGGGTTTTCATGTAATTATCACAGTAGCAGCTATGTTGAGTTCCTCGATCCTAAAACTACCAGACCGATTGATGTCTACACCGTTAAAATAAATAAATAAATAAATAAAAAGAAATTGGTTTTCACCCTCCACACTCATGTAAATAAGGAATAACCTACAAAGATGGGCCAGAAAATCATCAACCATTGACCACTAAAGGAGAAAAAAAGTAAATAAAATAAGAACATTAATTTAGATGTTTTTTTTAATGCATTTAATGAAGGCTAAAGAAAACCAGCATGTAAACTACCGTCATCTTTATCTGCTTTATCTGTCCACATCAGTCCACCACCGAGCTTTACAGCCAGTACGAGCTTCTTCAGTCTCCTTCTTGTGCTGTCATGGACTTAGTGAGTCCTGAAGGGTCTGAAATGCAGCTTTTGTTGTTTTTGGATCGTTGCATTGCACTGTTTGAACTTTACGTACATTTTCTGGCACGTCCTGATTCGGGAAGATTGGCAACTGTCTTGAAAGCTTTACGGTCTTTTTCTAAAATGATCTGTCTCATGGTAGAATATTAGACTCCAGTTTGTTTGTTTGGTTTTATAACCCTCTTCACAGTGATGTGCATGTGAATAATCTTTTCTAAGACCGTTGCTCATTATTTTCCCTCCTGGCATTGTGTTAGCATCCACCTGACTGACAAGACCAGAATATCTGCTTTTACAACGGTCCCGCTGGTGATTTTCAGCAGGAACTTACCCTCGTAAACCCAGTGGAAGCAGAAAGGGCTACTTAGTATTGCCCGCATGATTTTTCTTTCATTTTATTTTTTATTGTTAGAGTTCATATTTTTAGTTTTATCTGCATGCACCAAGAGTCTGAGAGCAACCCAATTTCCTTTCTCAGTATGATCTCTACATGCGGCAGAACTGCCAATAAACGAGACTTAAATAAATAATATCACAGTGGAAAACGTTACATGTTGCCGTCCATTTG
Organism: Hirundichthys speculiger; assembly: GCA_018398805.1. Classification (NCBI taxonomy): domain Eukaryota; kingdom Metazoa; phylum Chordata; class Actinopteri; order Beloniformes; family Exocoetidae; genus Hirundichthys; species Hirundichthys speculiger. The sequence goes on from JAGFBZ010002129.1 coordinate 1,190,474, forward strand.
AGGTTGAATCAACTGCAGTCACATAATATTTATTATGTTTTTGCATAAAAAAACCCTGTAAGATTAAAGAGGAGGTACTAAATTTTGCACGTTGATATATGTTGTATGAAAATTGGCATCCAAAGATAACATTTCTAATTACATTTTTTTCAAAGACAGGCATTTGTAATAATTGGTTGCTTTGGTTAATTAGCAATAGCTTGCGCGTTTCTGTTTATTGCTAATCATAAAAATTATGCCTGAAATTGTGAGCTTCAACTGGGACTGTGTTTCTGTGTCCTTTATCACGCCGTCCACGGCTTCAGCTTTACAGCAGAACAGTTTCTGAGCATGTCTGTCACATCAAATCAAATCATCAAATCAAACTTTATTTATAAAGCACTAGGCAACACAAAGTGTTTTACATAATAATAAAAACATTGCACATTAAAACAAAATAAAAGCCATCACACACCTCAATATGCTATATAACAATAAAAAAACACACAAACAAAGCAGTACTCCAAATTACCCCCCCCCCCCCCCCCCCCTGCACCACAAACATAACACAACCCCCTTGTTTCTGTCTCTTATATTAAAAATGATACTAATTAACAATAATAAATAAATAATTAAATATCAAAATATCTGGCTTGGCACTGCTGTGAAGAAATGATAACTTGGGGATCTAATCACCCCAGGAGCTGTGGACGTCCGGTCACTGCCATCAACAGAGACCAAGCCCTCAGTTCTGGGAGCGGGATGATCGCTGCGACTTTATTAACAACTCAACAGTGACCCAATACGGGACTGCATTAGTAAATCATTGTTCTTACGGGGTGAAAAGTTTGCCTCGGAAAAACTAATTAAACTTCCGAGGCAGCCCATTAGCCTGTCAGCGTTGGCCCAAAGCCCTAAATCTGAAAATGATGGTTGCTTAAGGCCGTTCCCGCTATAATAATCCTATAGATTCCCTCCTCGTTCTGCCTCTGAGGGTTCCATATGTCGTGTGTCACCGGCCTCAACCGGAAGCACGTGTCCAATAGTGCGTGCGGGTGTACCTGCATGTGTGCAAACGCACAGGTGTGCCTGATACCTGCTGTATGGGTCTTAGCTGCGTTTGTGGGTATTTCAAGGCTAAGAGGCAGACATTCAAAACAGGTGGTCTTTTAATGAGCCACTCATGGCTTTCTTGCTCTATTTCCTTCAGTAATGGAAGAAAGACTCCTCAGTCTGCTCACCTTCTTTCTGCCTCAAGACTGACGCTGTAGGTGTGAATACTAAATGGCTGTGGGTAAACTCTCCCACGTAAACTCACATGTGTTTGATATGCTGCTTTTGTAGCAAAGGAACGAATTCCTCGCTCTCAGACCTTGCTGCTCATGGCCAAGGTGACTGGACCTGGCGAAGGTGAAGCGTTTCTCTAAGCATCGGGTGAACTTGGTTGGTGAGAGAGCCTGCTGTCGAAGTCAATCAGTCCGCCATTCGCTATGATTGACCCGGGCAGGAAATCTTTAAGTTGCTCCTCTCTGGATGGAGAGGGAGAGATGGCAACGCGTCAAAGCGTCGGGGATGCAGATTGCTCATGCATGCTAACGTGGCAGCCAAGGTCAGGAGGAGGTGCTAAGAGACTGCTCCTCTTCCAGCTGCTGAGAATGGAACCAGACGCTTTAATGCTTCTGTTCATGCTCCTTATGTTCCAGTTACACTGTTGTTGTCTGAAGTCTTTTCTACACCCAGTAGACACGTACCAATTCAAACACTTGGCCTACCCGCTCAGTCACAGGTTTTTCTGCATCAGACATCTTCATTTATCTCTACAATCTCTGAAATGACACATATGGAATCATGTGTCGCGATTCGCTCGAACCCCAGGGGTTCAGTGAGTCAGTCTCAGGGGCTGAACATGCACCTGACTTATATGATTCATGATGACACGCCCCGCTTGTCCATCACTGGCTACAGGTGATCACGTTACATTGCTTGGCCAATCTGTGCTGCAGGGAATTTGGCTTCAGTAGTTCGACTTATGACTGTTGTGATGGTACATCGTGTGATTTCTTTAATACTTTAATCCATACCAACTATGTCAAGCAAAAAAAGAAAGTGGTTGGCCGACAATGTACAATATCTTGTAATAAGTAAGGTATGTAATTCATGCAGTCCGTAAATTATATTTTTTGAACACGGTGATGTTAATGCACGGTTCATTTTGTGCACCAGTAAAACATATACCTATGTCTTGATTAAAAAAACAAATCATTTTTCATTTTTCAATAATGAAGCGCTCAGTGAATGTGCCTATCTGCTTTAGATGCTTCAAAGTGGTCACCTTTTGCTTTGACAGCTTGACACATATTTATTCTGTCAACAAGCTTCATGAGGGAATGAAGAGTCTTGTTACGGGTGCCAGAAATGGTTTACTGATTGGCTACTTGCAAACATTGATTTGGATCCCCCCCTTTTGGTAGTAGATCAAATCTTCACTTTCTGGTACTTCAGTGTTCCAGGGCAGTGGTGCGCAGTTTAGTAAAGCCTGCAGTTAGTCTAAACCAGTGGTGTGCAAACTGTGGTACATGTACCACCAGTGGTACGCGAGCGCTCTCTGGTGGTACACGAGGAACGTCATGACTTTCCACGTTTTTTCCACAATTTCACTCATTATCAATACAACATTTCAAACGAAATGTGTAGCTTGAGATAATTAAAATTGTCTTTTAAGAAAATATTTGTTGCATATTCAGTTGCAGTGCAGATGTAACAACTTTTGAGTGTGTTTATTTTGCTCTGTATGAGAGTATGAGTATGTGAGAATTGTTGGACAGAGTTGTAAATGTCTGATTCAGTAAAGGTAACAATTCAGGTAATAAATAATAACAATAAGGAATAAACATCTCTGTGTGTTTAAAGCTAATTGAGAAGACATATATGCTATATTTTAAAATTGGTCATTATTGTGGTACTCAGAGAGCCGAACAGTTTCTTAGGTGGTACGCAGGATTAAAAGATTGAAAATCAATGTTCTTGGGGATTTTCTTCAGCCCTTGTTTATAACAATCTTTAACACAGTTAGAGTTCATCATCATATATATACAGAAAACAATGCAATCTAAAAAAAAGGATGCATTCCATCTTCGTGTTTGAAGTAGAACTATCAAAAACTACAGAAAAAAAATGTAAGCAGTTTGAATAAACTGTTGTTGCTATTAAGCAGAAAAAGAAAGGGTAGGCAGGTCAGGAAGCAGCGAGATGCAGACTAACAAGCCCAGGATTTGGGGACGTCTGCCAACATCCAGTGGGCAGGAGGGAGGAGGTGAAAAAAAAAAATGCTGATGTGTACATCCAGGTCACTTTCAAGTATTACCCAGCTTTCAGTAATTACCCTTTACAAGAGGCAGCAGGTAATTTACAGGATTTTCTGCTCCAGCCTTCCCCACTTATGTGATGCCGCCGCTCGACCTGATCAGAGAAAGTTATGCCGAAACAACCTCAGACGAGTGTTGGCTGACTCCACTCTGGGTTACTGAACTAAAGCAGATTTCACAGTGGAGTTGCTCGTGAGAGGAAAAGGAAAAATGCAACGTGAGGTAGATTACAAGATAAAGTAACAAAAACAGATGGAAATGGAATATTTGTTGTTAATTAACAGGTAAAGTAAACTTTAAAAAGAGGACATGTTATCTAACAGAAGGCTGCTCTTGGGTTTGGGCAGATAAAAAAAGTGGAGAATTGCCAGCATTGATATGGTCTGTATGTCCTTAACTAGCATCAATAGGTACCCCAAGCACTTCTGTTACACTGGCAATACTCTCTGATTTGATCCTGAGGAACAGATGCTCTTTCATTTTGTCTTTATTTCATCTGATAGCGCCACAGGCAGATAGCGTGGCACCGCTGCAGTCTGTCCCAGCTGTGGTAAACTGAATACAAGCTCAGGCTCTGGATGCCGCGTTCCCATCGCCATCCAAAAGCTTCTCCATGTGCCTGTGCTTTGCTCAGACGTGTGAGAAAGAGGTCACATTACAGATGTTGCTTTCATGGGTGGATGTGGTAAGCATGGTCAAACTGACAAGCAAATTAATAGAAGGCTTAAAGCAGCACAAAGTAGTATTTTTCAAGTCAAAATATTAGTTTCAGTTTCATTTGAAGGGATACTTGGTTTGGCTTATGAAGTGTCGTCCAGCTCATGCGGTCTCACAGAGTAAGTTAGCGCTCCCGTCTGTTTTACGGTTCTGTCACGCACCAGCAATGATGAAACAAGCTCATAGATCTACAGCAGACATCATGTCAGAGGCTAATAAAAGACCTGAGAAAGTAATGATGGAAGAGAAAAGATGGAGACCAAACGAGATTAAACGCTGGACGGTGTGGTCAAAGCCATGTAACCTCCAGGCTGAGGGCATCAGATGAGCTGGAAACGGCAGAAGTTCCAGAAGATACAATATATAATGTTACTTCAGGTCACAATGATGCAATAGGACCACAGCATAGTATGAAAAAGTTTTAATTTTTTTGGTTTACTGTAAAAAAAAAAAACCTCAAACAACTATGTGAAAGGTCTTCAACCCTATAAAAGCTTGATTCCAGTTTTTACACGGTTAAAGACCTGGAAACAAAGTGATTATGCTTTTTATTTTTTTGTGCATGTGTGTCCTTATATGACAAACTGAAAAGATTTGTTTTTCTTCTTTTTTGACATGTAAGTGCAAACTAGGGATGTAATGTTATGCAAAAATTGATATCTCGATTACAGTGACCAGATTATCACGGTTTACGATATTATCGCAATAATTTTTAATTGCTGTACATACGTCCAAAGAATGTATACATTAAAATAATTTCACAAAATCTTGTGATTTTCTTGTCAAACTAAAACATTAGAAGCCAAAATTTCTTTACAGCTGATCACTGCTTCGTAAAAGTCAGCAAATAGTCATTCAAATGAATGTGCTGCTCATCAAACGTACCTCTTTAATTTATCACCACCAGTGAACACCTGTGTGAGAGCAGATGTTTTCTAGTCTCGACTACTTAGGTCTGTCGTAATACGATATTATCGCAATATTCTTAATTGCTGTGCAAATGTCCAAAAAGCAGATTAAAAGACAAGACATTGAAATTATTTCACAAAATCTTGTGATTTTCTTGTCAAACTAAAACATTAGAAACTTTCACATAAAAAGGGCAAACAACTGACATAGAAAGAGATTTTGGCCGCTCCTGTGGAGCAGTGGTTAGGGCAGGCGGCCATATACAGAGGCTACAGTCCTCGTGCGGCTGGTCGTGAGTTCGATTCCCGGCTCGGCGACTCTTTCCCGCGTGTCTTCCCCACTCTCTCTGCCCCCTTCCTGTCTCTCAACTTTCAATAAAAGGCCACTAGAGCCAAAAAAATCTTAAAAAAAAAAAAAAAAGAAAGAGATTTTATCTTAAATTAACAAAATAAATTACAGGAACAAAGCTTATTTGTCTGGTGGAAGTTAAATGAACACTTTACCTGCCATGGCCCGGGTCATCCATGACTGAGGTTTTGTATTTTCTGTTTGTTTTGTCAAGTTGGCGTCTCTCCATGTCTGTAGTACTTCATGTTTTACTTTGAAGGTCTGTCTTGTCTTTGTGGTGTTCAGCTTTTCTTCCTCCCTCTTGTCAAGCCTGATTGTTCACACCTGCCTCTTGTTTGTTCCTGTGTTTTATAAGTCCTGTCACTCCTTTCTGTTTGCTTTCCATTGTCGTCCATGCTCTTTACCCTCTTTCCATGGAGTCAAGTTAAGTTTGTATTTTTGGATTTTTTGAGTTGTTTGGATTTTTGGGATTTTGTTTAATAAAGACCCTTTTTGTTTATTGGACCTCCTGCACTTGGGTCCTTCCACTCCCTCCAACACACTCGTGACATTAACACCCATAGTAGGTCAAAAACAATTATCAGGAACAAAAATTAAAGTGCAAATTTAAATGAAATTAACTTTGGACTTTAAGCTGAACCTTAAATAAGTATACATGTCCAAATAAAGAAACAGTCACTTGTACAAATTACAATAAAATGTAAACATGTGCTCTGCAGACAAGATAATTGTCCTCCACCAGTTGTCCCTCTGCATTAAAAAAAGTTAAAAAATATGCCCAGATCTCAGATTTTGTCCTTTTAGTGGGTTGGTAAATGTCCTGCGTGCTATCACCACTTTCCGCCATGCTCACGTTATGATGCTAATGTTACAAGCTACATATTCACGCGAGACACAGTCGCGAATCGCTTGAATGAGGCTGATATTACATATCCCGGTAATCAACCACAATAATGAGATCAAGTCCAACATAAACGGTAATCGTTATCATGTAAAATTTCACCGTGGTTTACCATAATACCGGTAAGTGTTTTATCCGTAGTGCAAACACATCTTTAGATCCCATTAAAGCTTCTGAAAAGTCTGCATGACAAAGTGACTAATATTCAGTTTTCACATCATTCCTGAACTGGAAGAGTTAGTTAAAGGCATTTCATGTGTCAAAATGATCTGATTTTTAAAGATGAAAAAAAGTAATCACCTTCTGACGGAAAAATTCTGAACATTTGAAGTTTCTGGTTTGGAGACGCAGTAAAAACAAACATATCTGCTTCCTGAGCTGAGCAGTGTTTATTCCTCTGCTTTAAATACAGAATGGCAAAATGAAAAAATAACTCTAAAGTTGCACATGTGAGGGTGTGCTGTAAACAAACAGACACACAAAGAAAGAAAAAAACACATCAAACATATCAAGGTAAGCCGTTTTAGGAGTAAAATCAAAAGTAGTCAAAAACGGCCAATTATACCCTGAACCCAGAGGGCTTAAATGAACTGAATGGAGGCTCAGAGGAACAGCACGGATATATTACAGCCTGTGAATCTTTACAGGTGATCACTGCTTCGTAAAAGTCAGCAAATAATCATTCAAATGAAACTGAAACAGTCCCGAGTCCTTTTTTCTGCTTTCAGCGGTTAAGTAGCAGCCAGGTGCTGCTCATCAAACGTACCTCGTTAATTTATCACCACCAGTGAACACCTGTGTGAGAGCAGATGTTTTCTAGTCTCGACCATTTAGGTCTGTCATAATGTAATGCCAAGGAGGAGAGACATCAGCAATGATCTTAGAGAAGCGGTTGTTGCAGCACATCAACCTTAAAAGGGTCACAAGGTGAAGTTTTAAAGCAGTTTTGAATCCTTTTACAGTAAGAAAGATTATTTACAAATAGAGAAGATTCAAGACAGTTGTCCGTCTTCCCTGGGGTGGTCGTTCCAGAAAGATCACCGCGGGTCAACCATGATTTTTTACGTTTTACCAGAATGTTCTAGAGTCAAACGTGAGACCACTGGTCAGTCAGCCGAGTGGGTCGGGCAACAGAACAAAGATCCTAAACGCATCAGCAAATCTGTAAAAGCAAAAGTTTAAAAAATCAAGTTCAGACCTCAGGATGTAACAAATGTACAGTTGCAAACCTCAGTGACCTGATGTTGGGTCAAAGGTCGTCCTACATCATTTCAGAGATAACTTGTGCAGAAAAAATTGCTTACATGGTTGCTGCTGGTGTCACAAGCTGATGAGTAACGAGGCACTATTAGCTTCTATACATTACTTCTGCAGTTTGGATGACACAGAATAGAATAGATCAGTGGTTCTCAAACTTTTAATTCTGCATACCACCTGAGAAACTGTTCAGCTCTCTGAGTACCACCATGCTGACCAGTTTTAAAATATAGCCATATATGCCTTTTCAATTAGCTTTAAATTCACAGGAGAGAAACGTTATTCCTTAGTTATTTATTGTTATCTGAATTTCGTTATGAAACGTATTTATAATCCATTGTATGTTTCCAATTTAGTTTTTTTTTTTTTTTAAAAAAGGGAAAAAGTGGAAAGTCCTGACGTTCCCCCGCGTACCACCAGAGAGCACTCGCATACCACCAGTGGTATGCGTACCACAGTTTGCGCACCACTGGAATAGATCTTTGGAAAGATGAAAAAGTAAAAAAATTGCACAGGGTTTGTAGTAAGTGCCTAAAAAAAAAGGCTAAAAAGTAATGATAATATAAAATGTAAAAAATAAAATAACTAACTAAATAAATAAATAAAATAATTATTTAAGATCTTGTCACCTGAGATTGTACCAGCTACATTTTAAAAAACAGTTAAAATTATTATCATTGTTTTGTCTGGACACGTACGATCTTATATTTGAGAAAGGGCATTTTCACATAAAATACCATGATACATCATTTGGATCAATCATGATTGGTAATAAATAATTTAATGAGTGTTATGGATTTTTTTTTTTCCCTTCAGTACGTTGAATTGGTGAGAATTGATTTTCCAGCACTGGTCCCTGATCTCATCATGTTCGATGTGTCTTTCTGATAAACAGGAACTGCATGTGTGTGCTTCAGGGGGCTGGCAGGTTAACAATTTGCATTTTGAATGTTTTCTACTCTGATGGCTTTTATTATTAACTATAAATGAAGAGACTTTGTTGAAAGCTGTGGACTGAAATGGGACTATATTTGCCATAACCAGACACCATTAATATATTCATTACTTTGTAAATATTCATGACGGTAAACATAGTAGACTGATCATGCTAATAGCCCATATATACATTCTTTTGGGTTTCTGTTAAAAACAAAGAGGTTTGTGACTTCTAGTGAATTATTTCTGAAGCTTTTTATTCATGCGTTTTAAAAGGTGTGTTGCGCCCGTAATTCTCGGGCCGCGGTTTAGCGGCTGGCGCCGGATGATGGACGTTGCATTTCCTCACAACAGCGGCCTGTCTTTCAGAGGAATTCTTCAGACAGAAGCTTCATATATTAAAATTCCCGTCCTTTCCCGTTTTCTCTTCGGCTTAAACACACATCCAGAAGCCCTCATCCCCGAACGCGGCGCTCCCCGAGTTGAGTGCGGGTTGCGCCACCAATCTTTGTCGGGGGACAGAAAAGGGTTTATTTCATATCATGCTTCATAAACCAGCACTAAACCTGGGAGGGCGAGCAATCAGGAGGTGAACACATTGTGGGCCGTTGGGATTCTCCAACATGGCCGCCGCCCCCCCCCCCTTCACACCAAGCGTTAAATCAAAGATGTGGGAGCTGCCTATATGCAAGGCTAGAGATTAGTTCTGGAGAAATGATTCCAGGCTAATTGGAAAAAGAAACCCTACGACACTATATAGGCACAAACCTTTTATGCGGCGTGGTGGAGTGAGAGAGTGGGAGAAATTGAAAATGTGATGAAAACGAACGACGGCAGAGGTTAAAAGAGAGCCTGGTCAAGCAAGGACTCGAGCAAAACTTGTGATGGACGGATCGGAGTAATGGGAGATGAAAGCATTCAGAATGAAAATCACAAACCAACATGGCTTGAAAGCAGATGAGTGTTGCTATGCAAGGTGGCTCCTTTGAGAGAAGCCATTAGGCGGGATTAGAGGTCTGCCGAGCCGGACGGATGTTATCCACTATTCCAGCAGCTGACGCAAAACGACAGCTGATTTCAACATTTCATATCATACCTCAAAAAGAAGCTATTGT